>CM057092.1:30660480-31260480 GCA_029959045.1 Taenioides sp. WSHXM2023
TTATCCACAAAAATACAAGATACTGTTTGTCATTTTGACCCAACGGTGAACCGCTGTTGAGCGCGATTCCACCTCTTTGCTAAAACATTTATTTGTACAGACTTGACCATGAGCCATCTCTGTTTTTCGCATTTGAATTCTTGTTTGTGCGGCGTCCTTCATTGAGGTCTGTTTTGTTTGTATTACTTGCGACTCCAATTTTCCACTTTATATATAAATGTATTATTGATAAGAGCCAAGCGCCCAGCTGCGTTAAGGAGGATGGAGAGCGTGTGTATTGAGTGAATAAAAAGGGGGTAATTAGCCGACAGCTGACTCAGGCCATTGACAGCTTTGTGTGTCAGAGATGGAATGGAAAAAAACCAATGAAGCTCGTCTCCCTGGTGTCATAAAAGCTGGTTTATGGCCAGTTTGTGGAGCCCATGCAGGTTAAAGACAATGTACGGGATTTTTTTCTGTCATAAAAAATCCTGTACATTGGGATCATAAAACTGTGAAAAACAGAAGAACAGACAGGGTCCATATTGCACTATTTTCTGATATTCTCTCAAACAGAAAATTATCTGTTCTAACTTTTTAACGTCATGCGGTAATACAGGAAGTGCTCCAGTGTGTTTTTAAAGTGCCCATAATATGCTATTTTCTGATCTATGTTATAATGTTTCCTCATTGTCAATGTGTTTTGTTTCATTCACACTTGTTTAAAACTCAAACCTCAAAACCCCAAAGCCCAAACTGGCAATCTCTACTGAACTAAAGGTAAAAGGAGCTGCTAACTTGAAAACTACAGCTTCATGACATCACAAGGTGGAACAGAACATTTTGAGCTTTGGAGCTGTAGACAGACTAATAATGCAGGATTACTCAAACATGTGTGAAGGAAACAAAACACGACTCCAGATATGTTTTTGATGAGGTAACAGCGTTCTTACTTGGCTTAAATCTCACAAGAATCCATTTTGTGTAAGACAGGACCTTTAAATTCAACAACAGAAGAGCCACTTTTCTCTGTGTATCTCAAATCCTTCTCTTCTCCTCCTCTTCTTCTTCTCTTCTTCTCTCGTATGGATCAATTCTTCAGTATCTCCGCAGTCAGCAGTGATAGGGCAACTACCAGAGACATGTGGAGGACGGAGCGGTCTAAAAATACATTATTAAAAGGACAATTTCACCTCGTGTTTTATGGTCTACACAGAACAGCATGACCGTTCCATCCAAATTACTCTTTCTTCACACTCAAAAATTGTATTTTCAAGCTTCGAGCGCAGGAACTCAGTAGGTCACAATGGCTGCCTCCTCAGATTCCTACATTTGAAAGGCAAGAAAGTCTCAGTGAAAAACATGTCCGTAATGCAAAAGCTGGTCTAAAAATGGATGTGCTTTGAATAAGTTTGAAAGGTTCTATATTATCAACTTTTCAGGGTTGAATTTTGAGATCTTGTAATGTTTTTTACTTTGTTTAAAGGTCCTATATTACACAAAACTGACTCTTATGATCGTTTGAGCGAAGAACCCAAATATGCAGGATTTGTTAAACGTGTGAATGAAAGAAAACACAGCTCCAGGTATGTTTGGAAAGAGGAAACAACATTATAACAGATTACAAAATAGTGTAATATGGGATCTTAAAAAATACAAAAAATCCGTATCTGAGGTGGCGTTTTTTTCCATTGGACTGAGTATGTTCCCCTTATGTGGTTACAATAGAGAGTGGAGCACGCTGAAATGACTTATTAGCAGCACAGATATAATCAACGTGGCTCTAATGCTGCTTAGTATTGCAAATTAAGCAATTAAGAATCTGATGAAGGAGGAGGAACTGTCTGCATGGAGAGAAAGAGTACCCCCTATGAAAACCTGATGAAACAAAGCCCCTTGTATAGTTTTGTAGATACTCAGGCCTTATAACCATATCAAACATTTTTATCTGTATAATGTAACTTTGAGAATGCACCTGCTGTTTAAAGGACCAGCTATTTTCTGTTCTGTTCTGTGTTTTAATGTTTCCTCGTCAAAAACCGACCTGGGGTTGTGTTTTGTTTCATTCACACCTGTTTAACACACAAACTCTGCATATTTAGGCTGAGTTCTTCCCTCAAACAGAAAACACTGCAGGTGCTCCACTGTGTTTTTAAACTCCATACACCTTCACTAGAATGGGTCATTTCAGCCCTGGAATTGCCAATCTCTACTCAACTAAAGGTAAAAACTTAACTTGAAAACTACCACTACATGACATCACAAGGTGGAACAGAGCATTTTGAACTTTGGAGATGCAGACAGAGTAATAATAAAGGATTACTCAGACGTGTGAATGAAACCAAACACAACTTCAGTTCAGTTTTGTGTAATATAGTTTCCTTTTCACTCTACTTGTCTGTGGCCAGTTTTTCAAATTGGAAGATTTCTGCAAATTTAAGGCTTCAAGAGAAATACTCCCTTTTACTTTCAGAAATTTTTTAAATGGTGAAATTGTCCATGAACCTGCAGTGTATAATCTCTAACAAAACCACACACAAAATAGTAAGTATACTATCCAAACGTGTGGTTATAACTATTTTCTTTCTCGCTCCAATATCTTGTTGTCTAACTCGATTCTGATACTAAGCAATTTTCAACACAAAATAATAGTACTTTCTTTATGTTACCACGTGGTCTTACACTAGTTCTGATAAAGCACAAATTCATTCTAAAACTGTCAAATCTCTCAATAAAAACTCTAGTATTGATGAGTATCTGATTGTGAATTCTTACTGAACACTTGTGATCACAAATGAGGCTTTCAAATAGGCTCAATGCTCGATACAGTTTCAGTACCACAAGATCATTCTAAAACTGTGAATTTTGTCCCGTTTATGTATTTTTTTTTCAGTACTGATGCTTTCTCAAATGTGTATCGATAATAGCACTAGTATTGATACTCTGTCATTAATTACCTGGGGGTGTGATGCTAACTGAAGGCGCTACTCTGTCTGAAGCTCTATTAGACTTTAATCCAATATTTATTTGAACTCAATCTGATCATAAAGAACTGATTTAGGTGGATCTACAACAGACTACAACAGATCTACAACAACTGATTTGTGCTTTTTCACTCACAATCTAGTGAGTATTAGCCAACAGTTTTTTCCACTCTCACCTGTTTGTTGAAAATCAAACATCTAAACAGGACCATGAACTCGGGCTGATCACAGGCTCCTGAATATATGTTTAAATCCATTTTGTTTTTGTTTTTTTTTATCAGTGTTTGTTAATGTGTGCGTTGCGTCACCATGGTAAATGTTGAACATTCCACCAATGGAGATACATGTAGAACACCCCCAGCGTGATCACTGCAAATTATCAGTTTATTAGTGTCTGATTTTCTATACCTTTGACAATCCTAACCATAAATGAAACTTTTGTGTGTTTTAGTCAGTTGTTAGCAGACTGAAGTGCTACTGAAGCCCAGAGACAGACTGAATATGGAGGGATTACAAGATAAAAGAAAATGAGTTTGGACAATTTCTCACTGGCACTCTTTGTTTCCTCTCAGGATTCCAGCGAAAATTCAGCACACTGCGGCGGTTAATGCTGTGATCATTATGTATGAATTATTTATTTTATCAAATTTAAAAAGTTGAGTTACACTGACAAAATGCCCACACATTCAAGACTTCATAACATCGTGTCACTTCTATGTACAATACTGAACGGAAAGTAATATAAGAGAACTTGTGCAGAATAAATAACATCATAAATCCTTTTTGTAAATAAAATATGTGACACTTTCTTAATGTCAGCCAAACAAGAAGAAGAAGGAGTGCATTATTATAAACACAAAAAACACAAGTGCGGCAAATGGGAGATTTAAAACAAAACAAGACGCATAAACACCAAATTGTGCAAGTCATCCAATTCATGTCAACATATAATAAATAAATAAATAAATAATCAAACATAATAAATAATAAATAACAGGTCAGTGTATTCCCTCAGTGGTCAATGTAGTTTCCATCGCAAAAAGATAGAATTCTGTAAACTGGACCAAAGATTTTAAGAGTGAATACAATACAAGTCTTCAGTTCACTGCCTTATATCTGTCTGAAGGGATGTAAGAGAAAACTGACTGCTATATTGTGATACATTTGCATAATTTAAGTTTGTAATAAAAAATAAATTATTCCATACAATTGTTCTAATGAAATTGTACTTGACTACAATATTAGAAGTAGTTTGTTTTAGTATCGGGATATGCTGTGATACATAGAATGGAGTAATGGAATTATTGGTAGATTAAAAATATGCCCTGTGCATCAATTAATCGACTCAAAAAGGGCGTGGCACAGACGAAAGCTCTAATAAAAATCTCGCAAAAATTACGTACATACAGAGAAGTACTAGTAAACAGCATCTCCATATGTGATAAGGCAGATTTAACTGTCCAGTCACTCCCAAAACTCCAGCTAACTCATTTCATACCCTCTCATTTCTCCTGCTGTCCGTATAAATCATTACAATTCTAATCAAACTGACTATAGTCGACTAATAAAAAATATCATTGACTAATGAAATCGTGGTGGAAAAGTTAATGAGACTTCAGACCAGGTAGAGTCGTAAAAGAAGTACTTTATCTGATCAGATGAAGGGAGTTACAAACAGGAGGTACACAGAAGACATGCGTGGATAAACGCAAGTATCCACGTGGTCACAGTTCGGTATTTATGTATGTTGAGAGGAAAAAATAACCAGAGTATGTTACATATATGGTCGTGAATGGAGTTTTGTTGACTTCCTGTGAGCCAAAAATAACAGGGGTGAAAAGGGTCAAATATGAGACGTACTGGTTACAACACAACCTTTTAAATATAGGTATGTGCGAACAGGTGAAGGTTAACCTTGCCTAGAAACAAAATTCATGCTTTCAACTAAGAATCAACTAAAGAATTTCAGCTCTCGTGTCCAGTTAACAGAATTCAATTTTCTTTTGCGATGAAATAAATAAACAGTCCAAATCATAGTCCGATCATAGTGTTGGTGAGAAGGTCCTTAGCTCCACCAGGCTTTGGGACAGGTTGCGGAGCTGTGCCGCTGAGTGCACAGGTCTGTATCCCAGCAGGGAGAGAGTTCGGTTACATAGAGTCTGTACGGTCCTCACTATGTCAAAACTCAGCCTTAACCTCCAGCTCTCCGCCGTGGCTCTTGAGTCTCTGCTGGTTGAGTACTTGTAGTTCCAGTCTGACGGAGAACCAGCATTACTATTGGTATTTTTATTAATCCACGTCAAAACTCTCTCATCCATGTCCAATCCCACAAAACGGTAAATATCTTGTGTTTTTTCTTTGGGGTTGAGAGCCAGATCCTCATATCGCACTAGCAGATAGCGTCCCCTTAGCCAGGCTGGTCTCTGGAGAGCTGTCGTCAGAGAAGCGGACATGTCTTTACAAGTACTGGTGATCTGGGTTAAGTCCACGTAGCGAGGTTGCCTTCCGGTGGCGTTCCATATTTTCCAGGCTCTGAACTGATCGGAGAAAGCAGTCATGCGTGAAGCCAGGATAGCCCGAGGGTCCCGCACTAAGTGAATAATTCTCAAATCCAAACGTGGATCTTCAGTCAGTGTGCGTAAGTCTCCCACCTCTGGCACCCTTACCGTCTTTATGGCTACATGTCCTTTTGATAAACACGAGATTGACGCTAATGTAAAGTTGAGCGCGCCACATTTTTTCGGACACCAGTTTTCGTCGGGACCTTCGGACACTACTTCCGGGTTTTCCGAACACACCGGCGGAGAGCAAAGAGCGTGACTTGAACTTCTACGAAACAGGGAGCCAGTCATGTGATCTTGGGGTTCTGGGTGGATGTAATTCTCCATAAAATGAAGATCACATGTGTAGAGGTTGAGAAGCAGGTCACGGTAAGCTCCCAGTAGAGCTCTGCGGTCCAGTGTGCGTCTCACTCTGCTGCTGGAGTTGGTGAAGGCCTGCTGGACGTGGTAGAGGGGCTCGTAGACGTAGAAGACATGGGGGTGCTGGTTGAGGAGCTGCCCCGTGAAGGAGGAGCCGCTGCGTGTGGTGGCGAAGAGCAGGATGTGGTGACGAGGGAGGTCCCCGGGCGGCCAGCTGTCGCACAACAATCTGGAGTCTGCGGAGAGAGGGAGTAAAAGAGGGGGGAGAGAAACAGAGAGAGAGAGAAAGAGGAAGAGAGAAGGGGGAGAGGGGAGAAGGAGAGAAATAGAGAAACACAAAGAGAGAGAAAGAGAAAAAGATATGTAGTCAAACTTGGTGGTCCATCTACAAAAGAAATACTCATACAAGAGCAATATTATATTGAGGCTAATTATATTTTGGTATCACTTTATAATAACTATACCTTGATAAGCTTTAAAACAAAAACAAAGACTTAATTCTTGATCATTTAAACGTGATAGTTCAAGGAATTAGGAGTTAGTGCATTAATGAAGCAATTACTGAGCCTGAATCATTCTTAAACTATTTGTTCATTATGAATCAAGTCTGTGTTCCTGCTTTATTAAGGCAGTGTATATAAAAGTGTAGTTATCATAAAGTGTTACATTTGTAAAGACTTGAATAAACTGCCACTGAGAAAATCGACAATATTTTATTCTGTTGCATTAACTTGAAATCACAGCTTTCAAAACAATTACAAAGACTGAAAGGTAAAAGGAGCAGCTGTTTATGATGCTGTGTATTGTATTTTCTTCTTAACATCTCAAAAGAGACACAGTGATGGCCAATAACGTTCTTTTTTCTGTTGGAATCATACAGACTAGAATAGACTGTATTTGTCCCCTAAGGAGTGTGCTGCACTTTCAGATTCACTTTTTCATACAACATTAATAACAGCAGAATAGAAAATAAAATAATAATGTACTGGGACACAGCCCTGTTACATGGCATTCAGATAAGTTACTGCTTTAAAAGCTTTGCCCTGCAGGTTTTCCTGAACTGTGTTATGTGTTCTTATAACCGTAAACTCTCGAATAGTATAAAACGTCTGAAATATGCAGTATCGCTAAAGCTAAGATAACATGTCAAAACATAGGAATAAGTTCATACAGTTGCTAGAAAGATGCTGAAATGGGCATTTTGAGCACATAAAGAGCATTTTGAGCTCTGGAGATGAAGACAGACTAATAAAGGATTACTCAAACATGTGTCTGCTTACGTTTTTGATGAGGTAAGAACATTATAACCTGGCTTAAAGCTCACAAGAGTCAGTATTGTGTAATATAGGACTTTTAAACATTAAAAGTAAGTTCTGGTCGTAACATTGAGATTGCAAAAAGTAAACGAGCAAAGGGAGCCGATACTGGTTTAATAATTGAGAGGGTAAACATGCATGAGTAAGTTGCTTGTCTGTGGTGATTACCGAGGGGCTTTATGAAACGGCGGAACTCTAAATATAGCCCAAATAGCTAACGTGTAATTAGCGCTGATGAGGAGCTGATTGCAAAGGGGATGTAACTTTTGTACACAAGCGCTCCATGCCAGAGAGCTGCAGCTGTGCCACACCGACAGAATTAATGGAGATAAATTGGAGCATAATTGTAAAACGAATCAGTGATATTAATTTCTATATCCTCCTGTATCTACTGGGGAATTCCCTGAGAAAGTGATGTGCAGTGCTGTTGGTTAGCTTTCCTCACAGTGTGGTGCCACAGTTTGCGTCAGAGATTCTTAAATCTTGGAATAGACCAAGTTCTGCGCATAATATTCCATAATTAATCATAATACTGGAGCTGGGCTTCTCGCTGTGTGTCATCCCCTCATTAACAGAGAATATTCAGATGAGTCAAACACCAGAGCGCCTGGAGTCTGAGGGACAGGCCTAAGTATAAACTGTGTTCACGTTTCCAATATTTGATGATGTCAGGGCTCTATATAACTCTATATCTATAAAAATCTATGGGAGAATCACTGCTGTATAACTATCCAACCATATGACCCACAAATGTTGAACCATAGTATTTGTTTAAAATTGGCTCCATAAATGTATAACTTAAATTATTAACATTATTAACTTATGTTATATTCATGTATTCATGATAATTCAAGGTCCTATATTACGCAAAATTGACTCTTATGAGCTTTAAGTCATGTTATAATGCTGTTACCTCCTTAAAAACATACCTGGAGTTGTGTTTTGTTTCATTCACACATCCTAATCCTGGTTTATAAGTCTGTCAAGATTCCCCAAAGTTCAAAATATTTTGTTCCACATTGTGATGTCATGAAGTGGTAGGGTTCAAGTTAACAGCTACCTTTTACCTTTTGTTTACTAGAGATTGGCAATTCCAGGGCTGAAATCATACAAATGATTCTAATATAATTGTATGGAGTTTAAAAACACAGATGACCACTTTCTATATTGCCACATGGCACTGTTTTCTGTTTGAGATAAGAACTCAGTCTAAATATGCAGAGTTTGTGTGTTAAACATGTGTGAATAAAACAAAACACAACATGAATTTAAGTAAAGAAACTTGAAATTTGATATATGGCCCACGATATTATTGAGAGACTTAGCATGATATTTCGGTTATTGTTACATCCCTAGAGAGTGTTGCTGTTACCTCGGTGATGTGAGTGTGTCTGTTACCTCGGTGATGTGAGTGTGTCTGTTACCTCGGTGATGTGACGTAAGTGTGTCTATTACCTCGGTGATGTGAGTGTAGCCGTTACCTCAGTGATGTGAGTGTAGCTGTTACCTTGGTGATGTGACTGTGGCTGTTACCTTGGTGATGTGAGTGTAGCTGTTACCTTCGTGATGTAAGTGTGTCTGTTACCTTGGTGATGTGAGTGTGGCTGTTACCTCGGTGATGTGAGTGGCTGTTACCTCGGTGATGTGAGTGTGGCTGTTACCTCGGTGATGTGAGTGGCTGTTACCTCGGTGATGTAAGTGTGTCTGTTACCTCGGTGATGTGAGTGTGGCTGTTACCTCGGTGATGTGAGTGTGTCTGTTACCTCGGTGATGTGACTGTGGCTGTTACCTCGGTGATGTGAGTGTGGCTGTTACCTCGGTGATGTGAGTGGCTGTTACCTCGGTGATGTGAGTGGCTGTTACCTCGGTGATGTGAGTGTGTCTGTTACCTCGTTGATGTGACTGTGGCTGTTACCTCAGTGATGTGAGTGTAGCTGTTACCTCGGTGATGGGGGCCCTGGCAGCTATAGGCCCCTGGACAGGGCGCAGACAGGGAGTCCTTCAGGGTGCGGATGGCCGTGTACTGGACCCCCAGAGACGCACACACCAGCAGCAGCACCGTTTTCCACGAGCACTCCATCCTGCACTGATCTGCCTCTACATCCTTTACACTGGAGAACAGACACACACATCTCAGACATTTGCCAATTTTATGGGATTTTCTTTTTACCAATGTATTTATTAAAGGTGCATTGTGTAACTTTTGTCGTTTACCTGCTTGTGTCCATGGAGATGTAATTGCTTTGCCTGGAATTCCAAAGTATGACATTAAACTTATCCATCTCCATAGAAACAAATAGGAAACGCCACTAGGCCAATTTACAGGGGAGACCTGCAAAGGAGTGACCCCATTCACAGTAAGAATGCATACTTTTAATTTTTGAGCAATAAAAACACCCATAATTGAATAAATACATCTTATGTAAGTTTAACACCATACAGTGGAACATCGAGGCAGACCTCCAACCTGAAACGTTATGCAGTGTACCATTAATGAAAGGAACTGTATGTAGCTATGTGTTGTTACAGCTTTTAAAAAGTATTACAATCACAACTATGTGCTATGGGCGATGTCACACTCCCTTAGTCCACTTCTTTATCTTTATAAGTCTATTGCACATTCACATTTGCACAGTCACCACTTCAAAATTTGTACTGTTGTGAAGGTTGCTTCTGCTGGAGCTCAGGGTGCTGTTAGAATGTATTATTTTTGATACCGACTAATATCAAGTCAATTTTCGTGTTCTAGTGTTGAATCCTCGTGCATTAAACTCTTGTGTGTAATCATATATGTAATCCAAGTTTAAGATCGCCACGTCTCCAAAACTTTTCCACTTTCAAGGCACTCAGAGAACTTTACATCAAATAACCACTTACCCATTCACACGCACATTCATACACCAGTGTGCACAGACACTTGGGACAGGGTGCGTTAAGTGTCTTGCCCAAGGACACAACGACATTCAACGGCATTTATCTGTGGGAGTTGGAATCACAGCACTCACAGTGAATCTGACCGCTCAACCAATGATGTTTATGTCGTGTCGTGATTCAAACTGCCAACCTGCAGATCAGTGGACAAAAAAGTCTGTTGCTCAGTTGGTGTTCAAAGTTGATTTTGGAATAAGTGAGATAAACTCCAAAAACATGACTTTTGATCCAAGAAAGATGATTGGAGCCTCATGTTCTTTTGATGACCTGTGATAAAACCCAATAACCTTCTTGGATCAGTGGAGAATTGCAAGGAAACTCCTCACGATTTTTCTAGAGATTGCTTTCTAAACTGTAAAACTGTACACGTTCATTCTTTGTACACAATAAATCTATAAATATATGAAGGTCTTTGTGTACTCTGTCCTGCCTTCCCTTCGAACAACATTCAGTGGGCCCAGGAGATACACACACAAGGGCCCTTAAAAATGTTCAGCTAAAGGGATTTTCACTGCTGATACTCACAGGAGAAGGGAGTCTAATCTCATAAACCAAAATGAGTTATCCAAGAGGGAAACAAACTTGGGGGGTTACTGATACTTTGCAGCTGATGCCATCAAAATTCCCTGGAGGTGTGATACTAACTAGAGGCACTGCTCTGTCTGAAACTCTGTTAGACTTTAATCTGAGCTTTGTTTTAACGCAATCTAACCAAAGAGAACTGATTTAGCTGTAACTACAACAGGTGAGCTGATTTGTGCTGTTAAATAAGTCTGTCTCCCATAACATTACAGCCAAAAGCCAAAAGTTTTTTTCAGTTAGTCACTCTCATCTTTTTGTTGAAAATCAAACTCCTAAAAAGGATCATGAACGCTCGTATTAATCATAGGCTCCTGAAAATGTTTTATTTAAATCTGTTCTGTATTTTTCTTGAGGTTTCAGACTTAAAACTTTTCAGCAGTGTTTGCTAATGCAGGCATCGTGGCACCATTGTACCTGCTGAACATTCCACTATAAACATACATGTAGAACCCCCCCAGCATGATGTCATTCAAAATATCAATAGTTACATGAGCGCAATCCAGGTTTCGGCAAGACCCTACCTATCCTAAAAAATGTGACAAACTGATTAGTGCGAAAGTGGCACTAAACCCAGAACCAAATTTTGATTATACCATGACTAAACCAAAACTAAATCAGGTCTAAACCAAGACTAAATCAGGACTAGCACAGGACCAAGCCAAGTCTACATTAGGACTCAAACCCAGAACAGGACTTTAACCTTAGTATCAGAGATGGGACAAGATCTCGTGAGACAAAATTGCCATAAGACTGCTCACACATGCTGAAAATTATCTTGTGAGATTTTCCCCCCCATGTTTTTAGAATTGGAATGGACAAAAAAGTTACTTGTTGATGAGTTAAATCTGTTACAGTATTTTTTTAATTATATATCTTAAATTTTTAAGACTTTATTTTAAAATAGTGATACTTTATTTTTTTTCATAGTGATATCTCTACTTTATATTATTATTATTATTATTATTATTATTATTATTATTATTATTATTATTATTATTATTCAGTGTTCTATGTTGCACCTCATCACCAAAGCAAGTTCCTAGTTTGTGAATTGTGTTCACTGACAATGGCAATAAAAGTTTTCTGATTTCTGAAATAATACTAGGACGGCAACGAAAATATTCTTTGGAAACTAGAAACTGGAAACTTGCACTATTTACTGTATATATAGTTCTACCCCTTCTTAGCATGTAATTGTACTTCCAGTTTCAGTTCAAATCTCCAGTATTTTCTCCACCACTGACTGTAATTGACTCCACCACGTGCATGTGCATTGTTTTGAACGCCGGCGGCTCTTTTTCCAGTTGACATAGAGCAGCTGTTCCCAGGGAAATTATCATAGTCGCTTTAGGGCACGCCAACATTAGGTAAATATATAAAGCATAAAATGAATCATTACTTCTGCCCTTTTCACGCGGCGTCCTTCATGTTGCACGAAATCATGTGGGATTTTCAGCAAATGTATTTCTAAAATGGGGACAAAATGACAGTTCTCCTATTTAAGTAGATTATAGACTGTAAATAAACAGTTCCAAGGTTCAGAGGGGATCAGAGGAAAGCAAAGAGAAAAAAAAATATCTCTAAAGGTCATAAACGGTAAAAGTACTGACTGGTTGCCGTGCAGTATCCATCACATACCATTGCATAATTAGATTTCTTTTTCGCATTGCCACTCGTCTTCTGGGTAATTAAGCCTCAAAGCTCAAAAAAGCCAGCTACAGCCTATAAATATAGCTGTTTTAGTGCAGATGGGGAGTGAAAAAAAAAAAACACCTCTACCCTTCTTTGCCTGTGGGTATGAAAGAGCAAAGGTAGATGCAATTTTCAAAATGGGTTTAGAAAAAAGAGGCTACCATCCATTTGTCCCAATGCACCCAAGTGATCATGGGTAATCAAAGCAGGTCCCGGGGCGTTAACTGTCTACCCATCACTCAAGGTGTGCACTGCCTGAAGGAAAGTGCCGCATAGAAAAACATCAATGTTCCATATTACAGTTGAAAATACATACAGTGGCTTAAAGCTGTCATGATAACAGATTTTGAAGTGTGATTCTACAATATTATAAAAAAAAAACTGTAACAAATAAATAACAGAATGCGACACTTAAAGGTGCACTGCGTAAATTTTTTAATTTTTGGTTGGGGGTCTGTCACCTGCTTGTTTCTATGGATATGTCATTGCTCTGCCTGGAATATTCCACAGTGTGACATTAAACAGCTCTACCTTACATTTATTCAATTACAGGTGGTTTTAGAGCTCAAAAAAAACAACAAGCATTCTGACTGAGCGGAGTCGCTTCTCCTCAGATCTGACCTGTAACTTGGTCTGATTTGGTCTCCATGAAGATAGAAAGGTTTAATACCACACTGTGAAACATTCCAGACAAAGCAATAAAATCTCCATAGAGAAAAGCATTTGACAGACAATCCAGCAGAAAAGTTACACAGTGCACCTATAAGTAATTATAGTAATTTGTAATTTTAGTTCATAATTCAATCTTCTACAGCTCAACCTTATATTGCAGAAAAAATAACCAAAAATGTCCCACTAGCACGAAGAAGAGGTACCCATGAAAAAAAATTACTCCCCAAAACTATTGTTGCATCTGTCATGTATTGAACAATAAGTTAATAAAGCCTACAGTGGGTACATTTACAAAATACATAATTAGATTTGATTTTTGCTGTGTGTTTACATCATAGTCAGTCAAATGAAGGTCACAGAGGTCAGCAGTTATGAGGCGAATTTGTAGCCAAGTTCCAAATTAGGAATTGGAATTGATTTATGAACAAAATATTGAAATAAAAACACCAGGATGAATGCGAACATTTTAAGACAAAAGTGAATTGGAGTCGAAGAAGCCAGAAGCTTGCCCATGCTAACTTCCTATTTGGAAAGTGGCGGCTAGCGGGTTAGCTATGTCCATTTATATACAGTCTATGGTTTATATTCACAAGAGAAAAATGATTGTCAAAAATTCCTGGTGTCACATGGGAGACTTATTCTGCAAAACAGACTTTTCAGAGCTTTTAACCATAGTTGTTCCCTCTCACCATTTTCCTTCTCAGTTTTGTATTTACAATGATTCATGCATGTTCATCTCATCTTTAATTGTTTTTTTTCAAGGCACCATATTGCCGATCAACCCTCATTTTTACTGCTACATGCCCACTGCGCTGTACTTACTTTGTTAAACGGTGATGCATGTAGAATTCAGCAGCGGTGCGTAATCATTTTGGTACAAATGAAAAATAAAAATCCACTTCTCAATGATCTGCAGTAATCTTCCAGAGGTGGCGACAGCTGCATGGTTCTTTGTTGTGATGATGTTTTAGATGAATATTGCGATTTAAAATGGGCAAATTATAACTTAATGATCCACTGGTGTAATAGATAATAACTATAGCAGACATAAGCACAATATTTCTTCTTTAATGAATTTTTAGAGTAACTGCTGTATTTGGAAGGCAAAGTAGAATGATTTAAAAACTCTTTCAATCTTTAACATTTTATTTTTTATTTTTGTCCTTGCCACATTAGTTTGCCCTTCTTACATCCCTGTCCTTGTCAGAACCTGCACAGCTGTGATGGTCAGAAAGAAATTGAACTATTCACATCAGATGGAACTGTTTACATGGCATTGCGAAAGAAAATTGGACAAAAAAAAAAAAGAGTGAATACATTTTGCCACTCATCCACGTAGCTTTTTCAGTTCTGAGAGGATTCTGTAAGTCACTGCCTTATATCTGCCTGAAGGGGGCGCTAACTACACTAAAACTAACACACCTATACAGTTCTATACAGTAAATAATATCTATTATTACTTAAAGGTGCACTATGTAACTTTTTGGTTGGGGGTCCGTCACCTACTTGTTTCTATGGATATGTCACTGCTCTGCCTGGAATGTTCCACAGTATGACATTAAACACCTCTACCTTACATTTATTCAATTACATTTATTCAACTATAGCTCAAAAATACCTACAAAAACAGGCATTCTCACTCAGACTGGGGTCGCTTCTCCACAGATGTTACCTGTAACTTGGTCTGGTTTGGTCTCCATGAAGAAAGAAAGGTTTAATGCCATACTGCGAAACATTCGAGATTAAGCAATGACGTCACCATGGAGAAAAACATTTGACGGACCCTCCACCAGAAAAGTTACACTTTGTACCTTTAAATCCAGTGAACTACGCTAAGTTGTAAACAGTCACCTGAGTCATATTTAGCGTGTAACCTTCCTGAGAGACAACACAGACATCAAATCCAAAGAGGTTCATTTGGTCTTCACATAATTTATTTTAATAGATTCCAAGTTTAGTTTCTTTTCATATGACAGTTTCGACATCCTCTCGTGATGTTGCTGTGATGTGTCTGCTCGGCTGATTTAAACAGGTTTTGGTGCCTTCTTCTTACAGGTGGAAGGCAGGACGACAGCGCCAGCTACTGCCTCGAAGAAATCGGACTGCAGATGGCGCTGTCGTGCTGCCTCCACACGTCACAGCAACATCGCGTGAGCACTCTGAGGAAGACCGTTAGTGAGCAGTCGAAATTGTCAGGTATGAAAACAAATAAACCCTGGTCTGAAAAAAGAATCTATTAAAATAAAATAATAATAATGGATCAGATTTATTTGGTGCTTTTTTGAACATAAAGATGCTTTACAGTGCATTATTCATTCTTAAGTTACTGTTGTCAGGTTCGTCGACAGAGATTTTGGGGCCCTGGGCAAGTAGCCTCACACGGGCCCCCTTATTATATAAAATAATAGAATGAAGATCCAATTCTGGGCCCCTAAAACCCTGAGGTCCAGGACAACAAACCCCTTTGTCCCACTGTCTACTCTCCTGACTGTTGTAGCCACATCTGCCCTGTTGCAGACTGATGGAAGAGAGGCTGCCAATCTGCACCACCAATTGATACGCCACTGATACACCCCACTTTCTTCAGGCAATGTGGGTGAAGTGTCTTGACTAAGGACACAGGTTTATTTTATTTTATTTATTTTATTTTATTTTTATTTTTTTTGCCACCTGGAATTCCCACTGGTCTCCCATCTAAGTACTGCCCAGGCCCGGCCCTGCTCAGCCTCTAAGATCAGACGAGATCAGGTTCTGACAAGCTCCAGTGGTCACAATACAACAAAGACATCTGTTAACATTACATTTTAATAATCTGAACAGCAGAAATGAGATAATGATCAGATTTTGGTGCACATTTAAACAGAGCTGGTGCTGGTGTCTTTCTCTAGGCTCGTCTGTGGCACCTTGAGTTCATTAATGATGTTTATGCTTTTTGGAGTGTTGTATCCTCAGGACTGGTGCACACTGAGCCCACATGAGCTTTTGATGTTCCATTAATCACAAACAGAACCAAACTAAAGACATTTGCTCTGTGGGTGAGAGGAAGTAGACGCTGATATCATGAGCCATTCTGTCTGAATACGATTAGAAACCGACAATCACCAAATGAAGCCATCACAGAAAGAGGCTCTTGTAAACGCAGAAACAAGAACAAGGACAGAGCTACAGTGACATTCACACGAGGAGGGTGAAGAAGATGAATGACTTTTTGATGCAGTGGTTTGATGGATGAGTGTCTGATCACAGAAAATGCCAAGAAGGACATTTTTACATGCGCTTTAAGTGACAAAACCCATTATAACAATTTATCAAGAGGCCTGTCACGATAAATACTATATCTACTTCAGTATATGAAAGCTGGAACAATATATTTTTGTGATCAGGATTTATCGTGTGTGCAGTTTCTTTGCACTACTGGGAAATTTCAGTTTAGATTTTTTTTTTTTTTCTTTTTAATGCCATACTGGGAAACACTCCAGACAAAGCAATAACATCACCATGGAGAAAAGCGTTTGATGGGCGCTCCACCAAAAAAGTTACACAATGCACCTTTAATTAATAACTTCTGTGGCTCATTACAGATGCAAACTAAATACTATCGTGTTTCATTCTGCTGTTCATTTATTTCAGCTTATGATTTTTTAACAATATTGTAAATTTAAAATCGTTTTTGTGGTTTCAGTCTGCTCTTGGGAAAAAAAAAAAAAAAAAATAGGGCAAAAAAACTAAAGCCAGAAACCTGTGATGACAGTCTTAAAGGTGTACTGTGTAACTTTCTGATTGGGCATCCGTCGCCTTCTTGTTTCTATGGATACGTCATTGCTCTGCCTGGAATCTCCCACAGAATGACATTAAACAGCTCTACCTTACATTTATTATATTATAGGTGGTTTTATAGCTAAAAAAAAAAGTCCTTCTGACTGTGAGCGGGGTCGCCTCTCCACAGATCTGACCTGTAACTTGATCTGGTTTGGTCTCCATGAAAATAGAAAGGTTCAATACCATACTGTGAAACATTCCAGACAAAGTAATAACATTTCCATGGAGAAAAGCATTTGACGAACCTTCCACCAGAAAAGTTACACAATGCAACTTTAACAACCAAGTAGCCTCAAAATGAGTCTCTTGGAGTCTCAACATACAAACAAAATCAATATTGATACATCCCTAGTTTGGTACTTATAGCGCCAATACTGAAAAATTAAATCGGGTATCGTTTCCATGGTATCGTTAAGCAGATATCCTGGTTGGAGCTTTTATTGGATGTAATAACACTATTTTCAGGCTGATTTTGGTCTAGAACGTCTCGTAATGTTTGAACTTTTATTCAAACAAACCGGTCCAATAGTTATATGAAGGATAAATAACAGTTACACAACACAATTGGATCTCTTGTGTAATAGGTTAGACTTAGACTTAGACTTAAAAAAACGTTATTGATCCACAAGGGAAATTACTTGGATAATTTAAATTTAAGTGAGTTGTTTTTTCCATTTTCCATTCCTGCACTACAGGTTAATATTGAGTATCAGCAGCAAAGTATTGACATTGGTATTAGAACTGAAAAAGCTGAATTTCTATCCCGAACCTTTTTTCTCCATGGAAATGTTGTTTTGCCTGTAATTTTCCACAAAACTTAAAATACAGCCATCTCCATAGAGACAAAGAGCTGACTCCAACAGTAAAAATAAAGATAGATAGACAGACAGACAGACAGACACGTTTAGACCTTGCTGTATAAAATCTGCAAAGCAATGTAATAAAAGACAAGAAGGTGAAGATCCCTCCACCAGAAAACTTATATAGTACACAAACAAACAAATAAAACAATGTGGTGGCCTAAAACTAGACATGGAAAAATGCTCTGGCAGGTTTCATAATTTGATTTTGGCTCTCATGGTGTAAAAGTACAGGCTCTATTTAGACTTGGCATTTAAAAGGCCCATATTACACTATTTTCTGATCTGTTATAATGGTGTTTCCTCATTAAAAACATACCTGGAGTTGTGTTTTGTTTAATTTACACATGTTTAACACACAAATCCTGTATATTTTTAAACTCCATACACTCCAAACTACAGCTTCATGACATCATAAGGTGGAACAGAGCATTTTAAGCTTTGGAAATGTAGACAGACTAATAATAAAAGATTACTCAAACATGTGTGAATGAAACAAAACACAACTCCGGGTTCCATTTTGTGTAATACAGGACCATGTTCTCTGCTGCTTGAATTCAACTTTTGCTGTAATGTACTCAGATCTTTTTCAGATTCTTTTATGAAATGTGAAGCGTCTTTGAGTGTCTTGAAAAGCGCTATATAAATAAAATGTATTATTATTATTATTATCGATGTAGAACTCACAAAGCCTCTCATATTCTGTTTTATGTTGTCAAACTACTCATGTATACAGTCTATATATTCTCCTGTACAATATGCAAACCTGCAAAGCTTTTTCATCAACAGATGTGTGTCCTTGGGGGAATTGTGTGCAGCTCCAATTATGAGAGCTCAGGCTTGATCCTCTTATCAGCTGATCAATTAATACTGATTATAAAGCACATCTAACTCAGGCAAAAGTGATATTTCTGATATTTTCTGTGTGTAACATGCATCCATTTTATTTAGATTATATGCTAATTAATATGCATAGTCTGCTTAACCAAAACACAAAAAGGTCTGTAATGTTCCACTAATCCAGTGGATTTTGTGATAACTCAGACATAAAAACTGTGAAAACCCTGACAGACATCTTTGGGAAATCTGTAGCTGACTGATAAGACTGTCACGCTTTATTTCTATCTGTAGCCGCCATATACACCCCCTACCAGTGTGTGGCAGTGTGGTTCACTCTGGAAGGATACCTGCCACTATTTAGAGGGCTAATAGCACCTGGTTTTGCAGAGTGTGGAGGAACTGGGCGCGTCTCGTTTCTCTTTCCTCACTTCCTTCTCCTTGATTCTTCTCCTCAATTCTAAAGGAAATGGGTGAGGAAGTCCCGCCCACAGAGGAGATACAGGGAGGACAGAGGATATAAACTCCTCACTGAGACCAATAAAGTTTGATTATTTTATCTGATTTCTGATCCTGAAGCCTCCCTCATGTTTACTCCTTCATGCCGTGGTTTTCTTTGGGACAACACTTAATATGACACATTTGGTTGACAGCTGAAAAATGGAGGAGTGAGGAGAGAAATCAAGGAGAAGGAAGTGAGGAAAGAGAAATGAGATGCAGCCACTGTCTTTTGACCATGTCTTTATGGAATGCATCACAAATAAAGGACAATGTGATACATATTAATGGAGTATTTGAACTTTGATCAGGAACACGTGTCAGGAAATCACCACAGTGGCTCAGGTACAGGACCTTGGGCCACAACACTATCTCTTACCAAATCAATAAAAGCAATCTTTTCGAACAGTGACTTAAAGAAGACATTGTGCTTGTGTCTGCTCTATAGTTATAATCAACTACATCTGTGGATCAGTGTTATAATTTTAAATCACATCTAAATTCATTTAATAAATGAAATAAATCCGCTGACTTCTGTGTTAGAAAACTGTGGTGCTCAGTGGGAGCTGACGTCGCTGTAAATGTCATCACAACAAAGAGTTGGCACCTCCTATGGATCGCTACAGATCACGCTAGTGAGTAACAGATTCTTTTTCATTTGTACTAAAATTACTACGTGATGTTGCCAAATCCTATGTATCACCAATTTAGAAAATAAAATTGGAGACTGACATAAGTACAGAGGTGAAAATGGGGGCTGATCGTCTTGAGAAGTGATTAAACATGTACAGATCACTCCAAATACAACTTTGAGAGGGGAAATGAGAAGGGGAAACAACTATAACATGGTTAAATGCTCTGAAAAGTTGATTTTGCATGATAGGTCTGCTTAAAACACCAGACACTAAGGATGTGCATTGCTTTGAGTCTGACGATACAATACATATCATGATATGCATGATTCAATACATCCTGCTACTAAAACAATTAACAATATACTGCGATTTATCAATAATTACTTCTAACAATATAGTCAACTGCACTTTCACAAGAACAAAATTATATGAAATTTATTATTTATTACATTTTTCGATTTGAGAATTGTGCAATAAAGTATCACAATATATCACTAAATAAATTTTTTCTTACACCCTATGTTCTGCTGTTATATTCATGGCCCAGCAGACTTCTCCATAGGTCACATGGATTGCATAGTTGCCGTACAGTGGAGGGTGACTTGACTGTGTGACCACAGCATGGGAGCCCATCTTCAATAATGATCCTCTTATATAATAATAGGCACTGAAAGGATACATGCTGCAGGCAAGTAATATGTCATTCAGTGAACAGTCCCCCACATGGAAGCAGGTATTGATTTGTTATTCAACTCGTACCTTTCAGCACAGGGTCAAAAAAACACAGCCTCTCTCGGGGGACCAATAGAAAATGAGTTAGAGAAGCTTTTAGAGGGTATAAATACTGCGTTCTGAAAATATATAAAAATCATATCATATAACAAATCGTACAGATGTTAGTGTTAGACATAGACAAAGCAGTATAAATATTGACATAAATGAAACATGTAAATCACTAAACTGAGCTTTGAACTGTAAAAAAATCGATTTCCTGATACAAATTAAAGTCCTGTATTACACAAAATTGACTCTTGTGAGCTTTAAGCCATGTTTAATTACTATTACCACGTCGTGTTCTGTCTCATTCACACACGTTTGAGTAATCCGTTATTATTAGTCTGTCTACATCTCAAAAGCTCAAAATGCTCTGTTCCACCTTGTGATGTCATGAAGCGATAGTTTTCAAATTAACACCTACCTTTTACTTTTTGTTTAGTAGATATTGGCAATTCTGAGGCTGAAATTTTCTAAATGATTCTAGTGGAGGTGCATGGAGTTTAAAAACATAAAATCCTCATCACAAACATACCTGGAGTTGTGTTTTGTTTCATTCACATGTTTAACACACAAATCCTGCATATTTAGGCTGAGTTCTTCTCTCAAACGGAAAAAAAACTGTTCCACTTTGTGATGTCATGTGGTAATACAGGAAGTGCTCCACTGTGTTTTTAAACTCCATACACCTTCACTAGAATCATTTGGATCATTTCAGCCCTGAAAATGTCAGTTTCTACTTATCTAAAGATAAAAAGGAGCTGTTAACTTGAAAACTTCCGACATCACAAGGTGGAACAGAGCATTTTGAGCTTTGGAGATGTAGACAGACTAATAATAAAGGATTATTCAAACATGTGTGAATGAAACAAAACACAACTCCAGGTGTGTCTGTGATGAGGTAACAGCATGGTGAGTTGTATTGTAATAGGACCTTTAACGCCAACTTTTTCAGAAATCAAATAATAATATAAAATCCTTTCATATAAAAAGCAATACTTTTCACACCAAACTGTGGATGTAACACTTCTGAATCCACCGTTTGAAGAATGGGTCAGAATCTTTGCATAGACTGTGAAAAACATCAGCTTAAAGTGAACTCTACAAGGCAAAATCTCTGACTGAAAATGAAAGGAAATGAATGTTTGTGAAGAGAAAAACCCTCCATGCTCCAGTAAGTGCTGATAATGAGAGTCTATATGGTCACGCCTCTATATGCCCTGACATTTGACCCCCTCCTCTCCCTGTAGAAGAACGCCACAGCTGACTGACCCAAAGACTTCCACTTCCACTATCACATGTTTTTGTTTTTCTTTCTAGTCATGCTCCTCAGACCTGCTCCTCCTCCTCCTGATGCTTCTGCTGCTGCCATCTATAGAGAGCCAGACCAGATGCCCTAACGGATTAAACCAAAATGACTCACATATGTTTGGGAGTCTTAAAAACTACCAGCATATTAGGATTCTTTTTATTGCACAAAACTGACAAAAACATGCATTCTAACTGTAAATAAGATTGCCTTTCCACAGATCTAACGTGTAATTTGGCTGCTGCTGCTGCTTCTGCTGCTTTTTATTGAGAACCAAACCAGATGCCCTAACAGATTAAACTAAATCTGACTGTGTTTGGGTGTCTTAAAAACTTCCAGCGTATTAGGATTCTTTTTATTGCACACACAAAAAATAAATAAACAAACAAACAAACAAATAAATAAATAAAAATTCTAAATGTAAACGAGATTGCCTTTCCACAGATCTGACCTGTAACTGTTGCTGCTGCTCTAGAGAACCAGACCAGATGTTCTAATGGATTAAACCAAATTGACTGATATTGCTTGGGTGGCTTAAAGATGCACTATGTAACTTTTTGGTTGGGGGTCCGGCACCTGCTTGTTTCTATGGATATGTGATTACTCTACCTGGAATGTTCCACAGTATGACATTAAACAGTTTTACATTACATTTATTAATTACAGGTGGTTTTAGAGCTCAAAAATGCCTAGAAAAACAGACATTCTGACTGCGAGCGGGGTTACCTCTCCACGGATCTGAACTGTAAATTGGTCTGGTTTGAAGATCGAAAGGTTTAATATCACACTCTAAACAAAGCAATAACATCTCTATGGAGAAAAGCATTTGACGGACCTGAACCAGAACGAGAGAATGATGCTTAATGGATTTTAAACCATATTGAACCACCACACTAAAAACTACCAGCGTATTAGTATTGGTATTGACACCAGTCTCTTGCTTTTTCTACTTTATTATTGCTTTTTCTCTTTGTTGTTATTATAATATATTGTGATATGTGAGCTACTGAGTCCAAGTAATCTCCCTTGTAGATCAATATATTTTTTTTCATTATCAGTGTTTGTCTAAGTCTATTAGGATTCTCCCCAGGAAAGATACATAGTCCAGAACAGCTGGAAGTAAATGAGGTGACACATTATGACATGGTTTAAAGCTCACAAGAGACAGTGTTGTGCCTGGGACCTTTAAATGTGGCATACAAATAAATTTTATTGATTGATTGACCTTTGGTGTACTTGTATTGGTTGTAAACAGTAACCAACAGATACACCGATGTGACAGCCTGTACTGAAGACGGCATAGAAAACTGTTTTTAAGACAGGTTTCATATAAAGAATTATATTTTGGCTCTAGAATGGATTAAACCAATTTGAACCACATGTTTTTGGTGGCGTATTATCTCTCCAGGAATGATGCACAGTCAAGAACAGCTGATAATAAATGAGGTAACAACATTATAACATGGCTTAAAACCCACAAGAGTAAGTTTTGGGCAATTCAGGACCTTTAACTATGCTATACAAATACATTTGATTGATTGACATTTTGTGTACTTGTTTTGGTTCTAATTTTGTAAACAATAACCAATGCATACACCAATGTTTCGGCCTGTCACAGAAAACTGATCTTAGGCCAGGTTTCATATTATCATTATTATATTATTCATAAGATTATATTTCGGCTCTAGAATGGATTAAATCATTTTGAACCACATGTGTTTTGGTGGAGTATTAAGATTCTCTCCAGGAACAATGTGCAGTCAAGAAGAGAGATTATAACATGGCTTAAAGCTCAATAAAGTTTTGTGTAATTTGGGACCTTTAAATGTGGTATACAAATACATTTTATTGATTGACTGATTGATTGATTGACCTTTTGTGTATTTGTTTTGGTTTTACTAACCAACAGATACACTAATGTGACAGCCTGTACTGAAGAAGGCATAGAAAACTGCTCTTTGGACAGGTTTCATATAAAGAATTGTATTTTGGCTCTAGGATGGATTAAATCATTTTGAACCGCATGTGTTTTTGGTGGTGTATTAGGATTCTCTCCAGGAACGATGCGCAGTCAAGAACAGCTGGTAGTAAATGAGGTAACAATATTATAACATGGCTTAAAGCTCCAAAGAGTCCGTTTTTTGTCATTTATGACTTTTAAATGGACTATACAAATACATTTGATTGACTGATTGACCTTTTGTGTACTTTTTAGTTGTAAACAGTAACCCACCGATACACAGATGTGATGGTCTATACTGAAGAAGGCAAAGAAAGCTGCTTTTAAGACATTTTTCATATAAAGAATTATATTTAGGCTCTATATAATGGAAGAATTATGATCTAATGGATTAAACACATTTTGACTGTGTTTGGGTGTCTTAATAGGATATTTTTTATTGCACAAAAAAGATACCTGAAAAAACATGCAGCAACAATAGCAGCAGCCAAGTTACAGTTCAGATCTGTGGAAAGGCAATCTCGTTTACATTTAGAATGCACGTTTTTTCATGTATCTTTTTTGTGCAGTTGCTCTATGTAACTTTTTGGTTGTGGGTCTGTCATGTGTCTTTTGATATGTCATTGCTCTACCTGGAATGTTCCACAGTATGACATTAAACAGTTCTACATTAGATTAATTAATTTACAGGTGATTTTAGAGCCCAAAAACACCACTGAAAAACAGGCGGTCTGTCTGTGAGCGGGGTTGCTTCTCCACAGATCTGACCTGTAACTTGGTTTTAATTCATTGTATTTTTCTAACTCTATATTTTGCCTCAAGAATGGAGAATGATGCTCTGATGGATTAAACAAATTGAGCCACATGTGTTTTTGGTGGCGTATTAGGATTCTCTCCAGGAATTCTCTCGTAGTCAAGAACAGCTGGTCCTAAACCATAGGCAATCTGCACTTTATAACAAAACAAGTGCTTATTGGGGATAAGGCCATGGGGATGGGATCAGGACCAGATTACATTGTTCTCTGGATGCTCCTTTGGCAGGTCTGGGCAGTAAAAGTGGCTTTGGAGCTGCACAGATAACAGTGGTAGGGATAATAGCGCATGTCTGAGTGCATGGTCCAAGATGTGGAATAGGCTCAGCTGGAAATAAAGGTTACAAATGAGGTTATAGATTGTATTGTAGTCAAAGAGCGCGCTGCCCCAGGCCACTGTGAACAAGACATGATGCGTCCAAGTCACACATGTACAGCTATAAGAGAAGCTGTTGTGTAGAATGGACTTTTCTGACAGAATCAGAGGGTTTCAGATAACATCACAACATTCTATAGGCCAATAATACTTAATACAGACAGTAAAAGGTAATAAATCCAGTTTTTATTGTAATATATTAAGTTAATGAGTTAATGGGTCTAGTCACCGATAGAAAAGATTACATTAAACATTTGTGAACAAACTTTTTGGATATTTTATGACAAAGTGCAATGTTATGAATAGTTGAAATTATATTGAAATCATTATATTTATTGCATATACATATATACACACAAATTATTCTAAACACCTTGTTATAAACATACATACAAGAAAACAGATAAACAATATAAACAAAGATTACAAGACACAGGGGTAAATTTATTTATTTTTTATCGATATTGTTATCAAAATAATAAGATAAAAATATCTCTTTTCCCAAGTTTAGTTCCCACATTTAGTTCATTAAAAAAAGATTATGAAAACCACCAATAGTTGTTTCCTCTCACTATATACACATCTTGTATTTGGAGTGATTCGTGCATATTGGTAGTTTTCAGATTCTTAAATGTGATAGTGTTTTTTTCCCTATTACATTGTACTTTGCCATGAAATATTGGAAAGATAAATTCATAAATGTTGAACTTGATCATTTTTATTAGTGACTAGACCCAAAAACTCACTGTATTACAACAAAAATCTGCATTCCAACTATATTAACTTTACTACACTTTATTTTGTCATGAAATATCCAAAAGGTGAACTCACAAATATTGAACCTGGTATTTTCAATCAGTCACTAAACCCTAGAACTCACTGTATTACAACATCATTTTGCATTTTAACCATTTTAATTTTAGCTGCCTGCCATCTGTATGAATTAACAGAATGCTGTGATGTCATCTGAAACCCAGCGACTACAAATCAACTCCCGTTTTCACTGTCCCTGGTACGCGCCCACTGCTCTGTACTTATTTTGTTCTCCAATTTCATTTTCTTAATTGGTGATACACGTAGGATTTGGCAGCATTTTGGTACAAATTAAACAAATCTGGGATCTGCAGCTATCCATCTTTGCTGCGATGACGTTTACGGTGACATCAGCTCCTGTTGGACACTGCAGTTTTCTAACGTGGAGGTCAGCAGGCTTGTTTCTTTTATTTAGTTCTTTTAGATCAATACTGAGATTTAAAATGTCCAAATTATAATATAATGTGGTGTCAAAGATTATAACTATATACCAGATACACGCACAATATGTCTTTTTAAATCTAAAATAGCAGAGAGAGGTCACAGTTGAGAAACTACATCAAAGGTGCACTATTTTTTTTCCGATCGAAGGGTCTGTTACTTGTACATCACCACGGAGATGCAGTTATGGCTTTTTTTTCCACAATATATATTATATCCATCAATTTTCTTTTCTTTTATCTGGGGCCGGGTCAAGCAATATGGCATTATCATAGCTATCTTGCACTTATTCAATTACAAGTGTTTTATTGCACAAAAAAGATTGGAAAAATATGCATTCTGACTGTAAACGAGATTGCCTTTCCACAGATCTCACCCGTAACTTAACCTCTAACTGCCCTACTGTAACATTCCAGACAAAGCAATAACATTTTCACAAAGAGTTTAACAGTAAAATTTGATCATGTAAATTCTCCGTATCAAAACAGCTTCCTTTGTCAAATCAAGGGTAGAGATAGGCCGATATTTGCCCTTTTTAGTTTACCAGTTATCGGTTAAATCTTAAGCAGAGGCCGATATTTTGTTTGGCCAGCCAAGAGCCTAAATATGCATGAAAAATATATACATAAAGCTTTGTTTGCACACTTTAGTCCAAAGAGGGTATTGCGAAAATGTGACTACACTGCTCTCTAACAGTTTGTAGTAAAAGAAGATTGTAGATGAGTTGTACTAAATTTTGACTCAATAATTTGGGAAAAAATGACCTAAAATGGCTCTACATATTGTCCATTGGTTCTTTTTTATTCTAAGCAGTCGGTATCAGCATGAAAATCGCCCATGAAAAATGCACATCTGTCGACCTTTAATCTTTTTTAATTTTATTTCCATTGTTAACAGTATTTAAATAACCAACAAATGCACCAGTGTGATGGCCTGTATTACTGAAAACGCATAGAAATCTGCCGTAAGAACAGGTTTTATATAAAGAATGATATTTTGACTTTAGAATGGAAGAATGGATACAGGCTCCCTTAAGACCTGCCATTTAAGAATTGTAGCAGAATGAGATGAATTCAAATGTACATGAACAGGCTACATATAGTTCTGTCACAGACCAATCACTATAATTACTTTCTCGACTTAACGTTCAATATATGAAGACTGGAATATACAGTATTTCTGGGGTCAGTATTTATCGTCTGTACATTTTCTATATTATTATATGATGAGATTTAAGCTGTAAAAGGTTGAATTAATAATTTCTATGACTCATTACAGACAAACTAAGTACTAAAGTGTGTAATTCTGCTGTTATATTGTATATTAAAATTAAATTCGTTTCTTCATGAAGATATTATTGCTTTGTCTGGAAAGTTTCATAATATGGCATTAAATCTTTCTATCTTCATGGAGACCAAACTGGACCAAGTTACAGGTCAGATCTGTGGAGAGGCGACCCCGCTCACAGTCAGAATGTCTGTTTTTCTTGAAATTTTTGAGCAATAAAACCACCTGTAATTGAATAAATGTAAGGTAGAGCTGTTTAATGTCATACTGTGGAACATTCCCAGCAGAGCAATGGCATATCCATAGAAACCATCAACCAAAAAGTTACACAGTGCACCTTTAAAGCATCTCTCATCTGGCTTTTATTAGTGAAACCTCTTAACGATGAAGAGGGAGTCAATTGTATTCTATTAACAGCTAATGTTTGTCCGTGAGACACTAGAGTCTTCAGTTCTGTCGCTATGAGTTCAATGACTCCGTAAAACTTTTCTATTGCAAATCGGATTATTTTGTTCTTTTTCTTTAATGTGCAGTTTCTAACTTTTAGGTTGGAAACTTGCTTGTTTCTATGGATATGTCATTGCTCTGCCTGAAATGTTCCACAGTAGGACAACAGCTCTACTTTACATGTTTTTCTAACTATTTTTAGTGGTTTTATAGCTCAAAAATGCCTAGAAAAACAGGCATTCTGACTGTGAGCGGGGTCGCCTCTCCACAGATCTGACCTGTAACTTGGTCTGATTTGGTCTCCATGAAGATAGAAAGGTTTAACACCATGCTGTGAAACATTCCAGACAAAGCAGAAACATCTCTACACAGACCTGACCTTCCACCAGAAAAGTTACGCAATGCACCTTTACCATGACGTAATGTTTTCTCAGCAGAAGTATAAACATACACTGAGTTGTGTTTTGTATTGACGCTTGTATAAAACCTTTGCCTTTCACCACTTCGTCGTCTCTTAATTGTTCATTTCAGTCTAATATTTCAGTATTCAGCTGTGTGCACCAGCAGCAGGAGTAGCGCCCTCTGCTGGAATTTTATACACACAGATTAAATGTTCCCTACACTGTTAATACAATTTGAAAGTATTTAGGGGCTAAACATTACTCAAGAAAAATAATGTTACTAATGTTAAATATGCACTAAAAGGCCAAAATAAGGCCAGGGATAGGTATATATTTCTATTTTAGACCCATTTACACAGTTAATCAGCAAAAAATAAAGTGGTTTTGGCGTTTAGTGGACCTTTAAAAAAAACTATACTTATGTAGAATTAAAGGTGTGGTGTCAGAAAATTACAGCAGATTACTCAAGAAATTCTGAAAAACTGAGTACTAAGCACCTCTGAACGTTAAAAACTGTATAATCCACATGGCATGACATTTAGGAACCTCCTGAAGAAGAGAGAGAAGAGAGAGAGAGAGGGAAAGAGGGATGGGGATATGAGAGAGAGAAAGAGAGGGAGAGAGACTGAGAGAGTGAGAGAGAGAGAAAGAGAGAGAAGAGGGAGAGATAGAAAGAGAGAGAGACACAAGCACATAGACAGAGAGAAAAGACTGAGAGAGCGAATGAGAGAGAGTGAGACAGAGAGGGAGAGAAACAGAAAGAGACAGAGAGATAAGAGGAGAGTGAGTGAGAGAGTGAGAGAGAGACACACACACACACACAGAGAGAGAAGAGGGAGAGAGAGAACGAGAGAGAGACAGAAAGAGAGAGAGACACATACACATGCAAAGTGACAGAGAAAAGAGGGAGAGAGACAGACAGAGGGGGAGGGAAAGAGAGAGAGAGAGAGACAGAGAGAAAAGAGGGAGACAGAGGGAGAGGGAGAGAGAGGGAAAGACACACAGAGAGAGAAGAGGGAGAGAGACAGAGAGGACAGAGAGAGTGAGAGAGACACACATACAGACAGAGACAGAGAGATAAGAGGAGAGTGAGCGAGAGAGTGAGAGAGAGAGACACAGAGAGAGAAGAGGGAGAGAGAGAATGAGAGAGAGACAGAAAGAGAGAGAGAGAGAGACACATACACATGCAAAGTGACAGAGAGAAAAGAGGAAGAGAGTGAGACACACACACAGAGACAGAGAGAAAAGAGGGAGAGAGAGAGATGAAATATTGATGTTGACTACATTGGAGAAACCGATTAGAACAGTACATCTGATGCATTTTATTTCAAATACATTTAAAGCCGGAGCTTGAGCTGGTGCTGAAGAGTCAAAATGTATTTGGTCCATAAGCGCCATAAGCATCAGGGATTATCCGTAAAGATTTGGACTCCATCTGATTTAAAGTGCACTGTGTAACATTTCTGGAGGGATGTGCTTGTCCGTGTGGAGATTGCTTTTGCTGAAATGTTAGGCAATAACTTCACTATCTTGCAATGTTTTTAGTACCAAAAATATGCATTGTAACTGTGACCCAACTTGCCTTTCCACAGATCTGACATGTATCTTGACCCAGTCACATCACCTGCTTGTTCTCCATGGCAAAGTAAAAACACATTTCCATGGAGACAAGCAGGTGGCAGACTTCACTAAAATTACCCCTTTAAATGTAAGTTTGTGAAATGTAAAATAATGGTTTACAGTCTGTAATTTAGAAATAAAATTGTTTTTGCTTTGCATTTGCTTTGACAGGCCAGTACTTAAATACATGTTTTCTGTTGCATAAACATTACCAGTCAAAGACACGCCCACTCATTCAGTATTTTTATTTGATTTTTAGCGCTTTCTACATTTTAGAAACATACAGAAGAAGACATCAAATATATGAAGCAAGATACAAGAATTAGCAAAGAAAAAAAGTTAAATAAATATTTTTTGACAAAGCAAAGGGTGGATACTTTGAGGAATTGAATATAATATATATAAAAAAGTAGTTATTTGTATTTCATATCAGGCCCGTCGACAGAAATTTGGGGACCCGGGGCAAGATGCCTCACTTGGGGCCCCCTCTATTATTAATTAATAGGCAGAGGTTCCAGTTCTGGGCCCCGGGACAACAGACCCCTTTGTCCCCCCCTGTTAACTCCCCTGCTGCATATATGATGTGTTCTGTATGTAAATAAAATGTAAAAAGCAGCAAAAATAAAAAAATAATAATAAAAAAACGAAATGGTGTATCCAAACTTTTGACTGGTAACGTTAAAGTATATATTATTTAGACTTAGACAAACCTTATATCATATTATAATAACAAAAAGCAAAAATATAAATGTTAATAATACAGAAATTCTAAATAAGTAGCAAAAATAGCAAGAGACTGGTGTCAAATAAGTCATAATTTCTGTATTTTAAGGGCTAAAACGCACAGGCAAAGGCGCAAACGGACGCTACGGGCTCCGAGCTGCGCAGAGGAGCAGCTCGTGTGACCCCGGGCTGCACAGACTCCGCGGATGGAGAGAGAGCGTGAATCTTCTCCTCCTGCACGGGTCCCTCCAGCACTTATGTTCATATACATTAATTATCTAGAGCCTTATACTGGTCCTAATAAAACAGCATGCCTGAGAGCGTTATCATTTACATCACATTTGCATTAAGAAAGACAGATGGAACATACTTATAGGCTATTCTGCATAATATTACGAAGCTTACTTAATTTATTCTATTCCAGCCAGTCAATAATGTGAAAAACAGTATACAAAGTGGGCTATTAAGTTTAGTACAGAGGATAAGGTAGAAAAAGTCAACAGATGGAAAGAAACAACTGGTTGCAAGAGCTGTTATAGATTTAAAGTTTTAGCCTAAGTTCAAATTCGATTATTTACAGACCAGGCAACGAATAAAATATACACAAATCACGTTCAACTTAAAATCTAATCTCGTTTTTCTCCGCCGGCTGCAATAACAGATAAGAATGCGACCACATTTCGCACGAGAGCTTGTGCATCTTATTTTCTAACCCCCGGCATCCACGCGCATCCACGCAACCATCACGCAACACACAACCCGTCAAAGTCACGAGAAAACGTCCCTTACCGATCAGATGTGCATCGCGTCGCCCCGCCAGCCTGCCTGTGTGGAGCGCGTGTGGATCCGTTTTTTCAGTGTGCGGAGAGGAGAGAAAGAGAGAAAGAGAGAGATGAGGAGGAGAGAGAGAGGAAGAGGAGGAGGGTAAAAGGAGGAGGGAGGGAGGGGAAGAGCGTAGCGTGCCCGTGCCGCCGGTGACAACAGCCAGAGTGGATCCGAAGCAGATGAGGCCGGGCTGAAGAGCAGAGAGCGGGTGGAGAGACTGGCCACGGTTCGCAGATCCCGGAGCCCCACTGCAGATTAGATGGGAGATGCCCCTTCGCGTATTACACGTGTTGATGCTGCTGGCTGCGTTGACTGCGTGTTTATGTAGCCTGTTATTGGTACTCATATGTGATTTTGCCTGGCCCACAAGGAACTAAACTCCAGGATAGACACTAGGCCTGCTTATACAGTCACTCGGATCACGCGCATGCACAAATACATTTAAAGTGAACTTAACCTTGAACAAAAAAGCAGATGTAAACTCACTAATTTCCTTAAAAGCAACTGATTTATTTAAAGTCTGAACCAGTTTTATAATTATCTTAAAGGGCCCATATTACAGCATTTTCTGATCTGTTATTATAATGTTTCCTCATCACAAACACACACTGGAGTTGTGTTTTGTTTCATTCACACAAACCCTGCATATTCTCCATGTTCTGCTCTCAGACAAAACGCTCTGTTCCACCTTGTGATGTCATGTGGTAATACAGGAAGTGCTCCACTGTACTTTTAAACTCCACACACCTTCACTAGAATCATTTGGATGTTTTCAGCCCTGGAATTGCCAATCTCTACTGAACAAAAGGTAAAAGTTATCTGTTAACTTGAAAACTACCGCTTCATGGCATCACAAGGTCGAACTGAGCATTTGGAGCTTTGGAGATGTAGACAGACTAACAATTAAGCGTTACTAAAACACGTGCGAATAAAATAAAACACAACTCTGGGCACGTTTTTAATGAGATCATGGCATTCTAACCTGGCTTAACGCTCACAAGAGTCAGTTTTGTGTAATATAGGACCTTAAAAGTGAAAAACAAATGCATTGTTTTAGTATTATTACTTAGTACACGCTGTATTGACTCTGTTGGGGATGTTAGTGCGCTGTTGCTTTTTATATAACATCTAAGCAGCTGACTGGCTCCTCCCCCTGCCTCATGTGAAGCAAATGATAAAAGATGAACATACATAAAAAGAGATTTGATTTGAACCATCGAGCACCGTAAGTGGACTGATCTTTTCCTCACATATTCAATCACCTATAGCCTACACACTGCCATATCTATACACTGACAGACCTTATAATTAGCAAAGGAAACACAAGAGTCTTTATGTGTGACCAGTGAGCTGCGTGGTGTTTGAAATGTAATATGGTATGCTTTATTATTACAGTCTCGTGGACAGGTTTCATTGGGTCCATTCAACAGCATCAGCAATCATTTCACAGCACACCAAGACCACCACGGACCACAGCGTCGATCTGTGTGTGTGTGTGTGTGTGTGTGTGTGTGTGTGTGTGTGTGTGTGTGTAGCTGTCATCTCTCTATGGGGATCTGCTCAAATAGAGATACAGAAACAACAATGGCACCAACACATAGGGCTTCAAATCGCAACGACACAACCAGGTCTATTTTCGCCTCTGCGCTCCCAGGAAAACCGCCATCATCTCTTTCGTGTGTGGTCCGCCATCTTGGACGGATAGGGGCCCATATCATAGCACCCCGGGGGGTTACTGCAGGGTCAGATTTAGCCCCTGACAGCTCCATTACTCCTGCGAACGGGGCTGGTTCTGTGGTCTTTCAGATTTATGGTGCAGGCTGTGGCGTACTCCCATGTATTTGAAAAGGGCTTCTGTGAGATTTACAAAGAAACAATGCATCCCCCGGTTATGGTTTATGTTTTTACAATATGTTTGACAGTTGGTGGAGTATGAAAATAAAGAAAGAATCATGGCTCTTTAAGTACGATTCAGAATTGAGAGTGGTTTCAAAATAGAACTGGCATTAATTATATTGGGATATGATTTGTGTTTTACAGTTTGCCAATGCAATGCCATAAGAAAGACTATTTATAGTAGAAAATAATTACAAAAGTATTTCTTAATCTTACCTCAATATTAGAATGATGAGCTAAAAAGACATGGAGTGTTTATCCACAGATCTAAAGGTTGATGGCTTGAATTCCGCTCTTAACATAAACATCATTGGTTGATCATTGGTGTCCTTGGGCAAAACACTTAACCCACCTCGCCCCCGGTGTCTGTGTACACTGGTGTATGAATGTGTGTGTGAATGGGTGAGTGGTTCCTTGATGTAAAGTGTTTTGAGTGCCTTGAAGGTGGAAAAGCGCTGTATAAAAATGATGTGACCATTTACCATAAAAATGTGTTATTATAGTTATTTAAAAGAGACAGAAGAGATCATTGTTACATGATCCTCCAGTCTCTCCCTTTCCCGTTCCCTTCTGTGTTTGTCTCACCTGCCTGGGAGGAGTCGCCTTACACCAGCTGCAGCCTCCTCTTCATCACACACCTGAGCTCCATCCCCAATCTACTCCTGCCCATATCAGCCCGGTTCTTCCTCCACTCCCTCTGAGTTCGTCAGTTTTACAACATCCGTAACTAACTTGTGGCTCATGTGTCTCAAGATCTTGTTTTTTTTAAACTGCTTTGTGTTTATTCCCGGACCTTTTGTAAGTTTTGTTTTTTCTGCTCTCAGTGCTCCCTGGATCTGGCTCGTGTTCCTCTGGACCCCCCTGCTTGTGCCTGCCAGCCTCCACCGGACCCCTTTCCATATCCATCTGTACAGAAAATCTCTTAATCTTACTCGAGTTCTGGTTTGCTTTTGGGTCCTACATCCATGCCTTATAACAAGCTGATGCCATGTCATAGATCGATAGACCTAACCTACAGACCAAACCTAAAAAACATGCACCTGGGACTACAGGTGGAAATTGGCTCTAGTGATACAACCTGCAGAATGCATCTCTCCTGTTAAGGTTAATGTATATCGTGCACTGTCCCTGTCTCATAAATAAGGGCTCCTTTGCAGCGCTGGTCCCTCACATAAAACAGATTGGGACATAAGGACATTACAACAGGAAGCACAGTTAAACATATTAATAATAACACATTAACATGGCTTTCGTGTTCAGACTTGGTTTAGTTCTAGTTTCAGTTTGGCAGGTGTGGTGTTCCAGATGTGCGGGCCTTTGTGGGTCAAACGTTTGAACACACATTCTCATCCAGTGTTGTTTCCTTCTCGTAGGATGTATGGACGTAACTAGCAAAGAAAAGAAACGATAAATGACTCCAAATATCCAGTTTTACAAATTCAGGTTCCTCATAACAGCCACCCTTTACTTTGTGGACAGCGCGGTAAACCCTTGACCTTCTCTCAGTGAGCTTGATGAAGGCTCCTGAAATGGTTTTCCCTTCACAGCTGTGCTCTGTCAGGGTTCATTAGTGGAATACCAAGAGTGTACAAAGCATTAGGGAGAGTGTATCCTATTCTGAATAATTCCTTCTGTGAATAGGGGCATCTCTCCACAGAGCTGAATTGTAATGTACCATAGTGCTGTAACCTGCTTGTCTCCCTCGTGATAGAGGTTTAATCTATACTGTGGAACATTCTAGACAAAACAAGAACATTTCCAGGTGACGGACCCCCAACTAGAAATGTTACGCAGTGCACCTTTAAGTAAAAGTACAGATACTGGAGCAAAAAATGGTAAAAGTAAATAAAAAATCTACTTAAGTAAACGTAATAAAGTACTAGTTTAAAAATGTAAAAAGTAAAACTGTTTCATGTAGATTTGGAGATCTAAACTTAAAATGTAGTGATTTCAATATAGATTTATGCTCAGTTTTGTTCAGTAGAAACAAGTGAATCGATTTTTCCTTTCTTTTTTTTCCAAGCTGTTGTTGTTTGTATATTTTTGTTTTTGTTTGACCAACTATTCTATTCTGAAGAGCATAAAATCTAACACATGCGTTCAGTTATTTCACTCTTTATTGTTTATTACATGGCATTTGTGATCATTGATAGATTTGATGCCTTCAGTGAGAATCTAAATTTTAAATAGTCATGAAAATAGATAATAAAAATAAAAATGACTCCCAGTTCTTTCACTGCTAAAACACATATGCCTAATGTTCTGTGCCCTGTATCCTGAGATTTCCGTCAGTCACAGCTGCTCGACAAAATTATACCCAAGTGTTGATATGTTTTGACAGTGTAAAGGTGCAATCTGTAACTTTTTGCATGGGGGTCCGTCACCTGCTTGTTTCTATAGATATGCCATCGCTCTGCCTGGAATGTTCCACAGTATGACATTAACCAGCTCTACTTTACATTTATTAAAGGCGCATTGTGTAGCTTTTCTGGTGGAGGCTCCGTCAAATGCTTTTCTCCATGGAGATGTTATTATTTTGTCTGGAATGTTTCACACTATGGCATTAAACCTTTCTATCTTCATGGAGACCAAACCAGACCACGTTACAGGTCAGATCTGTGGAGAGGCGACTCCGTTCACAGTCAGAACGCCTGTTTTTCTAGGTATTTTTGAGCTATAAAACCACCTGTAATTTAATAAATGTAAGGTAGAGCTTTTTAATGTCATACTGTGGAACATTCCAGACAATGCAATGGCATATACATAGAAACAAGCAGGTGACAAACCCTCCATTTGAAAAGTTACACAATGCACCTTTAAATTACATATGGTTTTACTGCTCAAAAATACTTAGAAAAACAGGCAGTGGTCTGGACTTGGTCTGGTTTGGTCTCCATGAAGATAGAAAGGTTTAATACCATAGTGTGAAACATTCCAGACAAAGCAAAAACATCTCCATCGAGAAAAGCATTTGACGGACCCTCCACCAGAAAAGTTACACGATGCATCTTTAATATAAGCTCTGCAATGTACCAGTAGTTTACAAAAAGAAAGAAAAGAGATTTTATTTGCCCTCACATCTGCATTTAAACCAGCGTGCAGGAGGCTGGCTGTTTTCTGAAATCTCAGGTGGGCACTTATATAACTGCAGATACCCGCTTCTATTTCGCCCTGAAGCCACTATCTCAGAAGGCACCAGAACCTTCATCTTAAAAAGCAGTTGGAGCAGGAGCATACCTACAGAATTACTCACTTGTTCAGATCTAGGTCCCAAACTCCAACACTCTTCTCAGTTTGCATCTTCACACAGGACGTCAGATTGCCAAGCGTGCCCACTGAACGTGACCGCGGTGCCCTGTCCTTGGCATCCTACAGCTCTGATCCTTTTGCTTCTCCTGCCCACAGCCTCGAATCTAGGCCCGGAGCTTTCGTACGCCCCCACACCTCTTTGGCGAGATCTAAAACTGGCAACAAGAAAAAGTTGAGAATCTGAAAAAATCAAATCCTCCCTGTACCTCCTTGTTTAGCTGTACACATACACTCATACTCATATACTCCTCACTACTGCATAGTGCTGGAAGAAGTACTTGATTTTGTTACTTAAAGATACACTGCACGACTTTTTTGGTGGAAGGTCCACTACCTGCTTGGCTCTGGAGATGTTATTGCTTTGCCTGGAATGTTCCATGGTATGACTTTAAACATATACACCTAGCATTTATTCATTACGGGTGTTTCTCTTGCTCAAAAATACAATAATTCCTTCTCCACAGATCTGACTGGTAATATAGCCTAGTGCTGTAACCTGCTTGTCTCCCTCATAATAGATAGGTTTAATCTATACTCTGGAACGTTCTAGACAAATCAATAACATTTCCATGGAGACAAGCAGGTGGCGGACCCTCTACTCGAAATGTTGCGCAGTGCACCTTTAAATAACAAAATCGAGTACTTCTTCCACCACTGTGCGATAATGAGGAGTGAGTATATGTGTATAGCTAAAAAGTAGTTAAAGTACAGATACTGGAGCAACAAAGTACTCAAGAAAATGTAAAAATATCACGTGAGAAATTTGACTTAAGTAAAAGTATTAAAGTACCTGTTTAAATGTGTACTTAAAGAGAAAAAAGTAAAAGCATTTCACACAGATTTGGAAATCTAATAAAACCTTAAATGTAGTGATTTTGATAAAGATTTGTGTTGAATTTTGTTCGACAGAAACAATTGAATCAATCATGCTTTTTCCATGTTCTTCTTTGCTCAAATTATGAACGTATTAAAAATAAACCCTCAGCCTTTCCAGCAGGTCTCAAACTATAATAAAAAATACTTTTACTCTTCAGTTCAGCATATTATTTGCACTGTCGTTCTTGTCTCTTATATATAGCTTTGATTTTATAGTTTATTTTGTAGTGTATTACTTATTTTCTATTTTATTTTGACTTGTACATATACATTTATTTTTATTTTTATAATTATGTCTCATTTGACTCCTGTCTCTTTTTTGCTATACCATCTATTTTTGTTACTCTCTGTTATTATATTATATTGTGATGAGTGAGCTTCTGTATCCAAATAATTTCCCTTGTGGATCAATAAAGTTTGTCTAAGTCTAAGTTCTGTTAAAAAATGTAGTGGAGTAGAATGTACAGACACCTGCTCTCAAATGTAATGAAATCTACTTAAGTATATGTTTTACTTAAAGGTGCATTGTGTCATTTTTCTGGTGGAGGGTCTGCTTCTTGTTTTTCTCCATGGAGATTTTATTGCTTTGTCTGGAATGTTTCACAATGTGGTATTAAACCTTTCTATCTTCATGGAGACCAAACCATACCAAGTTACATGTCAGATCTGTAGAGAGGCAACCCCGCTCACAGTCAGAATGTTTGTTTTTCTAGGTATTTTTGAGCTATAAAACCACCTGTAATTGAGTAAATGTAAAGTAGAGCTGTTTAATGTCACACTGTGGAACATTCCAGTCAGTCTTCACAGAAACAAGCAGGTAACGGACCCCCAACCAGAAAAGTTACATACCTTTAAGTACAGATATCTAAATGTTGTACTTAAGTATAGTGTTTTTACTGTGTTACATTCCACCACTGCTATTGCCACAGCACAGATCCAGCATTAGAGATTGAAGGAGGGCTTTCATGTTCCGTTCTATAACTACAGCAGGCTTTTAACAAATGCTTTGTGCATGTGCTGTCTTTTCTTCCTGTTATCTGTGTGATCTGCTCCATATCTGATCTCAACATGACAGTGTGTTTCATCATAGACCGAATATGTCTCCAGTGTGGGGCTAACCTTGTCTCCTCAGTTTACCCATCGCCTTTTCTATATCTGTAACTTCCACGCCTTCCTGGTTCCTTTATAGATGCGATCCTTCAATCAGATTAGCTGTCAGTCACCAGGCACTGGGAGAAAGTGGTGTTACCAAAAAGTTATAAAGCAGAGTTTAGCCTGTGGAGAAAAAAAACTGCAAAAACTCAAATCTAGCCAAGTTAAAACTGCTTGAATTAAGACGTCTGTATCACCAATGGACTTTTTGTACTTAAAATATGAAAATACATCTCGCTACACTTACTGTTTTGCCTTGATTATTCCCCACTATGGAAAAAAGCGTATTAATCACAATGGAGACAGGCTAACAGTCAGATCTATGGAGAAGCAAGCCTGCAAATGTTCTTTTAAGGTATTTTTGAGCTATAAAAACCTGTAATTTAACAAATCCAAGAAAGATATGTTTAATGGCCCTACTGTGTAACATTCCAGACAAAGAAATAACATCTCTATGGAGACAAGCAAGTGGGGGACCCTCCACCCTAGAAGTTACATAGTGCAAAAAAAACCTCTTTGCTAACTAATGTTGCTTGAATTAAGAAAACACACAAAAGCTCCATTGGTAATTTAATTAGTCAAGTTGAATCTACTTAAATAAAGTAAAAAGTCTTAATTTAAAGGTGCATTGTGTAACTTTTCTGGGTGGAGGGACTGTCATGGAGATGTTGTTGCTTTGCCTGGAATTTTTTCCAGCATGATATTAAACTAAAATCGATTTCCATGGAGTACCAGGAGTACAAGCACTATGCTAATTTACAGATCTGATTTGTGGAGAGGTGAGCTCGCTTACAATACAATGCATATTTTTCAAGGTATGGTTTGATTGTAAAAACATATATATACCTATAATTAAATAATAAGCAAGTTTAATGCTGTGGTACATCCCAGGGAAAGCACTCTCCCTAGTATCTCCATGGACACAACCAGGTGCTGGACTATACCAGAAAAGCTACACAGTGCAGCTTTAAGTCATTTTTAACTTACTTAGATATTACTTTTTGCAGTTCACACTTCCTGTGATTTTGTGGAGTTCTTTATTTGGTCCCTCCCTCGCTGTAAGTGCAATAAGGGGTTGGAAAAGAAACCTCATTTCACCCACTTGTATGCCAGCAGAGACAGCTAAATTTAATCTGCACCAAAAGCTCCCATTCTCTGCTCCTCACTTGTACTGCAACATTTAAGAGCTTCCCTCAGAGTTATTACGGCCTGGATAGACATTACACGGGGCAGACTGACCCACAGTTACTGGGTTTAATGAAATCATGAAATGTTGATAATCTCTCTCTCTGTTTAAAGGACCCATATTGCACCATTTTCTGATCTATGTTATAATGTTTCCTCATCAGGAGAAAGACATAATAAAGAATTACTCAAAAATGTGTGAATGAAATAAGACACAGGGGATTGACAGCTTTGTGCACTACGCCGCCAAAAAACTACCCACATTGTTAATACTCTGTTAAGTTTTGATTGGTATTTTCCAGCAAAACTCATTGTAGTTTGCCAAATCCAAATTGTATTTTCTCTCTCTGTATTTTTTATACAGATGGATATCAGTCCTCACGCCCTCCGGTGCACCTCAAGCCTGGATAAATGTGATCTTCCAATCAGATTTGTTTTTGTCAGTGACGCATGTGAAACGAAGAAGGTTACTTTTGATTTACAAATTAATTCAAATTTCTCTCACCTCACATTAACAGAGTCTGGTGCTTCACTCACTGATTCTAAAGAAATCCACCAATGTTTTTCAGTTCCCTGTGATATGTTCCTTTATTTTTTCTGATACGGGCAGACCATGCATGTCCATCTGAAAACTGGTGACCAGACTCGCATCTTCGTAAAGTATTGAAGAAGTTGTGTATTCTGGATCCCGGGAAACAATGTAATAGTATTTTAGGGTGTATCCAAATCCAAAATATTATGTAGTCATTATGATTATAAGGCAAAAACTAATTTACTAATCGCAGGCACAAGGCATCCCTAAACAAAAGCAATAATTTGAAATTGATTCCAACATTAGAATATAATATAGCTCCTTTGATACCGACATTCACCTCAAAACCCAGTGGAAGAGACTGGCAATTCCAGAACTGAAATCATCAAAATGATTCTAGCATGGAGTTTAAAACTACAGTGGAGCACTTCCTGTATTACCACATGACATCACAAGGTGGAACTGTTTTCTGTTTGAGAGAAGAACTCAGCTTAAATGTGCAGGGTTTGTGTGTTAAACATGTGTGAATGAAACAAAACAAAACGCCAGGTGTGTTTGTGATGATGAAACAACATTATAACATCAGAAAACAGTGTAATATGATACTTTAAAATGACATATGTCCATTAAAGAGTTACACAACAACTGGGTAACTTAAAAGACCAACAATGACTACAACACATCTGCAATGTTTGCCAATTTCCTCCTTCCACTTTTCAAGTTCCTGTCCTACTTTTACAGAGGTCACGAGTGAATCCAACTACCCTGACCCCAATCAGACTTAGTGTCTCAGCGCGCTTGATTTCTTGCCATCCTAAAAGCCCGCAGATCTCATGACCTGGCACGACCCTGCTGTCTCTGCCCTGATGCTCACTCATGCATTCTACAAGATGGCCTCCACATTTGTCTGCCGGAGAGACAATCCCATCAGTGAGTGTTTTCCTTATATGTGGATGGAGCCTTCACAAGCCCTGCTAACATTTACCCAGGCGTGATGCTCCTGGCCCGCTCGCCAATTTTAAGGCTTCATTTAATAAATTTAGGCAGGTCTGGCGGAGAGAGGGAGCGCTCGGATGCAGGCAGACTGAGAGAAATCCTCCGAGTGACACATGGAAGGAAGAGAAGGAAAAGAATGTGGGGCGCCATTTTCTTATCGACGTTATAATGCAGTTTCTTCATCACAGTCATACCAGGAGTTGTGTTATGTTTCATTTCTGCTTATTTAAAGGTTCTATATTAGGGGAAGTGAGCATTAAGCCATGTTAGAATGTTGTTACCTTCTCAAAATCATACCTGGAGTTGTGTTTTGTTTTATTTTAGTCACACGTTTGAGAAATTTGCGTTTTTAAGCTGTCTACATCTCCAAAGCTTTTTTTTTTTTTCTTCATTAAATTTATTGCATACATACAAGTTATTATAAGCAATATACACAAAGAATACAATATATAGGGGTAATTAATTGATTCAGATTGATAATTTAAGTTTGTTTTAAATTGATAACGTGTATCTCCAAAGCTCAAAATGCTCTGTTCCACCTTGTGATGTCATGTAGTGGTAGTTTTCAAGTTAACAGCTACATTTTACCTTTAGTTAAGTAGAAATTGGTAATTCCAGGGCTGAAATTATCCAAATGATTCTAGTGAAGGTGCATGGATTTTAAAAACACAGTGGAGCAATTGCTGTATTAACACATGACATCACAAAGTGGAACAGAATATTTTCAGTCTGAGAGAAGAACTCAGCCTAAATATGCAGGATTTGTGTGTTAAACATGTGCGAATGAAACAAAACACAACTCCAGATATGTTTGTGATGAGGAAACACATTATAATATTGGTCAGAAAATAGCGTAATATAGAACCTTTAAGATGTTTAAGGTGTTTTTTTTTAACTAAAAAACACTACAGGAAGTGCTCTACTGTGCTTTTAAAATTCCAGTGCCGACAGAATGAGAGAAATCCTCTGAGTGACACATGGGATGAAGAGGAGGAAGAGAATGTGGGGCGCTGAAAAGCAGAGAGGACGGGGAATCCGACCATCTGCGCATCAAAGGTGTGGCTGTGATTGTTTCTGAACAGCGCACTTGAATATAAATGTTCTTATTTCCATCCTGTCTGGGGAGCGTTGGCTTGGTCGTCTTATTTTTGGAGCTTTAATCTAACAGAATGTGAGCCAGAGAAACAAGTCTGCAGCGCTGTTGTGTTGCCGAACCCTGTTACACTTGAACAATCTGCTCTTGTGTGAAGCATGGTAATTATCTCCCAGAATTATGCGGGGAGCTTGACGGCGTTTAGTAAAAATTACAAAATTTTATGTCTTTAAAGTTGCCTCTTGGCGCAGTCTTATCTACAGTAAGTTGGTGGAACTTTTTTGCTTTTTAAAGGCTCCATGTTACGTCATTTTTTTCTGAGCTATATTATAATGTTGTTTCCTCGTCACAAACATACCTGGAGTTGTGTTTTGTTTCATTCATGTTTAACACAAATCCTTCATCTTTAAGCTCTAATTTTTTCTCAAACTGAAAACACTGTTCCACCTTGTGATGTTATTTGTTAATACAGGCAGTGCACCATGTGTTTTTAAACTCCACACACCTTCACTAATTAATTAATTAACATGGCTTAAGAGTCAATTTTGTGTAATATAAGACCTTTAAAGTTGCCTCTTGGAGCTCATCTTTTAAGCTGGTGGAATCTTTTGCTTTTTAAGAGTTCAATCAGCAAAGGCCTAAGCGGTTGGCAGCGTTTCTCTTTCTGAACTTCTAAATGGATGAGAGCACTAGTTTTAACCACTGATATTTGGAAACATCCAGGACTGCGCACATTAAAGGTCCTACATTACACAAATGTGACTCTTGTGAGCTTTAAGTCATGTTATAATGTTGTTACTGCCCCAAAAACATACCTGGAGTTGTGTTTTGTTTCATTCACACATGTTTGAACATCCCTTTATTTTTATTCTGTTTACATCTCCAAAGTTTAAAATGCTCTGTTCCACCTTGTGATGTCATGAAGCGATAGTTCTCAAGTTAACACCTACCTTTTACCTTTAGTTCAGAAGAGAATGACAATTCCAGGGCTGAAATTACCCAAATGATTCTAGTGAAGGTGTATGGAGTTTAAAAACACAGTGAAGCACAAGATAACAGCTATTTTACCTTTAGTTCAGTAGAGATTGACAATTCCAAGGCTGAAGCACAGTGGAGCACTTCCTGTATTAGATGACATCACAAGGTGGAATGGAGTGTTTCTGTTTGAGAGAAGAACTAAATATGCAGGATTTGCGTGTGAACACTTATGAATGAAACAAAACACAACTCCAGGTATGTTTGTGATGAGGAATTATAACATAGATCAGAAAATAACATAATATAGTCCCATTAAAACAGTAATCACTTGTCTAATCTTGTTTTCTTTTCCACAGTGGCTTCTCACTGGGGAGTTGGCGCTATACCATCCCACTGTATTACTGTGTGTTGCCACATCTTCTTCCTCACACCCACTAGCATCCAGGTTATAGACTTCAAATCAAATCTTCTGAAATCCTTTGGAGACCTCCACAGGGGAAAGTCGGCTTTATTGAGAAGGCTTTGATTGGCCTTGGTCTCACTTGGATCGCCCCATACTCCGAATAAGAAACATAAATTCCTACGTGGCTTCGATCCAGCCAGACACCTCCTCATGTCTGGGTTCTGCAGCTAGGACTGAAAATCCCTGGTGGTTCATCTCTCTTCTGTATTGTAACATACATTTTCAACCATGAAGTAGAATTTGATACCTAAAAAAGTGACCAAATTGTGAAAAAAGTTAAAAATATTTAATAAAATCTTGTGGAGGGTCCGTCGCCTGCTTGTCTCCATGGAGATGTTATTGCTTTGTCTAGAATGTTCCATGGTATAGATTAAACCTATGTATCTCAAGAGAGACAGCTATAGGCTACATTACAGGTCAGATCTGTGGAGAGGCAACCCTATTCACAGCGAGAATTATTATATTTTTGAGCAATAGAAGCACCTGTAATGAATCAATGCTAGATATATGTGTTTAATGTCATACCATGGAACATTCCCGGCGAAGCAACAACATCTCCATGGAGACAAGTAGGTGACGGACCCTCCATCAGAAGAGCTGCACCTTTAAATATAAACTTAGACTTAGACAAACTTTATTGATCCACTAGGGAAATTACTTGGACACAGTAGCTCAAACATCACAATATAATATAATAACAGAGGAAAAAAAATAAATGGTAACAATAAATTCTAAATAAGTAGCAGAAAGGCAAGAAAAATACAACATAATTATATAAATGTGTAAATATTATGATATTAATGGTGTTTTACTAAAATTAATAGTCTAAACTGCCACATATATTTTAAGACGTGAAAACACTACAGAAAGTGCTCCACTGTGTTTTTAAAATTCAGAATTCTGTAGTTGTGTTATGTTTCATTCACACGTTTACACACAAATCCTGCATATTTAAAGGTGCACTGTGTAACTTTTTGGATGAGGGTCCAGCAGCTGCTTGTTTCTATGGATATGTCCGCGCTCTGCCTGGAATGTTCCACAGTATGACTTTAAACAGCTCCTTACATTTATTTCATTACAGGTGGTTTTATAGCTCAAAAATACCTAAAAAAAAAAAAAAGGCATTGTGACTGTGTGCGGGGTTGCCTCTCCACAGATCTGACCTGTAACTTGGTCCGGTTTGGTCTCCATGAAGATAGAAAGGTTTAATGCCACACTGTGAAACATTCCAGACGAAGACGAACATCTCCATGGAGAAAAGCATTTGACGGACCCTCCACCAGAAAAGTTAAACTGAAAACACTACAGAAAGTGCTCCACTGTGTTTTTAAAATTTGGATGTCACAACAGAATGAAAGAAATCCTCTGAGTTGGAAAAGAAAGTGGGGCGCCATTTTCTGATCTATGTTATAATCTATGTTATTATGCTCCATCATAATCATAACTTGGAGTTGTGTTATCTTTCTGTAACATACTTTTTCCATTTTTTCCGATCCTGCAGTGTCTATTCTGCAGTTTTTTCTCGCCGCCTGTGCTGTAAAAACTCACCCATCAACGGGGCTCTCTGGTGTATAATTGTAGCCATTAGCGAAGCCTCACACTGTCTATGGTATAGGTATAACAGAGAGAGGTACTCCGCTATCCCCATCTCAGTCTCTCACCTCGCTTTTTTCCCTACCAACTGTTCCACGCACACAGGGCTCACAGCATCGCATTTGTGGGAGTAATGGGCCTGGTAAATTACAGGAGCCTGAGGAACTAGGGAGCACCACGGGCGACAATAGAAAGGATTCTGAACCAACTCCACACCAAATACAAAAAGGTGCAGTGAGATGGAGTTCAGATGGAGGCTACAGGATAAAGGGAGGTTTTAGCTTTGAAATAATCACTGATCACAGCACCTCACATCTGTTGGTGGTATAAAAGCATGTATAAAATGTAATGTTGATACTTTACAGTGGCGTCGTGCTTGGGGTGTTCTAGATGTATCGCCATGGCGCAATGTTCAGCTGTTACCGTGGCGATGCAATCCACACATTGGCAAACACTGTCAAAGAAGTCTGAAAATTCAAGAAAAACAAGTATTTATGGTCCTGATTAGGTGTTTTGATTTTCAGAAGGTGAGTGTGACTAACTGAAAAACTGTCAGCTCTGTCTGCTTAAATTGTGTTCAAATAAGCCTTAGATAAAGCAGTGCTTACAGTTAGCATCACACTTCCAGGAAATGTTGATGACATTAGCTGACCCATATATATAGGGGTCAAAATAAACCTGCTGGGTACTATCTGTATCTAAGTATAAAGCATTTTATTGTCAAATAATCAGGAAGTGGACTGTTAGCATGCCAGTTGAGTTGTTAGCATTACTGTGACAGTAAAAAGTGCTTTTAAACTCATCTTGGAAAATAATTAGGATGTTTGGAATGCAGAAGGAAAGTGAGGAAAAACTCTGGACCATTGACCATTTGCTGTAAGTTTGTGTGGAACTGTGGAGAGGTGAACCCACTCAGTAACATTTCAAGAAATTTCTGAGTCATAAAAAAACAAAAAAAAAACAAAAAACCAACTGTAATTCAATAAACCCAAGATAGAGCAGTTTAACGTCTTGCTGTGAATCATTACAGGTAAAGCAAAAGCATCTCCATGAAAATAAGTCATCCACCAGAAGAGTCTGTGCTCCTTGAATAGACATTATCCCACCAGAAATGTGTAGTTATATAAAAGTATAATAGATTATGTAATGATCAGGCCATAGTGTAGTTTTCCCCTCAGATGGACGCCCCGGTGGGACCCTGTGGAGGCTCGTACTTTAGATAATCTCTACACTAATAGTCTGGTCACACTCCTCAGCTAAAGGGAGCACAAGTAACAGCAGCTCGTCTAAACACAATTTCCTGGATGATTTCATTGATTATTTCACAGTTTAGCCCCTTCAGTGTTCACAGCACAGAGCGTGAGTGTGGCAGCTGCCCACATAGTACTTATATACTCACATTACGCGTATATGCTTTTAACACATTATATGCTCATGTACACACATGTATATAGGCAAGGCAAATGTATTTATAAAACACAATTCATGCACAAGCAATCAAAAGACAAAAGTGCTCAAATACACAAATGAACGAACAATGAACGGCAGAGAATAAATCACAAATAATTCATGCTGCAAGACAATTAACAGATTAAAATACAATAAATACCTTAAAATACAACCGCTCATAATTTCATGTAAATGCTGAAGCATTTTAAGTATTTACTGCTGAAGCTGATCTTAAGTGTTGGAGTGTGTTCCACAGACGAGGAGCATAAACGCTGCCTCGCTCTGCTGTATATACTCCTATATTGTATAAACACACATACATTTATGCATTTATATACTCCTATAGTGTATATACACACATACATTTATATACTCCTGTATATAGTGTGTATACGCACACATACATTTATATACTCCTGTATATAGTGTGTATACGCACACATACATTTATATACTCCTGTATATAGTGTGTATATACACATGTATCCACAGATGGTGACAGAGACTCAGTCCTCTTAAGTCTTCACTGTAACAGGCTCTGCTCCTGCTCTCTCAGCCATGTTGATTCATCCCCACACGACAGGGCCTCACGGGGCCTGTCTGTGACCGGGCCCTTCTTAATTACACCTGAGAGCTCCCGGCAGCTGCTCCTCTTCCACTTCCCTGTCTACATCACTAGGCACGGTGGGTTCATGTAAAAGACCTGCTCCATGACATACAAGCACTAAACAGTCCTTCTGTTCACACGTCTCCCACTTCTCTGCCTACAGTTTCACAGCTCGTGTGGAGAGCTCTGTCTGTTATTTTTAAAAACAAAGGCTAACTTTGTGGGCGCTCACACCCACAGCCGCTACAAAACAAATCTTGACTTTGGATGGAAGCGTTTCATCTTGTCCTTTCCAAAGAAGAAAAGACATTGTATTTGATGGACAGCATTGGCCTCCACTTTCCATTTGTTAGAAAAGAGAAAATGCTGCTCTAAACAAGCAAACAATCTTATTTTTCTCTCCAATAGATTGCACCTGGGCTCTGCTGTGCGGAAGGATCTGATATTGGACCAACATTAAATTAAGCACAAAGACAGAATACAGTTTCATGTGTTTTATATCCTCCAGCTGAGCAAACACAACCAACAAGCCATATTTCTGTTTGGGATGTATTGGCAGAGCTGTGAAACATAAATATTTATCAGGCCTGCAAAGGTTAAGTGTGTGGGAGTAATAGAATCTGGCAGCTCAAAAATATTGCTGAAGCACAACTTCTTCAGGCACGTTTTGCAGGATGGAAATCTGGAGATGTGAAAGGCAAACGTACAAGGAGATCCACTCATGGCCAGTGTGCCGCTCCAAACATTTGGAATATAAAGTGGATGGAATAATGAAAGAACCAAAGCCCCACGCTGGCTCTAAACAAATGATGTATTCTGATAAAATAGTGCCGTTTTTCAGCAAAAATGCTTTCAGGGAGGTCATGCAGTTTATAGCTCCTGGAAGTACTTTTCGTTTTAGTATTCTCGTGCTAAATAAAAGTCTACGTCTGACTGACTTCAGGAGAATTTAAAGACCATAAAATTAACATTGTACAAATCATTTCTTTTTACGGGATGGTCTGATACAAAGAAGAAGCAACGTCAAGGGCTATGCAATATAAATATAATGCCCTGTAATACCTTTGAAAACTACATTAAAGGGCCGATATTAAGCAAAACTGACTTTTGTGAGCCGTGTTAGAATGTTGTTATCTCCACAAAAACATACCTGAAGTTGTGTTTTGTTTCATTCATATTTCAGTAATCCTTTATTATTAGTCTGTCTACAGCTCCAAAGCTCAAAATGCTCTGTTCCACCAATTTTCAAGTTAGCAGCCTTTTACATTTTGTTCAGCAGGGATGGGCAATTCCAGGTCTGAAATCATCCAAATGATTCTAGTGAACGTGTATGGCATTTAAAAACACAATACTTCCTGTATTACCACATGACATCACAAGGTGGAACTGAGTGTTTTCAGTTTGAGAAAAGAACTCAGGCTAAATATGCAGGATTTGTGTGTTAAACATGTGTAAATGAAACAAAACACAACTCCGGATATGTTTGTGATGAGGAAACAACATTATAACAAAGATCAGAAAATACATTAATATAATAAATAATAATAATAAATCTTTATTGATAAAACACTTTTAAAAACAAGGTTTACAAAGTGCTGTACAAGCAGTAAAAATAGGATCCAGAAAGCATACACAATCAGACAATGAAGCAATCAATTCAATTAATTATAATAAATAAGTTAATAAAATAGAATAAGCATTAATAAGGAATAAAATCTAGCCAAAACCAGCTTAAGGAAGGCCAACCGATAAAAATGAGTTGTAAGAAGTGATTTAAAAGATGATCCTGATGGTGCAAGCCTCATTTCCTCAGGCAGGTCATTCCAAAGCCGAGGCGCCCGGACTGAAAAGGCTCCATCACCTTTCGTCCGCAGCCTGGACTTTGGAACAGCTAACAGGAACCTGCCTGAGGATCTAAGGCTGTGGGAGGGCTCGTACGGGGTTAAAAGTTCTGAAATGTAACTTGGTGCACCTAGATGAGCTTTAAAAGTGATCCGTAAAACCAATTCTAAAACACACAGGGAGCCAGTGAAGCTAAAGCTAAAGCTAAAACAGGGGTAATGTGTTGATGTCTGTAAAAACCAGTGGGCCCTTTAAAAACTGCAGAATACACACTGTAAAGGATTAAAAATGCATAAACAGCAGCTCATACACCGACAAAACACAGATATATATATATTCTATGTTATTCCATGTTACACCCCCTCGTGCGTTTTACAGTAAAGTCTGCCAAATCAATATATGTACACAAAGCCACAACTAAATATAGACTTGATCATTTTCAGCACGGTCTCTACTCACCGCTGCGCTATATTTGTCAGTTATTCCTGTTCCTCCCATATTGTAGCATGCACCGATCTCTTGTTACACCGAAAGAATACGGAAAATTTCATAGGTACATTTGACATTTGAGATGGAAAACCTCAGACCTGGTCAAATGAAAACAGATTGACAGTGTTTGTTTTTCGTATTTGCTTCTGTATTTCATTTCAGTCGTGTTTGGGCTGAATGTGTTTTGGAGACAGCAGGTGCCACATATCAGGTGTGTGAATTTATGAAGATGAGATGTGATCAAAGTGTAGCTCCAGATCACCACCTGCCCCGTCAGTGGTGGAATGTGAACTGTACTTAAAGGTGCACTGTGTAACTTTTCTGGTGGAGGGTCCGTCAAACGCTTTTCTCTATGGAGATGTTATTGTTTTGTCTGGAATGTTTCACAGTGTGACATTAAACAGAACATATATTCAATTACAGGTGGTTTTATAGCGCCAAAATACCTAGAAAAACAGGCATTCTGACTATGAGCGGGGCTGCCTCTCCACAGATCTGACCTGTAACTTTGTCTGGTTTGGTCTCCATGAAGATAGAAAGGTTTAATACCGTTATGTTTAGATAATTCATTTTGTCTTCTTGTTATATAAAAAACTAGGGCTGAAATAAAAACTGTTCTGATCCTACATTAGGGTGAGCTGTTGTAGAGTTGTAGGGAGTATTATCTGTTACATAAGGGTGAGTTGTTGTGCAGTTGTAGGGAGTATTATCTGTTACATAAGGGTGAGTTGTTGTACAGTTGTAGGGAGTATTATCTGTTACATAAGGGTGAGTTGTTGTGCAGTTGTAGGGAGTATTATCTGTTACATAAGGGTGAGTTGTTGTGCAGTTGTAGGGAGTATTATCTGTTACATAAGGGTGAGTTGTTGTGCAGTTGTAGGGAGTATTATCTATTACATAAGGGTGAGTTGTACAGTTGTATGGAGTATTATCTGTTACATAAGGCTGAGTTGTTGTACAGTTGTAGGGAGTATTATCTGTTACATAAGGCTGAGTTGTTGTACAGTTGTAGGGAGTATTATCTGTTACATAAGGGTGAGTTGTTGTGCAGTTGTAGGTAGTATTATCTATTACATAAGGGTGAGTTGTGCAGTTGTAGGGAGTATTATCTATTACATAAGGGTGAGTTGTACAGTTGTATGGAGTATTATCTGTTACATAAGGGTGAGTTGTTGTGCAGTTGTAGGGAGTATTATCTATTACATAAGGGTGAGTTGTGCAGTTGTAGGGAGTATTATCTATTACATAAGGGTGAGTTGTACAGTTGTATGGAGTATTATCTGTTACATAAGGGTGAGTTGTTGTGCAGTTGTAGGGAGTATTATCTATTACATAAGGCTGAGTTGCTGTACAGTTGTAGGGAGTATTATCTGTTACATAAGGGTGAGTTGTTGTACAGTTGTAGGGAGTATTATAGTATGAATGTAGTCCTGTATCTCTCACTGTTTGAGCGGAGCTGTAGGAGCCTGTTGGAGAATGAGCTCCTCTGTCCAATAACTTCTCCATGGATACAAGCAGGTGCCTGCCAAAAAGTTCCACAGTGCACCTTTAAGCAACAAAACGGAGTGTTTCTTCCACCGCAGGTCAACGCCAAAACTGAGAGCAGAGGAGGAGAACGGTGGAGGAATGTCGGAAAACTCGGATAACCGCACTCACCAATGATGCAACAACTAAACATTTTCACTCATGAGCTGATAAAATGTTCAACTATTCCATGTGAACTTTATACTTTATACTTTTTTCTTATTCACTTTCTTTTTCTTTCTTCCATTTTTATTTTCTTAAGGTGACCCTGTGTAAAACATAATTACAAATAATAATAACTTTTAACTTTATCCAAACATGTTTTCACGTACATATATATAGTTTTCTTTCTCAGAATATTTTATTTTAACGATAATTTCTTGACCCTTTTTATTCTTTTGATCAGGCATAATTCTTATATCTTTCCTTCTTTTTTATTATCATATTCATTTAACACATTTAATCTTATTGGTTTATTTCATTATTTAACATTACCATACCATTTTTTATTATTGTATTAATTTAGCAATTTTATATTATTAATTTGAAATTTATTATTTTTAATTAAAATTCCTGAACATAATTTTGAGGGGCTTTTTCACTTTCACTTCTGATACTTTAGTGGGCAGGCTGACTCCTCCTCAAATCCTGTTTATTTTCTTTCTCCTCTATGATGTTGCATAAGCCGTATTGTCAACATTTCCTGGGAGTGTGACGCTAACTGAAAGCACTACTCCGTTAGAAGCTCTGTTACTGAAGTTAAGACTTAATCCGAGCTTTATTTTAACACAGTCGGACCAGAAACACGTTACGTTGAAACTAAAGGTGAAGGAGATGATCTGTGGTCTTAAACAAGTATCTCGCAGTTTTTCACTTAGTCACTTTCACCCTTTTGTTGAAAATCAAACACCTAAACAGGACCACGAATGCTTGTATTCACCACTGGCTCCTGAAAATTAGTTCGTTATATCCTTTTGTAATTTTTCAGACGATCTTAAAACGTTTTTGGCTGTGTTTGCTAATGTGTGCATTGGGTCACCATGGTAACCACCCCCAGCGTAATGTCACTGGAAAGTATGAATGAATATGGTCTTGTCTGTGCAGAATAAACTTCCAAATGATCAAGCTAATTACATGTAATCAATTTATAAAGAATTTAAATGATCAATCTGAATCAATAAATTACCCCTATGTATTGTATTCTATGCAAAATTACACCTGCAGGTCCCAGACTAAATAATAATCAGCTTTGAGTGGCCATACAATGATTTTCATCAACAAAATGATGTTGTGTTTGGTTTTATTCATGTTTATTTCAGTATCCTTAAATATAGAGCTCCCATATAGTTAAAGTTTATTGGTGTGGGCCTGTTTTAACTAAGAATGCAGATTTTTCAAAGCATTTTTGAGCAATAAAAACACCTATAATTAAATGAAAGAGCCCATATACATGTAACATCATCAGAAAAATCAGAAAATAGCTTAAAAGTTTTATATTTTGCAAAACTGACTCATGTGAGTTTTAAGTTACATTATAATGTTGTTTCCTCATCAAAAGCATACCCAGAGTTGTGTTTTGTTTCATTCACACATGTTTAACACACAAACCCTGCATATTTAGATTGTTTTCTCCCAAACAGAAAATACTCTGTTCCACCTTGTGATGTCATCTTACAAGAAGAGCTCCACTATGTTTTTAAACACCACACACCTTCACTAGAATCATTAGGATCATTTCAGCCCTGGAATTGCTGATCTCTGCGAACTGAAGGTGAAAGGGAGTTGTTAACTTGAAAACTAAACTACTGCTTCATGACATGACAAGGTGGAATAGAGCATTTTGAGCTCAACTCCAGGTGTGTTTTTGATTAGATAACAACATTATAACAATACTTAAAGCTCACAAGAGTCAATTTTGCGTAATATAGGACCTTTAAGCATAGATTATGTGCTCAATAGCTTTCACTACAGTCTCTCAACTTTAGAGAATGAAGCTCTTGTTTTGATAGTTTCACTATCTCATTTTGAGTGGTTGGAAACAGTGACATTTCGTTGTAAGCTCAGAAATCTGCAGAGTATTCTCACGAAGGTGTTCAAAAGTTGTTCAAAAAAGACAAGAGAAATGAATTTGAAGGTTCCACCACCTGCTCGTCTCCATGGAGATTGAATTTCCAAACCTTGAACATTTCACAGATTGGCAATACAATTATCCTTAACAAAAACATGTAATTCAAAGAAGGGAAGATACTATATAAGTTTAATGTAATGAGGAAAATCCTTGGCAAAGCAAACACAGCTCCCTGGAGACAAGCTGGCGGTGGAAAACTGATGCTATTACGCTATTTTATGATCTACTGTATGATATAATGTTTTTTCCTCATCACCTGGAGTTGTGTTTTGTTTCATTCACACGTTGGACACACAAACCCTGCAAATTTAGGCTCAGAAAACACTCTGTTTCACCTTGTGATGTCATGTGGTAATACAGGAAGTGCTCCACTGTGTTTTTAAACTCAATACACCTTCACTAGAATCATTTGGATGATTTCAGCCCTGGAATTGCCAGTCTCTACTGAACTAAAGGTAAAAGTAGCTGTAAACCTGAAAACTACCACTACATGACATCACAAAGTGGAACAGAGCATTCTGAGCTTTGGAGATGTAGACAGACTGATAATTAAAATTACTCAAACGTGTGAATGAAACAAAACAAAACTCCAGGTATTTTTTTTTTTTTTTCTGATGAGGTAACAACATTATAACATGACTTAAAACTCACACGAGTCAATTTCGCAAAATATAGAACTTTTAAGCTATTTTCTGATTTTTGTGATGATGTTATAATGTTGTTTAATACAGGTAATAAGTGCTCCACTGTGTTTTTAAACTCCACACACCTTCACTAGAATCATTTCAGCCCTGGAATTGCCAGTCTCTACTGGACAAACGGTAAAAGGTAGCTGTTAAACTATTGCTTCATGACATCACAAGGTGGAACAGAACATTTTGAGCTTTGGAGATGTAGATAGACTAGTAATAGGGCTTACTCAAATACGTGTGAATTAAACAAAACACAACTCCAGGTGTGTTTTTGAGGAGGTAACAGCATTATAACATGTCTTAAAACTCACAAGAATCCATTTTGATTAATATTGGACCTTTAAGCCATATAAATGCAATCACTATTTTGAATTCATTTAATATCTCCGAGCCTGACAAACATGCCCACACACTCTTCACCACAGAGGATTCATTTGCACTGGTTATCTTGAGCTCAGAAGTTTCTGTGTATTTCCCAGAGGTGCAGCAGTTAGATGAGGATCTGATGTTGTGACTTTCAGACTCACCTCCTCTGCCTCCGCTGCCCTTATCACTGCACATCTCATATCACTCTGTTTACTGATTGATTTATTCAGACTTATTGTAGCTATGTGTTATGTGTATGTCTGTGTCACTTACTTCCAGTTTAGTATTGTCTTCTTTTTCTGTGTTTATCCACTCCTCTGCAAGTTTCCATGTCCAGATGTTTCCTGTTTGATACTTCTACAAACACTTCAGAGACAACATGTTGTTCTCTGTGGCTAATTCACAGAGCAGAAGACATTTGCGGTGCATGATAGTTTGTACAAATATGTATATGCATGTGCGAGCAAAGTCTGCAGTAAATTAACCAGTATGTCTGGTCTGTATTCCAGCTTTATGATACATAATTTTAATGGCACATATCTTCAGTCCATCACCTGCTTGTTTCTATGGATATGTGAACACTGAAGAGACTCTAATTTCCATGTGCATGTGGTTGGTTTGTACTTTCGCTTGCAACACTGTCTGTGAAGGAATGCAGCCTGTGAGATTTCGAGATACTGTTTTAACCGACAAAAACGCACACACATACAAGCACGCACACAAAGAACAGTACCTAAGACACACACTAAAGACGACAAACTAAATAGATAAAAGTTATAATAACAAGCAGGTGACGGACCCCCAACCAAAAACTTACAGTGTACAGTATAGTATAGTATAGTATAGTAGAGTATAGTACAGCAGAGTGCACTTTTTATACATTTTACGTAACTTTTTTTCCTTTGGCGTTGCAACAGCCACTCTGCCCCTATAGTGTGCAGAGTTTGGGGTAGATCAGAGCCCTATTCTGTGGTAATGCTCTTTTACAAAACTTTATTTGGAGAATAATACAACATCTCAACAAGGCCACACACGTAACCTTATACCTATAAACGGTGTATTCATAAATATTAATCTTATATAATTACCGTGACTCATACGCCTTTGTCCAGTGTTTGCACAATTAGTTTAGTCACTTTCATCACTGAGTCACATGTAAATACTTGTTCCACTTTTAAACTAAAGGCAAACCCTGAAATGCCCTGAAAGAAGAGACACTTAAGGCTCCAGGCCATTACCTCCAGTGAAAGGAACAAATGATATCTGCTTGTATCAACAGAGCCCAAGTGTGCAGCGGCTTCAACACAAGAGCCCTATGTACCGCACAAGATTTTAGACATCTTCTTTAACTGATGAGCAAATTTACTCTTGTGAGCTTTTAGCCGTGTGTTTTTTAGCCATATTGTTTCTTTTTGGACACCTCTCTACACTCCCGTTTTTGTTTCACACCCGGTTTTCTCACATCTTCTAACATTATTTACCGTGCCACCCCCCCAGACCCTGTTGCACGTGACACCATGTCATAATGTTGTTACCTCATCAATATTTCATTCACACATGTTTGCGTAATCCTTTATTATTATTCTCTGTCTACATCTCCAAAGCTCAAAATGCTCTATTCCACCTTGTGATGTCATGAAGCGGTAGTTTTCAAGTTAACAGCTACCTTGACTACCTAATGAGCAGGTTTTTAATGAATATCCATGGTTTAAAAAAAAACTATTAAAACATAAATCAACTGAAAAAGTTTTATATTGTCGTGTTCCTTCATTATACGTTAATTCTGACTTAAAGGGCCCATATTACGCTATTTTCGGATCATTTTCTGATATGTTATAATGTTTTCTCATCACAAACACACCTAGAGTTGTGTTTTGTTTTATTCACACATGTTTAACACACAAACCCTGCATATTTAATATATGAACTCTTCTCTCAAACAGAAAACACTTTAAACACTTTCACAGGAATCATTTGGATAAACTCAACCCTGGAACTCTACTGAACTAAAGGTAAAACATAACTGTAAAACTACCACCAGATGACATCACAAGGAGGAGCAGAGCATTTTGAGATTTGGAGATGTAGACAGACTAAAAATAAAAGGTAACTCAAACAGGTGTGAATGAAACAAAACGCATCTCCGGGTATATTTTTGATGAAGTAACAACATTATAACATTGCTCAAAGCTCACAAGAGTCAGTTTTGTGTAATATTGGACCATTAAAAAAGTTCTGTGCAGGCTCGGGTCTACAGGGATGCAAAAGAGTTCATTCCAACCTCAATTAAAAACGTCTGCCACATAATGGGAGCGTATTACAGTATATTTGCTCCCCTTTGTCAGTTTGATCTGCACCTGAGCCTGGTTCTGGAAAATAGTGCGTTAAAATCATGGAAGTACATTTTACCAGAGCCTCAGTGCCCATTTTACACGCGATCACTAATGGTATGGCCAGGTGTACTAACTCCAGTCACAAGGGGGCAGTAAAGGGACAAATTAGTGTATAACTTATAATCAATTATTAAACCCTGTTGTGGATAGAACATATTATAATAAACTACTATTACTACTCTAATGCTTAAAGGCGCACTGTGTAACTTTCTGGTTAGGGGTCTGTCACCTGCTTGTTTCTATGGTCACTACTCTGCCTGGAATGTTCCACAGTGTGACATTAAACAGCTCTACCTTACATTTATTGAATAAGAGGTGGTTTTAAAGCTCATAAGTACATTCAAAAACTGTACAAATACTGTGAGCGGGGTTGCCTCTCCACAGATCTGACCTGCAACTTGGTCTGGTTTGGTCTCTGTAATGCCATACTGTGAAACATTCCAGACCACGCAATAACAGCTCCATGAAGAAAAGTATTTGACGAACCCTCCACGAGAAAGGTTACACAGTGCACCTTTAAATGCTTCTATGTTGCTAAAATATACCATCTCTGCTCAGTGAGGGCATGGCCAGGCGTGCTAAGTCCAGTCACAAGGGGGCAGTAAAAGGTCAAATTAGTGTATAACTTTAATTATTAAACTATCTGGTGTGTATAGCCTTACACTAAAAAACTACTCCAAAACGACTCTACTGCTAATGTTGCTAAAATATAAAACACATGGCACATTAATCACACACTTTCATTTTGACCTAATTATGAACAGGCATTGTTATTAAGAAAAGCTAAGACAAATTGTAGACACCAACTAAAGGTCCTATATTAAGCAAAAATTGACTCTTGTGAGATTTAAACCATGTTATAATGTTGGTACTGCCTCAAAAACATACCTGGAGTTGTGTTTTGTTTCATTCATATGTTTGAGTAATCCTGCATTACATCTCAAAAGCTCAAAATGCTCTGTTCCACCTTGTGATGTCATGTAGTTTTCAAGTTTACAGCTCCGTTTACCTTTAGTTTAGATTAGATTCACAATTCCAGCGTCAAAATGATCCAAATGATTCTAGTGAAGGTGTGTGGAGTTTAAAAACACAGTGGAGCGCTTCATTGTGTTTTCTGTTTGAGAGAAGAGCCTAAATATGCAGGATTTGTGCGTTAAACATGTGTGAATGAAACAAAACACAACTCCAGGTCCGTTTGTGATGAGGAAAGAACATTATAACAGATCAGAAAATAGCGTAACATGGGCCTTTGAAAAGATCTCACTAACCCGTCTGTATGTTTTTAGTATGCAGCAGATTCTTTCACATGACTAACCCTGCTTGCATGCACATTCCTGTACATTTTCATACACAGTAAAATGCACCCTTGAATCAATACATACACAGAGAGTCAACAGCTACACATAATTACATTGTATGGCGTGTTTCATTCTGTGTGTAGCAAACATAAACACGATCAATACTGGAGTTCTTCTTGAGTGTCTGCTGTGCTCTTGGTGCCTCAGCCCACATTGATCCAATATAAGGCTTTTTATGTGTGAACTTCAAAATGAAACTGAAAAGACTGTGCAGATATGAGACACTTAAAGGGCCCATATTACACTGTTTTCTGATCTATGTTATAATGTCGTTGTATCATCAAAAACACACCTGGAGTTGTGTTTTGTTCATTCACATGTTTAACACACAAACCCTGCATTTTTAAGATGAGTTCTTCTGAAGCACTGAAAACACTCTGTTACACCTTGTGATGTCAGGTGGTAGTACAGGAAGTGCTCCACTGTGTTTTTAAACTGCACACACCTTCACAATAATCATTTGGATGATGTCAGCCCTGGAATTGTCAGTCTCTATTGAACTAAGGGTAAAAGGAAGGTGTTAATTTGAATACTACTGCTTGATGACATCACAACGTGGAACAGAGCATTTTGAGCATTAAAGATGTAGACAGACTAATAATGCAGGATTACTCAAACATGTGTGAATGAAATGAAACAAAACACAACTCCAAGCGTGTTTTTGATGAGGTAACGACGTTCTTACATGGCTTAATCTTGTTTAATACAGGTAATAAGTGATCCACTGTGTTTTTAAAGTCCATCTTTACTCATTTCAGCCCTGGAATTTTCAATCTCTACTGAACTAAAGGTAAAAGGCAGTTGTTCACTTGAAAACTACCGCTACATAACATCACAAGATGGGAGAGAGCATTTGGAGATGACAGACTAATAATAAAGGGTTACTCCTGGTATGTTTTTGATGAGGCAACAACATTATAACACGACTTAAATCTCACTTAAAGAGTCAATTTTGTGTAATATAGGACCTTTAAACATGTCAAGTGTGGAGTACAGACCCTTGCTGCTTCCATTAGCCAGATAATAGGATTGTTTTAAAAGGGTAAATGTCGAATACAGTTTTTCCAGTGGGCGATGTTAGCTCGCTGTGACTTCTCTTGTTAAGGAATCTGTCATAGTGCAGTTGGCTCACACTTTAGCTGCAGTCACGGCCACTGCGCTCTGAACATGTTATCACCAGGGTTATTGATTCATAGAAGTGTTGACTTTGTTTGTTTACTTTTGAAGTCAGAAAATGGCACTTCTCATACGGTCTGTTAGATAAAATCTTATATTAAGTACAGCTTAGTTAGACTTAACTAAGCTGTTAACTGTGCAACTTTTAGGTGGAGGGTCCGCTACCTGTTAGTCTCCATGAAGATGTTATGGCTTTGTATGACATTAAACATATCCATCTGGCATTTGTTCATTACTGCTCAAAAATACAGTCTTCTGTGAATAGGGGCGACTCTCCACAGATCTGAACTGTAATGTAGCGTAGTGCTGTAACCTGCTTGTCTCCCTTATGATAGATGAGTTTAATCTGTACTGTGGAACATTCTAAACAAAGCTGCTTGGCTGTTAACTTGAAAACTACCACTTCATGACATCATAAAGTGGAACAGAGCATTTTTTTCTTTTGAGATGTGCACAGACTAACAGTAAAGGATGACTAAAACATCCGAATGAAACAAAACACAACTCTAGGTATGTATTTGAGGAGGTAACAACATTATAACATAGCTTAAAACTTACAAAAGTCAATTTTGTGTAATAAAAGACCTTTAATACCTTAACCCTAACCTTGACCCTTACTAAGCCTGAATCATTCATCAGACTATTTGTTCATTATAATTAAATTTAATTCTTTATTCATGGTTTATCAAGGCCTGGTTATTGTATAAAGTGGTGCTGCGTATTTTTATAGTGACCTCATTAGTTCTATTGTGTTCCTCACTCGGCTTCTTACAGATTCATATTGTTACAGGAGGCACATCCCTATAGCCTAAAGGTGCACTGAGTAACTTCTAAGGTGGAGGGTCAGCTACTTGCTTGTCTCCATGGAGATGTTATATCTTTGCCTTGAATGTTTCATTTGCATTTGTTGAATTACAGGTGTTTTATAGCTCAAAAATATCTAAAAAAAAAACAAAAAAAAAAACAAAAACATGAATTCTTACCACGTGCATGCTTGCTTCTCCATAGATCTGGCTGTTAACCTGTCTCCACTGTGAATACCAAGTTTATTTCCATTTCCATACCGTTGAATAATCAAGGTAAAACAGTAACATCTCCACGGAGACAAGCAGGTGGCAGACGCTCCACCAGAAAAGTTACACAGTGCACATTTACTGGTGAACTTTCTGGTATAAGGTCCACGCCCTGTTTGTCACCATGGAGATGTTATTGCTTTACCTGGAATGTTCCGCAATGTGACTTTAAACTTATCTAACTCCATGGGCATTTACACATACACACATGTGCATATCTTGAACTTTGACCCCTAAAGTAGGCCATATCTCTGATTCATGTGATGTGTTACGGTTGGTTGGGTCGAAAAATAGTTTGTTTGGTATTAGCCAACACTCAGGTATTTTGTATGTGTCCCAAGTGAAACTCAACCGCTAACAGACAAGTGGATCAGCAGGTTTTAAATGATGAGCAAAGACAATAGAAACACTTAAAAACACTCACACACACTGACAATGTCCAAGTTCTGCTGCAGGGACTTTTTGGTTGTGAAATCTTTCTTAAAGGTGCACTGTGTAAACGTTTGGTTTAATGATTTGGCTTAAATCGTCCACAGTATTGTATTACACTAATCTGTCTCGCATTTGTTAAACTACAGATGTTAATAATTGCTCAAAAATATCTTACAAAACATGCATTCTTACTGTGAGTGGGCTTGCAAGTCTCCATGGAGATTCACAAGTTTATGCACATCTCCATGCAGACAAGCAGGTGATGGACCCTCCAGCAGACTCAGTTACACAGTGCACCTTTAACGGTTGCTATATTAATGTCACATGAAATGAAACTACAAAGCAAAAACAGAAAATATAAAGAGCTGTATTTTGTAGAGCTATAATACAAATATCTACAAAAATGCATTGTAAAAACAGTGTTACAGAGTGCCATTGAGAAAAACAGAGAATGCGGAAACATTCACATAAGTGTTATATAAACATGTGTTGAAGCTTTGGCCTTTCCAGTAAAAGCAAATAAACATTCATAAAGCAGGGTGCGCATGCCTCTCATTTCACCATGAATTCTTGTGTTCTTTAAAGGGCCCATATTACAGTACAGGTCAGGATCTGTGTTATAATTTTGTTTCCTCATCACAAACATACTTGGAGTTGTGTTTTGCTTCATTCACTCACGTTTAACACACACACCCTGCATATCTAGGCTCTGTTCCACCTTGTGATGTCATGTGGTAATACAGGAAATGCTCTACTGTCATTTAAACACCCTGCACTTTCACTAGAATCATTTGGATAATTGCCAGCGTCTATTAAACAAACGATAAAAGGCAGCTGTGAACTTGAAAACTACCACTACATGACATCACAAGGTGGAACAGAGCATTTTCAGCTATGGAGATGTAGACAGACTTTTAATAAAGAGTTTCTCAAACATGTGAATGAAACAAAACACAACTCCAGGTATGTTTTTGATAAGATAACAGCATTATAACATGACTTAAAGCTCACAAGAGTCAATTTTGCGTAATATAGAACCTTTAAAGTTGCTCAGTTTTTCCTGCTCTTTCAAAATTCATCTATTCTTATTTGACACTTTCACATTTACATTCTAGCGCACACCACAAACGCATTTGAGAGTGCTATGTCATGCATCAGTAAATTCAGTATAATTCACTCCAGCCAGGTAGTCCTATCAACATTCAAATCAGCGACTGTTCACATTATTTTCAATCACAGACAGCATGAATGTCTGTCATCTTGATAGCTTTGTCAGTGCAGTCCATATTGCAGTTGCATTGTTAAATTCAACTCCCCATATAGTGTTATCATCGCCCTCATCTGTCCCACCCAGAAACAAACACAGTAGCCAGGCTTACTACCATCAGCGTGACCCCTGCTCTTGTCTCAGCTTGCCCATTCGATCTTTGTGAGGTTGGCTTTGGTTTGATCGTAGATGGTGTTGGAAGTTGCTTTTTATTTACGCTCAGAAAAGTTTCCTGTTTGAAAAGACACTGGTTCTCGCCACCCCAGTCATCTACTGTGAGGTCTTCATAGTCTGGCTCCTCTGGCTCCTCTCCCTCCTCTTCGTTGCCATCACCATTTGTATAATCATCATCTTCGAGGAATACAATACCTTTTAGTACCACACACCAGTACATCCCTTCATCTTCCCTCCGCACGTTTGACATTGTGAGCCGTTCATCTTCATTCAGGGTGATTCTCCCTCTCAGATCTTCTGGTATGGGCACACTGTCATCTCCAGAGTCAAACATAAGCTCCTGTTGCCCTGATTTCTGTCTGCGATACCACTGCACCATGTACGAATCCACGGACGTGCCGATATCGCAATGCAACGTTATTTCCCCGTTTTCAAATGTAAACTTTTCTGAACTTTGCTTTTTAGGGCAATGTATCACAGAATATTGCATTTCAGACATGGGGGAGATGCAGGAGTACTCGCCAAAGTGATCTTCAGAAACAGAGGGAATAACCAATGAAAAATCGGTCAAAAGAAACATATGGTGGTTTCTCTCATCCATGTTATCCAGCCTTCCTGTAGGTGTTTCCCAGTATTTATTCTCTTCATCTTCCTCACAAAATAAAACCACTTTATCGCCATGTGAGGCAAACACATCCATGCTCTCAAGATTCTCAGGAACGTTAATTTCCTGGTAGCTTAGGCACTGTCCTTCTTTGTACACAACGCAGTAAAAATGCTGATTGTTGTGCAGCATGCTTCGATCAAGCACTAGTGTAGCTCCTTTATTTTTTATTTCTAAAACAAAATCCACGGGGTCCAGTGGATTTCTACTGTCCAGCAACTGTGTGACGGTGTATGTGGGGTATATGTCATAGTACCATCGGACACTGACGCCCTCCTGGCCAATAATAACGCTACTGTTACAGAAAATTTCCATTCTCTCACTTTGCTCCGAATCAACAAAGATCTCCTCAGATTTCATTTCGGAATCACAAACAATAAGCTGTTGTATATTCTGGTTTTGAAGGGTTTGCTTCTTCCAGCATTCTCTTCTGTAAATACCAGAGTCTCCTTGGGTTAAGTTCCTGATCTGCATCCCAAGAAGCTGCTGGTGCTCCGTGGTGTGGATACGACCCTTTAAATCCGAGGGAGGTGTAACAGGTGGACTCACAGCTGAAGAGTTGGTAAGTAGCTGATCTTTTCCTCCAACAATGCGGTAAACAAGAATATAATCCATGCCGAAGCAGTAGCCCATCTCCACCAATTTGCCCACCTGTCTGAAGGTAGGTTCTGGCTTTTGGCTGCTGATCTGGTGAAGGAGGAGTGCGAGAAGGGTTAGCTTAAGGCAAATCATGTTGCCTGCTTTGCTTGTCACAGTCTGAGTGAGCTGCGGGGCTGATCTGTTCAAAGTTTATTGTTTCACGTTCCGCCTCCTTTCGCTTCCTTCTCTTTCACATTCTCGCTCAGAGGCACCTTTTGATTGACACATGTTGTAATATAAGATTCATTAAATGTGTTTGACACAGTTTTTGCATAAACTGATCACAGAACAGAATTCATTAAAAGACTCTTATCTCAGGTACTGATTTAAACATTAACAGCAGCCATACTTTAAAGATTATCTTTAACCTTACTTGTAGGTGTGGTTGGAGTTGTCATATTTCATTGCGTGTTGAAAGTGTGGGTTATGTGTGCTTACACTTTAAGACATGCTTCCAATGTAGTCTGAGCACATCACAAACTTACTGAACAGAGCAAAAATTTATACATAACCAGGAAGCACTACTTGGTCATTAAATTACATTAAAGGACTGTGTAACTTTTCTGGTGGAGGGCTGTTTCCATGGAGATGTTATTGTTTTGTCTGGAATGTCCCAGTATGGCGTTCAAAATACCCATTTTGCATTTACTCAATACCGTAGGTTTTTATTGATTTGCATTCTTACTGTGAGTGGGCTCGCCCCTCCACAGATCTGACATGTACTAGTAACTTGCCCCTGTGGTGTCACCTGCTGCCTCCGTAGAGATAAATAAGTGTAATGCCATACTGTGGAACATTCCAGGCAGTGGAAGAAAAGCAAGTGACGCACTCTCCACCAGAAAAGTTACACAATGCACCTTAAATATCATATTTCATTTAGTTCACAAAAAGTCAGACTTGATAAACAGCCTCATGATTTATGAGAAAACCGGTGTTTATGTCTCTGCAGTAAAAATACTTACGTGACCATCGTAACAGTGGCTGGGGAAGTCCCCAGTGTTTTTAAATTGGACTTGGACTTTCCACTGAATGACACAGAACGTTGGCCATGTTCTTTCGATATGTGGGTAACAGAGGTGCATTCACAGAATAACAATAGCTCCTTGTATTGCTTAGGGGAATGAAAGGCAAAATCCTTGGACGTTGCATTTTTGACTGCTCTAGTTTAAAGGTCCGATATTATACAAAATTGACTCTTGTGAACTTTAAGCCATGTTAGAATATTGTTACTTCCTCAAAAATACACCCGGAGTTGTGTTTTGTTGCATTTGCACATTTGAGTAGTCCTTTGTTATTAGTCTTTCTATATCTGCAAAGGTCAAAATGCTCTGTTCCTTGTCTGTACCTTGTGATGTATTCTGATGTATTCTATTCTAAGATATTTAAGTACTTATTTCTTTTTAATTTTATTTTTACTTGTGATGTGTGGGCTACTGTGTCCAAGTAATTTCCCTTTTGGATCAATAAAGTCTTAAGTCTAATGCAGGGGTAGTTTTCAAGTGAACTGCTACTTTTACCTTTTGTTTAGAGATTGTTTGAGAGATTAGAAATTCCAGGGCTGAAGTTATCCAAATTCTAGTGAAGGTGTATGGAGTTTAACATTTCCTTTATTCGCCCATGACATCACAATGTGGAACAGTTTCTCTGCTTGTGTTTTAAACATGTGTGAATTAATCAAAACACAATTCTAGGTCTGTGATGAGGAAACAACATTATAATGTAGATCAGAAAATAGTTTAATATGGGCTCTTCAAAGACTGATATACAAACCAAATGCAACCAAACTGATCCGATCTTAGCATCAAGTCTGTGCTGGTTAGACATTAAATGAGTCATTTCCAAACTGACACAAAATAACAAAATAAAGTAACTCTGTTGGAACAAGTGCTTTTCTCGTGGAGGAAAGTAATTCATCATTTCAGTCCAAATTGTCTGTTTTAGTTTTGCTCCAGTTCCTTTTGGCTGCTTTACTGTTTAACGCTCCTACTGGTTTTGAATTCCCAAAACAAGCCCAAAACACAACAAAGAATACAGTGTAAAAAGCAATGTTTACACTGGCAGCCCACATGTTATTTTAGATCACTGATTCCTCTGTCAAGAAACTAAAGCAGGCTTACAGTAAACACTAAGTAGAATGGAAAGTTAATGCGTAGTTATCCAAAAGCTCTGAGCTAAATATACTGGTCTGGACTTCATTACATTACAACAGAACTTTATTTGACCCCATGTGCCCCACCACACATTCAGCTCCATCATTTTAAGAGGGCAAAGGAGCAATTTGGTGTAATATTATAGTGTGTAATGTTTCTAGATACTGATTGAACTCCATTCTGTTACCACTGCAGTCCCCAGTAGCTAAATTACAATCCAAATTTAAATGGGAAGTCTGGATGAAAACAAAATTGTAATCCGCAGCAAATCTCAGCAAATATTACGCTATTCTGATCTATGTTATGATGTTGTTTACTTGTCATAAACATACCTGGAGTTGTGTTTTGTTTAATTCACACATGTTTAACACACAAACAATACATATTTAGGCTGAGTTCTTCTCTCAAACAGAAAGCACCTTGTGATGTCACGTGGTAATACAGGAAGGGTTCCACTGTATTTGTAAACTCCACTCACCTTCGCTTCGAATCATTTAGATAATTTCAAACCTGAAATTGTCCATTTCTACTGAACTAAAGGTAAAAGGTAGCTGTTAACATTTTGAGCTTTACACTAATAAACCAGAGTATCTCAAACGTGTGAACGAAACAAAACACAACTCCAGGTATGTTTTTGAGAAGGTAACAGCATTATAACATTGGTAAAAGCTCACAAGAGTCATTTTGTCTAATATAGGATCTTTAAACTATATAACTATCATCTCCAAACAGTAGATCATAAAAATTATATTGAAAAAAACATTATTTTGCTTTTTACTTTTACAAGTATTTTAACATATTGCATTTGAGGCATGCACGCTGTCTGTTTACTGGTGTGTAACATATAATGAGGCGTGTGTGTGTGTGTGTGTGTGTGTCTGTGTTTGTGTGTAGCAGAGGGTCCAATACTGTTGGAGGGAACAGCTTGCAGTGCTAGTGATCAAGCGTCATGATTAAGCGCCAACTGTGAGAAAACTCTCCTTGTGTTGAGCCCAATTCAGCCCTGCTCTGATTACACTCATCAGGGTCCGTATGCTGCAGGGTTTGTATCCTCCCCAACCGCTGTGGTGAAGTCCAATTATGCCAACGTTTTTAATTACTAGACTTACAAGGAATAACTGCACAGATTTCGAGACTATTTAGAAGCAATATTAATAAAACAACAAAATTAGCACATTCACCTCACCTAACAGGGCTCAGGCTGAAGTCGCATGAGCAGAAGTTGACAGTGGTGATTGCATAGGGTGACCATCAAAATTCAAAACTGGGACACACCCGGGTTGGAATGGCTGATATAAATAAAATTCTGTAAATTTTCTGTACTTGGCTAAACAAATGACAACAAGTTTATCCTCCTCTTTATTGTTAGTGAGGATCAGATTAGTCAAAAACTGTGATAGTCCTGGTTTAGACCTAATATAGTCCTGGATTAGTCTTAGTTTAGTCCTGATTTAAACCTGGTTTGGATCAAATTGGTCAAAAATAGGGACACCTGGCCCATTTCTTGTATAAAACTGGAACAAATCACTGGTTTTGTATAAATCTGCTGGGACAGGAGACACAGGGCTCAAAACTGGGACTGTCTCGGGTAAATAGGGACATCTGGTCACCCTAGGCAAGGCAAGGCAAGTTTATTTGTATAGCACAATTCGTACACAAAGTAATTCAAAGTGCTGTACAGAATAAGTAAGTATGATTGCAATCCCTTTTATGCCTTATTTGACACTAGTCTCTTGCTATTTTACTACTTATTTTGAATTTAGTATCAACAATTTGATATTTTGCGCTTTGTTATTATATTATATCGTGATATTGTGAGCTACTGTGTCCAAATAATTTCCCTTGTGGATCAATAAAGTGTAAGTCCTTTTTGACGCTAGGTGGCGCATGGTGCAAAGACGATGAGGCGCGCCGGCTGCAGAAGAAGACAGTTTCATAACAAATCTCTGCGCGGTTTTGAAGGTAACTACAGCTACATTTCTCTCAAGAATTATGCTTTATGCGTTAAACCATTTTATTTTAAACACTATTGGGGCACTGGATAGATCCCGCTAGCTGTCACTGCATGTAAAGCGTATTAAATCGCATAAAATAGACGATATTGTTGCAGTCAAGCTAACATGTTACATACAGTAGCTATCACACGTTGCCTTATATAAGATTGGGCTTTTATTTTGAAATAATTTGGAATAAAAACGTAAGAGCAGCATCTGTACGCGTATCATCTGTGGGGAATAATGCAACCTGAACGAGGATTTCTTTTATACGCCATAAATAGATGAGTAATTGGCGTGATATTACGAACCTTAATGAATGAAACATGAACTGAGACCCGTCAAGAACAGAGGGTAAGCAAGCGAATCTGCACACCGTCTGAAGGCTGCTCCCTCAAGCAACTACAACATTTGCAAATTGCTTTTAATGCAGTGTAATGGGTTTTAAAAGCAGCTGTGCAGAATTTAACACGGAAAAAGGCCTCTGAGTATTATGGATGGTGAAACTCAAAACTTTAAATTTTAACCTTGAGCTGACATGCAATGGAGGAACAAAAGTCTGTGCTTGTTTTAGAGGTGCTCTTTAGAACTTTTATAATAATAATGTCTCACACTTGTATTGCGCTTTACAATACAAGAGTTATAATGTTGGTACCTCCTCAAAAACATATTGGGAGTTATTGTTTTGTTTCATTCACATACTGTATGTCTGAGTAACCCTTTATTATTAGTCTGTCTACATCTCCAAAGCTCAAAAAGCTCTGTTCCACCTTGTGATGTCATGTAATGGTAATTTTAAAGTTACTTTTTACCTTTAATTCATTAGAGACTGGAAATCTCTGGGCTGATGGTATCCAAAGGTGTATGGAGTAAACACAGTGGAGCACTTCCTGTACTACGGCATGCCATCACAAGGTGGAACAGAGTGTTTAATTTTTGAGAGAAGATCTCAGTCTAAATATGCAGAGATTGTCTGATACACGTGTGTGAATGAAACAAAAGAAAACTCCAGGTATTTTTGTGATGATGAAACAATATTACAACATACAGTAGATTAGAAAATAGCATAAAATAGACCCTTTGACTTTAGTTTACATTAAAATATCATAGGTTTTCAGTGTTGTCTATTGCTTATCAATCTCTCTACTTCAGGTATTCACTCCCTGCTGCATAAATGTTGCGTTTGGTCGCGACTTCTCTGTGCCTCCGGTGCCCGTGTGTGCCAGTCCTGCCTCTGCCCGTCAGACCATGTGGAACCGCCAGCCCGGCCGAGAACCAACAGACCGTGGACACTTTCTATGATCTGGCAGTGGACATCCAGAAGGTTAGAAAACTCAAGGGCTGGGTTCTGCATCAGCACCCTGCGTATGCAAAGGAGGTAGCTCGCCTCTTGAGGGACATGGGTGCTTCGGGGCCTGTCATCGCCAATGTTTTAGTGGTGCACCCTGAGGCGGTCCTTTGCAACCCAGAGGAGATGGAAGCTCAGAGAGAACTGTGGACATCTGTGTGCACGAACAAGAAGGAGCTAGTCGGTATTATAGAAAAGTTCCCCGCTTCATTCTTCACATCAGCTAGCCACCACGAAAACCAGCGGAACAATATTGCATACTTTCATAGCTTGAATCTCAACAAACGAATCATTACTAAACTCATGGCAAGCGCACCTCAGAGCTTCAGCCGCCCAGTGGAGCAAAACCAGGTGATGGTGGACACTTTGCAACAGTCCTACATAGAGCTGGGAGGAGAGAAAAACAATATGAAGATCTGGTTACAGAAACTACTCAGCCAAAATCCATTTGTTCTGTTAAAATCTCCTGACATTTTGAGACAGAATTTACTCTTCCTCAAAAACAAAGGCTTCACCACAGCAGAGCTCCTCCACCTGCTCTCCAAACTCAGGGGTTTTGTCACTGAGCTCAACCCAGACAGCATGAACCAAACTCTGCTTTACTCCCAGGAAACGATGGCCTGCTCCGAGGAACAGCTCCGAGAAATTGTCCTGAAATGCCCTGCGCTTTTGTACTACCCCAAACACATCTTGGCTGACCGCTTTGAAGGCCTGCTGAGAGCTGGAATCAGTTTATCTCAGATCATGGACACTCCCACTGTCCTGGAGCTAACCACACAAATCGTCAACTACCGTCTGCAAAAACTCAGGGCGCATGGTTACGACATAAGGACAGGTTCACTAGATGTTCTCAACGGGACTAAAAAGGACTTTGAGCAGAGCTATGGCAAACTTAAGCTACGTGTGCAGAGACCGCTTTTTAACCCTGTTGCACCTTTAAAAACATTTGATTGAAAATACTGTTATATTTATGTAGGCCTGTCACGATAACACATTTTAAAGTGTGATATATATTGCTGAAGTTACAATAATTACTAATAGAGATTGTTGTGATTTTAGTTTTAATAAGATAAGATTTGAACTGTAGAGGCTTGAATAAATCACTATTTATTTATTTATTCCAGCTCAGGGCTTTTAATTCTATTGTACATTTAATAATTGTCTTACTTTATTTTTATTGTGTGAGTGGCATAAAGTAGTTTCAGTATTGTCATTTTATTGTTCTATGTCTTTGTAACAATATATTGAGCTTCAAAATTTGTTATCTTGGCAGGCCTAGCTGCAGTAAATATAGACGATATATAAAACATAAATATAAGCGATAATATTGAAACCAAACAAAGCAGAATTATTCCCCAATAAGTAATCTAAATGTCGCAAAATGGTTAAAAAAACATGAGCAGCAATGCAAAACTTGAGTAATTAGATTGTTTAATTCATAATTCAAACTTCTACAGCTCAAATCTTTTCATATTGCAGAGAGAATAACCAAATATTCCGACTAGTACAAAGAAAAAAGCTCTCAAGATAAATATTGACCTCCCCAAAATTAGTTTTCCATCTGTAATGTATTAAATGATAGGTTGATATGGTAATTATCAGGACAGGCCTAATATTGGTGCTATTATTTATTGTAATTTTCTTAAATGTTAAACTCTGCACACAAAGACAGTATGCAATGTCTGCACTGTCTGTCAATAAACAAAATAAAATATACCTGTAATTGTTTTTTATTACTTCATTATAATGTTTTAGTAACATGAATCACACTGTTAATTGGTACTTTGCAGCTGATACGTCAACATTTCCTGGGGGTGTGATGTTAACTGTAGGCACTGCTCTGTCTGAAGCTCTGTTACGCTTTATTTGTTACGCTCTGAGCTTTACTTCAACACATTCTGACCAGAAAGAACTGACTTAGCTGGAACTACAACATGTGAGCTGATTTGTGCGGTTAAACAAGTCTCTTACACGTGAAATTTACATTCACAATCTGCCTAGCATTACCCAACAGTTTTTCAGTTAGTCACTCTTTATCTTTTTATTGAAAATCAAACACCTAAACGGGACCACGGCGCTCGTATTGATCACAGGCTCCTGAAAATGTGCTGTTTAAATCCGTTTTGTGTTTTTTTTTTTGGAGTTTTCAGACCATCTTAAAAATGTTTTGACTGTGTTTGCTCGTGTGTGCATTGCGTCACCATGGTAACCGATGAACATTCTACCATACACACACACGTAGAAGATAATGGAAGATAATGGATTGCCCTTAAATACCTGTAATTGTCGACTGATTACATATTGGTTTGTGGAGTCCTACTTTTTTAACATTTACTGCTGGACTTTAAGAATTCTAGACTCCTTAGTTAAAGGCAAATAGACTTTATTACTTCCTATTTACAAGCTCCCGTGGCTAAATGGGCACATAAAGGTAAAATATGAGGTGCAGACTGTTCTATCAACTGCATTAAGCCTCATGACTGGGGACTATTAGGACTTTACAACCTTTTTATTAACAGCCTTGTAAGTGTCTCATTTTCACACTGTTCGTGGCAGCCCAACTGTTCCTCTAGGGACGGGCCTAGCAGCTACTCTCATTTTTAGTGTTACTTTACTGAGGGAGACACTTTATTATAAGCTATTCACTGCTGAAATGTGCCTTCATTATCATTTCAAGTGAATTCTAATGCACTCACGCACAGACATAAAAAGGGGAGACAAAACAAGTACCTTCTCTTTGATTTAGTCGTGGCTTATTTGAACATACTCTCCGGTCTTTGCCTGAGTTATGCAAAATTGATTTTCCATTATGTGTGAGCTCTTCTGTTATGCAGCTTTTCAAGTCTGGCTTCATTATAGAAAAATAAGTAAAATGGCTTTAGGGTCGATGCTTTTATTTTACGAGACAAAAAAGGGAAAAGGCTAAATCAATACGCAATCATACTGAGCATTGTCTGAGGGGGCATTACGAGATGTTCTTGCATGAGAAAAGCAGACAGACGCCAGAGGATACTGTGTATGAGTGTGTTTTAATGGGCAAGACTTCCTTTGCTAATGAAGCTCTGACGTTATGCCTCAAGATTTCCTCCTTCTAACGTCGACTACAGGGGACAGAGCAAAGGCCGGTGGTGGAACGTAACAAAGTAAAAGTAGTAAAGTACTGGACTTAAGTAAAAATTGTAGGTCTCTTTACTTTACTTAAGGTGCGTATGACAGATTTTTATGATTCTCTGATATTGACTTACTAGTTTTACACCAATCAAGGAGCAATTTGCGAAGAAAAGTTGAAAAATAGGTTAAATTACAAGAAGTGGAGAGTTCAAACATGGATGACGTCACACTGGGGAGAATTCTATCCAAACGTTCATCACATTTGACACACTTTAAACACAATTTCAACTAAATACACGTGTTTTCTTATATTTGTATTTGTCAAATAATCATTTCTGTTTACATTAGAGGAGTTTTACTGGGTAACACGTATAGAATTGTCTAGTGTGATGTCACGATTCCCAACTAAGAAGTACATTTTAAACCTATAAAAATGTCCAAATTGTGAAAACAAGTGTGAATGCAAAAGTCTTAAATATAATGATCTTAACTGTGTTTTAGCAAAATCAGTTGTCCAATCTGTCATAGGCATTTTAATTACATTTAAATGTGGATACTTTTTACTTTTACTTCATTACATTTGAGAGCCGGTATCTGTACTTTCTACTCCACTACATTTTTGAACTGGACTGAAAAGTAAAAGTATTTTGATTATGAAAAGGCTGAGGTTTTATTATGTTTCAACATTTGTAGTTTGAGCAAATAAAAATATTGAGTCAGTTGTTTCAGTTGAACAAAATTCGGCACAAATCTGTATCAAAATCACTACATTTTAAGCTTTATATGACCTCCAATCTACTACTTTTACTTTTTACTCTTTAAATATAATTTTAAACTGGTATTTTAATACTTTTACTTAAGGTGCATTGTGTAACTTTTCTGGTGGAAGGTCTGTCAAATGCTTTTCTCCATGGAGATGTTATTGCTTTGTCTGCAGTGACAAAGTTACAAAGTGCACCTAGATTCTTTCATGTCATACTTCTACTTTCACGTGAACATTTTTTTTTTACTCTGGTATCTGTGCTTTTACTTAAGTAATAAAGCTGAGCCCTTCTTTCACCACTGGCAAAGACATGGGCAGAGGTTGGGCAGAGGTTTGGCAGAGGTGGGGCGTCCTGCAGGATCTTCATGTGCACTAACGTCTTCTCCACCCGATCTGTGCCAGGCTGCATCACCCGGCCGCCAAGGTCCCGTCGTCATGGAGATGGCCACTGGGCAGATGATGTTAAAGTGAGTGCGTCTTGGTAATGAATTGGAGCCACGCAGATGGATGCTTGACTAGACAGCACTTTGAAAACCACAACACAGACTTCCCCCAGAGGGCTACGGCACAAACTCCGCCACAAGACAGTAAAGGTTAGTAATTTAACACACTCCAATGACATTTTATTGAATTCATCGCACAAGGTTATGAGATCCTTTTTTCTCACTGGTGCTTAGTAATAAATAAGAGAAGTTAATCAGGATGTAGTGAGCCAGACAAGGCCTCAAGTGGAGTGTTCAAGTCACCTCTATTTCTTTTGTCCTCTGTGGGCTGCCCTGTCATTCTGCATGCTGCCCTGATTACACTGGCGAGCTGCAGAGGTATAAATCGTTTAATTTCAAACATGGTGCTGGATCATATTAGCATATTGTTTTTATAGAGCTTAACTTTGCAGAAACAACTGCGTAATTGAAGCAATAATATATTTATGACCACACAGTGCTCCCGAAAAACACACTGCTTTTGTATTGTTTTAAGAGTTTATATTGAGTTGACTTAAGGAGACCATATTACGCTAGTTCTTCTCACAGAAAACACTCTGTCCCTCCTTGTGATGTCATGCAGCAATACAGGAAGTGCTCCACTGTGTTTTTACACTCCATACACCTTCACTAGAATTATTTGGATGATTTCAGCCAATCTCTACTGAATTTAAGGTAAAAGGCAGCTGTTAACTTGGAAACTACCACTACATGACATCACAAGGTGAAACAGAGCATTTTGAGCTTTAGAGATGTAGCCAGACGAATAATAAAGGGTTATTCAAACAAAATGAAATGTAAATGAAACAAAACAAAACACAACTCCAGGCATTATAAATCTTACAAGAATCCATTTTGTGTAACATAGGACCTTGAACTGTACTCACTTGTTCCACTTTTATTATGCATAATATCAAATTTTCAACAAAATGGTATTATATTTGCAGAAAGTTGAACCTTAGCCGTTTGAACCAGATGAAGAAAAAGACACCTTAAGAGTAACAAAGACTGCAGCATCACAAGCGCAAGCCAATACTTACACCACCAGTCATTTGGACACACCCTCATTTCTTTTTCCTTCATTTTTACTACTTTTTATTTTAGAAACATACAGAAGACATCAAATATATGAAGTAAGATATATGGAATCATGTAGTAAAGTAAAGAAAAAAGTTTAATTACTCTATATATAAGAAAAATATATGAGTTATTTAAAGGTGCATTGTGCTTAATATATAATAATTGCTTTGTCTAGAATGTTCCATGGTATAGATTAAACCTATATATCTCAAGGGAGACAGCTATAGGCTACATTACAGGTCAGATCTGTGGAGAGGCAACCCTATTCACTGAGAGAATTATTATTCTTTTGAACAATATAAACATGTAATGAATAAATGCTAGACAGCAATAATAATCACATGGAGACAAGCAGGTGACAGACCCTTCACCAGAAAAGTTGCACAATGCACCTTTAACTTTTCTTCACTACATAATCACACTAAATCCTTACTTCATATATTTGATGTCTTCTGTGTGTATCTAAAATATAGAAAGTAGTAAAAATAAAGAAAAAACACATTGAACGGTGTGTCCAAACTTTTGACTGGTAATATATTATATACATATACATATACATATACATATACACTTTTTGCTTTTGGTTAGGCCTGTCACAATAATTACTATATTGACTTAGTAAGCATTAAACAACGAGGAGCCGTGTGTTAAAACTGCATAACACATGGCTCCTCGTTGTTTAATGCTTACTAAGTCAAAAGCCGCGGAGTCAAAGTGTTCCAAACTGAAATGTCTCACCTGTGAATCTGAAAAGTTTATCCACTGCCTGTAAATATCTCTAATTAGTTATTTCAGTGTTTTAAATGAAGCTAGTCCCTTCATGCTTGCTTCCTTCAGAGCAGTGATATGTAAAAGCATTAAACAACGAGGCGTTAAAACTGCAGAACGCAGTTTCAAGTTGAATAATGTGCTACAAACGGCTACAAACTGAAATGTCTCACGTATAAATGAGTGCGTACACATGTGCTCAAGTATCCCGGGTATGATCGGGTTTTTTGAGTATCCTGGTTATGTGAGTGTCCATGTAGACGCAGTTTCCTGATTTCAGTCTCCTGGATATGCCAGTATCCCGGTTATGAGACACCAGAATACTCTCACTGGGTTTTTCTCAAGAGTATTCAGGATACTGTGGCATGTAGACGCAGTATCCTGATTTCTCACTCCTGGTGCTGTACTGAGCATGTGCGAACTCAGGTCCTCCTACTAGGAGGTAATAATATTTTATACTTATAAACAAAATAAAGCAGTCTACTGTTTAATAGAGCCACATTTTAACACCAGGCTGTGTCACTTGTGTTGCTCTTGAACTAAACTGATGCTGTCAGACTCAGAGTTGCATTTTTCAACTTTTAAAAACGACTTTTACTGAAACTGTGACAGAGTTCCACAGTCTCATGTTCTTAGACTTAGACTTACACAAACTTTATTGATCCACAAGGGAAATTATTTGGATACAGTAGCTCACTCATCACAATATAATATAATAATAGAGAGTAACAAAAATAGATGGCATAGGAAAAAGAGCAAGAGACAGGTGTCAAATGAGAATGTACAAGTCAAAATAAAATAGAAAAATAAGTAATAAAATATAAAATAAAATAAAATATAAAATCACAGCTATATATAGTAAGCTTACTTGAATGTATGTTCTCTTTTTTGTTGTTAGAAACCCGTTAAAAAGCCTTAAATTAGCAAAGTTGCTCCATATTTAGCTGCTTGCCATATCTGTACCAGAGTTACCATAGCAACCACGTTAATATACAGTCATGTGACTATCCTGGTTTCTCTGGGCGCATGTAAACATCATATCCAGAATACTGTCATAACCGGGATAAGGCTCATAACCGGGATACTCAGGCTCATGTAAACGCACTCAATGTGAAAATCCTGTTCCCTGTGTGTAAATGTCCAAAATTACCAGTTATTTCAGTGTTTTTAATGAAGCTAGCCCCTACATTTTAGCCTCGGCAGTTGAGCATTTGTTTACCCGTTGCTATGGCGACGTCACGGCGATGGCCGTAGAGCAGTGACACAGAGCCGTGATTTTTTATAATTGTTCAATATATGAAAGCCAGAACAGTATTTAGGATATTTTGGGACTCAATATTTATAGTGTGCAAAAGTGAGGAGATTTTTGCCATTTTTATAAGGTAAGATTTGAGCTGTAGAGCGTAGAATAAATGACTTCTATTGCTTATTATTATTATTAGTTCATTCTGCTGTTTATTTGTTGCAGCTCAGGCCTTTTATAAAATGGGTTTACAGGGATTATCCTGTTTTGTGTCAGTGGCATGAAGTAGTTTCAATGTTATCGTTTATCACAGTATTTTTCTTTAGTGCTTATATAATAGTGTTTCAAAATGGTTATCGTGACAGACCTACTTTTGGCAGATTTGTCCTGAAAACTTGAGGCTCACAACTGCATACATAAACAGGTGATTTGAGAAAACATTTAAAACATATTGAATCGTTCAAGTTACTTTCCACTTTGGTTGGTTTTTCGATTTATTTCCTGTGACTTTTCTTCATTGAATGTTACTTAAGGCTCAGAGTGACCGGATCCTTGTACGCTGCCCCTTCAGAGCTCCTTGAATAATGGCCTTCATTTTTACAGGTTTAAATGAGCTGAAATTATTGACTTTAACATGTGAACGGGACCGTGAGGCGCTTAGATGTTTGTAACCTCTGCTGTCCTGCATATTCAAGCCACAACAAACCATTCCATTATCTCCCTTCTATATAAAGATACAGATACACTATAGGTCTGGCTCCATCTAGTGGCAAAATTAGGTGTTTCAGCCAGGAAAAGAATTGGGTCTACTCCCAATTACTGCATATTTTACATTTAATTAACACATATCTCTTTGGCCTAGACTGTATATATAAAATAAACATAGCTAACCCGCTAGCCCTCCCAGTTCTAAATAGGAAGTGAGCATGGGGGCGCTTCCAGCTCCATCAGCTCTGGTTCTAATTGACTTTATATTGAAAAACTGTCACCCCTCTCGCTGTAACTGCTGCTGTGAGCCTCATTATTTTGGTTGTATGTTCGTATTAACCCGCTCTACATGATCCTGGTGTTTTTCTTTGCTCTTTTGTCCGTAAATAATAGAATATAGAACCGCTAGTCTTGTGAACGCTTATTTATACAGTCAGTGGTCTTTGGTCAGTCACTTCATTCTCATTTAGTTTGACTTAGCTTTATTACAACACCAGTCATCATCACAGTGTAACTTACAATATATCCTCATCATCATATCACACAACATTGTGCGTTCACCATCTGTGTGTTTGGCTCTGACACAGACCTGGTGCAGTCACACAGGCTGCTCTGACTCATAAACAGCATATTCTCACTGCAGCTGTGGGACTGAGGAGGTGAAGATGACAGCGCTCAATAGTAACAGGCATGACCAAACTATCAAACACATACATTTCGGAGTGAGAATTTGTGCAGTGTTAAAGGTCAGGCCAAAATTGTTAAGACTATACTTTGCATAAATATATCATTTAAAATACATTTGCAAATTAAAGGCAAGAAGTGAGTTTTGTACCATGTAGCTATATAATATTCTCTTATCTCATCTCTATACATCTGTCTTTTTCTTGAAAACTTGATATTTGAACTGTATTCCATTTTCTTTTTGAATTTCTCTGGGCACACCGGGGAATCTGGTTTTGAAAGAAATACAAATATATAATTATTAACAGTATAAATATGAATAAAAAACAGGGAGGGTGATTCTTACTTGTCTTGCAGTTGAAAAACACTTTTGTCAAACTCTGGGAAGAAAACGTCGCAGTCAAACGTTGCCATGATGTCAGTGAGGTAAATCAGGTCACACCAGGGGTGCTTCATGGCATCCTGAGGAGAAGAGCAGAGTTTTATCCTGTGTGTACAATACACAGTGGGCCTGTCGTGATAACTCATATATTAATTACTATATTAATAATCGTTCAATATATGAGATGGAACAATATTTTTTGGAGTTAATATTTATCATGTGTACTTTTTCTTTGTACTAGTGGGAAACATTTTGCTGTTTTTCTGTACTATACAATTAGATTTTAGCTTTAGAGAGAAAAGTAAATAACTTCAATGATTCACTGGGTGTTTCATTCATTTATTGCAGCTCATGTTCATTATTTATATTGTACATTTGGAATAGTTTTTTGGTGGAAATCCTGCTTTAGGGTTATTGTGTCAGAGGCATAAATAAGTTTTAATGTTATCGTTTATAGTCTATATCTTATTCAGCAATATATAATCAGACTGTGATTGTGACAGGCCTAAGACACAGTAGTGATGGGACAAACACTAATATTGTTTATTGTGATAAAAAGGGTTGTTTTAACATGGAACTTATTTATAACATTAAAATTATAATTACTCATATCCATAACATTTTTAAACTGTCAGCAGCTTAAATATATATAATTGTTAATCGTAATTATTTTGGCCATGATAATCACCAAATTTCAATATCGTCCCACGCCTAATACACAGTGATATATTTGACCACTTTCACTATTGAGTGCGTGTGTCTCTTATGTGTGTGCGTTTCTGTTTGTGTTTGTGTCTGTGTCTGTGTGCGCACCAATGTTCCACTTAATCAGTAAGTTAGTTTTCCCTGTAATGAACACTGGATCACAGGGAAAGAGTCATAACTTAAAGTCAGCTGAGGACGGCTGCCGCTCTTGAGCTCATGATGGGGTCAGAGAGGTGATGGTAATTGTCTTCTCTTGTGTGAACTCGCCTCTAATATCTTCATGTTTAAAATACACTGTGTCTAATTCAGCTGGAGTAATGAAAGATAATGGATAAAAATGCAAACACTGTTCATCACTGAGACCTTGGTGATCAGCAGCTGCTTTAATACAAGGGCAAAGGAGATTTAGAGAAGTTGCCAAGGTAAATGCTGAATGTTGTTGTAAAGGTGCTTTGAGTAACTTTTCCGGTGGAAGGTCCGTCAAACGCTTTTCTCCATGGAAATATTATTACTTTGTCTTTCTATCTTCATGGAGACCAAACCAGATCAAGTTACAGGTCAGATCTGAGGAGAGGCGACCCCGCTCACAGTCAGAATGTTGTTTTTCTTGGTATTTTTGAGCTATAAAATCATTGTAATTGGAACATTCCAGGCAGAGCAATGACATATCCATAGAAACAAGCAGGTGACGGTCCCCCACCAGCAAAGATACAGAATGCACTTTTAGACTCTGACTCACAAAAACAAAAATATGAAGATTTGTTACCTTATAAGGCTGAACACCTCCCATAACCCATATTGTCTCTATGATGTCGCTGAGCGGTGGCTGTGAGGCCAGGAGCACCGCGCTGTCAAAGTCCTTACACAGGAAGTGAGCGTGTTTTGGAGCTGATCTGCACGAGCAAAAATAAGAATAAAATCAGTTATTTATATTATTAAAAGGTCCTATATTATGCAAAATTGACTCTTGTGAGCTTTAAGCCATGTTATAATGCTGTTATCTCATCAAAAACAGACCTGGAGTTGTGTTTTGTTTCATTCACACTTGTTTGAGTAAAATGCGTTATTCGTCTGTCTACATCTCCAAAGCTCAAAATGCTCTGGTCCACCTTATGATGTCATGTAGTGGTAGTTTTCAAGTTAACAGATACTTTTTACCTTTAGTTCACTAGAGATTGGCAATTCCTAGGCTGAAATCATCCAAATGATTTTAGTGAAGGTGTGTGGAGTTTAAAAACACAGCGGGGCACTTCCTGTATTACCACATGACATCACAAGGTGGGACAGAGTGTTTCCAGTTTGAGAGAAGAGCTCAGCCTAAATCTGCAGGGTTTGTGTGTTAAACATGTGTGACTGAAACAAAACACAACTCCAGGTCTGTTTGTGATGAGGAAACAACATTATAACATAAACAGAGTAAAATACAGGCCCTTTTATAGAACACATCACATCAGACCAAATATACTTACTCCATTTTATTACTCAGCACTACATGAAGAGTATTGGCCAGTGGGAAAAGCTCTTCTGGATTAGAAAACCAACTCCGTGTTCCCCAAATCAACAGGTTCATTTTTCCTGCAAGAGGTTAAAAAAATGCATTCTTTACTTTAGTGTAGTAAAAACAGCACATTTTCAAAGTAGCAGTGACTTACCTGGTTTAGATACAGCCATGACGTTGTCGATAAAGAACTGGAATTCTGACCTGAAAACAGACAAATTCAGTAATTTAATGGAGCTCATATTACGTTATTTTCTTTAATGTTGTTTCCTCATCAAAAACATACCTGGAGTTGTGTTTTATTTAAGTCACACATGTTTAAACACACACAAATCCTGCATATGAGTTCTTCTCTCAAAAAGAAAACACTCTGTTCCACCTTGTGATGTCATGTGGTAATACAGGAAGTTTTATTTAAAAAAAAATACACCTTCAGCTAAAATTATTTGGATAATTTCAAATCTGGAATTGCCAATCTCTACTGAACAAAACAAAGTAAAAAGGAGCTGTTCACTTGAAAACCACCGCTTCATGACATCACAAGGTGTAACAGAGCATTTTGAGGTTTGAAGATGTGGACAGACTAATAATACAGCAATATTCAAACATGTGTGAATGAAACAAAACACAACTCCAGGTGTGTTTTGAGGAGGTAACAACATTTAAACATGACTAAAAGCTCACAAGAGTCAAACTTGTGTAATATATAAGAGAAATGTCGATCTTCTTCATATTAATTAGACAAGTCTCAATCTGTTTTAATTCTTCACCTAAACCTGTTCTGCTTAGACTACCTTTACATTACTTCTGTCCCGCTCTAATTTGCATTTGGCATCCTACCTGAACAAAAGCATATACCAATCCCATTTAGGCTAAAGAATTTGGCTCAATGTTTGACATTCGCTTGAAATTTGGGGTTTAACTTTCCCACATTAGACCCAAACAAGCATTTTGCCTAAATAACTTGACCTAGGTTAAGGAAAGCGTAACTTGTTAATGTCTAGCTAATAAAACCATAGCAATAATAGTAACAATCGATTTATAGACCAAAACTCAACTCACTAAGCTCCAACCTTTGTTCTGTGGCTCTGTCTATGTTAGGGACCGTCTACAAATGGTCACCACATCATTGGAGGGAGTCACTTTTACATTAGTGGAGCAGAGTGACTAAATAATTTACCCATAAAATTCACCAAAACTCAGCCAAAGCACTTTCTTGACTTCTATTGGGTGTAGTAGTTGCCAAAGAAATATCTACATACTCCAGGTCAAAATTTGCCCCCAGGTGATAGTACTATGAAGCAGGACACAATAATTACATTTAAAAAAATCACCAAAAATCAACCACTTTTTCAAAATCAGTTGGCCGTAGTAGTTGCCAAAGAAATGTATCTACTTACTACATATCACAATTTGCCCCTGGGTCACATTACTGGGAAGCGGGACACAATAATTACTTGAAAAAAAATCAATCAAAGCACTTCTTCAAAATCAGTTGGCCGTAGTAGTTGCCAAATAAATATCTACTTACTACAGGTCAAATTTCTCCTCTAGGTCATATAACTCTGAAGTAGGACACAATAATTACTTGAAAAAATTCAACAAAAATCAATCAAAGCACTTTTTCAATATCAGTTGGGTGTAGTAGTTGCCAAATAAATGTGTCTACATACTACAGGTCACAGTTTGCCCTGAAATCATGTTACCACAAAGCTGACATCAAATATTTCCTCCCAAATAATTTAGCAAAAATCAACCAAATGACTTTTTCAACTTCTGATGGGCGTAGTACTTGCGTATCTATTGTGTCTTCATATTACACATCACAGTTTTCCCCTAAATCATATTACAGCAACACAGATGGGACCAGATTAAATGCAATAAGATAAGATAAGATAAGATATGCCTTTTCAGTGGGGAAATTTCAGTGTTGCAACGCACAGTTCAAGAACAGCAGGAAAATGGAACATGCAATAAAACAAGATAATAGATAATGGCTTAAAAATAATTTAAAAATAGACTTAAAAATAGACTCTAATGTAACACACTGTTCCGGTGGAGCAAAAATATAAAATACCAAAAAACTATTATGTACAATAAAAGTAACAGTGCAGCATATGAACAGAATAAATCTCAGTAAAGTGACTTCAGTGTATTATGTTATTTACAGTAATATGACTATGTTTATGTACAGACAGGATAAATATCAGTAAGTGACATAAGTGAATTGTATGTAATTGAATGACACATGTTCAATGTTAACAGTGTTCGTTGTACAGTCTGACAGCAGCAGGAAGGAAAGACCTGCGAAACCTCTGCTTCCCACAGCGAGGGTGAATCAGTCTGTCACTGAAGCTGCTCTCCAGAGCAGACAGGGCGTCCTGCAGGGGGTGACACTCATGGTCCAGCATAGAGATGACCTTAGCCAGGACCCTCCTGTCCCCCACCTGCTGCACCGAGTCCAGAGAACAGCCCAGGACGGAGCTGGACTTCTTGATGACCTTGTCCAGCTTCTTCCTCTCCCTCTCTGTGATGCTGCTGCTCCAGCAGACCACACCGTACAGGATGGCTGATGCCACCACAGAGTCATAGAAGGTCCTCAGGAGTGGCCTTCTCACTCCAAAGGACCGCAGTCTCCTCAGGAGATAGAGCCGACTCTGGCCCTTCCTGTACAGTGCATCTGTGTTGTGAGTCCAGTCCAGTTTATTGTTCAGATGAACACCCAGGTACTTGTAAGAGTCCACTCTCTCAATGTCTCTTCCCTGGATGTTCACTGAGGGGACAGTAGAGTGGCGTCTGCGGAAGTCCACCACCACCTCCTTGGTCTTCCCTGCATTGATGATGAGGTGGTTCTGCTGACACCAGTCCACAAAGTCCTGCGTTAGTCCTCTGTACTCCACATTGTCGTCATCCTTGATGAAGCCAATGATTGCAGAGTCATCCGAGAACTTCTGCAGGACGCAGCTGTCCGTGTTGTGTCTGAAGTCTGCAGTGTAAAGGGTGAAAAGAAAGGGCGCGAGGACAGTGCCCTGGGGCGCCCCCACACTGCAGGTCAGGAGGTCAGACACGCAGTTCTTGGCTCTCACAAACTGGGGCCGTATATTGTTTATACTGCATGTATAAACAATACATGCAGTGGTGATAAATCTGGGAATATTTGTTACTGGTGGTACTGGTGACATCTGTTGCGGCAGACGGTTGTGATAGATGTTATGTGACTTTGGCGCAAAATGTGACCTGTACTATGTAGACTGTACCTATCTATTGTGTGTCCTGTAGTGTGGAGACACAATAGATAGGCAGCTACACCCATCAGAAGTGTAAAAAGTCGTTTTGGTGATTGTTTGTGAATTTTTGTAGGAAATTGTTGACGTCTGCTTTGTAATATGTCTTAGGGGAAAACTGTGATTTGTAGTATGTAGACACAATAGATTGGCAACTACTATGCCCATCAGAAGTTGAAAAAGTCACATGGTTGATTTTTGGTAAATTTTTGAAGGAAAAATTTGATGTCTGCTTTGGGGTAATATGATTTCGGGGCAAATTGTGACCTGTAATAGGTAGGCACAATAGATGGGCAACTATTACGCCCATCAGAAGTGAAAATAGTCATGTTGGTGATTTTAAGTGAATTTTTGAAGGAAATTTTTGCCATCTGTGTTACTGTAATATGATTTAGGGGAAAACTGTGATGTGTAATATGAAGACACAATAGATAGACAAGTACTACGCCCAGCAGACGGTGAAAAAGTCATTTGGTTGATTTTTGCTAAATTATTTGGGAGGAAATATTTGATGTCAGCTTTGCGGTAACATGATTTCAGGGCAAACTGTGACCTGTAGTAAGTAGACACATTTATTTGGAAACTACTACACCCAACTGATATTGAAAAAGTGCTTTGATTGATTTTTGGTGATTTTTTTCAAGTATTTATTGTGTCCCGCTTCACAGTAATTTGACCTAGGAGCAAAATTTGACCTGTAGTAAGCTGACACATTTCTTTGGCAACTGATTTTGAAGAAGTGCTTTGATTGATTTTTTTTTGTGTCCTGCTTCACAGTAATGTGACCCAGGGGCAAATTGTGATCTGTAGTAAGGAGATACATTTCTTTGGCAACTACTATGGCCAACTGATTTTGAAAAAGTGGTTGATTTTTGGTGATTTTTTTAATGTAATTATTGTGTCCTGTTTCACAGTAATATAATCTGGGGGCATATTTTGACCTGTAGTAAGTAGATATTTCTTTGGCAACTACTACAGCCAATAAAGGCTGAGTTTTGGTGAATTTTCTGGGTAAATTATTTAGTCACCCTGCTCCACTAATGTAAAAGTGACTCCCTCCAGTGATGTGGTGGTTTGTTGACGGTCCCTAACATAGACACAGCCACAGAACGAAGGTTGGAGCTTAGTGAGTTGAGTTTTTGTTACTATTATTTACTATTATTACTATTATTGCTATGGTTTTATTAGATAGACATTAACAAGTTGCACCTTCCTTAACACAGGTCAAGTTATTTAGGCAAAATGCTTGTTTGGGTCTAATGTGGGAAAGTTAAACCCCAAATTTCAAGCGAACGTCAAAGGTTGAGCCAAATTCTTTAGCCTTCAACACCAGGAATTCTCTCTGAATTCCAAAAGGCAGCTTCTAAACAAAATCTATATTGTTGGAACAAAGACACGCGTGAACCAGATGAACCTAAAGACCCCGTCGCGTCCTCCTTCCTCCCGTATACTCACGGTAAATGCCAGGGGAGTTTGCCATCTTTCCCGATGCCCAAACCGCGACAGGCAGCTGCGATCAGGCACACGGGTTTCCTCTCCTTCTCCATCTTTTCCTACAGGAACTGGATCTGTGTTTGTGCACGGATCAACAAAGTATTAAGGTTTGGGATCCACTGTCTCCGCCCACGAGTCAACAAAGGCTATTGGTCACGCGGAATCTTCAGTCTGTCTATCCACTCCACAGCGCGTTCATTTATCCTAATAACATAATGACATACTCACAATTTAAAGGCTCACTGTGTAACTTTTCTGGTGGAGTGTCCATCATCCACAGTGTGACATTAAACAACTCTGCCTTACATTAATTCACTTACAGGTGGTTTTATAGCTCAAAAATACCTAGAAAAACAGGTATTCTGACTGTGAGCGGGGTCGCCTCTCCACAGACCTGACCTGGAACCTGATCTGGTTTGGTCTCCATGAAGATAGAATGGTTTAATGCCATACTGTGAAACATTCCAGACAAAGCAATAACATCTCTATGGAGAAAAGCATTTCAAATAGTAATTTAACCATTCAGTTTGTTTAATGTTTTATTAGTAATATTAGTAGTATTATTACTAATATATTTACAATATACACAACATGCACAAATTTACACAGTTTACAACTTGTCCACATCCCCTCTGAACTCCTCATACACTGCACACCCTTTGTCCTTCAGAGGTGGACCACTGTGTCTCAGGACACTTCAGGCTGCATGTGCTCTCTGGGTTTGGAGCTTCCTCTTGTTGTGAGCGCCCAGGAGCTTCTCTGTGTCTGTGCATCTCTGTGGGACAGGGACATGAGCCCTGGGCCCTGCAGAGCTCAGAGTCGGGTAATCTGGAGACAGGAGGACTTGGTGTGGAGTAGAAGCCAGCACAGTGGTAGAGATGGAGGTTTTTGAGATGATGATCTGCACTGATGTCCTCCTGAGCTGGAGCACAGCGCCTGGACATGTTCAGCCTCCTCCAGACTCCAGATTGGACTCTTAGTCCTGTACAGACTGTCCCTCTTGGTCCTTTAGTAACAAAAGTTAAAATTAAACTATAAACTTTACTATTATTATTAACACTGTTGTTGCTGTACTGAAGAAAAACTGTACTAAATGTTTACACTGGGGTTATTTAGGGGTTATTTATTTCACTCGGGTTTGCACTTTACCAACTTTGCACTTTATTAACTACGTATGTGGATGCTCCAAATGTAATTTCGTTTTTCTTTTGTGACAATGACAATAAATAATTGAATCTTGAATCTATTACCTTATGTAAAGCATAACCTTATGTCCTGTCAATCATATCATTGTCTATCAATGTTTTTTCTTGTCTCTTGTATATAGCTGTGATTTTATATTTTTATTATTTATTTTTCTATTTTATTTTGACTTATACATATACACTTATATAATTGTACCTTATTTGACACCTGCCTCTTGCTACCTTTTTTTTACTACATATTTAGAATTTATTATTACCATTTATTTTTTACTCTTTGTTATTATATTTGATTAGTGAGCTACTGTGTCCAAATAATTTCCATTGTGGATCGTTTGTCCAAGTCTGAAGCACTGCTAGTACTTACAGGAGGCTGAACAGTGGACATGACACGTCTGGTGACGGTGAAGTGTGTGACAGACACGTCCAGTGCAGCATGAGGCTCCTCTGGGTCAGGCCCATCAGGCTGGATCTTCTCCTCCTCTGGACTGTCACTCATGATGCCCCTGAGTGAGAAGGTCTCCTCTGGGCTATGGCTCAAGACTCCAGCCCCCGCAACTCATGTGAGGCAACATCTGCAGGAGGCCGCTTCTCCCCCAGGGTGTCCCCAAACAGGCTCTGGTGCAGTGATGACCTCTGACCCCAGACATAGCGTCTGCATTCTTTTAACACACAAGCCCAGCATATTTAAGCTTAGCATTCTTTTCTCAAACAGAAAACACTCCACCTTGTGATCTCATCTGGTGATACAGAAATGCTCCAGTGTTTTTAAACTCCATACACCTTCAGTACAAGGTTACCAGGCGTCAAGGCCCAACCCGCACAAGAGTCTGAAAAACCGCTGCAAACCCACAGACCGTATTTTCCACTGTATGTCAGTCAGGTGTGTTTTTGAGGAGCTCACGAGAGTCAGTTTTCCGTAATTTAGGACCTTAAACACAGAAACAACAATACCACAAAATGTATGCCATGTTTATTTGTCTTTATTGCAATTCAAGCACATTCAGTGGTTCATTTTATACAAAAATAATAGATTTAAAACCACAAGACAAAATGACAAGCATTTACAGAGCAGTTGAAAATATGTACAGCTGCCCCGAGGCAAAATATACAAAAGTTTTAAACTGAAACAAATATTTACAAAAAGGTACAACACCCTTCCAAACACAGTCACCTTTCAATGGGCCCAGATTATAGGCTAACCTATATCCCACCATCTATGACCTTTGACTACAGGCAGCAAATTCTTCAAGGAAATGATTAACTTGTGACTTATGGCTGATTTCTTGGCTGTGGGGTCAAAGGGGAGCCAAACTGTTTTTGACAATATATTAAAACAGGGATATTAATGGAAAAGTAGTAAACACAAGACTATGGACAAACACAAGATTAGGCCTGTCACCATATTTATTATATTGACTTATTCAATATACAAAAGCTGAACTTTACATTTGGGGCTCAATATTTATAGTGGGTTCTTTTTCTTTGCAATAGTGGGTACATTTTTGCCATGTTTATGTAATAACCTAAGACTTTAAAGGTGCAATGTGTAACTTTTCTGGTTGGGGGTCCCGTCACCTTTTTGTTTCAATAGACAGGTCATTGCTCTGTCTGGAATGTTCCACAGTATGGCATTAAACGATTCTACTTTACATTTATTCAGTTACACCTTGAAAAACAGGCATTGGTTTGGTCTGGTCTTCATGAAGATGGAAAGGTTTAATGCCACACTATGAAACATTCTGGACAAAGCAATAACATCTCCTGGAAGAAGTGTTTGACGGACCCTCCACCAGAAAAGTCACACAATGCACTTTTAAGATGTAGAGAGTAGAATAAATGTTAATGTTACAGTATTCAAACATTGGTTTACTGAGATTATCTTGCTTTGTGTCATGGGCATCAAGTCTTTTCAATAAGGTTATTCCGATACCTGAAAAAAGGGCAGTATCCGATATCTGTATCGGCGAGTACTCAGACCAAATCACGTTTTGATGCGTTAAATAACAATTTAACACGTCAAATAAGCTTATAATACGCGTCAAATAAGGTGTTAACGTGTTTAAAAATAGGCGTAACGTCAACAGTTTGGCTTGCCATACACTGGAACTACAGCGAAAAATAAATAAATTCGCTCCTGCCCAGAAGGAATTTTTCCCATAGAGCACAATTTAATCACAAACTGCTCATGTTTGTCTGACAGGACACCTACAGTTTTCAAAAAGATCGGATTTTGTGGCGATTTTTACCTATTTCTAGATCAAACTTTTTCTCAGCTCAAAATCCTTCAGTTGTCTTAAAAACAGATTTTTAATCGTTAGCGCCGCTCTAGCTTCTCTCGCTCTGATTGGTCAAAGCGATCATGCGATACACGAGGCCGCGCTCATGTGCGTTTGCGTGTGCCCGCGGGAGGAAAGAGCACTATTGCGCATGTTCAATGGGCAAGGAGGCACCGGAAGTACCGAGCCAGGCTAATCTGGAGACATGCGCATTGAGCTCGGCCCATTGACTTGAATAGGCGGCCATGTTTAGAGTTAGAGTTTAATCTGCCGCTAACGCAGAGCAGGTTAAATCAGCTTGGATCAGCACTACTTATCGTCAAGATGATTATACATTTCACTAATATTTTAGTCCTCAAAATCTTATTTATTCTTGCATTTCTTAAAAAAAAAGAAAAAAAAAGCCTTATACAAGATTTTTTTTTTTGCTCTTGTATGCTACAAAATGAAGTAGCCTAAGTGTACTTTTTCACACCATGGTATCGGACTGTTATCGGTATCGAATCGGATCCCCTCCAAAATGGTATCGGAACAACACTAATTTTCTATATTTCTCTGTAGCAGTTAATCACGCTTCAAATGTTGTTATCTGGACAGGCTAACACAAGAGACTCGTAATGTTACGTGGTACTATGAGTAAATGAACACAGTATTTGGAGTCATACAATATGGCAGATCTCTAAACTTTTACAACTTTAGCAACTGCATTAAAAACAAACGTAGACCAATCATTTCAATGTAGTGACTCCCTCTTGTGGATATATTGTCACAAATACGAGTCAATAGACATAGTAAAAACATTTTCACAAAGACCTTGACAAAAATATCAAACTGTCTGAAATTATAAAGGTATAACAATATTTATGGTAACGGAATCACTTGTACTGTGGAAGACTGTTTTGCCTAAAGACATTAAAATTAAGATTACAAGATTAAAACTTTAAAAAGGTGCACTATGTAACTTTTTGACTGGGGGTCCGTCACCTGCTTGTTTCTGTGGATATGCCATTGCTCTACCTGGAATGTTCCACAATATGACATTAAACAGCTCTACTTTAAATTTATTCAATTACAGGTGGTTTTAAAGCTCAAAAATACCTAGAAAAGGTATTCTGACTGAGCGGGGTCGCCTCTCCACAGATCTGACCTGTAACTTAGTCTGGTTTGTTTTCCATGAAGATAGAAAGGTTTAATGCCATACTGTGAAACATTCCAGACAAAGCAACAACATCTCCATGAAGAAAAGCATTTGACGGGGCCTCAAACAGAAAAGTTACACAATGCACCTTTAACATTTACTGGAAACAACTGTATTTCTAGATTGTCTTGTGTGACATGGGAGTTGTTAGTTAAAAAATATTCACTTAAAAACACCTGTATATCCTGTGGCTTACCTGTGTGTCAGTTTTAAGAACCATTAAAATCTTTCTTGTACCGGCCCCTATCTTATCTTCACTGTTGGTCAGTGATTTTTGGACAGGTCCTCCTTATTGCGTTGAGGTGATGGAGGTCTGTGCGTGAAAAGTCCATGTGATGTCTCTTTGTTGTAAAAATACTATTTACTTTGCCTCCAGGACTTCGAGCTTCCTTCGGTCAGGGGCTCTTCATGGCGTCGTTTCTGAGCCGACTGTGGTCTGTCTGCATTGAGATCCAAAACAGGAAGTTAAAACGTGACCTGCTGACGATGACGAAGTTTTTGTTGCATGATATACAAAAGGTAATATGAAGAAAAAGAAAACCATTAAGCTCTTAGGTAAGCGAATCATCACTGGAAAGCTGGAAACCTCATATTTTCTCTCAAACTATTCTGGAAGCATCTGCTTGTTTTACAACAAACCCACTTAATTTGACATGGTTTTAATAGACATTTTGTATGCTTTCCACTCTTACCCAATTACAAGCCCATTAAGCTAATTTTCTGTGACATTAGCGTCACCTTTAAAATAGGAATTGCCAGGCACATCAAATGCTCCATTAAAAATTGGATTTGACATGATTCTACTCTGTTCATAGCATGTTTCTATTTACAACTAGTAAATCTGACAAAAACTAGTCTGTCTGCTTTGAGGTGCACTGTGCAACTTTTCTGGCGGAAGGTCCGTCAAATACTTTACTCCATGGAGATGTTATTGCTTTGTCTGGAATGTTTCACAGTATGGCAATAAACCTTTCTAACTACATGGAGACCAAACCAGACCGAGTTATCAGGTCAGATCTGTGGAGAGGCGACCCCGCTCACAGTCAGAATGCCTGTTTTTCTAGGTATTCCTGAGCTATAAAATCACTTGTACTTGGTAGAGGTAGAGATGTTTTAATGTCACTGTGGAACATTCCAGGCAAAGCAATGACATATCCACAGAAACAAACAGGTGATGGACCCTCAACCAGAAAAGTTACACAATGCATCTTTAATAATAGAGCACAGCCTTTTTACTTACACTCCAAAAGTAAAATAAATAAATAAATAATAATAAACACTTTTTAAAAATTTTTGTTGTTGTAATCCAATAAGATTTGAGCTGTAGAGAACTGATTAAGTCACTTCTTTGGCTAATTATTGATTCATTCTGCCATTTATTTGATGCATCTCAAGGCCTTTTTATGATACTGTCTATTTAAAAATGAGGATTATCTTATTTTAATTGTTTTATTTTAATATAAAGTATTTATTTGTAGCAATAAATCGTGCTTCAAATTTTGTTATCGTGACAGACCCAGCTACCACTTTAGATAATGGGTTAAATGACTTTTTTTATGGTTAATACATGAGATTCATTAACGTAACACCTTAATGAGAGCTCATTTACATAAGCTTCAGATACATTACCTGTTCTGGGTGGACCCTCCAGCATTGAGGTCTCCTCCAAAGGACCCCCCGGGCCTTGACTCGTGGCATTACCGGGATTTGCAGGAACTGTTGCCAATAGGCCTGTAAATAATCCAACAGAACAGAGCATACATTAAAGGTCTATATTACACCGTTTCCTGATCTGTGTTATAATGTTGTTTCCTCATGAAAAACATACCTGGAGTTGTGTTTTGTTTCATTTGTTTAACACACAAATTCTGCATATTTAGGCTGAGTTCTTCTCTCCAATGGAAAACGCTGTGTTGCACCTTGTGATTCATGTGGTTAATACAGGAAGTGCTCCACTGTGTTTTTAAGACCCATACACTTTTACTAGAATCATTTGGATCATTTCAGCCATGGAATTGTCAATCTCCACTAAACAAAATGTAAAAGGTAGCTGTTTAACTTGAAAACTACCACTACATGACATCACAAGGTGGAACAGAGTATTTTGAGTTTTGGAGATTCAGACAGCCAAATAATCCAGGATTACTCAAACATGTGTAAATTAAACAAAACACAACTCCAGGTATGTTTTTGATGAGGTAACAACATCACAACATGGCTAAACGCTCACAGGAGTCAATTTTGGATAATATAGGTCCTTTAATACAAACTGTAGGTACGGGACTATGAACAATAATGAGGATTTGATCAAGCACATACCCAGTCCTCTGTAGCAGGAAAGCTGTTGATAAATCTGCTTCATTCGCTCGATGTTGATGCGACTGGCCTCTGCGTGGTTCACCATTGGTTTTGGATAGTGGAGTCCAATGATGCACTTGGCAGCCTTCTGTACGTCTTCTGGAGCATTCCAAGGATCGTAGATGTACTTGGCAGGGTACGCTCGCAGGATGGGCAAGTAACGCCTGTAAATTAACACAAAATAATTATAAGCAGCCACCTTCATTTACATTTCTCTCATTCGTTAAAGAAGCGATATTTTGCTTCACTTGGGTATTAACTGCCAAGATATAACATTTAGATCACCATGCTACCTTTTATCGTTTTGAAAATGATATATTTGCCGAAAACAATGTATTAACATGTTTTATAAGTTTAAGTTAATCAGTGTACATCCAGCTAATGAAATAAAACGTATCAGGTTGTCAAGTTGTAGTGTACAGTTTTATGCCATGCTTTTGTATATTTCTGGAGAATTGTTGGCTAGGAGCATAGAGGATGTAGGCTTGTGGGCGAAGCATTGAACAGAATCTGCTACTATTCGAATAGGGAGCGATCGCTAAATTACTGAAACATGCACGGATGACATACTAATATCTCGATTTAGCATATCATTCCTTTTTAAAAACACAATAAAAACAGCACAAACAGTTATCTGACCTGATGAAGTCTCCATTGGGGTCTGTGCGCCGTCCAAATCCCACAGGACAATAACAGTGAAAGAACTGCTGGAAAAACGAGCTACACGAGAGCCACATCCAGCTGCCCGCGTTCACGCTCCAGTCTGCGTCCAGGAGTGTCTCTTCAAAAACCTGATAAACACAAATGGACTGTTAAACAAGACATACTGTGGGAGATATGGCTAGAAAATAAAATCTAGAGTTTATATGAATATTTTAAATATTCACTGAATATCTTGTTTGTTCAATAATAACAATTTGAACACACATAAATACTTAGCCTTTCGTGCACGTAGTCTATTGACATTGACTGATACACTGCCCTCTGGTGGACAGAACATGTACAACTTAAGTTTGATACCAACATAGGTCTTACTGAAGGCATTTAATGGTCAAAATATTAATAAAATATTCAAATATATTTTAATATTAATATTAATAAACAAACAAACTTCGAATATGATTTCTGGGCAAAAGTCAAAGCCCTAACCTGATCAGACCCGGTATATCTGACCCAAAGTGTACTGACAAGAGACAATATCACAGGAGTTCACACAATTATTTTTACATTCTGTAAAATAGGAGATTATAATCCATTCCTAAATCTCAAACCAACTCACTCCAAGCTACTTCTATTGTCGTATATATAAATATGTAGCCCCAATAAAATAATTGGTCAATTAATAAATGCGTTGGTTGAGTAAGACCATACATCGACTAAACTACTCCTAACTGGGCCACGTGACAAAAATTCATCCAAATTAATAAAAAAATTAGCCTAGTTTATTCCTCCAAAGTCCAAACTCTGCTCCAAACCACACACTTCCACTGACAGATGTGGACCTCAATTAACAAAACCAACCGTATCAATTCGACGTGACTGAATCTCAAATTCAATTAACTGCCCAGTACTACCTAAAGGTAAAACGCTCCTTCTTACCTTCATGCCCTCCTCCCAGCTGACCCAGAGGTCTCCTCTGGTCAGGAAACAGGCCACAGCGTGCCGTGCCAGGTGGTGGATCCATCCCTCCTGTCTCAGCTGGGTCATGATGGCATCGATCCAGGGGAAACCCGTCCTGCCCTCGGCCCACTTGGCCAACGCCTCTGGATTTCTGTCCCATGGGATTTGAACACACACAGGGTTCCCGTCCATCTTGTCAAAGCACGGGTTGTTGGTAGCGGTTGTGTAGAAAAACTCCCTCCATAATAACTGGCCGTATAAGGAGAGTGGTGGTTTGCTGTTCTTTTTGACCTATGACATTACACAGTTAGGTCACATCAAATATAAACAAAAAGGGCAAAAATTTTACTCAATTCTTACTTTTTTATAAAGATCGGTGAGTTTAAAGTAAAAAAGACGACAGGAGAGACAACCAAAGCGCAGGTACGGGCTGAGACCAGTGGGACTGGCGAGTAAAGAGTTTGCATTCATTCGTGGACGCTCAAAGTTTGCTACCCATGCCTGAAAATCAAAAGAAAAAGTATTTTAGAACAACAGTGGAGACCATCAGAGAAGTTAAAGAACCTATATTATGTGAAATTGACTCTTGTGAGCTTTTAGCCATGTTAGAATGCTGTTAAGTCCTCAAAAACATACCTGGAGTTGTGGTTTGTTTCATTCAGACATGTTTGCGTAACCCTTTATTATTACTCTGTCTACATATCCAAAACGCAAAATCCTCTGTTCCACCTTGTGATGTCATGAAGCAAGTTAACAGCTAACTTTAACCTTCAATTACGTAGAGATGGGAAATTCCAGGGCTGAAATTATCCAAATGATTCTAGTAAAGTGTATGAAATATAAAAACACAGTGGAGCACTTCCTGTATTATCACATGACATCACGAGGTGTGACAGAGTTCTTTGACAGAAGAACTCAGCCTAAATATACAGGGTTTGTGTGTTAACTATGTGAATGAAACAAAACACAACTCCAGGTCTGTTTGTGATGAGGAAACAACATTATAACAGATCTAAAAACAGTGTAATATGAGCCCTTTAATGGACATGATGCTTCACATTCTGTGTTGTACCTTTCTCTCTAAATGTCGCTCCAGCCTCATCAGGGCTTCAGTTTCTCCACCGGGCCACACTGCTGTCGTCAGGCCCTCGGTCTCAAAGCCTAAAACACACAAACACTTACACTCAATACAAGTGCACAAGGGGAGCAAAAGAGGGAATAGTTTAGTTGATTCACAATTTTAATATTGAGTAGATCATCTATTCAAAATAACTTTGGACACACCATCTTATTCAATATTTATTTATTTGCACTACTTTCTACCTTTTAGATTCATAGAGAAGACATCAAATATATGGTTAAATACTACTTTTTTGTATTTTAGATTCAAATCGAAAAATACTTATGAGTTAACTTTTTTCTTTGCTACATAATTCCATATATCCTACTTCAAATATCTGATGTCCTCTGTTTGTATATAAAATCAAACATTGAACTGCAAATTCACCCCTATAACTGCTAGCCTCTGTGAGCTTCATTTGACTGGAGCGGAACGCTACAGATGACATCACACTCCTTTAGTCCACTTCTTTATACAGTCTATGTGCCCATCCCAAAATACCCCTCTCCATTTTTATGTAATGGTGAATTTTGGTCAGATTTACCCAGTTCCTCCAGTGATGGCACCCCGTACTTGTCGTCATGGTCGTGGCTGATGGGAGTGACGCAGGTTCGGATCACCTCTGCAGTGATGGTCTCTGCAGGCAGCTCCACAGGCTCCATGTGGTTAATGAGACCCTGGAAGCGCTTGTACGTGAGGGGAGGCTGACCACCATTCAGCTCTATGATCCTGAAAATGATAGAAGAGAAGATTTGAAAGGGTCCATAGTATGCCATTTTCTGAACTATATATGGTCTATAACAGGGGTTTTCAAATTGGGTGAATATGAGCCTCCTCTTAGAGTCGGTAAAGACAGCGAGTCCCCCCCTTCCCCAAAATCCCATCCGCCTGCCCTACCCCACACAGGCCTTTGAAGTAAATGCATCTTTTGTGTTCCTGGCAATGATAATATATTTTTTAAATATTGTATTTTCGTATTTTTTTAAAAGTGCATTCATAAACGATTTTTGCAACAACAAATAATTTCCACCTTCGTGCCTAATTGAGGCTACTTTTAACATCACTGAGCATCAGTAGGCCTATCCAAATGAACAGAACATGCTCAACATTTGTAATCGGTGCCAAAACTACTGCTGACGACACATGATGGCTGAAATCGTGCATAATGCTTTTCTGTGACTGCAAATCATCACACTTCCTCTCAAAAAACTCAACTGGCTTGTTCACAAATTTCTCGTGCTTTGTCTCAATGTGACGCCGGAGTTTGCATGGTCTCATGCTGTCATTCGCAAGCACCTCTTTGCAGACCACACACTGTGGCAGAGGTGCAGTTTCAGAACCCGACCAGGTGAAACCGAACTTAAAATAATCAGGATCATATTTTCCTATGTTTGTTTGTTGAGTCCTGTCTCCTCCCTTGCTGCTCATTTCTGTTGAGATGGAATCAGAAAATGATGCATTTTACAGCTAATACACGCACGCACAATTACCGATATCAATACTGCTGCAGATGTGTACAAATGTGGACGTTATTTTGTCTTCGCATGTGTGTCGTGCCTCCCTAGTGGCTCTTTGGCGCCCCCCAGGGGAGGCGGACCTCACCTATTGAAAACCGGTGGTCTATAATGTTTCCTCATCAAAAACATACCCAGAGTTTTGTTTTATTTCATTCACAAGTTTAACGCACACATCCTGCATATTTAGGCTGAGTTCTTCTCTCAAACAGAAAACATTGTTCCACCTTGTGATGTCATGTGGTAGTACAGGAAGTGCTCCACTGTGTTTTTAAACTCCATACACCTGTACTAGAATCATTTGGATAATTTTAGATCTGGAATTATCAATCTCTACTGAACTAAAGGTTAAAAGGTAGCTGTTAACTTGAAAACTACCGCTCCATGACATCACAAGGTGGAACAGAGCATTTTGAGCTTTGGCAATGTAGACAGAATAATAATAATAATAAAGATGTGTGAATGAAACAAAACCACTCCGTGTATGGTTTTGATAAGGAAACAGCATTATAACCGTCTAAAACCTCACAAGAACCCATTTTATGTAATGTAAGACGTTTAAGTGAAATATAAAAAATGAGCAGTAATAATAATTAAAAAAAAAAGGAACTCACTTGTCCAGATTGTAGAGTGTGTGGGAGATGCGCACCATCAGCTCCACTCCCGCCTCACAGGCCAGTTTCTGGATCGCAGCGTCACGTTCTTTGCCAAATGGTTCTGAGTCATATTCATATGATAAACGATTGATCTGCCATTCCTGTGATACATGGGTTTAATAAAGTATACACGTTAGAAGGAGCACAGATGACGTCCTGCATCACTTTGATGATATTTAACAGCTTAAAATACAAAACATAGATGTGTGCGTGTCTGTGCGTGTGTCTCTGTCGCTCTGTCTGTGCGCATCTGTCTGTCTCTGTCTGTCTGTCTGTCTGTGCGCGTCTCTCTGTCTCTGTCTGTCTGTCTATCTGTGCCCGTCTCTCTGTCTCTGTCTGTCTGTGTGCGTCTCTCCATCTCTCTGTGTGCGTCTCTCCATCTCTCTGTGTGCGTGTCTCTCCATCTCTCTGTGTGCGTGTCTCTCCATCTCTCTGTGTGCGTGTCTCTCCATCTCTCTGTGTGCGTGTCTCTCCATCTCTCTGTGTGCGTGTCTCTCCATCTCTCTGTGTGCGTGTCTCTCCATCTCTCTGTGTGCGTGTCTCTCCATCTCTCTGTGTGCGTGTCTCTCCATCTCTCTGTGTGCGTGTCTCTCGATCTCTCTGTGTGCGTGTCTCTGTGTGTGTGTCTCTGTGTGCGTGTGTGTGTGCGAGTGTCAGACCTTGAAGAGGCGAGGGAAGACATCTGTTGGTTGTCCTCTGATGACAAACAAACGGGAGTTGAGTTTTCGGAGACTGGCATCCAAATCCTCCAAACACTGCAGAAGAAACCTGGAGACAAGACAAACCTGATCAGGCTGGTTCTCTGTATTCTGAAATATGACATTTATTCAAACAATATTATAAATGGAAACAATGGCGATCAAACTAACATAGTAGAGATCGACTGATACAGGTTTTTTCATGGCCAATGCAGATACCTATTGTTTAGAATTCAGAAAAACCGATGGCTGATAAGCTCTGCTGATATTTTTGGTTAAATTTTGATTGTTTTCCCCAAATGATGCAATTTAAATTTTCTACAAACTCGTCCACAGCCCTTATTTACCACAAACCTTTGAGAGAGCTAGAACCATGAATGTCACATGTTGTATACCTGATAACCACTGAGTAACCCTAGTTAAATTTAATTAGATTAAAATCATCTTTGAACAAAGCAGGAAACACAAAAGTCCACTGATAAAGAACAGAAGAAACCAGGACATGGAGCCATTATATTGTAATTAATGCAGAATAAGTTACAAGTTCAAATGTACAGTTAGGCCAGTCATAGTAATTACTATATCAACTTATCATTCAGTACATGATGGATGGAACAGATGAACAGTATTTATTGTCAGTACTAGGGCCGATATTTTCGGCCAATATGGGCTTGGACATATCAGCTATCGGCCTAAATCTTGCCGATATGGGCCGATAGTCGACGTGGGCATGTTATATCTTATTATAAAGCTTAGACTTTCTATATTGTGTCAATTTAATCCAATTTACAGACAGATAAATGTCCTATTTTGTGGCCCCGCATCAGTATTTGTCAGAGGACTAATTTGTCTGTGTGTATAACGCCGTACTGCCCCTGAATTACGTGACTCACGCGCTCTTGTTTACACCAGTGCGCAACACTGAGGCGCTGGCTTTAAACGCTCTTTTGTCTGGTCCACCATACTGACTATAAGTAAAAGTGAACTTCAGCGCAGTTTAGGCCAGCAACAAAACTACTGCTTGTTTTTATCAACGTGTGAGTGCAGAGAAGAGAGAACTGTGGCCATAGACAGACGACATAGACTGTCAACATGCTAGATTATATTCTTTTTACAAACTATCGTTTTGAGTCATTACTAAAAAGGCACTCATTTGTGAAGACTTGCAATCTGAGAGGTGTCTGTATGAACGGTGAGTCTTGCAAATGTGTTGGTTTTAGAGCTACTTTTCGTTCTTTCTCATTGGTTAGCACTTAGCTACTGTTTGCTACCACACATTAAACAGCCTGTTTTCTCTTACATTGGCCTGCTGTAAACGATCTATAGTGGCTCTATACACTTTACTGGACCTGCATTGATATGTAGATGAGTTGTGTATAGAGGTGTGAAAGGTCCTCATTTACGCATAAAATTAATTACCGTGGCACACACGCATTTACGATAACCACTAAAGGTTAACAGTGGTAGTTTTTACTTTGTTTAAAGGGAAGAATGTCAAGTAAAAAAAACCCATTAGGCCTACCTACCGTCTTTAAATATGACAGTAAAGAGGCAAAATAACAGTAAACGTAGCCTAAACAAACCCAACTTAAAATCTAAGTTTCATAATCAGTTGAAGATTTACCTACCTTAACTTCACTAAATATATCCGCTGTTATATTAGCTATCGGCAGCTCTGTTATATCGGTCTGTTATATCGGTATCTTATCAGATCCCAAGAAATCCATAACGGTCGGGCCCTAGTGAGTACATTTTGTTATTTTTCAGTACAATGATAAGATTTCAGCTGTAGAGGGTTTGATTTATTTATTACAGCTCATGTTCATTATTAATACTGTACATTTAGAATCGTTTTTTGGGGAAATCCTGCTTTAGGGTTATCGTATCAGGGCATAATGGTATTCAGTATTGTCATTTATTGTCTAGATTCTCCTTTAGTGAAGGTGAATGGAATTTAAAAACACAGTAGAGCGCTTCCTGTATTACCACATGACATCACAAGGTGGAATAAAGTGTTTTCTGTTTGACAGAAGAACTAAATATGCCTAAATATGCAGGGTTTTTGTGTTAAGCATGTGTGAATGAAGCAAAACACAACTCCAGGTATGTTTCTGATGAGGAAACAACATTATAACATAGATCAGAAAATAACGTAATATGGGCCCTTTAATGAAACTAAGTGTGTCATTTTTTTTTATTGCAGCTTTTTATGATACTGTTTGTTTTAGTTGAGTGACAAAGGAATGTCAATACTGTGTATTTGTATTTTCTGTCACATCTCACACTACACAATATTTGTTATTGTAGTAACAGTACTGTAATTCAGATGTTTTGGAGAAGTATTGCATTTATATTTGCGCATGTTTAAAGAGGATTGTGGTCATGCATATTGTGAACAGTAACAACTCCAGGAGCAAAAATTTGAGAGAAGACTGGATTTGTGTGTCTAAATTACATTTTTTCCCTCAAGACAATATACATTATTCTTTGTAGAGGAAATTCTACCATCAAAATAATGTCAGTCTTTGCGATTTTAAAATGAACTCAAATCTATTTTCATTTGCTTGTAATATATTGGAGAACCCTACACATAAGGGCGTTGCTGGGTAAGGGGTGAAGTGTGTGAAGTGTTTTGGTCATAACAGTGAAGTCCCTGATGTAATGATAGCTCCAACACACTGACCCACTTTCTCCGAACTCTGTTCAGGGATGAGAGAACATTGGAGTAAAACAGAACGTGAATGTGGTGAGTTAAGGCAACATGGACTAAGCTTAAAGGCTTCAGAAATCTCATACTCGTGACTGTTTGAATGGTTAGGTGCCAGTATGCAAAATATGGAGACCTGAATTTGTATTTAACTTTGATCAAGCAAAAGAGAGAGGCCAAAAGCACCTACAGGAACACAGAAATGGACTTTAACTGATACAAGTCAATAATTATACAATTGTTTGCTTCAGATTTCAACAGTTTGCTGCAAAAACAATCTCAGCCTATTTACAATGTAACAGACAGAAAACAAGTTTTAAGGGACGTGGAGTCGATTTAAGTGCATTGATTATTTGACTAAAAGAAGCCGTGTGGTACTGCTAAAAGCTAAAGGATCTTGCACAAAAACAACCAAGCCATTTACACAGAGAGATAGCCTGAATGCAAACAGATTAAAAACAGTCCAAGCAGTCACCCCCAAAACTCCCGCAAAACTATTCTCTGCGTATTCTCTCTGCTGTTGTGAGATAATCCATATAAAAGAATCCTATAATCCAAATAAAATAATAAATCGACTAGGCCTAAAAGATTTGGTCGACTGACACTCCATTGACCGATTAATCGACAAAATGTCTATTATAGGACAATAGCTTTAAAGCCAATTAAGGAGAAATGTGGATTAGGCTATTTACTGAATATTCCTAAAGTTCTCAAAATTAGAATTGAAACCAGGGTGTGGCTATTCATACCCGCCCCTTCAGAAATAAGTTTATGTAGTTAAGTTTGGATAACCTCCTTGTAGTTTGAGTTTCAGTAGTTTTGACTGTGTTTTACTCTATGAGGTGAGTCCCACCTCCATCTGTTGATGCCCACGTTGGAGGAGCCCGCGAACCAGGGGTCCAGGATGTAGATGCAGCGGAGGCTGTCGGACCCGCGGATGGAGTCCCTCAGAGCCGCGTTGTCGTGCAGTCTCAGGCCTTTCCTGAACCAGTGGATGGTGTTCACCACCATCTTGGCACCTTTTGCAGAACGAAGCTCGTGAGAAGGTCAAAGATCCAGATGCTCAAAAGATGCTGCAAATGCCCAAAAGTTAAGGGTCCATGCAAGTCCAAATTACGATTGAGAAGATGAGAAGGCGCGCGGCAGGTTACCCGTAACCTTGCTCCATTAATCTTTCAACAAAATAGTGTCTTCCATGTAAAAGTGGCATGTGTAATCAGAAAGTAAAGCGAAGAAGTAAAAAAAAACACCACAATGTAGCATTAAATCTGTAATCCAGTGTTCAAAGCATTCGGTAAAACATACGTTGAGCAGCTGCTAAAGACATGAAGCGTTTTATTTTAAGACCGGATATACGCCTAAAATAGCGAGTTAAATTAAAACATTAAACAACACGCAAATATTTAGTTACTTCCCCGTGCGGCTGCAATGAAGTTAAAATACATCCGACCTCAAGAATGCCTCCAATGACAAGTGTAAGCGCAGTAGAAGGGTAAAGTCGTCGGCCATGCTTCGAGTTTCTTTCTGTATCAACATCGCCACCCACTAAGGCTCGCGCACACAAAGCAGCGCTCTGATTGGCTGAGAGCGGCTCTTATGTAACGTTTTCTGGGGCACGTTTTCAGAACGTGCTTTTCTTTCCTTGTTTACTCCGCCTAATATCTGCTCTAAAACGACACCGTGCGTCACTATTTTAACACTTCGAGTAAAGCTTTCATCCAAAACGCGTAATTCAGCCAGAAATTCCCCGCAGCACTTTGAAAAATGACATAATACGTGACGAATGATTTGCGTTTCAGCGAAGAGGCAAAGTTACCCGGATGAGCACGTGCCAGGCGGCGAGGTTGGGCTCTGTCGGGTGCGCTCGATTTGCTCTAGGGACTACGTTGGTTTCTGTTTGAGTCTCCTTTATAATGTAAATATCCAACACCGCCCAACCCAAGACGCAGCGAATTACGATCAAATGAATACTACGTTACCTTACATAAAACGTAATAGGCGTTTGTGATAGGCTGAGCGCGGGGCTGGGCGTCTGACCTATAGAATTTGTTTGTTTTATTATTTTATTATTAAAATTACATTAAAATGAAATAGCAATCTGCAGTTAAAACAGCTAACTATAAAAAAGAAAAGGTGTTTTTGGCTATTATTCTGAGATCATTTTTATTTTATTTATTTATTTATTTATTTATTTATTTATTTATTTATTTATTTATTTTTATACGTAAAATGTTCTTGTAATATTTATAATTTATGTTGTAATATCTACTATTATTTATTTGGGACATAATAAGATCCATGTCACTTCTGAAAGCTAGTTTGTGCAGTTGTTACGGTATGCGCTAGATGGCAGTGTTTACATTTCCATTAGCCTATATACTCATTTTTATTTCTGTTGTTGTAAATACAAAATGAAGGCCTTATATTTACATTAGTCTGTGTTTTTATTTATATTTGCCTTAAAGTGTAATTGTTTAATTAAGGCTAGTTTAATAATTGAGCTTCTTTTTCAGACATTTGTTTAGTGTATGTGGTGTGGATAATTTAAAACTTGGACATCAGTTCAGTTTGAGAGAGCTACTTTAATGCTGTTTACGCTTAATTTGCTGACCTTCTACAATGTGTCTAAGAAAATTAAAGCCACGGTATGTAACTTTTTGGCCAAAATAGACTATAGAAAAAAGCATGTTTTTTTTTTTTTTTTTTTTTTTTTTGGCTGTTTTAATTACACTGAAAATGTATAAAAACTTGTGTCCTTACTGTGAGTAGGCTTGCATCTCCACAAACCTGCTCTTTGGCCTGCGGGAGAACATGTCTGACCAGCAGGGGCCAGAGCAGATAGGGGCCCGTCACAAAATCTGTAATATGCTCTTTTCATATAAAGAACATGAACTACAAGATGGTTTGTTCTCAGGGCCCAGAATTCTGTACTACACCCCTGCTGACCAGCCAATTCCTTCTACATTCTGTTGTGGTTCTGGTTGGCAGGAGGACATCCTCCTGCTTGTGTCTATAGAAATGTTCCATAATATTCCACATGGCACAAAAGTCTATCTCCATGGAGAATAGTTTTGACTTTCTGTTTCCATGGAATCAAGCAGGTGACATGCAATCTCCCCAAGAAAGTATTAAATTTGAAGGTTAATAAAACTTCTTGCAGAAACGAAGTGTATTTGAACACTGTAAATAAGGGACCAAATTTGAGTCTGAGTATTTTTAGGTGTTTCTAGGTGTTTTTGAGCTGTAAAACCACCAGTAATTTAATAAATGTAATGTAGAGCCGTTTAATGTCATACTGTGTAACATTCCGGAAGAGCAATGATATATCCATAGAAACAAGCAGGCGACGGACCCCCAACTGAAAAGTTACCTAGTGCATCTTTAACATGTGTGTATATATATATATATATATATATATATATATATATATATATATATATATATATATATATATATATATATATATATATATATATATATATATATATATATATACACACATAGAGAGAGAGACTTTTAACAATGGAGCATACACATATACACATACCCAGCCCCCCTGCCATGTCTGAGTCACTGTTTTAAATGTAGTTAGTTTTATAAAGCCTAATATGGAACTATTGTTTTATCGTAGTGTCATTGAACACTTGGAGGAACATTTGAACATTTTTAGTTTAGTATGTTATGAAAGTGGGCCAATCGTTGTGGGAGCTTTTAGGGCGCACTGGCCATTCTAATCTCCACCTCCTCTGGAGCCGCCCCTGGGTGTAAATAATCCACTGTGCCTCCTTCCCCTCTTCCATTTTCAAACGACTGCAGATGGAAATTAGCTTCCTAAGACAGAATCAAGTAGCATCTCTGCCCTCGAGCATCGTGTGTATTCATATTTCTGGGTATTTAAACCCCACACAGCCATATCATTTTGTTCTTCAGACTGACTTTGTTTGGATAATGCCACCACTCTTTGAGTTATGAATATTTCACCTGGTTGAAGAGATTAATGTTAATGCCTAACACTTAGTGTTAAACTGTGGTCAGCCTCTCTTAGAATGGCCAGTGCACTCAAACAGGGGGCTGGGTGTGCTCCATTATTAAAAGGCTCTATATTATCAGGAGTGTCTATATTAACATGTTCAAGGTGCACTATGTAACTTTTCAGTTGGGGGTCCGTCACTTGCTTGTTTCTATGGATATGTCATTGCTCTTCCGGAATGTTCCACAGTGTGACATTAAACAGTGCCTTACATTTATTAAATTACTGGTGATTTTACAGCTCAAAAATACTTAGAAAAATCTGACCTGTAACTTGGTCTGGTTTGGTCTCCATGGAGATAGAAAGGCCGTACCGCACTGTGAAACATTCCAGACAAAGCAAAAACATTTCCATGAAGCAAAGCATCTGACAGACTCTCAACCAGAAAAGTTACACAATGCAACTTTAAGTGAGCGCCCACATTGAAAACCTTAGCACCCCCTTAGCTCCTCCACATCACATTATATTAGTGCAGTTAGAGCAGTCGTGTTTCCATGATGTGACGTTCGTGAATGAATCGACTCTTTTGAATGGCTCCTTGATGCGAACTGCTGGAACCAGATCTCATTTTTTAAAAGAGCCGAATCTTTTTAACTAAGGCTAGTTTAATCACTGAGCAACTTGTACATAATATCAGATTGTTTACTGTTGTTTAATGTTTAATAAATTCAGGTTTATTTGTCAGAGCATAGCAGAACTGGATCTCATTTTTTAAAAGAATCATTTTTTTTTCTTTCTACTTTGTTTGCACTTTTATCCTGATTAACGCTGAACCAACACAAGAATCAGTACAGAAGCAGAGCAGACAGCTTTGTGCACAGAAAAGATATTTGGTATCATAATAAGAGTTAATGTTTGTAAAGGTGCATTGTGTAACTTTTCTGGTGGTATTAAAACTTTCTATCTTCATGGAGACCAAACCAGACCAAGTTACAGGTCAAATCTGTGGAGAGGCGACCCTGCTCAGTCAGAATGTCTGTTTTTAAATGTAAAGAACATTTTAAGCAGAGCAATGACATATCCACAGAAACAAGAAGGTGACGGACACCCAACCAAAAAGTTACACAGTGCACCTTTAAATGATCATTATTGTAGTGCACCGTTTTATTTAGGCCATGCATCATTTCAAAGGTTAAACACACTCCCACTCTCACTTTGAATCATTTAAAACAAATCTTCTGTTTATAAAAGGCACATAAATGTTACAAAAGGCACATTCAGAACATTACATGCTCCTGCTTTATAAGAAAAGTATTATAGTAGTATTTTTGAGCTATAAAATCACCTGTAATTGAATAAATGTAAAGTAGATCTGTTGTCGTATTGTGTGAACATTCCAGGCAGATCAATGTCAAACCCATAGAAACAAGCAGGTGTCAGAACCCCCAACCGAAAGTTACACAGTGCCCCTTTAAATGATCATTATTGTAGTGCACCGTTTTATTAAGATCATGCATCATTTCAAAGGTTAAGCACACTCTCAGTATGAACCATTTAAACAAATATTCTCCTTGGTCATTTCTCTCTGTGATTAGTTTGCAGATAAAAACAGTTCTCACATTGGCATCTGTCATATAATTAGATATTAAAAGAGTCTTTTGAATGGCTCTGTGAAATATACAGACCCAAAAGATTTGGATCTCATAAAAGAGCTGAAAGTCCCATCACTAGTGGCGTCATGTTCCATTTACAGTATTATCTCCAAAATAGCGTACAGTGAAAATAGAAAGTGCAAATACAGTTGTACACAGTTTTCAATAAAAAAGGCTGAGACATACACGTTATAAAAGGCACATTCAGTACATTACATGTTCTTGCTTTATAATCTCATAATTGAATTTTATAGGCCAGAAGGTCAAAAAGTCTATTTTCTAGTTATTTTTGAGTTAGAAAACCACCTGTAATTGAATAAATGTAAGGTAGATAAGGTAGATAGGACTACATTCATACCATACTCCATACAATTGTACAACAACTCACCCTTATGTAACAGATAATACTCCCTACAACTGTACAGCACCTCCATCTTAAGTAACAGATAACCTTATGCCCTGTCAATCAGCAGAGTATTTACACTGTCGTTCTTGTCTCTTGTATATAGCAGTGATTTTATAGTTTATTTTATGGTTTATTTTTCTATTTTATTTTGACTTGTACATATACATTTATTTTTATAATTATGCCTCATTTGACTCCTGTCTCTTGCTCTTTTTTGCTACACCATCTATTTTTGTTACTCTCTGTTATTATATTATATTGTGATAAGTGAGCGACTGTATCCAAATAATTTCCCTTGTGGATCAATAAAGTTTGTCTAAGTCTAAATCTAATCTGTTTAATGTCACACTGTGGAACATTCCAGGCAGAGCAACGACAAATCCATAGAAACAAGCAGGTGACGGACCCCCAACTAAAAAGTGACACAGTGCACGTTTAATAAAGCTCGGGGGCAGCAAAAATGAGTATTGTTTAAATGCAGGTTTTCGTCGTAATAATGCAGTGAATTCTAGGATCTAGCTGACAACAGAAATGATCAAGTTGAACCATTTTCCTGCATTTACCTTTTTATTATTTTTATGTCAAATTTCAATGTTATCAAGAGGAAAATCTATCATCCCTAGAATCTGAAAACCACCAATATCTTTACCATATGCCTAAATCAGCAGGTCCATCTTATCTTATGTACAGTAGAGAAGTCCACAGCAGCCCAAGTGAAGGTTACAACGACAAACACCAGGGGTCGCTGTTGTCCCAGAAAATGAGCTGGTGAAAAGTTAAACGCCATCTATATGAAAAATACAGTTAAAAGTTATTTCCTGATGAATTAACTTGAAAAAGATTCAGTTGTGTGGTCGATTTGTTTTCTTAACTGTGCGTATTTATTGTAGTTTATTTATTTCTACTTGCAAATATCTTCAGATGGGCTGGTGGAGAATTGGCCTATCAGATGTTTTTCCTTGAGATGTGATGGGAGGAGAGGACAACAGCAGCTCACAGCGCGCTCAGACCTGCAGAGCCATCCTACCCAGTGACCTTGAAAGTAAAGCAGGTCTTTTCAATGAGTTGCCCCTTTGAGAAACACTGGGATACATTATGCATGCAATCTATTATTAATGGTCTTGAGTCATGTTACGATCAGACGTGAGCCCAGAGAAAATGCGTAGAAAGCTTGATTCCCGTGAGAAACCGTAAACACTATGACTGAACTGCGATGTTGCGTTTCATTTTGATGCATTTTTTTTTCTTCAATCTGTATTCGAATACTATTTAAGCTTCTAGTCGAATATTCTTTCTGTGCTTATTCCCTGTGCCTAAACTATGCGGAGGTCAGGGCTGATCAGTTACTTAAATTAAAATGCAAATTTAAAAGCTTAAGTTGGCTAATGGTTTTGAGTAGTTCAATTAGCCTATAACCTTCATTCAAACTGCTTTCAAATCAATGCATAATAAGGTAAACAGGGAAGGAATTTTCTTTTTCCCAAACCCCCATTAAATAACCAGCTTAATAGCCATTGACCCACACATAGGTCTATCTATCTACACACTGTTTACATCTGCTATTAATAAGCTCTGTTAATGGCATCATGAATAGCTCTCTATCGATTCTATCAAGCGGACCAATCAGATCTCTTTGCTGCTCCGTTCTCAAACCTCATTGGCTGACAGCTGTTCACAGGTCTGCGTAGCCCCGCCCCATCTGTCAGGGTCTGCGCCGCTGCTGCTGCCCGATACTGTAGTGACACACTACTCCCTAACTTTCCCAAACAGCCCTATGAGGACTTACTCCGGCTGCTGTTCCCACGCGCACTGCAAGCCATCTCATTTTCACCTTTTCCAGTATTTATCCGCACTTTCCCCCCAAGCCCTCTGTTACAGAATGAAGTGCAGTTATGGCAAGAAGTAGCAAGTCAGTAGCGAGGACCCTGGAGGATTTAACGCTCGACTCTGGTTATGGTGGAGCCGCGGACTCCTTCAGATCTTCCAGTGCGTCGCTGTGTTGCTCCGAGGCGCATGGCGGGAACTACTGGCATTTAACCGACTCGATGCACAGTCGACACAACAGTCTGGACACTGTTAACACGGTCCTGGTCGAAGACACCGAGATCCTGGAGTGCAGCGGGCAGTGCGCTAAACTACCCGAGCTTGAGGATGTGCCGTGGAGCCTCGGGGAAGTGGCGAGCGCACTGAACAAGGACGAGGAGATGAGCCTGCCGACCCCTCCGCAGGACGTCCTGCACCGGCTGTCAGTGCTCATCAGCCGGGCCCTGGTGAGAGTCGCTAAAGAAGCGCAGCGCTTAAGTTTGCGCTATGCCAAATGCACCAAATACGAGATCCAAAGTGCCATAAAGATGGTTCTGTCCTGGAGCGTGTCAATGAGCTGCATCAGCGCGGCCCTCAGTGCCTTGTCCCTGTACAACATGAGCACAGAGGAGGATAAGTTCAGCCGGGGCAAGTCTGCGCGCTGCGGCCTCATCTTTAACGTGGGCAAGTTCTTCAGGTGGATGGTGGACAGCAGAGTGGCGGTGAGGATCCACGAACATGCGGCCATCTACCTGGCCGCGTGCACGGAGAGCCTGTTCCGCGAGGTTTACGCACGAGTGCTGCGCAGTGCGCTTTTGGAGAGGGACAACGGGATTCCCAAGTTTACAGTGGAAGTCCTGGAGCAAGCCATCAACGGAGACGCGGAGATATGGGGCTCCCTGCAGCCGTGGCAGCACCTGATCTGTGGCAAGAGTGCAAACGGTGAGTCACGTCCACTTTGACTCCAGAAGCTCACGGGCCATTTACTTTATTGACCTTTTCATACTTAATTTCTCCCCCAAGCGCGTGCAACACAACTTAATTATGCCCAAACCGGTACATCTTTATTCAAGTGCTAATTAAACAATCAGTCACTGAAGTCTTTATTTGCCAATTTCCACATTTCAGAAATATCAGCCTTTTTAAATCTGAGTGAAATATTTTGCTCACATCCTTTCAGGGCCCTTTCATTATTTAAGCCAAGTCAACATCTTTCACTTTGAAAGCTGCAGTCATGACACGGTGCTTTGACAGAGCGTCCATTCAGATGATGACGGCCTTCACTTGACTGTGGTTCACTCACGGGTTAGCTCCTTTCTGCTGCACCAGACTTTATTCTCTGCCACTACTGTCTTAATGTTTCTGTTTTATTCACGCTGATGCTGGTGATGCAGGGCCCGTATCCTCCGGCGTCCTTCTGTCGCCCCCCCCACTCACAGAGGGCTGTCCCTGTCTGCCTCTCTGCACCGATGCCCTGTAGAGGTCTCTTGTATTCTTCTCTTTCACTACGACGCGCACTTTATACCACCCTGCTTGTTTAGAAATAGCTGCTCTGTTTTTTCAGCCTACACCTTCAAAGTATAGAGCTGCCTCAGTTTAATAAATCGTTCAGACTTCTCAGCTGCTTATCCGGCAATGCATCACGCAGCATTCCAAAAACACACTTTGGCTCTGTTTTGATGGATGTTGTTAACGTGCTACAGTGCATGGCTTCCCTTGCAACAGGTTTACGTAATGAGAGGCCTTGGGGGACCTGTGTGCGTTTATGCATTATGCAGTCTGATGTGAATAAAAGTGAGTTAGATGAGCGGGGAGGAGACAGACAGATGGACAGGCAGGCTGGGATGTTGAAACTTACAGAGACATTGTGGCTATATAGATGATAAATATCCAACTCAAGGCACACACAGTTTGCTTCCTGCACGCAGCTTTTGTCCGTGAGCTACTGTGGAACATCTGCACACCTGTTTTGTTTGACGCATTCAACAATATTCAAGTCTGGAGGGTTTGAATGTGTCTAAAGGCAACACTGGAACAAAAAACATTAATGACGCAATTATTTTTCATTGGTTTTTGCCACTTTATGACCCTGAATAGTGTTGCATTTGTGTTTCAGGGCAAGTGTTTTTGTTTCATATTGACAGTTTTACCTTTGTTATGTTTTGAACGGGGATTTTTCTGGTAACTAAAATTATTCAGTACAACTTGATGAATACAACAAAAAATAAAATGAGTTTGTGAGGACGTTCATGTAGCTATAGTCAAACAGTTGGTAGTTTGACCCCAGATACATTTGCATACCGCTGTAGTGTCCTCTTGCAATGCACTTCAACCCTAAATGTGTGTGGAAATGGTATAAAGATGCCAGTTTTGCCATGTTTTTGGTTGGTCAAGCCTTTGCACAGTGGAGCTGCTGTTGCTGCTGTGTGCCAAAGGGATTGGTACAACTAAATACAAGTCCCAGCATAGACTCATGATGCAACATGGATAGTTAGTCAACAGGGAGTTTTGTCTTCTTGGCTAGTTACTTGTATTTTCTCATAAGTTAGCAAAAACTACAGTACATTACACTTACACTTCTTTGCACATACTTACAAGCTGTACACACTGGATGCACTTTTTAATGTATTTTTCCTCTTTATTTCCATGATTATTTACACTGTTGATTGTCAATGAAGGCATTAAAGCTATGAATGACACAAATCAGCAAATCAGAAAAGCTGTTAACTTGAAAACTACCGCTTCATGACATCACAAAGTGGAACAGAGCGTTTTGAACCTTGGAGATGTAGACAGACAATAACAAAGGATTACAAAACACAACTTCAGGTATGTTTTTGATTACATAACATTATAACAAGCTTACAAGATCCCGTTTTGCTTAATTTTGGACCTTTAATACAAAATATTTTAGGTGATTTATTTCATTTTCATTCTTTGCTACATAATTCCATAATTTGCATCATACATTTGATGTTTTTCATATGTATATAAAAGTATAAAAGAAGAGAACATGGAAAAGTTTCCACTGATAGTAAATATAGCATGTTTTGTGAAACCACTTCAGAAGCATCTATTTCAGCTGTTTGAAGGATGGATAGTGTTCACTGGTGCATTCCTGCGTAACTTAAAATGCATATACAACTCCACGCGGCAAACACCTCTGAGTCTGCATATGTAAAACACCAATTGCTATTCATCCACAGTGGGGTTTGGCTGGGTCATCTTGGAACAAGTTGAGAAAAAACTTTTTTGTTTGTCCTTCAGCTGATGTCTTTGAGTTGAAAAAGTTAAGCCTATGAACCCCTCTGGCGTGACTGATAAGGCCAAGATGGTCCTTCTCTTTCCCCTCCCCTCCAAAAACCAAACAGCCAGTCAATCTCAGAGTGCGTGACCTTAACCAGAGCCTGCCAAACAGAACTCCCATAAAACTCCATCTATTCTCTCTGCCAAGTGGGAGTAATTGAGGTCATTTTTCCATATTATGCTAACGGTAGCTCTTCTGAAGACGAATAATAATGTGGCGTCCCCTCAAAAGACACTCCCCTGCTTTCCTTTGAGTGTTAGTAGTTAAAAATAATGAGAGTGCTTTTGCTTTCTCAGTGACAGACTAGTCAATTAAGGACTCCATGTTGTATGTTAGATACACTGGACGTTAATTATGGACTTGCGAAAGTTTGCTTGTAGTAATTATGAAGCACCAAGCTGACACCACTGGATTTCTTTATAATAATCCTGGCTTTGTGGGTTTATACATAAGATGTTATACTATATTAAAGGGCCCGTGTTATGCTATAATGATGTTGTTTCCTCATCACAAACATACCTGGAGTTGTGTTTTGGTTCATTCACACAAACTCTGAGCCCTGGAATTGCCAGTTTTTACCAAGCAAAAGGTAAAAGGTAGCTGTTAACTTGAAAACTACCACTTTATGACACAGGGTGGAACAGAACATTTGAGCTTTGGAGATGTAAATAGACTATAATAATAATGCAGGATTACGCAAACGTGTGTTAATGAAACAAAACACAACTCCAGGCATGTTTTTGATGAGGTAACAGCATTATAACATGGCTTAAAGCTCACAAGAGTCAATTCTGTGTAATATAGGACCTTTAAATACATTTGCCAAGTTCTTTTGAAAGACTTTGATTCAAAAATGCGTTAAATTGTGTTACTGTCTCTTCATATGAAGTTGTCAGACGACTGCTGGAAAAGAATGAAACTATGGGTAATGGGCAGTTACTTCAGTCTCCAACCAAGAGCTACAGAAATAGAACATGGAGGTCAGTGCATAATGTGTTCAAATCTATGAACATAAGGCCACAAAATAGGTAGGTCAGAACAGGTCACCATATTACAAGAAAACTGAGATCTTGAAACTTGTAGAAACTCTGTGGATATAGATGACAACTCCCCCAACTTGAGGCACACACAGTTTCATGCACACAGCTTTTGTCTGTAAGCTACAGAGGAACATCTGCACACCTGTTTGTTTGACATATCCAACAATATTCAAATCTGGTGCATTTTAATCAAAGTAAAGGCAATGTTAGGAATGTTAAAAACTGACTGGTTTTTGATAGTTCCATTCTCCTTATCTTAGAGTCTCCAGCCAACAGCTACATAAATAGAAACTGGAGGTGAATGCATATATAGTGTCCAAATACATAAATCCACAAAATAGGTAGGTCACATCGTGCGTCACCATGCTAAAATATTTGAAATTGGTGAAGTAAATAGCTAAACCAGAAATTCTCAAACTTTTCACATCACTTAAGTCTACCACCACCAAGAAAATATATGACCTACCTTACCACCAGATCAAAACCTGGTCTAAAACAGTACTATTCTAGGACTACACAAATGCTAAAACTAGATAGATAGACTTTATTGATCCCAATAAAGATCCCAAGATTGAGCACGCATAGTAAAAATGATCTTGTGACAGTTTTTCTTCATGTTTTTATGTTTGGATTGAAAAAATAGAGTACTGGTGAGTTACATTTTTTGAGAATGCATAATCCCAAAAAGCAGAGCTACAATGACAACATAAATATTAAATAAAGTAAATCAACTGAACTGAAATGCACAAAGTATTTATTATAGCCAAAATAATGTCAAAATCTTGTCTTTTTCTCGTTCTCGTAGATCCAGTCCCGTGTCTCGTCTCTTCTCGTGGAAATTGTATCTCGTCCCGCCCCAAACAACTGAAGTCTAGAGCGTCACGGAGTCTCTTTCTTTAGCTGACAACGGGCCTGTCACTATAATTACTATATTGACTTATTCAGTATATGAAAGCTGGAACAGTATTTTCGGTGGGTGGATATTTATCGTGTGTACAGTGGCTTTGCAGTACTATGAAAATTTTGGGTTATTTGTTGGCTATATGATGATACACTTGAGCTGTGGAAAGATGAATTAAGGACTTCTATGACTCATTACAGGCGCAAAAACTAAAGTGTTTCATTCTGCTGGTCATTTATTGCAGCTCATGATTTTTTAGCTTTTTTTTTTGGAGTTTAAAGGTGCACTATGTAACTTTTTGGTTGGGGGTCCGTCACCTGTTTGTTTCTATGGCTATGTCACTGCTCTGCCTGGAATGTTCCATAGTATGACATTAAACAGCTCTATGTTACATTTATTAAATTGGAAGTGGTTTTATGGGGTTGCGTCACCACAGATCTGACCTGTAACTTGGCCTAGTTTGGACTCCATGATGATAGAAAGGTTTGTGAAACATTCCAGACAAAGCAATATCATCTCCCTCCACTGCAAAAGTTACACAATGCACCTTTAAATCTTGAGTTTTTGTGTCAGTGGCATAGACTATTTTAAAAATGAGCGTTTATTGTCTATATTTACCTCATCCGTGGATCACCCAAAGACTGACAAAGTTGTGGATTAAACCGGCTCTGTGGTGACGTTATGCTGGGGGTTTTCTACGTGTATCTCTATTGGCCGAACGTTCAGCAGTTACCATGAAGACACAGTGCACACGTAAGCAAACACAGACAAAAAAAAGTTTTAAGATAAAGATACAAAATTGATTTAAAGAACACATTTTCAACAGAAAGGTGAGAGGGACTATCTAGCTGTCGTTGTCACCTACCGCTGCTCGCAGATCCGCATAGGTACAAGTAGCATATGGCAGGCCTCCCCCTCACGAGGCCTGACTCACTGTACTGTATGTTCACAGGGATGGTGGGTGTTCGGTTTCCATCTTCTCTGAGCTCTTGTCCGAACAGGAAACTGCTGCTTTGGGATATTTCTTCTTCTTTTTCTCCTCCTGCTGCTGCTGCTCCCACCACTTGGAGAATACACAAGCACCTCTTTGATTTCCCTAATGTGACACAGAAAAAGTTGGAAGTAGATATCAGGGGATTGGTACCACCCCGAGGACAGGTTTGCAATCTCACTTTAGGTCTGAGATGGGTTGGTGTGCAGCGGTGATGGCTCTTTCATGTCTGGGCATATATGTGTAGGAGTGCAAAGACTTCATTTAGCTTTCATGTTATTTGACAAAGTAACATGGGTTTGTTCGTGGAAAATGCTGATATCAAGTGTTTAGAATCCAGAGAAACCGATGGCTGATAAGATCTGCCGATATATTAATATGTAGATACGATTTTGATTATTTTCCTCAAATTATGTCATTTAAATGTACTACAAATTCAAAGCAACATGGATATTTCTGACTAAAGATCACGTTTTTTCATAGAAGTTGACGATATCGATTGTTTAGAATCCAGAGAAACCGATGGCTGATAAGATCTGCCGATATATTTATATGTAGATACGATGTAGATACGATTTTGATTATTTTCCGCAAATTATGTCATTTAAATGTACTACAAATTCAAAGCAACATGGATATTTCTGACTAAAGATCATGTTTTTTCATGGAAGGTCGCGATATCGTTTGTTTAGAATCCAGAGCAACCAATAGCCGATATTTCTGGGTTGATATGTAGGGACGATTTTGATTATTTTCCCCAAATGTATATCTAATTTAAATTTACTAGAAACTCCCTCGCAGCCCTTTTTTTTTTGGCCACAAAACTTTAAGAGAGCTGTGTAGTCATGTTTTGTGCAGTTATCTCTTCACACTAAACCGGGCATGTCCAAACAAATATGGACCTCAGACCAATTTTTCTTGGCCCTCAGCCTTCCAGGTGAATTGGTGAATTGAATTTTTAACATACATAGCACCACTTTTAAATCTACCATAATAAAACCAATATCAAACATTTTGTGTGGCTTTTAGCATGAATATAAGTCATTTATGACATTTGAACCTGTTATGAATGCACGTTGTTGATTTTTTCACTTTACTGATCACTAGTCCATGGCTCTCAACTGGCCCTCCACTTCGTCTGCGTTTTGATACGTGGCCCATAACGATAAAAGTTTGGACACCCCTGATTTAAAGTGTTCAAATAAAGCAAGACTTAATTTTTTAATTCTTAAAGCTGATAGCCAATATTTGAATTTTTAATTCAAATATGCAGTAATAGCTCAGTTGGTAGAGCGTTGGTGGTTTGAATCCCAGTCTTGACATAAACATCACTGGTAGTGCGTTCAGATTCACTAATCAACGGGTAGGTCTCACAGATAAATGCTGTTGTTGTGTCCTTGGGCAAGACACTTAACCCACCTTGATGTAAGGCGCTTTGGGAGCTACGAAGAAGAAAAAGTGCTATGTAAAAATATGACCATGACCACAAACCTTTAAGAGAGCTGTGCAGTCATGTTTTGTGCTATTATCTGTCGCATTATAGTGTCTAAATAAAGCTTTATGTGTATTCCAGGATGTCCAAAACAAAATATTGGCCTGTGCTTGAGATTTAAGGCCAATAGCTGATACATAAAAAGTGGAATTATCTGGCTAATTTATCGACAAATCTTTATATCGGTTTATCACTATTCTTTCACTCACATTGAGCATTTTTTATTTAAAGTAAAGCTGTTTAAATATGTGCCTCCATGTCAGTACATATTTTAGTATGCAGACCTATTTCTGCTCAGACTGCTGCCTCTCAGACCTGACCCAGGATAAAACATAAGAAAATGATTGGACTTGACTGCATTGTGAAACCAAACAAGTTAGGACCACTCAAAAATATAGAATAATAAGAATTTCTGAGTAAACAAACGTTTACTCGTAAATGTTTAAGTAGTATAAGGTCAGTTTTGTAGGTTCACAAACTGTGACCCTAAATAATAACTGTTTTCATTTATTTTTGGTCAGTTTATCTATATAAACTGAATCTGTACTTTCAGTATTTCCACCAACCTGTAGTAGTTTGTAATTAATATATATATATATTTAATATATTACACAAAACCTTTTAGTGACTTTAATATAAAGTAACTTAAAGGTGTTTTAACCAATACTGTCTCAATTTTAGTTCATGTACTCAAGCTTAATCTAATTCACTAAATACATTTTTATAAACAGATTGAACCATATGCATTGTGTTGGATGGAAGGTCCATGATGTAACTTGCCTATGGCCCAAAGTAGCTGGAATAGGCTCTTGCTTTCTTAGTGTTCATAACTGGTAAAAGGAAGTAGTACAAAAACAAAAGAAAAACTTAACGTGTAAGGGTTTTGTAAGTACTCTGTGTCCAAGCCAACTATAGAACTATGGCAGCAGGTGGCACAGTTATTAGCGACAATGACTCTTATGATTATTGAGGTCACTAAACTGCTCGCACAGTAAACAATGGTCTCAGTGGCTGTTGTGTTGTGTTGAGTGTCCTGCCTCAAGCTCAGTTAATAAGCTCTGGAATCCCATTAATTTCAATGAGAACTAGACAAAAGTCCCACTGCTAAAATATTATATGAAATAGTTTAAAGGGCCTATGTATTACACTATTTTCTCATCCATTTTAACACACCTGGAGTTGTGTTTTGTTTCATTCTCACATGTTTAACACAAAAACCCTGCATATTTAGGCTGAGTTCTTCTCTCAAACAGAAAACACTCAGTTCCACCTTGTGATGTCATGTGGCAATACAGAAATACAGTGAATGAAACAAAACACATCTCCAGGTGTGTTTTTGATGCGGTAACAGCATTGTAACATGTCTTAAAGCAAAATACACGACTTTTAACTTTTGAAGAAATGTTCAGGTTGAAAACAAGTCAACAATGCCTCCTTTCTCTGAGTGTCTGAAATGCCCTTTGTGATCTAACAGGAAAAGGCTTTAAGATGAATGAAGGTTAAGATTTTACAGTCCAAGAATGGCCTTGGTCATTTTTAAGGCAATTTCAAAAGTTCTGGCCTTGGATCAATGGTCCCATAAATTAAGCTCAGCCAAGTTCACATCCCAACTGTCAATGTCATTTTGGAGAGGTAAAATGAGGACTTTCAGCCTCTAGTGTTTTAGTGTTAATGCAATAACACAAGAATAAATCTAATACTGTACTGTACTGTCATGATATTCGGTTTAGGTACGATAAGGAACAGGATCCATACAGATTTCGATACCACTATTAATGAAAAATGCTTGTTTTATGCAACAGAATCTCATTTTTAGTACAAAGTGTTGTGTAGTAGTTAAGTGTAGTTTCATAAATTCATACCATGTGGTTTTGGACTAATTTCTCTCTAGAGCAAGACAACTCTAAAACTAGGCAATGCAAGTTTATTTGTATAGCACAATTTGTACACAAAGTAACTCAAAGTGCTTTACAGACAAATACATTAAAATCACAATACAAACAAATCAAAACATAAATAAGCATCATAAAGTTGACATAATAATAATGCATTGGATTTTTATAGCACCTTTAAAGACACCCAAAGCGCTTTACAGTGCATTATTCATTCACTCCTCACTCGATAGCCCCAAGCTATTATTGTAGTCACAGCTACCCTGGGGCAAAAAGACAGAAACAAGGCTGCCAATCTGTGCCATCAGCCCCTCTAACCACCACCAACACTCACAGGAATTTTTCCAGTATCAACACTTCAAAACAGTATATTTTGTGATTTTTTTTTTTTTTTTTTCAAGTATCAACACTTCAAAACAGTATATTTTTGTGATTTTTTTTTTCAAGTATCAACACTTCAAAACAATATATTTTTGTGATTTTTTTTTCAAGTATCAACACTTCAAAACAATATATTTTTGTGATTTTTTTTCCAAGTATCAACACTTCAAAACAGTATATTTTTGTGATTTTTTTTTCAAGTATCAACACTTCAAAACAGTATATTTTTGTGATTTTTTTTTTTTCAAGTATCAACACTTCAAAACAATATATTTTTGTGATTTTTTTTTTCCAAGTATCAACACTTCAAAACAGTATATTTTTGTGATTTTTTTCCAGTATTAACACTTCAAGACAGCTGAAGTTTCAGTATTATCTAGTACTATCTGTAGTTAGTATTTGGGTGTCTATTCCCTTCTGCACGGGCTCCTAAATACTCTGACTCTCTTTTTGTGAGGTGATGCATTGTCAAACACATGACATATACTTCAGTGGATTCCTGATATTACTACAGACCTATTTAGATCATATATTCCCTCTGGAGTTGTATCTTAAATATGCAGTGAAATGAGGGTGGGGGTTATGTTTTGCAGCTGCGGTAATTTACAGTGTTAATTCACACCAACGCGGCCTTCTCCATCTGTGCTTTTCTTCTTTTTTCTGTTTTTTAACGCAACAAAAATGTTTTCAGATTCCTCTTTGCAAATGTTTTGTTTGGAATTATTGTCAGTCAGTCATGCACAGATGACAGAGCTGGAGACGCTTCTGCCCTCGTAATAACCTCCAATGAAATTCAACACTGACTCAAACTGCATCTCTTTGCAGTTGTTGCCAATAGCATGTGAAATATAACACGGGGATAATTTGAGGTAATCTGAATGACACGTCTGTGCCATTGTGTATTCTGTAATTAGTTTTTGCGTGCTAGTCTTTGCCATTCATGTCAATGCATTAAAGGTTCTATATTACACAAAATTGACTTTTGTGAGCTTTTAGTCATGTTTTAATGTTGTAACTTTCTCAAAAACACACCTGGAGTTGTGTTTTGTTTCATTCACATGTTTGAGTAATCCTTTATTATTAGTTTGTCTACATCTCCAAAGCTCAAAATGCTCTGTTCCACCTTGTGATGTCATAAAGTGGTATTTTTCAAGTTAACAGCTACATTTTACCTTTAGTTCAGTAGAGATTGGCAATTCCAGGGCTGAAATCATCCAAATGATTCTAGTGAAGTTGTATAGAGTTTAAAACACAGTGGAGCACTACCTGTTTTACCACATCACCAGTTGGAACAGAGCGTTTTCAGGTTGGGAAAGAACTTAAACATGTGTGAATGAAACAAAACACAACTCCAGCTACATCTGTTTAAGATATGGAAAGCTGCAGATCACACTAGCGAGTATGGATTTTTCATTTGTACCAAAATGGCTGTGCGACACTGGCGAATCCTACGCATATCACTGTTTAAGAAAATAAAACTGGATTGGCCGTATGCCGGTGAAAGTGGGAGTTGGTCGGGAATGTGACATCTTGAAAATAAACGATTAAAGATTGCTCAAGCATGCACAAATGGCCCATATTACACTATTTGCTGATCTTTGTTATAATGTTTCCTCATCAAAAACAGACCCAGAGTTGTGTTTTATTTCATTCGCACACGTTTAACACACAAACCCTGCACATTTAGGCTGAGTTCTTCTCTCAAACTGAAAACACTATTCCACCTTGTGATGTCATTCGGTAATACAGGAAGCGCTCCATTCACCTTCACTAGGATTAATACAGACCTGGAATTTCTAATCTCTGCTAAACTAAAGGCAAAAGATAGCTTGAAAACTACCGCTTCATGACATCACAAGGTGGAACAGAGCATTTTGAGCTATGGAGATGAAGTCAGGCAAATAATAAAGGGTTACTCAAACAAAACTCAACTCCAGGTATGTTTTTGATGAGGAAACAGCATTATAAGAGTCAATTTTGCGTAATATTGGACCTTTTAAAGTAGTAATAGTAAAGTAAAGTAAAGCAGTAAGTATTAGTATGAGAATTATTCAGCTTTTTTGTTCTCTGGCTGGTGATACTTGAGCTTAGTGCACGCTCAGAGGAGGTCTAACTTAACTTAACCCTTACCTATAAAGCCTCTGTACTTGTAAAACCCAGCACACATTTTGTATTTTTTTCTTTTTGGTTCAAAGCAGTAGTTATCACTCCATGTACTGCCATCAAATTCAATGCATTACTTCACCAGAACATGCCCGAACACCTGTGTGACATTATAAACGCTTACCCGTAACCATGGCAACTGTAAAGGATGCAGGTGTTGAATGTAGCGCTAAACACCATTTAAATATTTTACTGAGGCCAAAATATAAAAAAATAAAGATATGAAATGCAGGTAATAGCTTGGGCGGTCACCAGTTTGCATTAACATTGGTTTTTAGGTAGGTTTTAACAATAATATTTTTCACATTTTATAAACTATAACATTTTCAAAGTTCTGTATAGAGAAAAAAAACATTTAAAACAAACAAATGTACAATGCCCTACCAGTGTTCATAAAATACCTTAATAATAAAACCATAAAACAATCAATAGAGGCTACAAAGAATAAATAAATGAAATAAAAGCAGGTAAAAATAATAGTTAATCAATATTATGCAATTTTCTAATCTGATATAATATTTCCTCATCACAAACAAACCTGGAGTTGTGTTTTGTTTCATTCACACATGTTTAACACACAAACCCTGCGTATTTAGGCTGAGTTCTTCTCTCAAATTGAAAATACAGGTCATCTAGCAATACAGGAAGTGCTCCACTGTGTTTTTAAACTACACACACCGTCACCATAATCATTTGGATAATTTAGCCCTGGACCTGCCAATCTCTACTGAACTAAAAGTAAAAGGTAGCTCGAAAACTACCACTACATGACATCACAAGGTGGAACAGAGCATTTTGAGCTTTGGAGTTGTATGGACTAATAATGCAAGATTACTAAAATATGTGTGAATGAAACAAAACACAACTCCAGGTATGTTTTTGATAAGGTAACAGCCTTCTAACTTGCCTTAAAGCTCACAAGAGTCAAAATCCGCGACCATTATTCATAAACGACAGCATGTTTGTTAGGGACATGTGTCAGACTTTCCTTTTATCTTGCTTTTATTAGTTACTCTGGTCTCGTGAGGGTTCTGCAGACTGAAATTCAATTTTGAGGTACTTTCCTAACACTGCATGAAGTAGCAAAAGACTTTGAGAGAGTTTGAGAGAGTTTGAGGAGCTAAGCCACAGCCAAGGAGGAAGAGCAGCAGTCAGAAAAGTTAGAAAATTTATGTTAAATTTGGAGTGTCTAGTTAGTGCAAGAACTGCAATGGTTAAATAGGGAGAGAGAGCTGGTTTATCTGCTATAATTAACTCAGTTTCTTTCCATTTCTGTTTAATTGTAGTTTATAATCAGCAATCCACTGTCCTAAGCACGTAAAACAAGTCATTACAGGGAAATTAGACACTTTAAGTTGGTGTTGACACTTATGTAGGTGAAGTCCTCTTCCAGTCCTGGTTTTGGGTTTAGTAGGGCTGGGAAAAAAAACCCAAAACAAAACAAAAAAAAACGTTAAATTGATTGATCGAATTTGAAGTTCAAATTGATTTGTCTGAAAGAAAATCTAATGTTAAAATTCATTACAAATTGCATTGAAAAGGCAAGAACGGCTGCTCACTGCTCTCACAGGGACCTAAGTTTAACACAGGGCCAGGCAACGTTAACGCTTTGAAATCGTCAAATTAAATGTTGGGGCTTCAGGTTTAATGCAATAGTCTGTTCTGTCTCATTTATAAAATATTTCCCCATTGGCCAGTAGATTAAATACGATCACTGACTACAATCCTTTCAGTTTTTAACATTTTTAGTGGTTTGCAGAAGATTTTTTGTGGAGAGGGTAAAAAAATAGAAAATCGAATAAAAACAAAACAAAACACAATTTTGTTTTCAGGCAAATTTGCCCAGTCCTAGGGTTTAGTCTGAGTTTAGTCCTCGTTTGAAGTGTGTGCAAGTGTGAATACCTAAACAAATTCTTATTATTTGCGTTCTATTTCCACCTATATACATTAGTTTTAAGTCGTACCATGTTAATGTATCCAGCCCGCAAAAACCTTCTGGAAAACTATCTGTCATTCACATCCACCTTCGTAGTTTCGTGTACGGGGCGAAGGAAAACCTCTCAGTTGAACACATTTAAAAGCAGCAGGAGCAGAGCTGGGATTAATTGCGAGACGGGGTGGAGGAGGAGAGTGAGAAATGCTGATGTGACAGGGCTGCTGGGTACAGAGAGGCGCGAGGAGAGCCCCAGCAGAGGTGGATTCACTTAAACTAAATGAGGACGACAGCTGATAGAGATGGACAGTTAAATCTGAATGCGGCGCCCGTCACTCCAACAGGTTCACAACTGTTTTTTTTCACTAGCTGTTTTTTCTCTAGTCTTATCAGGTATGCAGTGTTGTTTATGTTGTTGGAGGGATGTAATGAAGTAAAAGTAGCAGTAAAAGTACTGTACTTAAAGGTGCACTGTGTAACTTTCCTGGTGGAGGGTCCGTCACCTGCTTATCTCCATGGAGATATTACTGTTTTGCCTTGATTATTATACAGTATGGAAATAAACTTGGTAATCACAACGGAAACAGGTTAATGGTCAGATCTATGGAGAAGCAAGCCTGTGCACATTAAAAATTCATGTTTTTACAGGTGCTTTAATGTTTAAGGTTAAGATTATTATTGATTATTATTGATGATTATTTATGTTTTGATATGTTTGTATTGTGATTTCAGTGTATTTCTTATTCTGTAAAGCACCTTGAATTACTTTGTGTACAACTTGCGCTATCCAAATAAACTTGCCTTGCTTTTAATACATTTACTTAAGCAGATTTTTATCATGTGATACTTTTACTAGTATTTTTTTTGCCCCTGTATCTGTACTTTTACTTAAAGGTGCATTGTGTATCTTTTCTGGTAGTGGGCCCACCAGTTACTTGTCTCCATGGAGATGTTATTGCGTTACCTATTAGTATGGCATTAAACTTTTCAGTCTCCATAGAAACAAGCACCACCAGGGCAATTTACATGTTTTTAAAGATATTTCTGAGCTATAAAAACACCCATAATTAAATAAATGCATCTTATATAAGTTTAATACCATATTGTGAAGCATTACAGGCAAAGCAATAGCGGACCCCCCAACCAGAAAAGTACCTCTTCCACCACAGTTGTTGATGCGTGCCTCTGGGCCTGGGATCACTCAGCTGTGGTGGTGTATTGACTGGGGCCACAATAGAAAACACAGCAAAAAAAAAGAGCCGCTATGATTTGCAATGCAGATCGGGCTAGTCTACGTGCTTAAAGTAATGATTCGCTTAAATTCTCATCAACATTTGCGCTGACGGACCCGTGCTTCTACTCCGCTGATTTCACAAATGAAGCAGCGGGCACGTCGTCTCGTGGGTCGGGCTCATTTTAATGGTTGACCTTTCTGTTGAAATGAGAATTACGGTATTAATGTTTCAAATGTTTCCGACATGAAAACCCAGTGTTCTTCTTTATTACTTCTTTCTGTGGAATGTGCTGCCTGATCATTTTTGGTTTTGTTAAAAGAGCACTCATTAAAACCTGTGAGTTGATCCAGCTTCTGAGATTGCCAACCGCCAAATTGTGATTGAATTGTGAAGTGATGCATTGATTTTGGCATACCATAGCTTTAATAAGATAATGTGGTTTAAAATGGTTTCTTATTGCAAAATGAGTTCTTTTTCCGATCTCATGTCAGAAAAATTACGCTGTGTTCACGCCATAGACTGTATAAACAAGTGGACTAAGGGTCAAATGAAGCTCATCGAGGGTAGCAGTTATAGCAGCGAATTTGGAGCGGAGTTCCATATTTGGAATTCCGACCACATGTATCATAGCAACCAAAGAGCCAATCCGGAGCGAGGCTGTTGAAGGTAAAGCTCCTTTCTGCAACACTGCTTTAGTTGGGAGCGGGCGCTTACCTGTTGCTAACGCTAACGGGAGCGACCTTGGGGAAAGAAGGCACCTGATTTGTCTGGTAATAATGTTCATATCTTAATTTGCGGACAAAATAGTGAAATAAAAACACCAGGATCATGTAGAGTGGGATAATACAAACATTTTAAGACTGAAATGAGGAGCGCGACAGCAGCAGTTAAAGAAAGAGGAGACGTTTTTTCAATACAAAGTGAATTGGAACCAGAGCTGATGGAGCCAAAAGCGAACCCATGCTTACTTCCTATTTGGAACGCGGTGACTAGCGGGTTAGCTATGTCTATTTATATATACAGTCTATGGTTCACGCCCACGTTTAGTTCTAGTTCCAGATTTAGTCCCAGTTTCGTCTGAATTTTTATGTAGTGTGTGCATTATAAGAGTGAACGCAGCATTTGAGATTATATATTGGCCTTATTATGTGAATGTGGGTGTCTCCTGACCATGGGAAAAGCATAAGACAAATGACTGTTGTTGTACCTTTTTGCATATGACTTTCTTTCTACACAGGATACTGCTGGTGGGGGCATATAATGATGCATTGGACCATTAGTAACGTGACCCATTTGGACTTGTGCCACTGAAATGTTTGTGTATTCAGACTTTTATTTTAAAGCTACAAGTTAATCAAGTACATCTGCAAGGTATATTCTTCAAAAAATGTGTGCATTCTCAGGTTTTTTGCAGAAATCACTATTTTTGCAGATTACACTATTTTCAAATCTATGTTATAATGTTGTTTCCTCATCATAAACATACTTGGAGTTGTGTTTTGTTTCATTCACACAAATTCTGAGTTCTTCTCTCAAACAGAAGACACTCACACTGTGATGTCATGTGGTAATACAGGAAGTGCTCCACTGTGTTTTTAAACTCCACACACCTTCGCTAAAATCATTTTGATCATTTCAGCCCTAGAATTGCCGATCTCTACTGAACTAAAGGTAAAAGTAGCTGTTAACTTGAAAACTACCGCTTTATGACATCACAAGATGGAACAGTATTTCTCAAACATGTGAACTAAACAAAACACAACTCCAGGTTTGTGAGGCGGTAACAATATTATAACATGACTTAAAGCTCACAAGAGTCCATTTTGTGTAATACAAGACCTTTAAGTCATACGATTTGATGGTCAACATTCCTTCCTTTTGCACTTTCCCTGTTTAGTCTAGTAAGTCAGCTTTTATGAGACTGTATTTCAAAGCTGCCAACGAAACCCTTACACAATAGATCACAATGCTGCAGAGTGAAAAGCGCATGATGTTGACTTGGGGAAGTAACTGAGAGGAGGGGAAGAGGCACAGATGGCAAGGATCAAAGCATGAAATCTATAAGAGAAGCCAAGAATGACAGATACGATTTCAGATTCTTAATATAGCAAGGAAACTACTGGGACCAAACATGTACCAGCAAGCTGATCAGTCAGGGCCAAATCACACTTCCTCACAACACATACAACACATGGGGTACAATTATTGATGGAAAACAATGGGGAATGAAAATTAGTTTTATATTTTGAAGAAAACACTTAAATAAGACATAACTACGAATCATTTGTAAATGTTTATTAACCATTAACTAATAACTGACTAAAAATTACCTACCCATTAACAAGTGTTTTATAAACATTTACAAATAAGGATAAAAAGTGTTACTACTAATTTATAAAACATACAAACATGTTTAAAGGTGCATTTTGTAACTTTTCTGTCAAACGCTTTTCTTCATGGAGATGTTATTGCTTTGTCTGGAATGTCTCACAGTATGGCATTAAACCTTTATATCATCATGGACTCCAAACCAGGAAAAGTTAGATTTTAAAGCTGTAAAACCACCGATAATTAAATATGTGTAAGACAGATACATGTCCATAGAAACAAATAGGTGATGGATCCCCTACCAAAACGTTACATAGTGCACCTTTATATAAATGTTTGTTTATTTCATTTATTTATTTATTTCAAACAAGGTCAGTGCACCGAAAACATTCATCTCAAAGAGAAAAGATGCTTTGAACCAGATTTAGCAACAAGCTCCTGCAGTCCTTGGGCAGGTACAGAACACTTTAAAAAGCCTATTTACATGCAGAATTAGGAATGTTATGGAAATCCATTAATCAATCATCTACAAACAATTTACAAATGTTTATTAATCATTAACTCCTATATTTTTTATGTGATTCTGTTACTTTTACCTGAGTATTTCTTTGCTCTGGTATCCATACTTTTACTTTAGTATCAAAATAGAGTACTTCTTCCACCCCTGCTTATTATAAATTGTTACCAAAACAATATTTTTCATTCAAACTTGAGATAGATACCAAGACATTTCCACAGTACACGTTCCTGTGGGGTTTCTGTTTACATCAGCTGGGCAAGAGGCAAGTATCAAGATTACAAAAGGAAACCAATATGTCCGCTGTCTCACATTAACAAGATGCTTAATCCACTGCAGGACAAGAGCGGTTATCTCACCTGGTCTGCAAAAATCTCAAAGGAAAACAAAGATGGCGGGCGTACACCTGTCTGCCGTTGAACTAACAGAGTATGAAATGTGTAGTGGCAGGTGGTATGTGAAAGGGACTTAAATCAGGGTGTATTAGAATCATATGTGAACTTTAAGTGACAGCTGTTTGCCTTCAGGGTGTATGACCAGTCTCCAGTTTAGATTAAGTGCAAGTATTTTTGTATTCATGACAGATTCCTACTTTTTTAACTATATATGAGCTCAGAAAGAAGGAATATAAATACTAAATCATGTTTTGACTCAAACTTACCTCCGTTTTCTACAGTGTTGCGTCTTTGAGTGTCCGAAAATACAAAAGTCTGATGTATTATTTCAGATTTGAAATTGAAATAGCAGGTAAAGCAGTAACATCTCCATGGAAACGTGCACTTTTAAGTTTGCATTATTGATATTTTGCAGAGACATCACGCTGCCGGATGTTCTACATGTATCTCTATGGTAGAATGTTCAGCAGTTACCATGTGGACACGTTGCAGCCAAAAAAGCGGATTTAAACATCACATTTTCAGGAGCCTGACATTTGTTTAACAGCACAAATCATCTCACCTGTTGTAGTTCTTTCTGGACAGATTGTGTTAAAACAAAGCTCAGATTAAAGTCTAACTTGAGTAACAGAGCTTCAGACAGAGCAGTGCAACAGTTAGCATCACAACTCCAGAGAATGTTGATGACGTAAGCTGCAAAGTATCAGTTTATTCAATCAGTTATTTCTTATCACTGGATTTTCTTGCTGCTGTCAACACCTCTGCGGCTTCCCAGGACGTGAGGTGTGGCTCTACCTGGACGGCCCGTTTTAATTACAGGGTCCTCCATCATCCATCACAATTACATTCACGCCAAAGGGCAAACTCCAGTCATTAGTGTTCTCTTCTTGTTTGATCTGCACCACCTACCCATGGGTTTTTTTGGATCGTGGCCATTAAAGGACCCATACTACTCTATTTCCTGATCTGTTATAATATTGTTTCCTCATCACAAACAAACCTGGAGTTGTGGTTTGTTTCATTCACATTTTTAACACACAAACCCTGCATATTTAGGCTGAGTTCTTCTCTCAAACTCTGTTACTGGAAGTGCTCTACTGTGTTTTTAAACTCCACACACCTTCACTAGAAGCATTTGGATATTTTCTGCTCTGGAATTGTCAATCTCTACTGAACAAAAGGTAAAAAAAAAAGGTAGCTGTAAACCTGAAAACTGCTGCTCCGTGACATCACAAGGTGGAGCAGAGCATTTTGAGCTTTGTACATATAGGCAGACTAATAATAAAGGATTACTCAAGCATGTATTTTACGTCATACGTGACCTTTAACAATTCAGAAGTAAATATTATATCTTTTGAATGGGGAAAAACTCCAGAAATGTTGCATATAACAGGAAGCTGAAGCCCATCAATACGACTGTTTTATAAAGTATAACTTGGAATAGGCCTGAATATTGATGTGGCCATATGGACCCAATGAAACATTAGGTGCTTGGTGTAACTAAAGGCGGTTATTATGTGTATTTCAGGGCCCATCTGTTGTTTAAAACACAATGCTCTTTTACTCTTTTGTTCATCATGTTTTTGAATTTACAGAGTACAGAACCATATCAGACAGATGTTACAATGGGATGCCAGAGATGATAAACCTTGGCAGAAGAAAGCCCCAAAAGTATCCACAAAAAATCACCTGGAATATGTGTTTGATTCAGATGATAAAAGCAACATGAACAGCCTGGGAAATGCATTTTTAAATAGGAAAGAAGCATTTTTGTGCAATGTCCAAATGAGATTTCAGTGAGTTTGTGAAGAGACGTGCTCAAGATGGTGAAGGAGGGGAGAGGTTTAAAAGACAGATGCAGAGTGAGTTATTTACCTGATACTGATAGACCAATGTGTCCTTGGGTAGCTCAGAAATGTGAGTTATTTTCCAATGTGTTCACACTTTTCATACTTTGCAGCTGATGTCATCAACATTCCCTGGGGGTGTGATGCTAACATTAGGCACGGCTCTGTCTGAGGCTTTGTTAGACTTTAATTAGAGCTTTATTTTAACACAATCTGATCAGAAAGAGATGATGATTTAGTTGGAACTACAACAGGTGAGCTGATTTGTGCTGTTAAACAAGTCTTTCTCAAATAACATTGCGGTCACAAGCTAGCTAGTTTTAGCCAACAGTTTTTCAGTTAGTCACTCTCACTTTTTGTTGAAAATCAAAACAAGACCATGAACGCTCGTATTGATCTCAGGCTGCTGAAATGTGATGTTTAAATCAATTTTGTATTTTTTTCTTGAGTTCTTAAAACTTGTGCTATTGTGTCACCATTAACTCTTGAAAATTCCGCCATAGACATACATGCAGAACACCCCCAGCATGCTGTCACTGCAAAGTATCAATATAATATTCTGTACACTATTGTGCACAAATCAGGTCATCTGGGGTAGTTCCAAATTAAGTCAGTTCTATAAAGTCTCTAACAGAGCTTCAGACAGAGCAGTGCCTACAGTTAGCATCACACCTCCAGATCATGTTGATAACATCAGCTGCAAAGCATGACTAATACAATCACTGCCTACAGTAAGTTTGTTTTCCAAAATGGTTGTATTTTTTCAGTCTGTGTGATGCTCTTGCTTAATCTTCATTTTTCAAAAAAACTGCCACAACCCAAAACATTCCCCTGACTCATCAGAGCTGCTCGCGTCTGGTCCATCTCAGTACCTCTGCAGTTTTCACTAATCCATTTCTGTAGACACCCAACCACAGGCAGTGAACATGTCTGGAATTCCCCCAACTATTCCGAGACCCAAAATCTACTATTCTTTGAATTTTCCGTGATGCGTGTTTCCCCTATACACATAATGAATGCTCGTCCATCAGCTGTACAAACACTGAGCCGATAGAGTGGCATGCGTATACACAAACAGACTGCCAACACCCTCATGAAGTAAACATATACTTGTACTGCAGTACATAATTACAGTTTGAAGTATTGATATATGCAATGGTTAACCCTAATCACTGTTGCTGCACACGGCAATATGTCGCAGAGTGGTGAGTGGTTTCATGCCAATGTGGAGTTTTGACCTTAAGAGTCTGGACTACTTTTTCGGAGCGTTTATATTTAAAGGCCGTTATTACGATGTTTTCTGAGCTGTTATAATGTTGCTTCCTCATCACAAATGTACCAGGAGTTGTGTTTTGTTTCATTCTCACATGTTTAACGCACAAATACTTCATATTTAGCCTTGTTTCTTCTCTACCACCTTATGATGTCATGTGGTAATACAGCAAGTGCGCCACTGTGTTTTTAAACTCCACACACCTTCACTAGAATCATGTGGATAATTCCAGCCCTTGAATTGCCAATCTCTACTCAACTAAAGGTAAAAGGTAACTTGAAAACTACCACTTCATGACATCACAAGGTGGAACAGAGGATTTTGAGCTTTGGAGATGTACATGGACTAAAAACAAAGAGTTACTCAAACATGTGTGAATGAAACAAAACACAACTCTGGTCATCTTTCTGGTGAAGTAACAACATTCTCACATGGCTTAAAGGTGCACTATGTTGCTAGTCTCCTTGGAGATGTTATATCTTTGCCTGGAATGTTCCACAGTAGGGCATTAAATACAGTACATCACCCTTGCATTTGTTTAATTACAAAAAACATGAATTCTTACCATGTGCAGGCTCTCTTCTCCATAGATTTAACCATTAATCTGTCTCCATTGTGGTTACCAAGTTTATTTCCATTTATGTTTGGAATAATCAAGGCAAAAGAGTAATTACAGCAGACCCTCCACCTAAAAAAGTTACACAATGCACCTTTAAAACCTACAAGAGTCCATTTTGCATAATACTGGACCTTCAAATGTCCGGACTACATTTTCAAAGAGTTTATATTTAATGATATATGTAGGTTTATTTTTCACCCACATTACTGCGTTCCCACAAGTCCCAGAATGCCCTTTGGCTGCGCTCAGATGTGCCCGAACACGCCAAAGAAACAGGACAGTTATAACAACGAGCAGGTTTTTCTTCTTGGAACAATATGTGAGTTTCTGAGAACTTAAAACTGTCTTTAGGGCTCTTAAAGCATAAGTTGGCTAATTGCTCTAAAATAAACTGTCAAACTTTGATTCTTTCAATCAGACTGAATACTGAAATTTACACATTTTAATCTTCTTATATTCACTGTTTCCCCCTCTAAATTCATAAAACACTACCTCTCCATCTATCTGTGCAATTTCTTCTGTATTGATACTTTGCAGGGATATCACACTCGGGGTGTTCTACATGTATTTCTAATGGTGGAATGTTTAGCAGCTACCATGGTGACAATCCACACAGTAGCAGACACTGAAAAAAGTTTGAACATTGTCTGAAAACTCAAGAAAACACACAAAATGGATTTAAACAACATATTTTCCGGAGCCTGTGATCGATACCAGTGTTCATGGTCCTGTTTAAAGCTGCACTGTGTAACTTTTCGATTGGGGTCTGTCACTTTCTTGTTTCTATGAATGTCATAGATGTCAGACAGAGCAGAGCCTATAGTTAGCATCACACCTCCAGGGAATCATCTGCAAAATATAAAGAGCTTGTAAAATGTGAAAAAAAAAAAAAAAACACTTTAAAACAAAAGATGACCTCGTTTTGGAATAAATGCTGCGTTTTTCTTCTTTTTACTGAAATAATTTGTTAATTTCTTTAGTCCAGTTTTGCACCAATGCTGAGTGTCATCACTGTATTCGTTTTTAAATTTCCAAAACATCATTGCTGAATGGATTTTTTAACTACCGAACTGTCTTTGGATCTTTAAAAATAAGACATCCATTAAAGGTGCTGTGCCTGATTTCTACTGTTGTGAAAAACAGTTCATTTTAACTGTCTGCGGTGGCCCAAAGTTATTACTCACTTGCCTCATTCCAAGCATCCTAATTATTTACTCTGATAAGTTTATAAGCATTTTTCACAAGAGAGACTGGAGCAGAGTTTTGCTGTGACAGTAAAGCTACCAACAACTAGCAATTCCTGACTATGGGACAATAAAACGTTTTACAATAAGATTTTGACCTCAGGAGCTGTTTATATAATTTACATGTAATGGGGCAAGACAAATTAAGCAAATGATAAAGGATTACTTAAAAGCATGTGTGAATGAAACAAAACACAACTCCAGGTATGTTTTTGATGAGGTAACAACGTTCTAACATGACTTAAATCTCACAAGAATCCATTCAGTTCGATATGAAACCCTTAAGACAAATTGAAGTAGTATCCTTGCCTTCACACACGCTTGTATTTCCGCTCAGCAAAACCCAGTCTAAGCCCTGGTCCTGAGGCGTGCTTTAGCGACAGGAGGCTGTGAATCTGCTGATCACTGATGCTGCTGTTCCACTGGACTCTGATCCCATTACGTCCCCTGAGAGCCCTAGCACTGCCCTCTGCTCTGCCCTGTGCCTGTGCATATCCTCAACATGGACGCCCCCATCGCCTTCACTCCACTGTAACCAGGAGCTGCTGCTTGGCCTGTCATGGTAATTGCTATATTGACTTTTCGTTTAATTTATGAAAGCTGGAACAATATATTTATCTATTAATAAGGTAAGATCTGAGCTGTAGAGGATAGACTAAATTCTGTAGCTAATGATTGGTTAATTCTGATGATACTGTCTCTTTAAAAATTGGTTTCCTGGGATTATAACCAGTGTTGCAAATTAGCCTAGGCAATAAACACTGTGATACCTGCATCAGATTACTGAATTGTTAATCTATGTTTATGTATCTGTCCCTATTCAAATAAACAATAAATACATAAATAAATACATAATGCCTTATTTCTGCGGCATAAAGTAGTTTCAGTATTATCTTTTATCACAACATTTCTCTGTAGCAATTTGTTGTGCTTCAGATTTTGTTATCGCGACAGGGCTAGTTGTTGTGGCAGTGATTGAAATTGATTGATCATAATATTCCACAGTAATTAGTGCAGAGTAGCAGTAATGAGCACGCTCCGTCAGTGGCGCCGTGGTAACCTTGTCTCGTCCTACATGCCTGGCAGACGTCTAATAGTTCTGTCAATCCCCCACCTGCCCGCCAGCTCGACAGGGAGTCTGCCAGGTGCCACACGGTGACAGGGACATGTGCAAACCAGGATGCCCTCCCTCTGAGTTCAGCTACAACCAGCAGTCAGCAGTGTCTCTTTAATGGCTTTTGTAGGGAAGCATGTTGTGATGAAAGTAGGCCAACGTATATGTTTTCTTTTTGATCATTTGACATATCTCTTTACTCTGCTGGTGTTGCCGATATTACACCAGATTGACTCTTGTAAGCTTTTAGCCATGTTAAAGTGCTGTTACTGCATCAAAAACATAAATGGAGTTGCGTTTTGTTTCATTCACACATATCTGAGTAACCCTTTATTATTAATCTGTCTACATCTCCAAAGCTCAAAATGCTCTGTTCTGTCTTGTGATGTCTTGAATTGTTTTTTTCCAGGTTAACAGCTACATTTTACCTTTAGTTCAGTAGAGACTGGCAAGTTCAGAGCTCAAATCATCCAAATGAATCTAGTGCAGCATTTCCTGTATTACCACATGACTTCACAAGGTGGAACAGAGTGCTTTCTGTTTGAAGAAGAACTCAGTCTAAATATGCAGGATTTGTGTGTTAGACGTGTGTGAATGAAACAAAACATAACTTCAGGTATGTTTCTGTTGAGGAAACAACATTATAACATAGAAAATAACGTAATACTGGCCCTTTTGTATTGTGATGAAGGTAATTCAAGTTAACCATGAGGTTGAAACCGGTGACCCTCTAGTCGATGAGCAAGTGCACAACTGTCAAATTTGTCTGTGTAATCCTTCAGTCTCCTAGGTATGACACACAGAAAATTTCAATTTTATCCACTGTTTCTTTGTTTACATTTGTTTGTTAGCTCAGGCCTATCGAGCTGCACTGACTGTGAACTGTGCATGAGTTATATTTTGCATAATCGTTCAGGTCCCTAATGGGTGCTCTCCAAACTTTAAATTTCTAAACTTTAAAAATTACAATAATACAACACGCCAAAAGAATCTTTTACCCTCATGCACCTGGATATATTTTCTTATACCGCAAACATTTTCTCATTTGCGATCTCATTTGCGACCTTTTTGAATGCATATCAGTCATCCCTAACCACTGCGTTCCAAATAGAAAGTGAGCATGGGTGTGCTTCCGGCTCCATTGACTCTGGGTCCAATTCACTTTGTATTGAAAAAACGTCGCCCCTCTCTCTGTAACTGCTGCTGTCAGGCTCCTCATTTTGGTCTTAAAATGTTCATATTAACCCGCTCTACATGATCCTGCTGCGTTTATTTTGCTGTTTTGTTCGTAAATCAATTCTTATTCCTCATATGGAACTCTATTCCAAACTTCTAGCCTCAGTGAGCTTCATTTGACTGGAGCCGAATACTATAGGTGCCGTCACACTCCCTTAAGGTGCATATACTGTATTTCTTTCACATTATATAACTAACTTAAACATGCACTATGTAACTTTTTGATTGGGGGTCTGTCACCTGCTTGTTTCTATGGAGATGTCATTGCTCTGCCTGGAATGTTCCACAGTGTGACGTTAAACAGCTCTACCTTACATTTATTCAATTACTGATGGTTTTACTGATCAAAAATACCTTGAAAAACAGGCATTCTGACTCTCCACAGATCTGACCTGTAACTTGGCCTGGTTTGTTCTCCATGAAAATAGAAAGGTTTAATACCGTACTGTGAAACATTCCAGACAAAGCAATAACATCTCCGCGTAGAAAAGCATTTGATGGACCCTCCACCAGAAAAGTTACACAATGCACTTTTAACTGTAAGCTTAAACATAAAAAATACCTCTGTTCAGCATCTAGAGTTTGTGCTCCAATCTCCATTTAAACAATTGCACTGGGTTCACTCAGCCCGGCACCACTCACATATGGTCCACATTACCAATCGAGAAGGTAGATGTCCATTTAGACCATGACATATTTTATTACTAACATATGGGCCTTTGTGCGTTTTCCCTTTTCATTCGAGGAGTGCATCGCTGGGAGCTGGGCAGAATAACAAGCACACTGTGAAAATCTAGATGCCAGCAGCAACTGTACTGCAGTCATGCCCCCTTTCACTCCTGTTTGTCCAAGCAAACTCTGGCTGTGCAGTCTTTCCCCTATAGGCACCTACAGTTATTCGAAACACACTGAATGGCAGGTTTCTAAATTACTCAAATGGCTTTTACAGTGCTATAAGTGATATTATGTTGAGAGGAAAGCGACTTGTGGTTTTGGATATTTCTTTGTGTTTGAAAATGTGATCCTTTGTGAACTTGAGGTCAGAATTTCAGAAAGAACATGCACAAATATATAGCTCGGATCTTGCTTAAAGGTTCTATATTAGGCAAAACTGAGTCTTGAAAGACTGAAGGCATGTGAGAATGTTGTTACCTTGTCAAGAGCAAGCCTGGAGTTGTGTTTTGTTTCTTAGACTTAGACTTAGACAAACTTTATTGATCCACAAGGGAAATTATTTGGACACAGTAGCTCAAACATCACAATATAATATAATGGCAAAGAGTAAAGAATAAATGGTATAGCAAAAAAGATAGCAAGAGACAGGTGTCGAATAAGACATAATTATATAAATAAATGTATATGTACATTAAGTCAAAATACAATAGAAAAATAAGTAATAAAATATAAAATAAACTATAAAATCACAGCTATAAACAAGAGACAAGAACGACAGTGCAATGATATGCTGATTGACAGGGCATAAGGTTATCCGTTACTTAAGATTAAGTTGTTGTACAGTTGTAAGGAGTATTATCTGTTACATAAGATTAAGTTGTTGTACAGTTGTAGGGAGTATTATCTCCTCTGTCCCTCTATAGTCTGGTGCAGTGGGTGAGTTGTTGTACAGTTGTAGGGAGTATTATCTGTCCCTCTATAGTCTGGTGCAGTGGGTGAGCAGGAGTGTCCATGATGGAGAGCAGTTTCATTCACACGTTTGAGTAACACTTTATTATTATTTACATCTCCAAAGCTCAAAATGCTCTGTTTCACCTTGTGATGTCATGAAGCTGTAGTTTTCAAGTTAATAGTTGTTTTTTACTTCCCTTTGTCCAAATAAACTCTGGCTGTGCAGTCTTTCCTCTATAGACACCTACAGTTGTTCGGAACACACTGAATGACAGGTTTCTAAATAACTCAAATGGCTTTTACAGCACCAAAGTGATATTATGTTGAGAGAAAAGCAAAATGTGGTTTTGGATATTTCTTTGTGTTTGAAAATGTGGTCCTTTGTGAACTTGAGGTCAGAATTTCAGAAAGAACATGTGTAAATACATAGTTAGGAACACGCTTAATTGAGTCTGGAGAGGTCTTAAGAGGTTTAAGGCATGTTACAATGTTCTTACCTCTTCAAAAAGCCTATCTAGAGAGGAAAGTGGCTTGTGGGTTTGGATATTTTTTTATGTTTGAAAATGTAATCCTCTATGAACTTGAGGTTAGAATTTCAGAAAGATCATGCAGAAATATATAGTTAAGAACTCACTTAATGGTACACTGTGTAACTTTTCTGGTAAGGGGAATGCCACAAGCTTGTTTCCATGACAATATTATTGATTTGCCTGAAAGTTTTCACAGTATGGCATTAAACTCATCTATGTTGCATTTATTCATTTACAGGTGCATTGCTACAGTGAGTGAGCTTGCCTTTCAACAGATCTGACCTGGAACTTGACCTGAAGGCACTGCGGGCTTGTCTCCATGGAAATAGATGAGTTTAATGCCATATGGTGGAACATTCTAGACAAAGCAATAATATTTCCATGAAGACAAGCAGGTGGTGGACCCTCTACCAAAAAGTTACACCTTTAAAGAACCGTACTTTTCTCTTGTAAATGAGATAATTTGGTTTCTCCGTAAAGCAGTAATCTTTGATAAAATCATACCACTACACACTGTCCACATATACAGTTTTGTATCATGTTTTTGTATATTTATAGAGAACTGTCTTTTGGGAGGATGGATAACGTAGGCTTGTGGGCTGAGCATTGCACAGAATCTCACAGATAACGAATGGGGCCTGGGAGAGATCGCTAAAATACTCAAACATGCATGGATGGCATCTAAAACTTCTTCAGGCATGTTTTTGTTTTGGAACATTATAACATGGTAGAAAGCTAAAAAACATGTTAGCGATTTTGCATAATACCCCTCTTTAACATGTATATATAGTCTAATTTAGCATTAAGACATAGCATGTTCATTTACAAGGGTATAGCTAATACACAGACTGCTAAGGTTTTGCACCAAAACAATAATCATCTCATACCATTTCCCTTTTGTAATGCCTTCTCCCAGTTTCAGTCTGTTGTGGCATAAAGAGAGAACCACATCACAGCGTTCCTTCCAGCACCAGCCCTTTGAAGAAAGACAGAAGAAAGAGCCATGTACTGCAATGAAAACTGAGCTTAAAGGAGGTTTTTGGCACTTCTGATCTGAACCCGTTATACAATATGCATTTGAGTGTCACTCGGTTTGAGTCATAGATTATATTTATAAATGGACACAGCTAACCCACTATCCACCTCGTTCCAGATAGGAAATGAGTATGGGGGCGCTTCTGGCTCCATTGACTCTGGTTCCAGTTGACTTTACATTGAAAAATTTTCACCTCTCTCTGTAACTGCTGCAGTGAGCCTCGTCATGTCGGTATGCTTTTCTCCATGGAAATGTTATTGCTTTGTCTGGAATGTTTCACAGTGTGGCATTAAACCTTTGTACCTTCATGGAGACCAAACCAGACCAAGATACATGTCAGATCTGTGGAGAGGCGACCCCGCGCACAGTCAGAATGCCTGTTTTTCTAGATATTTGAGAATTAAATAAACACCTGTAATTGAGTAAATGTAAGGTAGAACTGTTTAATGTCATACTATGGAACATTCCAGGCAGAGCAATGACATATCCATAGAAACAAGCAAGTAACAGACTCCAAACCATGATTCTGGTGTTTTTATTATTCGCTCGTATAACTGCTAGCCTCATGAGCTTCATTTGACTGGAGCCAAATGCTGCAGGTGACGTCACACTCCCTTAGTCCTTCATAGTCTATATACGGTCTATGGTTTGAACATGAGGATCTCCCAGGTTGGGTTTCCGTTGGTTGTCTAATGTCTCAGGTTAATCTGTGAGAGCCGCCCGCTCTATAGTACAATGATGAAAGGTTAGCGATGTGACTCAGCCTTGTGATTATTGCTCCTCTTGTTCCTCTGCTGCATTGACAAACAGATGTGGAGATGCTCTCTGACTCAGACTGGAGAAAAGGACAGGGGAACTGAAAAATGTGTGTTTTTTTCCCCTCACTGATCTGAAGTAACTGGCATCTCACCCCAAATGATTCACTTAAAAATGGAAGGCTGTGCTTTATATTTTAGACTGTAACTTAATGTCGTTAAACATCTATACCCAGATAACTGGTACTAAAACTAGTATCAAAACTAGAGTTACTGGAGTACAAGAAATAGCACAAAAAGGGCAAAATTAGACCTTTCCTGAATAGTTTTAGAATTGTCTTGATTTGTATCAGAACAACCGCATGGCGACCAATGCTGCTCCATAGTTATTTGTCTCTTGTGGATCGTTATGTTATAATCTGGGCATTTTAAATTGCAATATTCATCCAAAATGAAAGAAACAAGAAGCAAGAAGGTTCTGGACTTGATTCCCGGGTTGCCTGGGCCTTTCTGTGTGGAGTTTGCATGTTCTCCCCGTGTCTGGGTGGGTTTCCTTCAGGCGCTCTGTTTCCCCCATCAACCCAAAATGTGCACAATATAGGTACACTCCTCAAGCTGAGTTAGTCCTGACCGAGTCTAGCAACAAGATCATGGAGATGGGCCCACGCTGCCCACTGCTCTTGCCCATCCTTCAATGCCACTGGAGATGCCCCAGTGGCATTGAAGGATGGGTCAAATGCAGAGGACAAATTTCCCTACGGGGACATTAAAGTGTAAAGTGTACCTTTATGATGGCTCAAACATATAACTTACTTACACATTGGGAAAGTAGCAGACTCTCTACAGAAAGGCCCCACACAATCTGTATCAAAGCTGAGACCTTTTTACAGAGCTGCGTCTCATATTCTAGTCTCTGTGTCTCAGTTTGATCTCTGTGACACTAATGCGGCAAACCTCCATGAAAAATAGAACTGTATCTCCTCTACACTTTGAAATATTCACCAAAACTGTCAGCAAAAGCATCGAAGTTTTTTCACTCAAATAAATACAATATGATGTTTCATGCACATCTATTGGAGAGATTGGAGATATTATTGCTTTGCCTGTAATGTTCCATGGTATGGCATTAAACATATCCATTAGTATTTATTTATTACGGGTGTTTCCCTCGCGGTAGATAGGTTTAATCTATACTGTGGAACATTCTTAACAAAGCAATAACATTTCCATGGAGACAAGGAGGTGGCGGGCCCTCCACTAAAAATGTTACACAGGGCACCTTTAATTCTGCTTATATGTTTTGAATGTAATCGTTGAAAAAATCAGTCTACCCGAAGATTCACCCAAGCATCCCACCAGTTACATTAACCTATTAAAGAATTTATGCATCAAGATATGTAAACGAAAAAGATATGTACTCTTGCAAGCTCCCACCCCTCCAAATGTCAAATTTCATTCTCTATCAGAGTCTTCCATTATTGATGCTGTTGCAACAAAGATGAGTGATTGTGAGTGTGATTTGTGGCGCTGTAACCTTTCAGACACCTATCGAACTTACTCAGCCAATAATATGATGAATTTAATCTCCACTGCACTCCCTCAAGAGGCTAGTTTCTGTATTATCCTCGTGGAAATAGAGGAAAAATCCTGGCTTGAAAGATATGGAAAGAAGGTGGAAATATTGAGACTGGAGGATTTGTGTGTTTTTGAGATGAGAAAGGGCGTAGCTTAGATCTAAAGTAAACTGTATTAAGACTGTGCACGAAAGCAGGAGCAGCTGAAGCCATCCAAAGATGAGTATTTACTGGAGTGGTGAGGACACAAACAAGGCAGACACAGGTCTACCTAAAAGATTCATCATGGTACAGACACAGGGGCACTTTAAGATGGATGATGGGGAAGCAGGAAGTATACAGGACTGCACTGAACTCTAAAAAAGGGCAGATAAACACCATTACAAATAGGTAAATAGGGCAACAGTGAGTCACTTCTCAATCAGAGCTGTGGACCGTGTTACTGGGGTTATGCACACTAAATAGAGTTCGGTTGGAATGATCTAGTTCATTCTTGGGCCTCCAGGGAGTCTTAATTTTGCCTGCAAGGGGGTGCTGAGATTTGATATCTATTTTGATTCAATTTCGGACTCAAAAGAAGATGAAAGAGAGTCCATAACAGTATAACAGTCTATTCCACTAAAAACAGATTTCCCTATTGATTTACATTGTATTTTGCCATGAAATATCTAAAAAGTGAATGCACAAATGTTGGATCTGGTCATTTCTATTATTGACTAGACCCAAGAACTAAAATCTACATTTGAATAACAGTAATTTTAGCTGGAAACTTTTTTTAAAATTTCAAACCTGCTCGTGACCGTTTGCCCAGTACTGAATGATACTGAGCAGAAGACAAATTTCCATACAATAAAATGTAGCTTATGTAACTTTTTGGACGTGGCATGTCACCTGCACAATTCCATGGAAAAAGGAAACGTTAAATCCATACTTTGGACCTATATCCGTGGAGATGGATACGTTTTCTGCGATACTGTGGAAAATTATAGCCAAAGGAACACAATTTCCATAGAAACAAGCAGGGGAAAGCCCTCCTACAGGCCAAATAAGAGTCAGGTTTGTGGAGATGCAAGCCCGCACACAGTAAAGACACATGTATCAGGCTTAGGTCTACAGGGGTGCAAAAGGGTTCTTTGCAACCACATTTAAAATAGTTTGCACCCTCATTTCAAGTAAAAAAAACAAAAAACAAAACATGCTTTTAATTTTTAGTTTAGTCTATGTTTTGCTAAAATGTCACACACTGTGGATTTAATATTTAACATAACATTCAGAGTAAAAAAGTTTGGGGACCTCAGATCTATTTAGTAAAACGAGGTCAAGAATGTAATTGTTTTGTGTTTACGGTGATTGCTGATTTGATTAATCAAACAACAATTAGGTAATTTGTGGTGATGAGACAGAACTAATTATCTGAATAATATTTTTACTAACAGATTACAAAACTATTCTAAAATATATTATACAGCAGCAGACCAGGATATCCCAAAATGCTATACCATGTCTTGATTTTGTTTGGGATTGTCTCTTTTCTATACTGTAATGTACTTACCGTGTACTATAGATATTCAGAGTGCTTGTAGCTGCCTTTATGTATTGATTGGTTTATTTTTACGATACTGCTGCTGTCTGCTTCCCTAAACTGGAATGGCTGTTGCAGTTATATGTCTATTGACTACAGTAAAGGAGATATGTTGATACTTTGCATTGACATCGTGCCGGGGGTGTTCTATATGTATCTCTATAGTGGACTGTTTAGTAATTACAGTGGTGACTCAGTGCACATTAGCAAACACAGCCAAAAAAGTGATTAGATTAAGAAAAATGGATTTAAACAACACATTTTCAGGAGCCCGTGATCAGTACGAGATGATCCTGTTTAGGTGTTTGATTTTCAACAAAAAGGAGAGTGTGACTAACAGCACAAAGCAGCTCACCTGTAGTTCCAGCTAAATCAGTTCTTTTTGGTCAAATTGTGTTAAAATAAAGCTCAGTCTAAAGTCTAACTTGAGTAATTTTTATGTTTTTTTACTCTTTATTGTAATATAATGTGATGTGTGAGCTACTTGTGGATCAATAAAGTCTGTCTAAGTCTAAGTCTAACAGCTTCAGACAGAGCAGAGCCTACAGTTAGCATCACACCCCAGGGAATGGTGACAACAGCTGTAAAGTATAAACAGCCTTAAGTCCCAAATTTCTTGTTTTATTTCAGGACTTGTAGTCAAAATAATTACTATATCGACTTATCTTTCAATATATGAAAACTGGAACTATATATTTTTGGGGTCAGTATTTATTGTGTGTACATTTTCTTTACACTATTGGGAAATTTGTGGTTATTTTTTGGATATATAATAAGATTTAAGCCGTAAAAGGTTGAATTAGTAACTTCTATGACTCATAACAGACGCAAACTATGTCCTAAAGTGTCTCATTCTGCCGTTTATTTATTGCAGCTCATGATTTTTAACAATATTGTACATTTAGAATAGTTACATCTGCTTTAGGAGTTTTGCATCAGTGGCATAAATTAGGTTTAATATGCTCTTTTATCATCTATATTTACTACAGCAATATACAGTCTATACATTTCAAAATTTGTCATTGCGAGAAGCCTACACCATGCCCCACTTTCCGTCTTCCCCCAAACCTTCCTCCTATTGCATAAATATGAACTCCTGTTGACAGTTACTCCGCACACGCCTGACACAATGACTGACAGCGCCTCGTCACATATAGCTCATATTTTATCATGAATGAATTTGGACAGTAAATACCCAGGTGAGGGGACATGGTGGGATCAGGGTGTCCTCCATCACGGTTCACACGGCTGATGCTATAAAACAGTCTTATGCTTGGAGTTTGATTGGTGGCTTGGGTTGACATTGATGGTGCTGCTGGAGTGGAACTATTTTCAACCAGGCAACATGAGCTCAGCAGAAAAGAAGGGCGCAGAGGGGGATGTTGATGCCTGACTTGAAAAGATGTGATAGAAAAAGAAAAACTCTCAGTCACTGTCGAGGTTTAAGAGATGTAGTGAGAGCAGCCTGCCAGTGACTGCACAGTATGGACTGTTTTGACCTGCCTATATATCGTACATTTAGCTGTGTTCATGTTGCGCTGTTTTCTGATTTATGTTGTTATAATGTTGTTTCCTCATCACAAACATACCTGGAATTGCGTTTTGTTTCATTCACACATGTTTAACACACTAACCCGCTGCATATTTAGGCCGGTTCTTCTCTTAAAAACCTTGTGATGTCATGTGGTTATGCAGCAGATGTTCCGCTGTGTTTTTAAACTCCATTTGGGTGATTTGAGCACTAGAAATGCCAATTTCTACTGAGCAAAAGGTAAAAAGGAGCTGTTAACTTGAAAACTACGACTTCATGACATCACAAAGTGGAACAGAGCATTTTGAGCTTTGGAGATGTAGACAGGATTACGCAAACGTGTGAATGAAACAAAACAAAACTCCAGGTATGTTTTTGAGGCGATAACATTATAACACATCTTAAAGCTCACAAGAGTCAATTTTGCATAATATAGGACCTTTAATGGTAAATATGTTTGCAAATTGAAAATATGGACGTCGTGCTGACATACATTTTTTCTGTTATGGTTATTGTGAGATGAAAGATAATTCTAGAAAAGACTTCTACAATTGTCATAATTATAATTATTAGTTCTCTTATATTGTGACTTAATTACAATTATCGACTAGCCTAACCTAATAATCTTGACATTCCTAAATGGAAAAATAAAATGTTAAAATGGTTTCTAGCTTGCATGGTTCATTATTTAAGTTTTCGTATTCTGGACAGACTTGCAGTTATTGCTTATTGCACTTGTAAACATAGACTTTAACAAAAACAGACATCAGACTGTTTATTGACTTCATGTGCATCTGTGTTAATTGCTTTTATATGAACCGTAATCTCCATCATGGCCACACTGCAAACACATGTGGACCCAGCAGGCAACAGCGGGCCCCAAACTCAACCCAATCTGGAGCAGCTGGATTCAAATCAAATAAAATCTCAGTTTGAAAAGTCAACCCTTGGAAACAGCAGATAGTGTGACAAGAGGTCTTTGATATTACTCGTTCTGATCTCTGTTTGGGTTCTTTGGTAATAATGACTATGTTAAAAGTAAAACAGCAGCATTATGAGATCTATGGTGGTCAGTTTACAGATTTCATGTCCTGCCTTATGGTTAATATCTTGGTAATTGCTGGGCCTATCCACATGACTATCCACATCTTCTCTGTTAGTAAAAGATCCAAAAAGATATTATTTTTTCACAATAGCGTCAGGGCATCGTGCCATTATTAAACCCCATATGCGTGAGGGTTGACAGTTGAAAGGACTTTAAGACATAAGACATACATTTGTGGATCGTAATTTGGATATTTCTTTCGAAAACACTAACTCTCTCATATATATTGATACTTTGCAGAGACATCACGCGGGGGGTGTTCGACAGCTATGTGCATTGGCGGATTGTTCACCAGTTACCATGGAAACACAATGCAAACATTAGCAAATACTGCCAAATGAGTTTTAATAAGGTCTAAAAGCTCAAGGAAAAAATACAAAATGGATTTAAACACATTTTCAAGGTGGTCCTATTTAGGTGTTTGATTTTCAACAAAAAGATGACGTAATTGCTTTGCTTGTAATGTTTCACAGTATGGTATTGAACTTGACTATCTCCATAGAAACCACCAGACCAAGATACCGGTCAGATCTGTGTAGAGGATGGCCTGCTGACTGTGGTTGTACATGTTCTTTGAGCAATAAAAATCACCCATAATTTAATGAATGGAACTGGATAAATTTAAAGCCACACTGTGAAACAGGCGAATACAGAAATGTTGATTAATGTACACTGTCCCTGCTAAATAAACCAAATAAATAAATAAAACATTTCAAACAAATTAATACCATCTCCATGGAGACAAGCAGGTAGCAAACTCTTTACCTGAAAAGTTACGCAGTGCACCTGTAAATTTAACCTGGGGCAATACTATTTGTTTTGCTTTATCCCAACTACCACTATATGCTAATAATGCAGACTCTCAGTTGGATTTGTTTTGAGACAAATTGTAAACAAAGAATATTTAGAATTCTAGAGTAAATGTAGCTAAACCTCTGGTCTGATTTATGCTTTTTAGAATTTTGGGTTGAACTCTTCCCTCAACACCTTCTCTACGTATTGTCCCATGTTCAGTCCTGGTTCTAACTGTCTTCATTCCCCACATTCATGCCAACCTAGAAGTGTGCCATTGAAAACAGTGAGCTAATTTGGAATTACATGAGATTAGATTTCCCAATGAAAACACAAAACATTCCTACAACCTTGTTTCACTTTAAAATCCGTTATAGCTACAGACCCCAACATGGGGTGTGGAGTGGACCTTCTCTTTTTCATTTGCTCCATAGTGTCAAATGTTGGAGGTGCTGAGTGATGATGCTGGTTTCTCTCCTCCTTTCTCCTCATCTCTACAGGATGTATCTCTGGAAATGTACTAAATCCATTTCAGGCCTAGGTTTTTTTTGGGGGTTTTTTTGGTCTCTACAGATCTGTCTGTTTGATAATAACAAGAGAAGCACTAGTGACTCAAGTTTTAACCAGTGGTGGAGGAAGCACTCAATTTCTATACAATAGAGGGCCCACCAGTTACTTGCTTCCATGGAGATGCCATTGCTTTACCTCCAATATTCCAAAGTATAGCATTAAACTTTTCAGTCTCCATAGAAACAAGCAGGAGATGCCACCAGGCCAAATTACAGGTGAGCTCTGTGAAGAGGTGACCCCACTCACAGTAAGACTGCTTAAGGTATTTTTGAGCAATAAAAACATATTGAATAAATGCATCATCTCCATCGTAGTGGACCCCCAACCTTAAAAGTTACACAGTGCACCTTTAAGTACAGTACTACTTTTACTTTTACATCCCCACTGTGAGTGTGTACTATTGAAAAGGATCTGAAGGGGTGTACAGTAACCACAGTCACAGCCCAAATTTATGGAGACAAGACAAAATGGTTCCTCATTCTTTGTTGCCGTCACCCAAAGTGCAAAGCCTGCATTGATTTTCAGACCCATTTCTCCTTTAATGGATGAAATGATGAGCACGGATACGACTTCACAGGAATACAACAGAGTGTCATCCCACATAAGGAAACACCACTGTAACATATGGAGAAATTCCTATGTTATTACTCAACCATGAAATCAGTTTATGTTCAGTAAATGGTATAATACAATTGCTTATATTGTATGTATGTGTGTGTATGAGTGTTTTTCCACTTACCCGAAGGTTGGTGGTTCAAATCCCGATCTCGACATAAACATAATTGGTAGAGAGGTCAGTTCCAGTGACCCATAGTTTAGTTTAGTTTATTTATTTGCCATTTGTAGTTAAAAAAACAAAACAAAAAACAACACATTGGAAAAACTCTCAAACGCTCAAAGTGCACTGTGAGATATTAAAGGTGCACTATGTAACTTTTTCGTTGGGGGTCTGTCATCCGTTTCTTTCTATGGATATGTCACTGCTCTGCTTAGAATGTTCCACAGTATGAAATCAGCTCTACCTTACATTTATTCAATTACAGGTGTTTCTATTGCTCAAAAATACCTAGAAAAAAATCTGACTGTGAGCGGGATTGCCTCTCCACAGATCTGACCTGTATCTTGGGCTGGTTTGGTCTCCATGAAGATAGAAAGGTTTATCATACTGTGAAACATTCCAGACAAAGCAATAACAGACCCTACCAGAAAAGTTACACAATGGTTCTTTAAAGATGCATTATGTAACTTTTCTGGCAAGAGTCCAGCACCTGGTTGTGTCCATGGAGATTGCTTTGCCTGGAATGTACCACAGTATGGCATTAAACTTGCTTATTATTTAATTATAGTTGTTTTTACAATAAAACAATACCTTGAAAAATATCTATTATACTGTAAGCGAGCCCACCTCTCCACAAACTGGACCTGTAAATTGGCTCGGTGCTTGTCTCCATGGAAATAGATATGTTTAATATGATACTGTGAAAAATTCCAGGCAAAGCAACAACATCTCCATGGTGACGGACCCTCCACTCGGAAAGTTACACAATGCAACACAACTACATAAGCAAACAATAGACAGTCATTACACAGCGTCTGCTACACTGGTGTATGAATGTGTGTGCGAATGGGTGAATGGTTCCTTGATATAAAGGTCTCTAGTCATTTATCTGTTCAGCTCCATCTCTTGTTGTCTCCTCTAGAATCATTTCGTATCTGAGAAGAAAAAAAAACTGCAACTGAAAGACATAAACCAGTTTGTTATTTGTAGGTTGACCTCTGTTAATACACTGTAAAGTTGTCAAAAGTATTGAAAATCAGATACTAAACGATGCAAAAAAAAAAAAAAAAAAAAGTCATATTCACAGACAGACAGACAGACAGACAGAAATGAACCTTTCCTGAATAATTTTAGAATGATCTTAAGTTGTACCAGAACAAGTATAAGAGCACATAGACTAGTATACGCCCATGGACCACTGTGGAACCTACCTGGACCACTGAAGGATTACACAGATATAAGACTAAGAGTTTTAGTATTGTGACAGCACTAATACACTGTTTTACAAGGCTACAAACCCTAGAAAAACACATTAATTGTAGTAAATTGTTGGATTCCCCGGGTTAGTGCACAGTTTACTGTATTGACTTTGTTATTAGCTTCATCATTATGATGCTATTGCCTCAAGGACTCTCTCTTCAGTAAAAAGACATTCACTAATGGCTATGGATTTCCTACATTTCATCTTTGTATCTGTGCACTTTGTTCATGCTGCTGTTATTGCTTTGCCTGAAATGTTCCATGGTATGGCATTAAACGCATCTCCATGGAAACAAACAGGGGTTGCGACTATAGGCCAAGTTATAGATGATATATCTGGGGATGGGACCCCACTCACTGTATGAATGCATGTTTTTTGTGGTATTGTGATGATGGGGTGACAGTAGCTCAGTTGGTAGTGTTTGTCCACTGATCCAAAGGTTGGCGGTGCGATTCCAGCTCCAATAGATGAATGCTTTTGTTGTGTCCTTGGACAAGACACTAAACCCATCTCGCCCCCAGTGTACACAGACACTGGATGAGTGGTTCCTTGATGTAAAGTGCTTTGAGTGCCTTGAAAGTGGAAAAGCGCTGTATAAAAATGTGACCATTTACCACTGTGACCCATATGTTTTCAGCCTCATTTTATTCAAACAAAATATTCTGATACAAAGATACTTATGACTGGAAGCCAATAACTGTTTTCTACTGTTATAACTGAACCATCTAATCAATCTGAAAAGGTCAAGCTTTAAAGAAGACCTATTATGCTTGTGTGTGCTATATAGTCATGACACCTGTGGATCATTATGTTATAATTTGCACATTTTCAATTGCAATATTAATCTAAAACAACTTAATAAAAGAAATAAGCCCGCTGACTTCTGCATTAGAAAACAGGGGCAGCTGACGTCGCTGTAAACGTCAACACAACCAAGAGATGGCAGATCACACTAGCAAGTAGCAGATTTTTTGGGATCTGTATCAAAATATTAAATTTATCTTCTTAACCGAATTACAAAGTAAGTACAGAGCAGTGCGCGTGATCTGAGATTGATCTGCAATATGGCATCTTGAAAATCACGATTAAAGATTGCTCAAACATGCATGAGAGGGTAAATGAGAAGGGGAAAATATAACAACTAAATATAACATGGTTAAAAGCTTTGAAAAGTCAGTTTTGCCTAATGGGTGTGCTTTAACAACGGGAGCAAAACTCAAAATTACTCCTAAATGAGCTTTGGTAGTACCAGTTGAACCCTGTATGAGCGTAGTCACTGACAGGAGATGAGCTGTTGATCTGTTATCAAGTCTGCAACTCTAGTCCACTTCACCCCCTCCTCCGAGCCACTGATAGAGCAGATAGTGCGCAGATAGTGTTGTCCCAAGAAACTGTCTCCCTCTCGTCACCAGAGCCTTCATCCTGTACTCCACACGCTGAGGAGGTAGAATTCTCCAAGACACTTTCGGATTGGATTCCCCTATAGATTATGGATTAGCCCTTACAACAGCCATTTGCATATTCGTTCTAGCGCGATGAGAGCGAGCCTGCCCCATCCAATCTATTCTCATCAAAACGCATATTGGATTTTTGATTTGAAGGATAAGTGAATTGCTTGTACCTAGGTATTTTATTTAGGGCAGGCGTTGTGAAGGTTAAGAGTGAATACTTCCACCGTGTTACATCTTCAGGAAGCACGGGCTGTGAAATTTCTGTATGCAGATTTGAAAATGGCTGATAGTTGTAAAGCGGGCGCCGAACAACCAAATCTTGTCAGACCCACGGCTCTCGAGACCTTACTGTCATTGGAAGAGAAATGGGAACACATTGAAGCGGATTTTGATACACACAATATATCATTCAGTTACCTCCAGTTGACAAATAACAGTTTTTCGTAAATGTTTTGAAATAGAATCTCAGAAAGTTTGGTTGATTAAAGAAGATGGCCAGCGGGGTTGGCAGTGTCATATATAAATCTCAGGTGCAGAATCATTAGATCTGGAGCTGGGAGATAAAGGTCACAAAGCGATGTCTCTTTCCTTTGCACGCTCCAGTCCTGGTGCTATTTCTGCAAGTTAGTACTGTATTCTAATTCCAATCATTTACTCTTTGGGAGAGAGGAAGCTGGGATAATTGATGCTTTGCAGTGACATCACGCTGGGGTGGGGAGGTGGGGGGTTTTCTACATGTATGTGTATTGGCGGAATGTTCACCAGTTACCATGGAGACGTGATGCACACATTAGCAAACAGGGTCGAAAGTGTTTGTTTTGAGATTGACTGAAAACTCAAGAAAAAAACACAACACATTTTCACTGCGACTTATTTAAAGGTGCACTATGTAACTTCCATCCGTCACCTGCTTGTTTCTATGGATATGTCATCGCTTTGCCTGGAATGTTCCACAGTATGACATTAAACAGCTCTACCTTAAATTACAGGTGGGCTTTATAACTGAAAAATACCTAGAAAAACAGGCATTCTGAGTGAGTGGGGTTGCCTCTCCACAGATCTGACCTGTAACTTGGTCTGATTTGGTGTCCATGAAGCTAGAAAGGTTTCATACCGTACCGTGAAACATTCCAGACAAAGCAATAACATGTCCATGGAGAAAAGCGTTCCCCTTTGCACCTTTAACAGCGCAAATCAGCTCACCTGTTGTTCCAGCTAAGTCAGCTCTTTCTGGTCAGCTCACATTAAAGTTTTAAAAAGCATCAGACAGAGCATGCCTCTAGTTAGCATCACACCCCCTGGGAATGTTGATGAAATCAGTTGCACATCAGTGGCATTAAACATATCTCCATGGAGACAAGCGGTTGAGGCGACCTGTTAAAGTTCAAGGTATTTTTCAGCAATAAAACATGTAATTGAAAAAAAAGCAAGATACATGTGGAACATAAGTAATAATATCTCCGTAGAGACAGACCTCCCACACACACACACTAGGAAATGTTAGATAGTGCAGCTTTAAAAATAAGGAATATTCTGTTTATCTTTCATTTTTCCACAGCCGTATCTATGTTTCTTAGATCACTCCGTTAAATTAAACAAACGATTGAATACACCGTGTACATGTAAACTTCTGCAGGAGCACCTTTGGAAGAATCTCGGTTTGATTTCAAGCGTCATTAAGCTCTGAGATCAAAACCTCCTTTATAAATGGGAGCCTCATAACATTGCTCTGGCTCATGTTTGCAGTCTGTTCTTCTCTTCTTCTCCAGAACACTTGCACTTGTCGTTCAGAGAATTTATGGAGCGTTATGGAGTCGATGAGAGGGATTCTGCACGTGCATCACTTTGTACCTAAACTTGGTGTTGGAATACAGAGAGGTTTGCATCGTCCATCTTACATTTCTATTGATACTTTGCAGCTGATGTCATTCCTTTGGGGTGTGATGCTAACTGTAAGCATGCTTTGTCTGAGGTTTTGTTAGACTTAAATCTGAGCTTTATTTTAACACAATCTGACCAGAAAGAACAAACATAATTGGAACTACAACAGCTGAGAAGGACCTAAACAGGAGCATGAATGCGCATAATGATCAGGCTGCTGAAAATGAGTTGAGTTTTCAGACGATCTTAAATCATTTTTGGTAGTTATTGCTAATCGTCGTAATTGTGTCACCGTGGCCACTGCTGAACATGCCACCATAGAGATACATGTAGAACACCCCCAGCGTGACGTCACTGCAAAGTATGAAAATTAAATTCACCATAGTGTATTTTCTTAAGAATCTGCAATGAGCCATATGTAACGATGTTCTAACAACATATGCTATTATTACATTACTTTTTTATACTAATAAATTCTGGCATTTGGAAGTGGTTGTGCTGTACCCAATTTGTGCCCATATTGTAAAAGCTCTTAGTGAAATTGAGGCCGCTGTGTGCTGTCTGCATCTAAATATTGAGCATTTTATCTTCCATGAACCAGGAAAAACCCCTTGATGGATAATGCATCTCAAGTAGCTATCCAAAAACATAAATAAATGAATTTTAGCATGCTAGAAGCCATGTTAGAATGTTGTTATTTCATCAAAAAACACATACCTGGAGTTGTTTTGTTTCATAGGTCGGAGTAAACCTTTATTATTAATCTGTCTGCTGTACATCTCCAAAGCTCTAAATGCTCTGTTCCACCTTGTGATGTCATGAAGCGGTTTTCAAGTTAACAGCTGCCTTTTACCTTCAGTTGAAATCTGTATTTTCTGCTTAAGAGAAGAACTCTGCCTAAGTATGTGTGAATTTGTGTGAGTGTGTGACATGTGTGGGTGAAACAAAAATCAACTCCAGGTTTGTTTTTGATGAAGAAACAACATTATAACATACTGTAGGTCAGAAAACCGTGTAATATGGACCTTTTAAAATGATCTAGTTCTGCTTTTTCCATTTTAAGACAGTAAAACTAGACAGAGCACCTTTCAGATAACACTGCTAGAAGAAATCCATTATGATTCATCTTAATAGTGCATCACAGCCCCTCTCCAGAACCACATCTCCACCGTTAATTCAAAAGGATCTGCACAGCCCCTTCAGATTTACCCAAAAGCCTGACATGATATCTTCTGCCCAATGTTTTTTTTTTTTCCTTTTTAATTAAGCATTTTTGTCCTTGTGCACCCAGCCACACACGCCATGGCTGCTTCACACTCTGTCCGGTGGCTGGGGCGACCGTGCTCATTTATTATCGCTAATTGCTTGTCTCTTCTCGAACATGCATGAATTGAATGTAGTCACAGGAAGACTTCTTAGTAATGAAAATTGTCCAATGACATCACAGCGCACACATGAGAGACTGCATTGTGGAGTCTGGGAGAGAGGAGAGACCCACATGCTTGGACTGCGGTCGGCGATGGCTTCGATGTTGTAATGAAAGGAAAGATGGCAAAGGGCCACATGTAGCAGGCGTCTGTTATGAGAACAGCATTCCCAGATCCTCTCTTCAGTCTGCAAGCACACTTCAGAAAGACAACACGCACTCTGCTCTACGCGAGTAAATCGCGGTTTAGCCTTTTATGTGAAAGCTCTGAGGAATACAGACAAATAAATAGAAGATGGAGAATATGTTTTCATGCCAATCTTTTCAGTTTTGACACAATGGTTCAAGCTTTTAGGCAGACAAAGGGCCACCTCTAGTTCATGTTACAGTATATATGTGTGAGTCGTAGCTTTTGAAATGTGTTATTTTTCTAAAGTTGTCCAGTCTAATTTGTAATCTTGCACCAGTTGTGGGTCAGTGTTTAAAGTCTTTCTGGTTTGATGTTGGTTTTATTTGGAAATGTAGCAGATTCTCCTTATTAACTTATGCGTGAGTTTCAACCATAGACTGCATAATAGAAGTAGACTAGAGAGAGAGAGAGAAAGATACTTTATCGATCCAGAGGGAAATTCAGGTTTTGCTGCAGCAACATTTACACTGCACGTCTCAATCGCCTCAGTCAAAGGTCTCAGTGCAGTTTAACAGAAGGATTGGTCAGGTAGGGTCAGCAGATCCAGGTGAGCACAACAGGAAAGGCCTCAGTCTTACTCTGCTCCAGTGTTTCGGTTGACAATGAAATGCCTAATTCCCTCAGTAAGTATTTCCTCCGGAAGGTCTCAGAGTATTTATAGTCAGTGATGGAAAGAATACTTTGAAAATGTATTTAGTTACAGAATACTGAATATTGAAATTAAATGTAACATATTATGTTACATGGTTCAATCAGAGTAGTGTTTTCTGAATACTTAGAATACTTTCACAGTGAGTTGTATTGTATTAAAGCGTTGACATATAATTACAAACAGCTTCATTTTGAGTGCACAGTTTGTTATGCTATAATTTATATCCAAGCAAAGCGTGTTTTCTGTATTCTCACTAATACTGTGCAGTTCAAACCAAAAATTACATGATGAAGTACCGCCAGATATTCCTTTGATTTTAGGAATATAACTGTATTCTGAAAGAGCAACTGAAAACTTACTTTCGGTACTTGTATTCACTTCCCAACTCTGGTAGTAGATATAGCATTGTGTATGTGTGTGGCATCCAGCATTACAAAAGCTATGGAGACCTCCGTAATCAGATACTGGACACTGTGCTGACAGATGCAAACTGGATTTCCTCTCTTACCTGTTGTCATGTCCTGCTGGTGTCCGATTCCCAGCGGGCAGCACATGGATTTGTCTCACTGTCTCTCTCGTCTTTAGCCTTGTAGCCTCGCGTGCACTCCGTACTTTCTCTTTACCCACAATACTTTGGTCTGTGTCTGCAGCCAGTGAATAATGACCCCAAAGCAGCTGCGTCACTTTTTCCATGTATTGTCGTTTAGCATTTGTAGCCGATCAGATAGACTTTCTTCTTCTCCGTGTATGCCATGAGGGAACAATTAGGGCAAAGCATCAAGGAGCAGTTTAACGTAAGTGAATTAGTCAAGAAAGCATTTTTTTTTACGAGAATCCACTGTCTTGGGGCATGTGGGAACAACACATATCAATACGCGTGTGCATCTTTGTGTTATGTGGCCCTTTTCTCCCTCCAGATGGCTAATGGGCTGTTGAATTAGTGATCTGTCACCTGCATAAACCTCTGACACAGCTGGCGGCCATCCAAACGCATATGTATGCATAAAGAGCTACATCAATGAGGATCAATGGACACAAACATCCAGGCGCTGTGAGATCAACATGCATGAGGCCCAGTCTGATCTGCATGGCAACAGGCTGGTCAGGTGACTTCCAAAGTCACCTGTGGCTGCTGCATGAATAATGGCTAGACTTAAGGAAGATATTATTGTGTCTGCTATATAGTTATTATCTATGACACTCGTGAATCATAGCGAAGATAATTTGCTTATTTCAAATCGCAATAGACGTAAACGTCATCACAGCGAAGAGTCAGGATAGCTGCAGATCACACTACAGATTTTTTTTCATTTGTACCAAAATTATTACAAGGACGCTGCTGAATCCTGAAAGTATTGCCAAAGTATTGCGTGTACCGGGAACGGTGAAAAAGAGAATTGATCAACAGTATTGAAAATAACATTGTTCAAACATGCACAAATCACTCCAAATACTTTGAGTGTGTCGATCATGCATTTATTCAGCCTCTCTACACATGTGCTCTGTAACTTGACTAATGGTGCACCTGCTTTTTTCTACAGAGATAGACTGGTTTAATGCCATATTGTGACTCCTTACACTATCTCTAAGTGATAGGGTGAGGAGTCACACTGGGTGAGCTTGGAGTAGAGCCGCTGCTCCTCCACGTTGAGATTAGCAGCTGAGTTGGCTCAGGCATCTGGCACGTTGGAGGGACTGTCTCTCTGCTGGCCTGGGAAAGCCTTGGGGTTCCACCAGAGGAGCTGGAGGAAGTGTCTGAGGTGAGGGAAGTCTGGGAGTCCCAGCTTAGACTGCTGCCCCTGCAGAAGAAAATGGATGTATGACTGTGAAAACTTCAAGGCAAAACAAAAACATCTCCATGGAGACAAGCAGGTGACAGACCATCAACCAGAAAAGTTCCACTGTGAAAGCCGGATATCCCTGGTTACAATGTTAAAACAGTAATTTCTCAATAGAAGTGTCTGTCTTCTACTGGTGCCTGAGGAGGACAAACTGCAGCTTGGTCTGATATATTGTTTACTGCTGTGGGAAAAGTCTGGACATCATATAAATTGTTCTTTGACCCTTGGCCATTAGTTTTAGTTAACGGATATCGAAACAACCTGCTCTTGTCCTTGTAATGCTTCTGTTAAAACAGAAGGATGGGCAACAAACAGATTTATAACTTTATGCCACATTTTCACAACAACTACCTGGTTAAAGGGCCCATATTACACTGTTTTCTGATCTGTTATAATGTTTTCTTTACAAACATACCTGGAGCGGTGTTTTACTTCATTTACACGTGTTTAACACACCAATCCTGCATATTTAGGCAGAGTTCTAATTTCAGACAGAAAACAGTCTTACACTTCCACCTTGTGATGTCATGTGGTAATACAGGAAGTGCTCCATTGTGTTTTTAAACTCCTTGACTAGAATCATTTGGATAATTTCGGCAATGGACTAGCCAATCTCTACTGAACTAAAACTAAACGGTAGCTGTTAACTTGAAAACTACTACATGACATCACAAGGTAGAACAAAACATTTGGGCTTGGGAGATATAGACAGACTAATAATAAAGGATTAGGATTACTCAAACATGTCTGAATGAAACACAGCACAACTCCAGGTGTGTTTTTGAGGAGGCAACAACATTATAACATAGTTTAAAGCTGACAAGAATCCTTTTGTGTAATAAAGGACCTTAAAGGACTCAGACAGAATTAAAATTTTCCTGGATACTCTGGATATTATATTTTTAAAAAGTCACTGGTGGCTTCACGAATTTAACACCAACAAAGAAATAAAAAAGACCTTTAAAGTGCACTGTGGAAGTTTTCGGGGGCATGGTCCACCTCCTGTTCATCTCCATAGCGATAGTTTGCCTTGAACAGAAAACACTGAACTCTTGTGCTGTTATACCTGTACTGAAGGAGTCCACTTGTAATCACACTATAGCAGCATGTTTTTTAAGAGGTACTAGTACTATTTTAAACAGGACCCACAGTCACATGGTAACGACATGGCTACGACACAACTGTAGGGAGGCACTGAACCAATACTGATATCAGATACTGGCACAGATACTGGAAAAATGCGCTGGATCTGAAATATCAATCCAGCCCATATCCTTTTTGGACATATACATTGATGTAAGTCTCAGAATGTTTGAAGTTTTATTTATACAATGTTGTTCTGTCGTTACATGAGAGATTAATAACATATATTTTATTTTTGTTTCAGTCTCTGCTCAGGTGTCATCTGATAATCAAAAAGGGCATCTGATAATCAAAAAGGGCAAATACTTAAAGCTATAGAATCAAAATCGGTATCAGAATTGGGTCGGTACATCTCTACAAAAACAGCATAACGCCAAAGCAGTGATTGGGCTCTTACAGTTGGAATAAAGTTGACTCACCATCAGCAGCCTCTGTCATTGTTCCATTTGTTTTCCCTTGTTGTTTATTCACCAGAATTTGTACTTTGAGTGATTCATGCACATTTCAGTAATCTCCTAAGTAATCAAAACTGGAAATTGCTCTGGAAATGTAAGTTTTCACCAACCCCCATACACACCTACTTTACACATACACGTATACACATAGGATTGAGCAGTGTTGTGTAGCCGTTTTGGTACGAATGAAAAATGGGGTTTCCATTGGCAGTGTCAGTTCATTATTGTGATGTTTATATTGACAGTTTACAGTACGTAAAGGGACAGGAGGAACTCAGCATCCAAGTTTTCAACTGGACCTCTGTGGACATGGTTTTTAATACAGTTTTTCTTGCTTAATATTGTGATTGTCAAAAATATAACTATATAACTGTAACAAAAGCACAATATGTCTTATTTCACAGAGGTATTGCAGAAGTCTTTTATGGCTTTGTGTTATACAGTTATTTGGTAAGTGGGCTGTTGACTCCCTGTGGAGGCTGTTTACTTGTTCCAGTGACATTACAAAGGACAAAAAAGGTGGGTGTACAATAAACACTCACATTATTTTCTGATTTTCATTTCATTCTGATTTTTTTCAGTGTCTTGCATAATTGTAATATTATTCAAATTCCAGCAGTTATCCGTGTAATTGTAACTTCCATGTGCTTCCATGTGCTTTCATGTGAATTTCAAATTTATAATAGTGTGTCTTCCCTAAAGAGAAGTTTGTGCAAATGTGTTCTGCTTTTGTCCTTTATTTATAATGGCAGCAAAAGAATAAATTCACAAATTCTGATGAATTTATTTTACAGATACTTATTCGATTGAAATTCTCGATTGTGACACTCCAGCCTTGAAAACCTCTTTGTAATGTGTTGTACTCCCTTAAAGAAGCACTATTGTGCTTGTATCTGCTATATAGTTATAATCTATGACATCCGTGGATCATGACGTTATAATTTGCACAATCTCAATATTCATCTAAAATGAATGAAAAAAAATGACATCACCGCAAATGTCATCACAACAAAGAGCCGTGTAGCTGTTGGCCCCTCTTATGGATCGCTGCAGATGACATTAGAAAACAGTGATTTTTTTTCATTTGTACCAAAATGACCATCCAGCGCTGCCAAATTCTGCGCATATTATCGATTAAGGAAGAATGAAGTAGGTGCAGAGCAGTGGGTGTGTACCGGTGGTGGGGAAAACAGAGATTGATGCACAAATCACTCCAAATACAACTTCTAGAAGGAAAAGAAGAGGATACAGCTATAAAATCTCTGAAAAATCGGCTTTAACACTCCTGAACTCCAAATTCTCCACATTGTACCACACTATTACCCTGGCATGCTTCTAACTGTAGTGTACCTTCCCCTGCAGAGACGTGGCTAAATCCGGTTGTAGCTCCTGCTCCGGTCCCTCTCCACAGCCCACCAGCCTGGAGGCCATTTTCCTTTTAAGTTTGATTAAGGGCAGTAGGTGCTTTTTGTGGCACTGGACACCTGCAGGGTCAGCACCGTACACTGCTAAAGAGAGACCCATGACTCACACTAGCTCACCCTTTGAACTGGTTATACCCCCCCGGGGCTTGTTCTGTGCCCCCGCCTCTGCCCCACCCTCCAGGTCACATGATTTCCTTTAGTCTCTGAGCACTATGGCAGGTGTAATGACAGCTATCAAGTGTCAGTCTCTCACCTGGCAGTTTAAAGTGCCTAACTACTCATTTTACTAAAACACATTTAGGTTTGTTGTATTTAAAGGCCCATTGTGTAACTTTGTGGTTAGGGGTCCGTCACCTGCTTGTTTCTATGGATATATCAGTGCTCTGCCTGCTCCACACCATGACATTAAACAGCTCTACTTTACATTTATTCAGTTACTGGTGGATTTATAGCTCAAAAATACATAGAAAAACAAACATTCTGACTGTGAGCAGGTTTGCCTCTCCACAGATCTGACCTGTAACTTGGTCTGGTTTCATCTACATAAAGATAGAAAGGTTTAATACGATGCTGGGAAACATTCCAGACAAAGCAATAACATCTCCACTGAGAAAAGCATTCGACTGACCCTCCACCAGAAAAGTTACACAATGCAGCTTTAAACGAAACACTCAGTCACTTTCCTAGTTGAAACACGGGGAGAGGTTGTGACTGTTTATTCGTTTCAGTAGCTTTTAAATCCACATTTGCATAATTTGGTTGTTCTTGGCATCACAGTGATATTAACAGGTTGGATCAGTTACAGTTACTGTGTGAATTGTGAATTACTAAGAGTTGATTACATAAAGTGACAGCTCCGTCCTCCGATTTGGATATTTTTTCCCAAGGTTCTTTTCAGTGGAAGAGAGGAGGAGAGGGTGTTTTTGGAGGAGGGCGAGCCTGCATGCTGAAGTCATTAGATTATGTGGTGCAGGGAGTTTTATTGCTTCCTACTCATGTTAAGTCAATCCAACAACTGACTGGGCTGCCCTCTGCGTGCTCTCCCCTGTCATTCCAGAGCACCACTGTTATGACTGTGGACGCTTCTGGTCAATCAGTGCAATGATCTTACTGATAGTGTGCAGCTAATGTCGTCAATATTCCCAGCGAAAGTAAAGCTAACGGAAGGCACTGGTCCATCAGAAGCGCTGTTACTCAGGTTAGAACTTTATTTAACGGTGCACTGCGTAACATTTCTAGTGGAGGGTCTGCCACCTGTTTGTAAATAGTAAAAGGTCATATTTTTATATATCGCTTTTCCGTCTTCAAGGCACTCAAAGCGCTTTACAACAAGGAACCACTAACCCATTCACACACACATTCATACACCAGTGTACGCAGACACTAAGGGCGAGGTGGGTTAAGTGTCTTGCCCAAGGACACAACGACAGCATTCATCTGTGGGAGCTGAAATCGCACCGCCAACCCATGGGACAGTGGATCTGACCGCTTAAACAATTATGTTTTATGAGAGCGGGATGTCTCCAATGAAATGTTGTGAAATGTTACTGCTTTGTCTAGAATGTTCCACAGTATATTAAATCTACTATCTATATGATGGAGACAAGCAGGTTACAGCACTATGCTACATAACAGTTTAGATCTGTGGAGCGTCACCCCTATTCATAGAAGGTCGCAATGTATTTTGAGGAATAGAAACACCTGTAATGAATGATGATGTTTTAGATGTTTATGTTTAAAGTCATACCATGGGCAAAGCAATAACATCTCCATGGAGACAAGTAGGTAGTGGACCCTCCAGCAGAGAAGTTATGCCGTGCTCCTTTAAACACAATCTGACCAGAAAGAGCTGATTTTGTACTGTTTAATAAGCCCCTTTCAAATAATAAGACAGTCACAAGCTAGTTTTCCACTTAGTCACTTTTTTATTGAAAATCTAAATGGGAACCTGAACGCTTCAAATGATCACAGGCTCCTGAAAATGTGTTGATTGAATCCATTTTGTATTTTTTTTCTCAATTTTTTTGACAATCTGCAATTGCTACTGTGTGTCACCATGGTAACTCCTGAACATCTCTCAATAGACATACATGCAGTCACCCCCAGCATGATGTTTATTACTGCAAAATATCACTTGGTGGGTAGAGCTACATCATCTCATGGCCAATGGCTAAAGCGAAGCCTCCTCCAGCTCCTGATGTCGTTTCTGGTATCTTTGCCTTGAGTTTGTTCCAATGACAATCAAGCATTTTAAAGACATTATTATGATTTCATATTTTCTGCTCCCAGCTTGTTGATTCGGAATGATTATGGTTTGATTTAGTCTTCTCTACTTCCCAATTTAATTTAGTTTGCACACACAACTCATTAGAAACTCTTTTTTTGTAATCTTCTAATTTGGATGAACCAAAGCTGTGCAGCAAATTGAAAAAAATGCCCATATTTCTCCTCCAAACTGTGAGCAGGTTGTGTGTGACCTGTCTGCTCCATACCTTTCATTTCCTTTGGTGGTTCGTGAGAGTGCAAACCTTTTGGACTGCATGGGGCTCTCTTGCATAATGCGTTCAGACTTTCCCCTGGTAGAATTTGAGGAATACAGCGGTGCCGCACAGGTCCATCTAGTCTTCAAAAATAATCACAATAGAAAACCTAGTATCCATATGTTTCAAAAAGGTGAAATGAGAAATGTTGCCATGGTAATTAATAATTCAAAACATTATATTATTGATACTTTGCAGTAACATCGTGCTGGGGGTGTTGTACATGTTCTTATCTTTGTGGGCGGAATGTTCAGCAGTTTCCATGGTAACACAAGGCACACATTAGCAAGTACAGACAAAAAAAACTCCAGAAAAAACTGTAGAAAAATACAAAATTGATTTAAACAACTAATTTTCTGGAGCATGTGCTCAATACAAGCGTTCATGGTCCTGTTTAGGTGTTTGATTTTCAACTAAAAGCTGAGAGTGACTAACTGAAAAACTGTTGGCTGATGCTAGTTAGCTTGTGACTGTAACTTTATGTGTGAGAGACAAGAAGTTAGTAACCCACGAAAAAGAGACTGAAGACTCACGTTCTCTCAAATAGACGATGTATGTGAATGATCTTAATCTGACGTAGTAAAAGTTTGCACAGTACAGTTAAAGACCAGTCTGTGACGTCAGCAAATGCATTAAGCACAAAAATTTACAAAAAGTAATCATCAAAAAAACTCATTTTATGAAGCCAGACGGTCAAATGAGCTGAATTAAGTGAACAGAGTGCTGCTGGAGAGCTTTAACTGACTAATAATGTGAAAGCTATGTTTTAAATTGGTCAGACATTGCTATTTAAAATTATAATTATTAAACCGGTGTGCAGTTGAGAAGGTATAAAACTACTGTTTGCAAGTTTATTTGATTTCTTTCACCAGTAGATGGCAGATGTAAAACCTGTTGCCCCCTGCCCTCACCTGGCCTTTGTTCAGGCTCACCTGGGCTCTCGGGGTCTAAAGAGTCTGTCTAAAGAGAGAGACAGGGATACAAGGCATGTCTCAGTGTCCTTTGTGTCTCAGTCAAAGGACTCAGTGCAGTTTCACAGGAGGACTGGTCAGGTAGAGTCAGCAGATCTGTGTCAGGGCAGTTTGAGGAGAAGAAGAGCCAAAAGTGTCCCTCTTCTTTGTCCTGCAGCATCACAGCAGCCTCTAGGGGGAGCCGGGTGAAAACAACAGGAAAAGGCTCGTTCTTACTCCACTCTGGTGTTTCTGTTGGTGAAGAAATGCTTCATTCCCTCAAAGTATTTCCTCTGGAAGGTCTTCTGCCACATTTGCTGCCACAGATGGTATGGAAAGCCTGTAGCATCTCAAATGTCCATAGCTAGCTCCTTAGCCAGCCTCTTGCACAGCCTCCATGGATACAAGAAAAACAAACAGTTCATTTCACACAATCCAACAGTCCCTTGTGTTCATTCCCTCAAAGTATTTCCTCTCTGAGGTCTTATGCCACATTTGCAGCCACATTTGGTGTAAAAATCCTGTAGCATCTCAAATGTCAACAGCTAGCTCCTCAGCTAACTCCTAGCTTCTTGCGTGGTCTCCATCTAATTACAGGTGATTGCTTTAAACATAATAAGCATAATTAATTTTATTTTCTAGAGATTGCAGAGAGAAAATATTTTTGCATTTTTTGTGCAAATTCTGCTAAACATCCAAGAATGCAAGCAATAACCTTCCAGTTTTACAATGCTAACCTCATATGGATTTATTCATTATCTGTCATGTGCCTCGGCAGAAATTAGAATCCACTGTACTTCATCTCAGTTTCACTTCATTTCATGCCTTAAGTTGCTTGTACTTTTCATTTAGCACGTTACCGGCAATACTATTAAATCTTAGAATGTGGAAACAGGTCTCCCCTTGAGAAAATGTTAATATGATCTGTTATTGCAGGGATGGCTGTCTGTGGTCAATACCTGAAAATAGACATGAGTTAAAAGGCTGAATCTTCCAGTGTCCAAACTCCTGCACTTTATTATTCCTCCGTAGACCTTGTGAGCACGTGTAGTCACCTTTTATGAGTCCAGCCTCACACTTGGCAAGGTCACAGTGGAAAGCAGCTCCAGCCATTGCTCTGCTGATGGACAGGCTCATGCTGGACTGTGTGTCTTTGTAATATTTGATGACAGCGGAAATGACTGTCACTTGTCGGCCATCTTGTCTCTAAAATTGCTCTGCCTTATTGACCGCCCATCACTGTCCCTACACTTTCAATTGATTTTATCTTGTAGTTTTCACCCTTTACTCCTTGTACTCCTAACTCATCACTCACTGTCACCCCACTGGTAAACATAGGTCAATTGTCAAGCTCTGTTCTATTGTTTTGAGGGTGTAAAGGTCCTATATTACGCAAAATTGACTCTTGTGCGCTGAAAATTATCCAGATGATTCTAGTGAAGGTGTATGGAGTTGAACAGAGTGTTTTCTGTTTGAGAAAAGAACTAAATATGCAGAGTTTGTGTGTTAAATATGTGTGAATAAAACAAAACGCAACTCTATGTTTTGATTAGGAAAGAACATTATAACATAAATCAGAAAATAGAGTAATATGGGCCCTTTAAAGATGCACTATGTGACTTTCCTGTTAAAGCATCCACCACTTGCTTGTCTCCAAGGAGATGTAATTGTTTTGCCTAGAAAGTTTCACAGTATGGCAGTTACAGGTCAGATCTGTGGAGAGGTGCAAACATGCATTGCAAACAATGCATTTTTCTCAAGGCAAAAGCAATACGGCATTTCTTATTGAATAAATGCAAGATAGAAACTTAACTGATCCACAAGGGAAATTATTTGGATACAGTAGCTCACTCATCACAATATAATATAATAACAGAGAGTAAAAAAAAATAGATGGTAAAGCAAAAAGAGCAAGAGACAGGAGTCAAATGAGACATAATTATAAAAATAAATGTATATGTACAAGTCAAAATAAAATAGAAAAATAAGTAATAAACTATAAAATAAACTATAAAATCACAGCTATACAAGAGACAAGAACGACACAAAAGTGCAAATACTATGCTGACTGACAGGGCATAAGGTTATCCGTTACTTAAGATTGAGTTGTTATCTTTAAAAACTAAATAAAACATACAATTTTAAAGTTTTGACTTGAATTTATTTTAGCGGTATTCACCCTATTGTATTTATTGTCTAGCTTGTAAACCAAAAGCTACTGTTATGTTCCAAAGGTGGCCAAAACCATTGATATGCTGCACATGAAAGCGGGGTCCTTGTCGAGGCCTTCTTAATCACAAAGGGAATTCTATATTGGGAGTGGGAAAAGCAAACACAGCAGTATTTATTTAGCTGCATGCATGGCTGTTCTAAAGTACAGGACCTTATGGAGTCCCTTTCATCTATTACAGTTGAATTATTCACTAGTTTGCTTGGGCCAGCAGAAGAAATGAAGTGAAAACCTTATCCTTTGTTATATAGCTACCGTCTGGCGCGTGTGGAGTTTAGTGTGGAGTCCGATTACCTGCACGGCTTACAGCAGGTTTCCATGTAGATGATGCAAAGGATACAATAAACAAGCCTGCTGGACCTGCTGTTGTAGCCTAATATAGATATCTCTCAACAGCGCTATCCATGGGTTTCAGAATGAGGAAAAAATAAGCAAAGTTGCCATAGCGATTAACAATTTAAAGAGCCTGTATTACGCTGTTTTGTGATCTGTGTCATTATAATGTTTCCTTGTCAAAAACATACCCGGAGGTGTGTTGCGTTTGTTTCATTCACATATTTAACACACAAGCGCTGCATATTTAGGTCGAGTTCTTCTCACAAACAGGAAACACTCTGTTCCACCTTGTGATGTCATGCGGTAATACAGGAAGTGCTCCATTGTGTTTTTAAACTCCACACACTTTCTCCAGCGTCATTTGGATCATTCAAGCTCTGGGATTGCAAATCTCTACTGAACAAAAAGTAAAAAGTAGCTGTTAACTTGAAAACTCTTTTGAGCTTTGGGGATGTAGACAGACTAATAATAAAGGGTTACTCAAACGTGTGAATGAAACAAAACACAACTCTGGGAATGTTTTTGAGGTGGTAACAACATTATAACATGACGTAAAACTCACATGAGTACATTTTGTGTAATATAGGACTTTTAAAACAAAATATTATATCTTCTGAATGAGGAAAAACTCAAAATGTTATATATAACAGTGAGCGGAAAACAAAGTCGATGTTGCATACCTATAGCTTGTGCATCCGCCCCACGTGGAGGACATGAATGGTTCGCCAGTCATTCACTGGCCGAGAAACCGTCCCTGGCAAATGTGATGTCACTGCAGGGGCTCAGTATCACCGTAGTGACACCAGCTGCCCACTTCCTGTTCCGCCATGTAAGGCACACTCCAGCTCTTCTGCTATATTAAGAAAGCCGTCTCTGCACAGCTTAAAGGTACACTGCGTAACTTTCCTGCTACCTTCTTGTCTCCATGGAGATGTTATTGACATTAAAGATATCGGTCTAGCATTGATTCATTACGAGTGTTTCTATATGGAGGACCAAAAATGACATAATTAGAAATAAATAAATAAAAGAATAAATGTTGGAAAGTATTAGATTAAATGGTGAATAAAAATATAAATGTTTTCCGGGGATTTTAATTAATTTGTTATTTCTGTTGCTCAAAAATACATTAATTTCTTTTGTGAATAGGGGCGACTCTCCACAGGCCTGAACTAGTGCTGTAACCTTGTGATAGATTAATCTATACTGTGGAACATTCTAGACAAAGCAACAACATTTCCATGGAGACAACCTGGCGGCGGACCTTACATTAGAAAATTTACGCAGTGCGGCTTTGATACACAACTTGGAATATGTGAAAATATTGCATTGTAATTACATTTTTGTGTTCTTTTTCTTTTTAGTTTTGAAAATGTTTAACCATTTTTAACAGGGGAACAATGATTTATAAAAGAAAAATCAGGTGTGAATAAAATATATAATTTCCTCCCATTTACATACAAACCACTCAGCCTGTCTGCAGCTCCCACACTTCCGGCTAACAGAATCACACCATTATTATTCAGCACCTATAATTGCTACAATAATAAAACATTACAATTCACAATGTTAATGGAAACAGTTTTTGGTTTTTTTTGTTTTTTTTTTCATTTTACTGTAGAAATATTTGTTCATTTTGATCAACGGATGGACAGTTGAGAAAACTGGCTATCCATTTTGTCAATAGATTACAGTATAGCGATGAATGACATGCGCTAAGGCTTTTTAGTGGTGATTTTGTAATATATTCTTACAGTAAGGAGACTGCCAGATTACATTGTTTAGCTTTTTCTAAATCTATATAAAGCGGAATAGTTAGCCAGGAGAGTCCCATATTCTCTCCTCTTACTGATTACATGTACTGTTGATACCACGCTGGAGGTGTTCTACGTGTATCTCTAATGTCGGAATGTTCAGCAGTTACCATGGTGACACGATGCACACTTCTAGCAAACACTAGCCTCAAAAGTTACTCGGAAAACTCAAGAAAAAATACAAAATTGATTTAAACAGCACATTTTCAGGAGCCTGTGATCAATACGAGCGCCCGTGGTCCTGTTTAGGTGTGCGATTTTCCACAAAAAAGTGAGAGTGACTGAGAAAAACTGAAATACTGTTGGCTAATGCTGGCTAGTTTGTGACTGTAATGCTGTTTGAGAGGGACTTGTTTAATAGCACAAATCAAAACCTGTTGTAGTTCCAGCTAAGTCACTTCTTTCTGGTCAGATTGTGTTAAAACAAAGCTCAGATTGAGTCTAATTTGAGTAACAAAGCTTCAGACAGAGCAGTGCCTACAGTTAACATCACATCTCCACCGAATATTGATGACATCAGCTGCAAAGTACCAATAATGTCATTCCAAATTACATAAATGCATAGATACAAATATTTATCAGATATTTCCTCTAAAGAGCAGTCTGCATTCTTGCCTACAGACTTCTCCCTGTAGATTGATACCAGACAGTCCCCTTTACTTTGGGATTCTCTTGAAGACTAAAACTTCTAAAACCCCGTTAAATCTCTTTCAGGCTAATTCCACAAGTACAAATGAGGAGCAGCCGCAGCTTCATCTAAATTAACTTTATTGATCTGCTAAGTCTCTCATCAATCAGAGACTTATTTTTGCTGTATCTTTACACATCACCGTTGTCCTTGATGCTGTTTCTCTACCAAAAGCACAACCAGTAAGATGAGTTTCTTCTCATTTTGTGTATTAATGTGCAGAAATTCGCCAAATAAAGATGTTGTTTTCTATATAGCTCTCATGCATCTTTCCATATAATCGTAACCTAATTAAAAGTACTCAAGGTTTAACTTCAGCTCTTCGTATAGTGTTTAGAAGGTTTAGAAGGCCCTTATAGACTGGGTAAATGAAGCAGGCATTTTCTCTTTTCTACAACCACCTGGTATAAGAAAAGATATGCATTTCACTCTGCTGATATGGACAGAAACACTGCAGAGTGTATGGTACTGCAGGTGAACTTCTGCTGATGCATAATTATGATGTTTATCTGTTGCCTATTTTTATATATGTGATCTAAGTAAGATATAAGTAAAATACAGAGCTATAAGACTGGTGTTTACTGCGCAAAAATATAGATTTGTATGAAAAAGGAATCCAAACAAAATGCATTTTGAGCTTAAACTCAGCTGCAGGTAATCTGGAATTACCAACCGCTACTGAACAAAAGGTAAAAAAAAAAAAAAGAAAAAAAAAAAAAAGGTAAAAGGTAGCTGTTAACTGGAAAACTACCACTGCATGACATCACAAGGTGGAACACAGACTAATAATAAAGGGTTACTCAAGCATGTGTGAATGAAACAAAACACAACTCCAGGTCTGTTTTTGAGGAGGTAACAACATTATAACATGTCTTAAATCTTAGCCAAATTAGCGTAATATAGGACCTTTAATACTTGAACATTCCAGGCAAAGCAATAGCATCTCCATGGAGACAGGCACCAGAAAAAAAAATTACATAATGCATATTTAAATAATCTCTTAAAGGTGCACTGTGTAACTTTTCTGGTGGCGGGTTCGTCAAATGCTTTCTTTCATGGAGATGTTATTGCTGAAATGTTTCGCAGTATGGCATTAAACCTTTCTATCTTCATGGAGACCAAACCAGACCAAGTTACAGGTCAGATCTGTGGAGAGGCAACCCCCCTCACAGTCAGAATGCCTGTTTCTCGAGGTATTTTTGAGCTATAACCCCGTCTGTATTGGAATAAATGTGAGGTAGATTGGTTTAATGCCATATTGTGGAACATTCTAAGCAGAGCGATGACATATCCATAGAAACAAGATGGTAACTAACCCCTAACTGGAACCTTGCACAGTGCACCTTTAAAGCTCACAAGAGTCCATTCAGCATAATATAGGACCTTTAAAGCTTGAGCATTCCAGGCAAAGCAAGAACATCTCCATGGAAACAAGCAACAGAAAAGTTACATGATGCATATTTAAATAATCTTTTCACTTACCATCTATATTTAATGGCATTTTCATCTTCTCCGAATTTACCACGTCTTGGTATTTCCTTACACACACACACACACACACACACACACACACACACACACACACACACACACACACACACACACACACACACACACACACGGTGAGATAAGTAGCCCACTGTGTAACCATAGAGCACAGCCTGGCTTCAGATGTGATTTTCTCTACAAACATATTTCCTTTGGCCACCGACCTTCTTTGAAATTCACTTCTTCTCCAAATAGGCACTGCCCCTGTGAGCTGTACAAATTAAACTGAGTCATTTCCTTATTGGTTGGTGGAAAATTCTTCTTCGTTTTTTGTTTTTCTCTGGCTACATCTCTAAAGCTCAAAATGCTCAGTTCCACCTTGCGATGTCATGCAGTGGTAGTTTTCAAACCTTCGCCACCTGAGATTGGCAATTCCAGGACTGAAATTACCCAAATGATTCTGGTGAAGGTGTATGGAGTTTAAAAACACAGTGGAGCTCTTCCTGTAGTACCACATTGCATTTATTTCATTTTTAATCTTTTGTTTAACAGTACCCTTAAGAGCTTTTGCAATTTTTGTAGTTTTTGTAACATAAGAATGGTTTTCTATTTTCCGTGTGAAGCACTTTGAGCTACATTCTGTATGTACAAATAAAGTTCAATTGGCATGACATCACAAAGTGGAACAGAGTGTTTTCACTATGCAGGACTATGCAGGATTTTTGTGTTAAACATGTGTGAATGAAACAAAACACAACTCCAGGTCTGTTTTTGATAAGGAAATAACATTATGGGCCCTTTTAAACTAAATAAAGCTGAAGTTAGCAGTACTTTCACTCACCAAAATATTCTTATTTTACTTGAATAGGCAAGTAACCAGAGTTTGTGTTAGGATAAGCAATATTTTACAGTATTATGCTCAGAGGGAACACCAGAAACTTTGAAATTGAAATAGTTTGTGACCCACTTGTTCTCAGACTCTCTATAATTAGAATAAATGTGTCATACCCAAGGAAGCAAGATTACACCTATAATATATGGCTAGTCATTACTTACCTCTTGCTAGACAAAGCCTCTGCCCCCAAACCAGTAGATTAGTCTCCCAATTAATCTCCGGTGTTGTTTCTCCGTTTTTGCCGGTGCATATTTTTCCCCTTGAAAAGAGATTACAGCTGAACACAGTAGAGGAATGCTGCTTTGGATGCTGCTGGATATGTTCAAAGCACAGTTCACTTTTTCAAGGTTGGTGTTAATTTGAAAGATGAGGCAGAGTTTACTCTTTTGAACTTTCCATCATTACACATTAAAGTTTGTTTTGAGACTGGACTTAAAATATCTAAAGGTGCTATATTACTTAAGCTCTTATATTACACAAAATTGGCTATTGTGAGATTTAAGTCATGTTATAATGTTGTTACCTCATCAAAACGTACCTGGAGTTACCTTGTGACGTCATGTAGTGGTAGTTTTCAAGTTAACAGCTCCAGGTCTGAAATCTAAATGATTCTAGTAAAGGTGTATGGAGTTTAAAAACACAGTGGAGCACTTCCTGTATTACCACATGACATCACAAGGTGGAAAAAAGTGTTTTCAGTTTGAGAGAAGAACTCAATATGCAGGCTTCAGGTGTTAGACATGTGTGAATGAAACAAAACACAGGTCCAGGTATGTATTTTTACAGTATTTGATATTTGTTCAAATTAGTCTCTATTGTAGACTGTAAATGGACATCACTAACCCGCTAGCTGCCTCATTCAAACAGGAAGTGAGCCTGGGGACGCATCCTGCTCCATCGACATCTGATTTCTTACATTGTTCGCATTAACCTGCTCTCCCTGATCCTGGTGTTTTTATTTCACTACTTTGTCTGTAAATCAATGTCTGAACACTAATAACAGACTAATCAGACTCCTTCTTTCCTGAGGTCGCTCCTGCCAGCCTTAGCAACAGGTTTGATTGACAGCGTTGCTAAGTGCCCACCCCCTGCTAAACCTGCGGAGTGTGCTGGAAAAGATGTTACCTTCAACACCCTCGCTTCGGATTGGCTCTTTTGTTGCTATGACACTCACGGTGGGAATTCCTAACATAGAACTCTACTCGAAAGTCACCCCTATAACTGCTAGCCTCGGTGAGCTTCATTTGACTGCAGCCGAACGCTATGGGTGAAGTCACACTCCCTTAGTCCACTTCTTTATACAGTCTGTCATCTCTGTTGAGTATCTGGTTATCACTTTTGACAACCCCACTCTATTAAAACAAAACAAAAAAAAAAAACATAGTGCGTACCTCCACACGACCCTATCTGCATTATAGCCTATAGAGTGTTGTGATGCCCTGTCAAACGCAGCAGCATGCGACTGATGCTAACTGACATATTTAAAGGCTGCGTCCCTGTCATCCATCCATCACTGTGACGTGGCTGCAGGACTGTGCCGTGTGGAGAACATATAGAATGTGACATATAGAGACCCAGAGCCCACTGAAAGCAGCTTCTGTGAAAGGAGTCAAAAGGACGATTAGAGACCTTGTGTGCAGAGGAGCAGGGGAATGTCTAGTTAGCCATAAAAACACAAAAACACATGCGTTTCTATAGAGGCTCTGTCTGCGAGGCAATACTGACCAAGTGGGAGGGAAATGGACAGTATAAATCACAATAATTGTTATGCAAAATAGAAAATTTGTATATATTAAATGAATTTGATTTATATAAGATTTTATGGACTGACAAAGGCTGCTAATCTGCTGGCATTCATGTAAGACTAGACTAGAACCATTGCTGCCCTATTATGGCATCTTATATTCCATAATTATCTTCCAAGATAAGTTTAAAGGTCCTATATTATGCAAAATTGACTCTTGTGAGCTTTAAGATATGTTAAAATGTTGTTACCGCATCAAAAACATACCTGGAATTGTGTTTTGCTTCATTCACACATGTTTAACACACAAATTCTTTCACATTTAGCTCAGTACTGGTATTGTCAAATGATTCCAGTGAAGGTATATAGAGTTTAAAAACACAGTGGAGCACTTCCTGCACCACATGACATCACAAGGTGGAAAACGGCGCTGTCAGTTTGAGAGAACACAGCCTAAACACGCAGGATTTATGTGTTAAACGTGTGAATGAAACAAAACACATCTACAGGGATGTTTGTGATGTTTGTGATGAGGAAACAACATTATAGCACAGATCAGAAAATAACATAATAAACTTGAACCTCATCCAAGACATTTTCAGCCTCATTTATAGCAAATTTTTTCATCTTTTAACATCGCCCACCCCAAACCAGAAATCCTCCGTAACTGTTCACAACAAGGAAACTTCAGCTCAAACTCGTCTTTAGGGTCATGAGTCTGAGAGGAGGCGTTTAGTGGTGAATTTAAAAAAAAAAAAAAAAAAACAAGTGCAGAGGTGTAACTTTGATGTGCTCTTAGATCCCACTGTTTAAGAGGACCTTGAACACTGCTGGCTGTCAACTCAGTTATATAATGGAGGCTATATGAAAGTGTCTGTAGAAAACACCAGGCTGCTTTAGGATGTTTAAGAACATCAGCTCGTCTTGTCTCTACATTGACACAAAACTATAAAGTAAAACTAACCTAATGTATTTATATCTTCTATTGATTCTTTGGAGCTGATGGCATCAACATTCCCTGGGGGGTGATGCTAACTGGAAGAACTGTTCTGTTTGAGGCTTGTTAGACTATAATCTGAGGTTTATTTTAACAGAATCTGTCTAGAAAGAGCTGTTTTTTTGGAATTACAAGTGATCTGATTTTGTGCATAAAATTACAGTCATACGTTAGTCAGCATTAGACAACAGTTTTTCAGTTAGTCACTCTCACCATTTTGAGACACCTAAACAGGACCAAGAACACTCGTATTGATCACAGGCTCCTGAAAATGTGCATTGCTGTAAACATCACAACAAAGAGCAGTGAAGTTATAGATGCCTCCTATGGATAGCTGCACATCACTCTAGAGAGTAGTGGGCTTATTTTCATTTGTACCGAAATCACTACATGATGCTGCAGAATCCTGCGCAGCGTATAACAGATTAAGAAAATACAATTGGAGAATGAAGTGAGTAGACAGCAGTGGGCCTGTGCCAGTGGCAGTGGAAACAGGGTTGAAAATAAGCAATTAAATATTGGTCAAGCAACCACAAATCACTCCAAATACAACTTTGGGTGAGTAAATGGTGAGGGGAAACAACTATAACATGGTTAAAAGTTCTAAAAAGTCACTTCTTCACTGCTTTAAGGCTGCTTGAATAAAAATTGTTATTCTGGTCATAATTGCACTCACGATTATTAAAAAAAAGTTATTTATTTCCTGTTTCAGTTAAGATTTGTTGATCGCACAGTTGTAGCTGAAGTCTGGTGAAACCACTTTCGTGGCCGCACAGTGAATAAATGAGAATGAGACAGTTGATCCAAAATCCCAGACTATTTATACCAGAGCTGCAGACTTAGTTTGTGTTGACAGTGTGATATTAAATAGTGACAGGCCTCTGGGTGCTGCTCTCATTTTGCTCAACAACACTCAGGACTCATAAGCTCTGCACACCATTTCCTGTCTGAATTCTCAAAGCGTTTGTCAGCTCAGCCTCTAATGACTGCCCCAAATGCTCCTTCTGTGCTACGGCAATCAAACATTCAACCAGCGAATAATACAGGTCACTGGTTTTATTGTACTTTCACAGAGCTGACTTGCAAATTACAGCCCAGGAACACTTTTTGGCAAGAAAGTACAGTTTGTCAAATTAAGAAAATAAAGTTTTTTTATTTATTTCTTTTAAAATATTTTATAGTACTTTGCAGTGGCATCATGCTGGGGGCACTCTGCTTGTATTTATATGTTGGAAGGTTTATCAGTTACCATGGCGACATAATGCACACATAAGCAAACACAGACCAAAAGTTTTAAGGTTGTCTGCGTCCCATTACTCTGTCTGTCCCTTGATCTATGTCTTTGTCTTGTCTCTCAATATCGAGCTGAGAGGGCTGGGGGTACGAATGTTCCCCTAAGAAATGGGACACCACTCGATTACCGTTTGCTTCTGTTAAGCAAATTGACTTCACACTGATTTCACCTAAAAAGTGTCAAGGATTATCGGGTACATAAGTACGTAGGGAATGCTGATGAATCGATACAATTTGTCTTTCTCTTTGCTCCAGTAACAACTAGCTCTGAATAAACATGACCACAGTGCACTTCCAAGCCCTCCTGTAGTTGCACCATGTTTTATCATTACTGTTGATTTGAGACCCTAATGTGCAAACACTACACAACCTCCCAGGAGCAGTCAGCATTTCTGTAACCGAAAAACCAACTTATAACCAACGGAAAAATTCACCAAACTTCAAAGTGGAACTATACTTTTTTCCATGAAGAGGAAATTAGTTGGCTCAGGTTTTGAAAAGGTCAGTTTTGTAGATTTTTGGAGATGGTACATTTTACAACATCTTCTGAGAAAACTGTGTGTCTGCCTGTCTGACGGAAAGGCTCAGAATTTAAGAACATTTAACATGCTTTAGCTGATGCGATTTTACAGAGGTTTAGTTGTCCTCCAAATTGTAAAATAAGTAGTGTTTAAAGGGCCCATTTTACATTACTTTCTGATCTCTGTTATAATGTTGTTTCCTCGTCAAAAACCTACCCAGAGTTGTGTGTTTTGTTTCATTCATGTTTAACACACAAATTCTTCATATTTAGGCTGAGTTTTTCTCTCAAACACAAAACATTCTCCACCTTGTGATGTCATGTGGTAATACAGGAAGTGCTCCGCTGTGTTTTTAAACTCCATACACTTTCACTAGAATCGTTTAGGTAATTTCAGCCCTGGAATTGCCGATCTCTACTGACCAAAAAAAAAGATAGTTGTTAATGTTGACAGCCCAATAATACAGCGTTACACAAACGTGTGCATGAAACAAAACACAACTCCAGGTACGTTTTTGATGAGGAAACAGCATTTTCTTGAGATCTCAGATGATTGTAAAACTACGTAAAACTTTTTGACAGTGTTTGTTAATGTGTGCATTGTGCAACTGCTGAACATTCCGCCATAGACACACACGCTCAACCCCCCAGTGTGTTATCATGCAAAGTATCAATATGTATACACAGTCATATAAAGTAACTGCAGAAGTTTCGATTTCTGTGGTGGGATATCCATGTGTTACTGTTTTCAACTTTCAAGTGTAAACTCCACCTCGACTTCCTCATTACTGAGCAGAGGAGTTGGCTCTCGAAACAATGAGTCTAATGTCTTTTCTTGGCCTGTAAAAAGTCCAGCCAGAGCAGAGCAAGAGAGGAATACCATGTGTGTGTAATACTGAAGTGTGTGTTAGGACATGGAACTAACTGCAGGCGCCTTGACACATAGAGTTTATAAAGAAATGGACTAAGGGAGTGTGACATCATCTATAGAGACTGGCAGTTACAGGGCGAATTTGGAGCTGAGTTGCATGTAAGGAGTAGGAATTGATTAACGGACAAAACAGAGAAATAAAAACACAAGGATCATGTCGGGCGGGTTAATACGAACATTTTAGAACCAAAAAGAGGAGACTGACAGCAGCAGTTACAGAGGAAACATATATAAAGTGAATTGGAGCCAGAGTCGATGGAGCCAAAGCGCACCCATGCACACTTCCTATTTGGAACGTGGCTGTTTATGGTCTGATAGCAGCTAGTTTTGGGGCTGGGAACAACATGTAAATGTAAAATATCCATAGGTTTCAGAGTAGTGTTGTCACAATACTAAAATTTCAAACATGATACCTCAATGTTAATAAAAACACTTTTTTTTTGACAAAATGTGATTCTCAACATTAAATAATTTTCTTTTCCCATGTGGTTTTATATCTGTGTAATCCCTCAGTGGTCCAGATAGGTTCCGTAGTGGTCCATGGGCGTATACTAGTCTATGTGCTCTTGTACTTGTTCTGAACCAGCTCAAAATCATTCTAAAACTATTCAGAAAAGGTTCATTTCTGTCCTGTGAATGCGACTTTTTTAGTATCGATACTTAGTCTGGTTACATCTCCAAATTAGTATCTAGTTTTGATACTAGTTTTAATATCGATTTGTTTGACAACCCTATTCCAGAGTGATGAAAATGACTAATAACTATGATGCCCCAGTCCGATACTGATACAGATACTTAAAGCTAAAGTATTGGAAACAGTATTGGAACTGAAAAACCTGGAACTGTGCATCCCTACAATTAACAATTCAACACAAAATATTATATCTTTTGAATGATGAAAAGTGCTCAGATTGGCGCCTACAAACAGGAAGCTGAAAAATATGAATAGACTGAGTGGCTACATGTTAATATTTTCTGAGATTGGCTGGGTCGGGGATGTGCAGTGGTTATGAGCTGTGACCATTTTAACCCGTAGTAACAGTCTTTCTTTGTGAGCCTTTGCCCTTTCCAACATGGTGCCACAGAGCGCTCTCTAAAGGAAATCTCACACACTTATTCATATATAGGTCATGGCTTTGATTTACACAAATACATCATGAAATATTACACTTTCTTTGGTGATTTTATAAGAAGAAAATGTTGGATTTATAGGCTTTTTTGAAAACCTTTGTGATTTATGCCAACCGCAGTATGTCACAGAGCTTTTAATAAAACACACAGCTTGGAGTCAGGGGTCGATTTCACTGCAGAAATGTATTGGCAGGCTAATGCTCACTTCAGTATTTCAGTTCAAAGGGCCCATATTACACTATTTTCTGATCTGTGTTATAATGCTGTTTCCTCATCAAAGACATTCCTGGAGTTGTGTTTTTTTTTTTGTTCATTCACACATGTTTAACACACAGATCCTGCACATTAAGGCTGAGTTCTTCTCTCAAACTGAAAACACTTTGAGCATTTTGAGCTTTAAAGATGAAGACAAACTAATAATAAACAGTTACTCAAACGTGTGACTGAACCAAAACACAACTCCAGGTGTGTTTTTGATGAGGTAACAACATTATAACACGGCTTAAAGCTCACAAGAGTCCATTTTGCGTAATATACGACGTATAAAAGACTGATTTACTGTCATGTTTTATGATCTGATTCCCGTCACAGTAGGTGGGGCTCACATCAGGTATAATCATACAGATACAACCATATAAGGTAAATATGCGCATGAAATGTCAAAGTACAAATTCAAAGCATTAACTCCACAGGGAACAGAGATGCATCAGCCACAAAGCAAAACCATGTCTAACTTCATATTGTTGTTATTACCATCAGAGGAGCATTTAAGCAATTTATATAACCCTCTATTTCAGATGTTGATTCATTACTCGTCCCCAGCTCATTTCAGGATGGAAGACAATTTATGAGGCATGGGGCTTGAAATTGCTCCGTAATTGTTTAACTCACCTAGCGTCATCTATCATTGTGACTGCGTGGAGAGGTGCGCAGACTCTGGACTCAAAGTGGGCCATACCTGACATGAGTGATGAGGCCTGGGGCTACGGGGTGCTCCCTCTGCCCCCCGTCCCGGTTCGGAAGCCTCGTCTCCTGGGGGTGACCTGAGCCGTTCTGGGGCACTGTTAGCAAATATCCCTGTCACTTCCATAATGTAGGAGTAGTAGTATCGGAAATGTGATCATTCAGTGTGAACGATGCAAAGCTCAGGGGAGGAGGCTAACTGACCTCTGCTGTATTATGGATCCTCGTGGACCGTCTGCCTGATCGACAATGGCAGCGCTGTGAATTCTGGTCAGATAATGATGGTGCGAAGTCTCAGGAGTGAAAAGACGCTATGTTTAAGTGAGCTGTTTCGTACCAAATTAGTTCTGCAGTTTTAAGTAAGTGATGTTAACTGGTTCTGTGTACAGATCAGAATGGTATAAAGACACACAGATGTAAGAATGGATAGCACAGAAGTTTTGGCAAAGAAAAAATGCAAATTATGTGTGTATTTTGATATTTTTCTTGCATTGATTAGAAGTACTTGAGTTTAATTCAACTGCCACTTAGAAAGGATTTGAAGGATTTGAAGGATTTGGTTTTGTGTGAGTAACATAATGGTATAAAGACGCACAGATGTAAGAATGGATAGCATAGAAGTTTTGGCAAAGAAAAAATACAAATTACATGTGTATTCTGATATGTTTCTTGCATTGATTAGCAGTACATGAGTTTAATTCGACCGCCACTTAGCCAGAGGGTTGTGGGTTCTATTTCTACGCCATGCAATCAGGATCCTACTAATTTCCCACTGTCAAGGCGAAGGACCAAGGACAAGCAGTTAAAGAAGATGATATGGCAAATTCAGTTTTGTTTTATTGTCTTAAAGATTCTATATTACACAAAAATAACTCTTGTGAGCTTTTAGCCATGTTATAATGTTGTTACCGCATTAAAAACATACCCAGAGTTGTACTTTCTTTCATTTACGCGTTTGAGTAATCCTGTATTATTAGTCTGTCTACATCTCCAAAGCTCAAAATGCTCTGTTCCACCTTGTGATGTCATTAAGCTGCAGTTTTCAAGTTAAATGCTACTTTTTTTTACCTTTTGTTCAGTAGAGATTGTCAATTCCAGGGCTGAAATTATCCAAATGGTTCTAGTGAAGGTGTGTGGAGTTTAAAACACAGTGGAGTACATCCTGTATTACCACATGACATCACAAGGTGGAACAGAGAGAAGAACTCAGCCTAAATATGCAGGTTTTACTGCAATTTCCCCATTGTGGGACAAATAAAGGATTATCTTATCTAATCTTTTTGTCAGTTTATTAAACCAGGCTAGGTTAGGTTACTTTAGCGTACCTGTAGGTGAATTTGTTTTGCAGATTTGGTGGCTGGTATTAAACTATAGAAAATATATATGTTTTTGATGAGGAAACAACATTATAACATAGATCAGAAAACAGTGTAATGTGGGCTCTTTAAATGCGGAAGACATATTTGTATTACTTAGACCAAAATATATGACTTCTTTTACCTCAGATACATGCGTTTTATTGCTTTGTTTGTTGATTCTGTAAACTGCAGTGACATTATGCAGTGACTATACATTTCTCTGACTGGTTAATCTGCCTGTCAGTCACACCCTCTGAAATTATGGAGACAGTATATAGCTCCAGACCCACACGTCTTTGTAAAATCTGGTCAAAGTGTGTGTTTTTCGATGGCTATAGGCAGCCACTGTGCCCACACTAAATCACATACAAATCTGGACTTTCAAATGAGCACTTTTTGCTAGTGGGAGTGTTCTGCTGGAGTCTCTGATGATGCAGGGGCCAGTCTGTCTCATGAGATGCCATACTTATCACATTATTTGATCAGTTTGCAGGCATGAGTTTCAAGGGAGGAGAGCGCACAGAACGAATACACATTTTAGTGGTTAGTTCTTTAAGGCACAGTGTTGGGAAGAAACTGATAAATGTACCGAAAATACGTTGTCTGAATACTAATTCTGAGTATCTGTATTCTGGTACAGTTACTCTTTAATTTGGTGGTACTGGTGGTTTTCAGATTCAAGAAATGTGATAATGTCAAGTCTCAGAAGGGGGCAGGAGCCAGATTTTCCTATTAATGACATTGTACTTTTCTGTGGAAAATTTGTAAATGTTGAACCTGATAATTTTTATCAGTGACTAGACCCAAGAACTCACTGTATTACCACAGAAATCAGCATTTTAACAATATTCATTTTAACTGCCCTCCATCTGTATTAAATAATATTGGCCTATACAATGTTGTGATGTCGTCTGAAATCCAGCAATTCAGATTATAGTTACTTTTCAAAATTAAAAGGAATACACGACAGTACTTCATCATGTAATTTTGTCTTATTAGTAAGAATAAAGAAAACACAGCTCTTGCAGTATGTTTGATATATACAAATATTTTTACTCAGTTTTTTCTGTTTTTTTATGATCATGTAAATATATAACTGTGTATTAGATGTTAGTTGTAGTTGTATTTTAACAAAATTACTTTTACATGAATTTATGAACTTTTAGGGAGCCTATTAATATCTGGCAGGGGGAATGCTGATGAAAACTAACCTTTTGACTAATTCAGATACATTTGCATTATTGTAATGTTTATTAATGTACACTGTCCCACTGAAAACTAAATAAATAAATACATAAAAAAATTATTTCCAATTGTACATTCATTTCTGCATAACAAAAATAAAGCTGCAATTATATGTCATGTTTTTTACACTATGATATATGGCAGCTTGGTGTATCAGTATTCTAAGTAGCGATGGGACAAGATGCAGTTTAGCCTTACGCATAATTCCTAATATAGAAATGGCATGATTTAGTGCCCAATTTTGGCCTTATATTTTTTCATTTATCTGATGTAATATTTTTGTTTACATTCTAGTTCTGCTTTTTGGAACTGTAACTCACGAATATGTAAATCTTTCTTGTCCAATCCAAATGTAAAATACAGTACTCTGATTGGCCTATGTATCGTAAATACGTTACAAAATACATTTTAATTCAGGTTTTCAGTGTTCTGTAAATAACTACATTTTCAAAGTATTCTTCCCATCACTGATAAGGCGTTACAACATGTGTGGAAGTGTGATAAAGGGGTCATGGTGAGGAACAGCAGCAGATGTGGATTCCATTACAATATCAGCAGTTTGATTATTGTAAGTAAAGACAAAAGCAAGTCAAAAAACATGTAATTTGGAGAAAAGGACACATGCACCCATTATAATTCTATTTTAAATGTCTGCAAGGTAAAATACTAAACTGCAAATTATAGTCAAATGAAGTCATGCACACTTCATAACCTTAATTTTGGCGTAACCATGGCACTTTCCACATTGGTGAAATAGGGATGTTATGAACTTGATGGTTATGCAGTGGGTCTAATTGCTATGTAAATGTCTGATTTCACAAATAGCAGAGTTTATTTAAAAAGCGGAACAAACTTTAGGTGTTTCACTTAGTAAAGATGGTTATTATCCTTCTTTTTGGTTGAGTAAATTCCTTGGTATTTGTTTATTCTTTAACTAAAGGTCAACATTTGGCGATCCACCTTATTCCACCTTTTGCCCAGTTTTGTCTCTAAATGCTCCTAAATCTCGCATTTTTGTGGTGGCACTTTCCGTTAATCGGGGATCCCATTCATGTCAATGGAGAATTTGGGAAACGTTTTCATCTTAAATATGACATAAAGTCGGTTAATTTGTGTAAATGTTCAGTTTTCACGTGCACCAACAAGTCACACTGCACTGATTCTCTGGGGGGGGGCTTTAAAATGGCTTTATCGTCCGTATTGAACTTATTTACCGTCAAGATCGGAAGCCCCATACAAAATAATACAACCCGAATCATGATGGCAGTGGCAACGTCAGGAATAAGGTGTATAGATAATCTGTGCATCTGGAACACAACTAATACCAATACATATATATCATAAATGATCAGTTTTAGTCAGTTAATAAGGTAGAAAGAACTTTTGAAATTCAGAAATACATCTTTTCCTTTACAATTGCACTATGTCTTGATTTAGTTCTCTTTTCTATAGTTGTAGCAACACTTAAGTAACAGCAGCTTATCCTTGTCTTCATACCATTGTACAGTATTGTGTGTATTGTATGTGTGTATGCATTACGCTATATCTTTTGTTATCTTCTTCATGGATACCCTTTCTAGCTCAGAATGGGGCACACTGTTCACATTGAGTATTATCACACACAGGGCTGCTCTAGTGATGAGGTCTCTTACAATTTTATCAGTGAAAGGTAAAAAGAAGTAGTTTTTTTTTTTTTTTTTTTTACATTGGCTGTTGAAAGCACTTCAGATGAGCTAGGCCAGAGGTGTCCAAACTAAGACCATTTTTTGGCCCTCAGACTCCTAAAGTGGCCCAATGAACCATATAGGTAATAATTCTACCACTATAACCTCAGTCAGATCACACTGCATTCTGACAAAGATCGAAAATAAATTAGGGTCTGTCAAACCTTTGTAAAGAGTATCCATCTGAATGATCCACAGTACTGACCAGTCTGTAGCCCTCTGCTTTGAGTATGTGTAACAACAAGAACTAGCATGCTAACACACATTTCCTGATTAATGGACATTAATCAGGAAATGTGCTTTATTATTAGACAGCAGACTTATTTTGACCTCAAGAGCTGCTTAAAGGTGCACTATGTAACTTTTTGGTCACCTGCTTGTTTCTATAATAAGTCATTGCTGTGCCTGAAAGGTTCCACAGTATGACATTAAACAGCTCAACATTACATTTATGAAATTACAGACAGTTTTATAGCTAAAAATACCTAGAAAAACAGATATTCTGACTGTGAGCGGGGTTGCCTCTCCACAGATCTGATCTGTAACGGTCCGGTTTGGTCTAGAGATAGAAAGGTTTAAAACCAGGCTGTGAAACATTCCAGACAAAGCAATGACATTTACATGGAGAAAAGCATTTGATGGACACTCCACAATAAAGGTTACACAATGCACCTTTAAACAATACATCTGTACAGAGGCAAGGTATATTTTTCTCAGGAAATTTCAGGTACAGGGTGTTTTTGAATGACCGTCTTTTGCATAAATGTTAATAAAGATTTTTAACAGTTGATGTAAACTCTATCTTGAGTGTTATTCGTCACATAAGCCTCCAAACTCTCAAATGACAAAGCAGCACAGTCATGGAAGTAAACATGGAAACGCTGCAGTCTCCATGCGCCTTAAGCCTTGCTCTGCTTATCTATTCTCCCATTTGCTTCACATTGAATTTTGTGTCTGAAAGCATTTAAAAGCACCACTGTTTTCTTGGCTCTCTCTCGTGATGTCAGTGCCTAGAGTTGACCCAAAGGGAACCATCCGCTAGCAGCAAAAGCTCATTTTAAGACAATATTATAAGACTCATATTTTTTAATTACTCAAGTGCCTTCAGTGCTAAATGAGCAATTACTCCAAATCATTGTTGCATTTCAGTGCTGTTTGCCCCCACACTTCATATTATTTAGTGTGATTCAGAAGGCGCGATGATTCAGCGTGCTTTGGGTGCAGTCAGTGTCCCGGACAAGCTGAGTTCTTTCATTGGCCCATATCAGATTATGAGCTAATTTTAAAAACAGGAGAATCCTCAAGGCAGCAGAGTTAGAAAGGCACTTTGCAAAAACACATATATAGAAATAAGGTTGGTGGGATTATCTAGATCAGTGACTCTGGATTTTTCTTTGCAGTTTATTGCATCTCACTGTGTGAAGAGTAACCTTGCCTGAAATGAGATTTAAACAATAAGAGGGATATAAAAAGAAGAAAGTTGCCATCTTGGAGAGTATAGGGAGGCCATAGAGCGATGATTGGGTAATACCAGTGGAGACACATTTGTGGGCTGATGGATTTAGATAACAGAGGCTGGACTCACTTCTGTGGGCATAGACTGTATAAAGAAGTGGACTAAGGCAGTGTGTCATTATCCATAGCGTTCGGCTGAAAATGAAGCTCACCGAGGCTAGCAGTGATAGGGGAGAATTTGGAGCCGAGTCCATATTTGGAATTCGGACCGTGAGTATCAAAGCAACAAAAGAGCCAATCTGGAGTCTGGAGTCTGGAGTGAGGCTGTTGAAGAGTGATTTCAGGAAAAGACGGCATCTGATTTGTCTCTTATTCATATTCATATCTTGATTTATGGACAAAACAGCGAAATAAAAACACCAGGATCATGTTGAGCAGGTTTATATGGACATTGTAAGACCAAAATGAAGAGTCTGATAGCAGCGGTTACAGAGAGAGGGGCGACAGTTTTTCATTACAAACTGAATTGGAGCCAGAGTCAATGGAGCCAGAAGCACACCCATGCTCACTTCTTATTTCACTCTTGGTTAGCTTGGTCCATTTGTATGTAGAGTCTATATCTGCAGGGTATATTTTTCCTTGACAAAAACATAGTCAGAGTTGTGTTTTGGTTATTTCATGAGTGCGCTGGTATTTTTAGTTGGTTTGTATGTCATCGCGGTAATCCTCTGGCCTCTGTTGCTCACCTCCCAGCAGCCATTGCTTCATCTTCGTTCAAATTCTTTTACTCTGCAGCACCCCAGTATGAAGTTACAACCATCCAACAAATGTACGTGATCTGAAATCTAAGGGCGCATCCACACTTGGACACAGACCACAGCGAAACAGGAAATAAACTAAACCCAAACCTAAACCTGGACTAGAACAGGACTAAACCAATCCTAGAACAGGATCATAACAAGTCTATCTCTGGACTAACTTCAGGCTTAGTCCAGGACCAAACCAGTAGTGAAAAAAGTGCCACACACCCTAAAATAACATTAAAGGTACAGTATAGCCTCTTTTCTCTTGGGGTCTGTTTGGTTCCGCTCTGTGATACCCAAACATTACAAAGTTTTCTTAATAAATAAAATCTTAATCGTATTTGAATGATACTTGTAATTATAAGGCCGATTTCAGCAATTAACAAAAAAACTTTTAGCTGCACAAAACTACTTTTGGTTTATCGTCAGCTTTTTCGCTTCCCTGCACTTTTATGTCACATTTTAGTGTCTCTTTATGTACTGCAGTGGGTTTGGCTCATGTTAGATGTATTATGCTCTGGAAACATTTATATTTTCTTTATACACAAGTGCTGTGCAGTGATAAACAGGAAACAGCTGTTGTTTTCGTGCTTTGTTTTGCGACACATATCGGCTCAACATATAAAGTTGCCATAACTGGAAATACAGCGGTTTATCACAAGATCAAGTCAGCGTTTGGTGAAAGAGTATTATTTTCCGTTTATATCTGCTTTTTTCAGTCTGGAGTCTACATTCTCTCTTGTCCCATCGTCTCATTTCTTGTGTAGTCACGTCTTAGCTATAAAGTGATCTGTACGGCGCTGGCCCCCTCTGGATGCTCGTATCCTCCAGAGTCCACGGCTTTGCACCCTCAAACTCACTCACTTTAGACAGCGAACCAGTGGAAATGAGACTTATATGTAACTTTTCTGGTGAGGGCCTACTACCTGCTCGTCTCTATGGCAATGTTATTCTATGGTCAGGAATGTTCCGCAGTATGGCATTAAATGATGGACTTAGACAAACTTTATTGATCCACAAGGGAAATTATTTGGATGATTAAATGATCTTGGATTCATTAAAGGTAAAGATGTAACTTTTTGGTTGGGGGTCTTTCACCTGCTTGTTTCTATGGATATGTCACTGCTCTGCCTGGAATGTTCCACAGTATGACATTAAACAGCTCTACTTTACATTTATTCAATTACAGGTGGTTTAATACCTAGAAAATGTGGTCTGGTTTGGTCTCTATGAAAATAAAAAAGATTAATGCCATACTGTGAAACATTCCAGACAAAGCAAAAAACATCTCCATGGAGACAAGCAGAACCTTCCACCAGAAAGTTACACAATGCACCTTTAAATTACCACTGTTTAAAATGGTAAAAAAAAAAAAAAAAATACTTAAATACTTAGCTTGGTCATGTTCCCCTCTAATTAGATATTAAAATACCATACTATGAAACATTCTTGACAAAGCAGTAGCATCACCATGGTGACAAGCACAAGGCTGAAAAGTTACACCTTTAATTTAGCGAATTGCTCATGCAAACTTGAATAATCTTTTTCTTCGTATCTTACAGTGAGGGTTGAAAGTCTCTCAAGAAAAGTTACACAAAATTGTCATTCGTTGTTATGTAAATGTCACTGTTCTGCAAATACAGGTTTCTCAGAGGAAGTACAAGCCCACGCCGTATATTACTGTCAACGCAGGCGATTTTAATTGACAATCCCTCTGAATAAATCCCGTTACATTTTTACAGTCAAGGTTTGATGATCATTACAGCAAAGTTCCGGGTTAGAATCTTTTTTTCACTTGAGTCACACTTGTGCACGTCTGCTTGAGGAATGCTGTGTGAATGCCACGAGAGGAGGAGGAAAGGGTTTGATTGGAGCCTCTAATATGGAGCAGGCCTCTGTGGCAGGCCACTCTTTAATTACACAAGTGTTCCCAGAGCTACATGCTTCGGCTTAATTACTTTTAGCGTGGCAATAAATAAATGTAGAATTCACATCATGAGAAGCAACAGAGGCATAATCAGCTGTAAATGTATGTATTAGTGAGTTTCGTTAACATAATTTTCCTCTATTTGTTTATTTGTTTTTGAAGTAGCTGAGACTTTACAATCACAGGAAATAATGTTTGAACTTTGGTTTATACAAAGCTGTTCTGTAGTGACATGAGAGATAGTCTAAATAACAGCTACATAATACACCTGTCTTATTTTATTTTTTGTTTAAAAAAAAAAAAAAAAATGCTGTTTTTAGTCTTTGTACTGATATCAGTTCATATCGGGTTTCGAAATCTGTATCATAACTGAAAAAGCCATATCGGTGCATCTCTAGTCGTGCTTTATTCATGGGTTTCAGAATATTGAATTGAATAACTCTTGCCATAGCAATTAACAATTTAAAACCAAAAAAAAGTCCTCAAAGTGTTGCATATAAGTACTGGAATGATGCAGCTATTTTTCTATAACTTTAACTCCGTATGAAGATTGGAATAACCAGAAACATGGTTAGTATTTCCTCGGTAAGGTTTCATTACCATTAAATAAAGTAGTAAAGTAGTAGCCGAGTTAAAGAGCCCATATTACGCTATTTTCTGAGCTATGTTAATGTTAATAATGTGGCTTCTTCATTAGAAACATACATGGACTTGTGTTTTGTTTGATTCACACATGTTTAACACAAAAATCCTACATATTTAGGCTGAATTCTTCCCTCAAACAGAAAACACTTTGTTCCACCTTGCCATGTCATGTTGTAATACAGGAAGTGCTCCACTGTGTTTTTAAACTCCATATACTTTTAGCAGAGATGGTCAATTCCCGGGCTGAAATGATCAAAACCATTCTAACAAACAAAAGGTGGAAGGTATGACATCACAAGGTGGAACAGGGCATTTTGAGCTTTGGCGATGTAGACAGACTAATAATAAAGGATTATTCAAACATGTGTGAATGAAACAAAACACAAGTCCAGGATGTTTTTGAGGAGGTAACAGCATTATAACTTGACTAAAAGCTCACAAGAATCAGTTTTATGTAATACTTGACTTTATGTGTTGAGTAATTGTCATGTTCTTACCATTTTAATTTGAGTTACTTTGCTGTCTACCCTGTTGTTATGCTCATATTGGTTGTAAAGTACCATCCATTCCTCCATTTCTGAAATCAAGCCAAAGCTAAAATAGAATAAAAATTAAATAGCCATGTTAAATTGGAGGGGAAAAAGTATTTGATTTAATGCTATTGTCATTATTATAAAGTTAATTAACCCATTAGTACTGACATCATTTGTACTTCTGTTCTGAAAAATACATCCTGTGCTCTTCCCTCTCTGCAGATCCTTTTTCCTAATTTAAAAACTGTAATAAAAGCCAGCCTCATAGATTTCCTTTGGTGTTTCCCCCTCTGCAAAAACACACAAGGAACTCGTTTTAATCAGACAATATGAAACCTGGAAGAAGCCTTTTTAGTGGTGCTGTATGAGCCAAAAAGGACCATCTTTAGAGCAATGGTTGATGGGAAATACTGGGTTTATTTATCCCTGTACACAGTGTTTTGTTCTTTATTGAGGCCACTTCACTGCCACACACAAAGTACTCGAGATTAGGCGTTTGTAAATTACTAATAATTATCTGTGTGTCTGTCTTTGGTAATTGTGGAGTTTGCTCATTTGCAGATATAAATGGCTCTATAGGCTCTTTGTGTGCTGTTTATTTGTTTGTGTGCGTGCAGCTTGTGGTGAGGGCTAAACCAGGCTTAATTTAAGATTCAGGCGAGTACAGAGTTCTTTCCAGGACATTCACAACCTCAGTTCAAAAAGAGCCAGTGTGTGAAATGAATTTAAAGGGCCTATATAACGCTATTTCCTGATTTATGTTATAATGTTTCCTCATTACAAACATACCTGGAGTTTTGTTTTGTTTCATCACACATTCACAAATATACTAGTACATATTTAGGCTGAGTTCTTCTCTCAAACTGAAAACACTCAGTTCCACCTTGTGATGCCATGTGGTAATACAGGAAGTGCTCCATACACCTTCACTTGAATTATTTGGACAATTTCAGACTCTGCTGAACAAACAGTAAGAGGTAGCTGTTAACTTAAACACTACAGCTTCATGACATCACAAGGTGGAACAGAGCATTTTGATCTTTGGTGATGTAGACAGACTAATAATAAAGTGTTACTCAAACGTATGAACGAAACAAAACACAACTCCAGGTATGTTTTTGATGAGGTAACAACATTATAACATGGGTTGAAGCTCACAAGAGTCATTTTTGTGTAATATAAAACCTTTAAGCTTCAGGTGTATACAGAGTTCCTCCCAGGATGATCAGAAACCTAAAAAAAAAATAATAATAATAAAAAATAAAAACAGTGTGTAAATTAATGATCTGTTTGAGTGCTCAGTTCAGTCCTCAGTCCACTAAACGGAAAATTGGTTAATCAATCCTCATTATCAGAATGACATAATTTTGCCCCATTGAGCATCTAATGTGATGTGTCGTATGAAGATGTAACTGTGATGAGAGATTGGACAGGCCATGTGTAGAGGATACAGAAGGATAAAATCAACTTTTAAAGCAGACTTATTATGCACAATTGACTTTTGAGAGGTTTTGTAGCCATATTGTTGTTTTCCGTCCGACCCTCTCGAAGTTGTATTTGGAGTGATTTGAGCATGTTTGAGCCATCTTGAATCACTTATTTTCAAAACGCCATATTTCAGATCAACCCTGATTTGCACCACCACCGGAACACCAATTTTATTTTCTTAATGATGATTCACATAGGATTCGGCATCACGTAATCATTTTGATGCAAACTTTAAAAATCCATGACTCAATAGGGCGATGTGCAGCTATCCATCGGAGGGGCCAACAGCTACATGGCGCTTTGTTGTGATGACCTTTGCGACGACGTCAGCTCCCACTGAGCACCACAGTTTTCTAACGTGAAAGTCAGCGGGTTTGTTTCTTTTATTAAGCCCTTTAAGATGACTATTGCGATTTAAAATGTACAAATGGTAACATAATGATCCACACTTGTCATAGATTAAAACTATATAGCAGACACAAGCACAATATGTCTTCTTTATCGCGATTCTCGAACTGTGGATTGTACCCTGATGAACTCTTGTGGAGAAAACCTGTTTATTTTTGTTTAAAGGACTCAACTTATTTACCCCCCAAAAAACTGGAACTTGAACTTTTGTGTGTTTTTGTTTATATTTAATTTGTCAAGTCTTAAATGGCACTATTAATTGCCTCTCACTCTAGTATACATATATAACTATAGTCCTGTTGTAGGTTCTTCATTCACACCTTGGGCTCCTTCAAGAACCGCTCTTCTGTTCCTGCTAATATTCTTAGCCGCAATCGTGTTGCCTAGCCTTAAATTAGCATTACACGAGCAAAAATGTTTTTTTTTTCCTGATTATTACAGTTCTCAGAGTCAGTGATTCATGCATGTTTGAGTAGTTCTGTATTATTCTGCACTTTAGGAGAAAGAACAGGATATTTCAGGTAAAGACACGATGAACACATTGGTGTCCTGGTGGAGGCTGGGGGCATGTTAAAGGTTCATTGTGTAACTTTTCTGGTGGACAGTCCATGAAATGCCTTTTCTTTGTGGAGTTGTTATTGCTTTGTCTGGAATGTTTCATAGTATGGCATTAAACCTTGCTATCTTCATGGAGACCAAACCAGATCTGTGGAGAAGCAACCCCGCTCAAAGTCAGAATGCCTTTTTTTCTAGGTATTTTAGAGCTATAAAACCACCTGTAAGTGAATAAATGTAAGGTAGAGCTGTTTAATTTCATATTGTGGAACATTCTAGGCAGAGCAATGACATATCCAGAGAAAAAACAGGTGAGAAACCCACACCAAAAAGTTACACAGTGCACCTTTAAACTAAAAGTGTTACAATGTGAAAATGAATCATATACTCTACTGCCACTCTAATAGCTCTAGCTCCTATATACAGTCCCTGACAAAAGTCTTGTCGCTTATCCATTTTGTAGAAACAAAAGCTTATAACCTGACTTTAAATTAATTGATTGGTTTTAGAAATGTCTCATATGAAAGCTAAAACCCTCACAAATTATGCTCAATATACTAAAATAAATTTGCTTCACTGAAAAAAGATTGATCATTTAATGAACACAGAAAGGTCAGATTTTGGCAAGACAAAAGTCTTGTCGCCTTGTCATATGATGCACCCAATCCTAGATTACAGCCTCACCTGTGATCAGTTACTGATCAATCAATTAGTGGGTGTGTATAAAAAGAACCCCAGCACACCAGACCTTCATATCAACTGCAACTTGACCTCTGACAACATGCCTAAGATCCACCCTGAGACCAAAGCGTTAATTATCAAGAGGCTGAAGACCAGATCCACTGCTGAGGTGGCTGACACCTTCAATGTGTCTCAGCGTCAAGTACAAAGAATAAGAAAAAGATCTGAAAAGACTGGAGATGTTTTTGACAAGCCCAGGTCCGGCAGACCCCGCAAGACAACTGCTCGGGAGGACCGTTTGTTGATTCGAAGATCCAAAGCCAGCCCCTTTTCCACTGCAGCAGAGCTCCACCAGGCCTGGTCACCTCAAGTCCCTGTGTCAACCAAAACAGTTTGTAGAATTCTGTCTCGAAATGGCCTCCATGGCCGAATCAGTGCACAGAAACCAGCACTAAACAAAAGGCAATTAAAAAACCGTGTGGCATTTGCCAAGGCCCACAGCCTGCTAAAAGGATGGACACTGGAAAAGTGGCAGAAGGTGGATTTCTCAGATGAATCCTCGGTTGAATTACATCACAGCCGCCGCAAATATTGCAGGAGACCTACTGGAGCCCGCATGGATCCAAGATTCACCCAGAAAACAGTTAAGTTTGGTGGCGGAAAAATCATGGTCTGGGGTTACATCCAGTATGGGGGTGTGCGAGACATTTGCAGGGTGGAAGGCAATATCAATAGCCTAAAATATCAAGAAGTATTAGCTACCTCTTACATTTCCAACCATAAAAGGGGTCAAATTTTGCAGCAGGATGGTGCTCCATCGCATACTTCTATCTCTACATCAAAGTTCCTCAAGGCGAAGAAGATCAAGGTGCTCCAGGACTGGCCAGCCCAGTCACCAGACATGAACATCATTGAGCATGTCTGGGGTAGAATGAAAGAGGAAGCATGGAAGGCAAAACCAAAGAATCTTGATGAACTCTGGGAGGCATGTAAGACTGCTTTCTTTGCTATTCCTGATGACTTCATCAACAAATTGTATGAACGATTGTCGAACCACATGGATGCAGTCCTTCAAGCTCATGGAAGTCATACAAGATATTAAATATGGATCTCACAGCACCACTACTTAATTCACTGACGTTATGCAACATATTTTTGTATTTGAAGTAAATTATTTGTTCAATTTTCTGTAGGCGACAAGACTTTTGTCTTGCCAAAATCTGACCTTTCTGTGTTCATTAAATGATCAATCTTTCTTCAGTGAAGCAAATTTATTTTCGTATATTGAGCATAATTTGTGAGGGTTTTAGCTTTCATATGAGACATTTATAAAACCAATCGATTAATTTAAAGTCAGGTTATAAGCTTTTGTTTCTACAAAATGGATAAGCGACAAGACTTTTGTCAGGGACTGTAGGGGTCATTCCAAGTGAAATGACCAAATATTCCTTGGGAGTGTTGCTGCACCATTTTCAAATTAGTCTCAAATTTGTATGTCACTAGATAGTAACAAAAGTACTTTCTATGCAAAATTGTAGACCTGTAGCTCAAATAGTTACTGAGTTGTGGGGGTCTGAAATTTTCAGAATTTGGGCTATAAATAGCCAAGAAAAGCCTCGCCAGGGTTTTTGGCATCTTTAAGGGGTCAATTCTCAGCCTCTAGACATACCAGAGAGCTGTAAGTTGGTATACAAGTCCTCTGCATGTAGCTAGTGCTCCACAAACATCCCCAGGTGTTTCCCTACACCCTGCAGGCCATGGGGGCTTGCTAAAAATGCCAAAAATTAAGAAAAACCTACTCGCGAGTGGGGTTTGGGGCCTTAAAAGTACTAGAAATACTGCACAGAAGTGTTCTGACACCCCTGGGTTCCATTCTACACAAACTTGTGTGATAACTTAGCAATCTGGGGCTTTCTAGGTACGTCAGTTTGGAAAATATGAGCTCCCAAAGTTGGACGAGATTTTTAATTGGCTGTTTTTGGTGGCAAAAATCTCCATGTGGGACAGGTGCCAGAGACCCCAACTTTTTCTAAAAGACAGTTCCATCTGTCTTCTATCACTGTACAAAAAAGCAGCAGGGTTATATTTGTAGTTACTGAGATATTCTCACTCAAAATGGTATAGGTGGTGCCAAAATCGTACTGCCGTAACACAGGAATTACTCAGGAGTAATTCCTGTGTTACGGCAGTACAGAGTTTTATGACAGTCACTGTCTATGCCTAGTCTAATTCCAAGTGAACATGAGGGTAGGCTGGCCATTGCAGAGTATCTAATGTAAATGCTACTAAGGAATAACTGGTTATCTAGTTGTTAAAACTACAGACTACTTCACACCAACACCACAATGTTTGTTAATTAAGGCAGAAACAGAACTCTTGGGCAACACCCGTCTGCATGGAACTGAACTCTGAAAAGAGAAAAGCACAGGCTATATACAACTAATTTAATAGATACAATTATTACAAAATTGGAATGTTTTGAAAGTACATGTAGTCACCTCCACCAATCAGTTGCTGAAAAGAGAATAATAAATTTAGTAAAACAAGTGCTTGAAACTATCACTGGAATGGTCATTAATACATGTGTCTCAACTTATAACACTGAAAAGCAAAAAATGATTTTGGCACCACCTATGCCATTTTGAGTGAGAATATCTCAGTAACTACAAATATAACCCTGCTGCTTTTTTGTACAGTGATAGAAGACAGATGGAACTGTCTTTTAGAAAAAGTTGGGGTCTCTGGCACCTGTCCCACATGGAGATTTTTGCCACCAAAAACAGCCAATTAAAAATCTCGTCCAACTTTGGGCGCTCATATTTACCAAACTGACGTACCTAGAAAGCCCCAGATTGCTAAGTTATCACACAAGTTTGTGTAGAATGGAACCCAGGGATGTCAGAACACTTCTGTGCAGTATTTCTAGTACTTTTAAGGCCCCAAACCCCACTCGCGAGTAGGTTTTTCTTAATTTTTGGCATTTTTAGCAAGCCCCCATGGCCTGCAGGGTGTAGGGAAACACCTGGGGATGTTTGTGGAGCACTAGCTACATGCAGAGGACTTGTATACCAACTTACAGCTCTCTGGTATGTCTAGAGGCTGAGAATTGACCCCTTAAAGATGCCAAAAACCCTGGCAAGGCTTTTCTTGGCTATTTATAGCCCAAATTCTGAAAATTTCAGACCCCCACAACTCAGTAACTATTTGAGCTACAGGTCTACAATTTTGCATAGAAAGTACTTTTGTTACTATCTAGTGACATACAAATTTAAGACTAATTTGAAAATTGTGTTGCAACCACCATCTGGTGAAACCACACGGAATGACCCGTATGTAATAACGCCCAGTCTACATTCTTTGTTGTAGGCTTTTTTAAATACTTTTAGACAGATTAGTGTTGGTATTTCATTTCATATGATAACAAGCTGTAAGTTAGGCCAGCCACGATAACAAAATTTGAAGTTAATATAGACGATACACGATAACAATGAAACAAAACCATAAAGCTATTCACAACTATCCACAAAAAGTATTCTAAATGTAGCTTTTCCACCTTCAAGGCACTCAAAGGCACTTTTACAACAAGGAACCACTCACCCATTCATTCACACACCAGTGCACACGGACACTGGGGGCGAGGTGGGTTATGTGTCTTGCCTAAGGACACAACGGCAGCATTCATCTGTGGGAGTCAGTGATCAGTGGAGAAACCTTCTACCAAATGATGCTACTGTATACATGCATACATTTCAGAATGCACTTTCTATAGCAAAAATCTCATCCTACTGCAGTAAAAAATAACCAAAAAGTCCCACTAGTACAAAGAAAAAAGTACTCATGATAAATATTGACCCTCAAAAATTATAGTTCCATCTGTCATGTATCGAACAGTAAATCAATATAGTATTTATCGTGACAGGCCTACTATAAGTAAGAATAAGTAAAAATTCTTTTAATTCATGGGACTGGCACACAACAAAACCATTACTGACTTGTGGGCACCTTAACCCATACTGTGGTCACCTGCGGAGCCACCACAGGTTTACAGCACATACCAGCAGCCCCCAGTCAAAACACTCACAGCCCCATTCGGTTTGACTCAGCACTCTGATCTACTGTACAGTGAAAGGACCAGCCTTTCAGAGCAGAAAGGCGCCCTAACACTTCTTAACTCACGTCACTGCCCTGTTCCCTGTTCCCTTATTTCCTCCTCGCTCCGTCTCCTCTCGTGATACTTGCTCTGGTACATATGGCAGCCATCTGGTCAGGCAGATCAGAGCCAGGGCCACTCCGATCCAGGCACTGTGTTATGGTTAACCCTTCAGAGCCACTTCTTTGCCATTAGAACAATGTAATAAGGAGAGCCCATTCTGTTCAAAATAATACTGCAAGGACATTGGGTTCAAATGCATTTCAGAGCACAATAGATGTACTTTTGTTTTTTATGAGCAACCTATTTCTGCTATTATGTCTGCAAACCAAGGAGGTCGAGTTAAATGCATTGCGGATTTTAATATTGCACCATAGACTGTATAAAGAAGTGCACTAAGGGAGTATGATGTACAATACAATACTAATATGCTAGTAATAGGTAGTAGTAACAGGGATTAGGCTAGATATCAGAAGACTAGGTATCACTCAGGGAGGGAGTAGGCAGAGACTGGTAGGTTGCGTTTGATGGTACCATTATTATTACTAAGAGTGTGACATTAGACAAAATAACAGTGTAAGAATGGCCATTCAGTGTAACAGAGAACCCAATATTTACAGTTATAATTACATAAGTTTGTAATTGTTCATATAAATGGAATGGCGCACATAGATCAAGTGCAACCGGTAAGGGTACAGTTCCATGCACACAAGCAAATAACAGTTCATGCGACCCGGGGAACGGTTTGAGTCCAGAGGGAGAGGGCCTGTGAGGAGTGGGAGTGCACGATTGAGTGTCAGGTCACTGAGCAATGACTGCGGGAATGCAAGAGTTAATGTTCGCTGCAAGAGCCTCCTACCAGCCCGGACAGAGTGGGTAGGGTGTTGGGAGTTCCTGGTGGGAATCTCCACAGTTCTTGTTGTTCAGTTCAGTTCAGTGGGCTAGAAGCCTTTCTGTAGCTCACCATCACAAAAATACCTGGCCTGTGTAGAGAACAGGACCATACAATGTAATATAATTCCATGTGCACACAATTCATTACCTAAAGATCAATATTAAATAATACTAGTTGTAGCTACCCTGGTTTTCTTTGCAAATAAAAGGACTTCACGCTCCATACTGATGATCATGTGTGTCAATATTTATTCTCATTCATCTTAAACTTCATCAACACCGTCAACACCGTGAAAACTTGAAAATAAAGACAATACATACAATTCCTTTAAATAAATACAGAATAGAAAACAATATATTTACCGTGTTCGCCTACACGTCACCAGCGGTAGTTAAGTAGCATTTCTTTAAGTTTGACGGCTTTTCTTTACACTTTTTCTGCGTTTCTCTCTATCGTCTTCTTTTCTCTCTTTCACGGCTACTATTTCTCACTCTCTGTTTTACTTCCGGGGCAAAGTAAAAGGTCACATGACTCATAAAGGTAAATCATTTTTGCAAATAAAATATATGAAAAGTAATAACAATGGTGTTCTGACACATCTTAATATTTGAACAGCAGAGTAATAATAATTTTCTGACTTATTACCATGAAAACAAATATACTGACATTATCGTCAACACAGTGTTTAGGCTAAAAAAAAATCCATAGTACTCGGTTGGCAACATTGAACAATTGGAGGTAATTAATTCAGCTTCATTATGTTTCGTTTGGACCACATTATAAGAATAAACCGCAGATAGGTTGGTATAAATAAGCATCGCTAAGCGGACCCGTAGAACGGTGGCAGCACCACAGCTAAGCTAAGTTAACCCATACAAATAGATAAGAGATGCTAATACATGAGTTTACCAATTCCATTAAGTCTCATCTAACGCACAGTTTGCTTGAGGCGCTTCGGCGCTGGTAATTGGCTCCTGCAGGTTAACATTCAGTTAAACAACTTGTCAGGGTGGAATAGGTGTGAACAAAGTTAAAAACATACCTGCAACAACATTCACCTGCCCGTCTCTCACGTCTACCTGAGCTTTTTTTTTTTTTCCCTTCTGATCACGCAAAATCAAATATGATCAGTAGGTCAAGAGTATATAGCACTAACACCAGTTTTGTCACCTACGTTACACATAGCATTTGGCTCCAGTCAAATGAAGCTCATTGAGGTTTGAAGCTATAGGGGCGAATTTGGAGCCGAGTTCCATATTTGGAATTCCAATATATCATACCATACCAACTTTATTTATAAAGTATTAAAAAAAAAAAACTTTACAGCTGGCCCAAGTGCTGTACACAAACAGAATAGACAAGGACAATGTCAAAGTCACAATACAACTACTAAAAATACACAGAAAACAATAAGATACTCAGGTTAATTAACAAGAAATGTACATGTCACTTGTTAAAAGGCTGTTGAAGGTAACACTCCTTAAACACTGTCAGTCAAACCTGTTGCTAACACCAGGGACCTTGGGGAAAGAAGGCACCTGAAAAATCCAGCGCTCAAATGCTTACGTATTCTTACTTATAACAAGTTATAAAACCGTCTGAAAGTATTTCAAAAGGCTTGCACAACAAAGGACCTTCAAGACGCTGGAACTATTTGAGATAAATTGTGGGTTATGACATGTTATAAGGAGCCAGATTTAGAGCCGTGTCTTAAAAGAATAATTTACTATCAGACTATAATGACCCTGTATGTTTGGTTCAACATGCCATATACCAGGAACCACATATTACTCAAAATTGACTCTTATGAGCTTTTAGCCATGTTTTAATGTTGCTACTTCCTCAAAAACATACCTGGACTTATGTTTTGTTTCATCCACACGTTTCAGTAATTTTTTATTACTAGTTTATCAACATCTCCAAAGCTCTAAATGCTCTTTTCCACCTTGTGAGGTCATGAAGCTGTAGTTTTCAAATCAAGAGCTACCTTCTACCTTTTGACCGGTCTTGGGCTCGAGACTGTTTTTTCGTGGTCTTGGTCTTGTCTTGGACTCGAGCGCATTTGGACTCAGTCTTGTCTCGGTTTCGACCCTCAGAGGTCTTGGTCTTGTCTTGGTCTCAGGACCCTGTGGTCTTGGACAGGTCTTGGTCTTGACTAGTGCGGTCTTGACTACAACACTAATTTCTACTGAAGGTGTATGGACTTTAAAAACACAATGGCACAATGGAGCACTTCCTGTATCACCACATGACATTACAAATTGGAACATAGAGTTTTTTTTGTTTGAGAGAAATAAATGTGTGAATAAAACAAAACACAACTCCAGGTACTATATTGTGATGAGGAAACAGCATTATAACATAGATCAGAAAATATAATATAGCCCCTTTAAATCTGATGCGTTCTTTCTTTACCTGAAAAATTCCTGTTCTTTGGCAAAGTCAGGGCAGCGTCCCATGGAGCAGGCAGGCTCTCAGGGAAGTGCAGTTCACCAAATTTCCCCCAGAAATAGACTTAAGTGCAGGGTACGAGCCACAGGGAGGGCATATGTGCTCCTGCCCCACTGCTCCAGTCCAGAGGAGGCCGTCTGCATCTCAACTACAGCTCTCTGACCGTTTCCAGCAACACAGGAAGTCCAAAAATTAGAATAAACACAAAAATGTATGTTTCAGATAAGGATGCTGTCAATCCAATATTAAAGGTCCCATATTATGCTATTTTCTGATCTATGTTATAATGTTGTTTCCTGATCAAAAACATACCCAGAGCTGTATTTTGTTTCATTCACACATGTTTAACACACAAACCCTGCATATTTTGGCAGAGTTTTTCTCTGTTCCACCTTGTGATGTCATGAGGAAATACCGAAAGTGTCCTTTTAAACTCCTTACACCTTCATTAATCATTTAGATAGTTTCAGCCCTGGAATCTCTATTAAACAAAACGTAAAAGGTCGCTGTTAACTTGAAAACTACCACTCCATGACATCACAAGGTGGAACAGAGCATTTTGAGCTTTGGAGATGTAGACAGACTAATTAAAAAAGGATTGCTCAAAACATGCTTGAAACAGTAAACAGCTCCAGGTGTTTTTGATGAAACTCACAAGATAGGACCTTTAATTTATTCTCAACAATGTCAACAAGAACGGGTTTTCTTACAGCTCTCTGCTCCCCCTGCTGGTCACAGAGGGTTAAATTCCTGTCTGATAATTAGAAGATCTTGGCTCGGTGTGTAGCTAGATTTATGCACTGCTTTTTTTCTCTGATTGTTTGGATATTTTTAAAATTGTGTTGGTGGTATGCAAATTAATTGAATCTGCATCCATTTGTTCTGCCCCATGCAAATCAAATTTAGTTTTATCAGATAAAAGACTCATTCTCTGTGCAGAAAACACTGTTAATCGTTTATCTTAGCGGGTGCGTGCTTAATGAGTTCTCTGTCAAATTATTATGTCTGGAGTTAAAGGGTACATATTACACTATTTTTTTTTTTTATCTATGTTATAATGATGTTTCCTCATTACAAACATGCCAAGTGTTGTGGTTTATTTTTTATTCACACATGTTTAACACACAAATCCTCCATATTTAGGCTGAGTTCTTCTCTCGGTATTTATTTGATTTTTCTACAGTATGGAAATCAACTTGGTATTCACAGTAGAGACAGGATAATGGTCAGATCTATGGAGAAGCAAGCCTGCACATGGTAAGAATTCATGTTTTTTAAGGAGCTATAAAACACCTGTAATTGAACGAATGCAAGGAGATACAGTATGTTTAATGCCCTACTGTGGAACATTCCAGGCAAAGCAATAACATCTCCATGGAGACAAGCAAGTAGCGGAACCTCCAACAGAAAAGTAAAAGTTACACCGTGCACCTTTAACTTACAAACTACCGATTCATGACATCACAAGGTGGAACGGAGCATTTTGAGCTTTGGAGATGCAGACAGACTAATAATGCAGGATTACTCAAACATGTGTGAATGAAACAAAACACAACTCCAGGTGTGTTTTTGGTGAAGTAACAACATTCTAACATGGCGTAAAGCTCACTAGAGTCAATTGTGTAAAATAGGACCTTTATGTTTCGTCATGGTTGTGTGCCCGTGGGTTCCATTAAACAGTGAGACGCAGAACCACCCTCCCCTTCACTTATGTGTGGTTTTCTTGCAGTAGGTCCATCCATTGACTTTACAATGCTTGCTGCTGTCTTCATTACCTCTTGAGCAGGGAGAGTGCTCTGCCCCCAGGCCTCTCCTCCCTCCACTTTAAAGCTGACATATGGCAACTGCATGGCTGGTTCCTTTTCTGGAGTGATGTGGCTTTTAAATTCATTCTCTATTGTAAAGACAATTTTATATAGAAAAATATAGATTATTATTAGAAGACATTGTGCTTTTTTGTGGTATTAAACATACATAAATTACAATTTTACATTTAGTTTCTTGTAAATGGCAATATTAATAGAAATAATAATAGAAACCGCTCAATTGACTTCCCATTCAAAACTGCAGCATTGACAGGCCCATTAGGCATTTGACTTTAGAGCAAGCAGTGGATTTACAGATTTATTTATTTTTGGGTGGATATAGGTGGTAGGTGAAAATTGAAATTTTATGTGCACTCAAGCCTCAATCAAAATACTTAAAAGGTCTAATATTATACAAATATAACTCATCAAAAACATAGCTGGGTTGTGTTTTGTTTCATTCACACATGTTTGAGTAACTCTGCATTATTAGTCTGTCTACATCTGTTCATCAAAATCCTGTGTTCCACCTTGTGATGTCATGAAGTGGTAGTTTTCAAGTTAAAATCTACCTTTTACCTTTTGTTTAGTAAAGATTGGCAATTCTAGCACTGAAATCATCCTAAAGATTCTAGTGAAGGTGTATGGAGTTTAAAAACACAGTGGAGCACTTCCTGTATTGCTATATGACATCACAAGGTGGAACAGAGTGTTTTCTGACTGAGAGAAGAACACGAAATATCCAGGTACATTTCTGATGAGGAAACAACATTATAACAGATCAGAAAATACACCGTTAATTAAAGCCCATTACAGTTCATTTGACATTCTGTATGTTTCCATTAAATCCATTTTCTTGCACGATTATGAACCCTGTTATCATGTACTTGCACTCTCTCAGTCTGTAGTTGTGCAGTCTCCTCAGAGCGTCCCTGAGGGTGGACAGTGCCGTGCATTAGGGGGCGCTGTCTCACCTTGCCCCGGTCCATCCCAGAGGCGTTCTGCACTTGACTGTCAGCTGCTCCAGGCCCATCGCTGCTTTGGCCTCCAGCTCAGGAGCAGGAGCAGGACAAGAGCTAATGTGGTATGATCGATAGGCTCTCCTTATACGCCACATCAGATCTACGTCAGCTTCTGACTCAAACTAATTGATTTTTAAAGGAATGTTGTTAGAAAAATGTGTGGACTTTAATTTAAAAATAATTTAGAAAAACATAATTCAAGTTTTTAATTCCCCTTTGGCAGAAATTGTTTGTAATGTGTTTATCGGGACTTAAAGGCGCGAATCGTTTTCTGCTTATAGCTGTGGAATGTTTCGCAGTATGGCTTTAAATTCATACATCTCCATGGAGACAAGCAAGTGCCGCCATCGCACTAGGTCACAAAGATCTGTGGAGAGGCGAGCCAAATCACTGTAAACATGTTTTTCAAGGTATTTTTTTAGCTGTGGATACTTTGCAGTAACATCACACTGGAGGTGTTCTAAATGTATCTCTTTTGGCAGAATGGTCAGCAGTTACCATGGTGACACAATGCGCACATTAGCAAAAACTGCCAAAAATGTTTTAATATAGTCTGATAAATACAAAATGAATGTAAGGAGCTTGTGATCAATACGAGAGAGACTTGTTTAACGGCACAAATCAAATAAAGCTCAGATTAAAGTCTGATTTGAGTAACATATCTTCAGACAGAGCAGTGTATTCAGTTAGCCTCACACCCCCAGGGAATGTTAATGACATCAGCTGCAAAGTATCTATAAAAACACCTGCTGTTAAATAAATGGAACATAAGTTTAATGCCATACTGTGGAACATTTCTGACAAAGAAAGGTTACACAGTGTTGCTTTTACACAGCTGCCCAATAAAAACACAACAGAAGCCATTGTATATACTGTATTTTTGAATAGAGGTAAAAACATCAGTCAAGTGCTAAAATCAGCATCACAAATGATTCTTTTCTATTGTGTGTAGTTTGTTTTGTTTTGTTTTGTGTTTAACGGCCCACAGAGAACAGACTGCTCACTGTTAAGGCTGAAGTACACTTTATGAGCACACAATGTGAACCTTTTTGAATGAAATAAAAAAAAAATAAAAATGTGAGGCCAAAATTGGAAACTGAATCGTGAAATATATATTAGGAATTATGGTAAAATCTCATCTTGTCTCGTTCTCGTGGATCCAATCTCGTATCTCGTCTCGTCTTGTGGAACTTCTTCGTCCCATCCCTAATAAAAAAAATAAAATCTAGCCAAGTTAAGATTACTTGAATTAAGAAATCTTTATCTTGAATTGAGTAAATTTGAGTAAAGCAAGCTACCAATAGAATAAGACATTTTGTACTTAAAATATAAAATGCTTCACTTAAAGGTGCACTGTGTAACTTTTCTGGTAGACACTCCACTTGATTGATCTACAGTATGGCATTTAATTTAACTATCTCCAAGTCACAGGTCAGATCTGTGGAGAAGTGGACCTACTCACAGTAATAAAGCATGTTTTTGCAATATTTCTGAGAGATAAAAACACCCGTAACTGAATGAATACAAGATACAGTATGTTTGTTTAATGCCATATTGTGGAACATTCCAGGCAAAACAATAACATCAACATGGAGACGAGCAAATGGTGGACCCTCTACTAAAAGTTACACAATGCACATTTAAGATAAGAAAAACAACAATGCTTTGCAGTGAAAATAAGAACTAAAATCTAATGTTGCTTGAATTAAGAAAAACATGCTTATTCCATTGGTAGATAATAGGAATGGGACAAAAAAACACAAAACGAGATGAGATACGAGATTGAGTCCATGAGAACGAGACAAGACGAGATTTTAACTAGTGTTGTCAGTCGATTAAAATATTTAATCGCGATTAATCTCATGAATGTCATAGTTAACTCGTGATTAATTGCAAATTAATCGCACATTTTGTCTCTTGAATTATTATTTTAATGCTCATACAACATAGAAGAGCGGGTAGGAGCCGCTTTGTGCAAATGTTTTGTTTTTTTTAATTGCAAACCATAACAATTGTCAGTGAGACTGTGTTCGATGTTTCACTCTCATGTTCCACTTTCATGAAGTGCTCTGCAACAGTGTCAGTGAAGTGCCTCTTCTGTCTTCATAACAGTCAAAGTGAATGAAGTTCCCACTGTGGGTGAAATACTGTGACCCTGAGGTAGTTCCATTACTAAGGGACATGCTGTAATCTCCAGTTAGCGCCACTGTGTTTGTCTGTCCCAAAGCTTGTTTTAATTAATTTAAGTCATTTTAACTTACATTAGATAGATGTTTACATAGATAGATGTTTTGTTTTGTGTTTAACGGCTCACAGAGAACACACTACTCACTGTTAGACTGAACGCTTTGTAAGCACACAGTCCAAACATTATTTTTATTTTCATTTGAATATCTCATCCCTGCAGGAATACGGTGAGAAATTACAATGTGTGGTTTCAATTGAGTTCCTTTCAGGTAGAGCTGTTATTTCATAAGATTTACAGCTCAATCTTCACTGTTGTTATTACATAATGCTGCTCCTTTGTGCATATTAAATGATGTATTAAGATGTGATGAGACGAGCTGGTCAGAGGGGCTTTAGAGAGATGGATTACTCATAAAAATGTATGAATTATTTACCGCCAGTATTGTAATTATGAGTGCAGGTTAAAGGTGACTTTTCTGGGGGAAGAGCTGCCATTCGCTTGTGTCTGTTAATGCTTTCCCCAGAATGTTCCACAGTAAACATATAAAAGAACACGCTCACAATAAGAATGCATGTTTCAATGTATATTTTGGCAATGAAAACACCTGGAAATGCGTAAGATAAACAAGTTTAATGCCATACTGTGGAACATTCCAGACACAGTAATAACATCACCATGGAGATAAACAGGTAACGGACCTCCCACCAGACAAAGTTATTATTATTTGTATTGCAAGTGTATATTTAATTACGCTATTTTCTGTTCTGTGTTATAATGTTGTTTCCTCATCACAAACTTACCTGGAGTTGTGTTTTATTTCATTCACACGTTTAAAGCACAAATCCTGCATATTTAGGCTGAGTTCTTTCAAACAGAAAACACCTTGTGATGTCATAATGTGTGGTAATACAAGAAGTGCTCCACTGTGTTTTTAAACTCCATACACCTTCACTAGAATCATTTAGATGATTTCAGCGCTAGAATTGCAAATCTCTGCTAAAAAGTAAAAGGTAGGTGTTAACTTGAAAACTACCGCTTCATGACACCACAAGGTGGAACAGAGCATTTTGAGCTTTGGAGATGCAGACAGAGTAATAATGCAGGGTTACTCAAACATGTGTGAATGAAACAAAACACAACTCCAGGTCTGTTTTTGATGAGGTAACAGCATTGTAACATTGCTTAAAGCTAAAGAAAAAAAAAAGATTTCCAATGTGTTAACTCATATATTCTCTTACTTATTCCCTTTGCACCTGGACAACTCGCTCAGTTCAGACACTATATATGTATCCATTATCCATATATGTTCTCCACTATTAGAACCAATTGTGCCAGCATGTGAAGCTATTAGACTAATTATGTGTGTGTGTGTTGGCGTTTGGTGTTGAATCACACCTGGAGGCCCTCCGTAGTGCTCTGTGGTGGAGGTGGTTGGTGATCCCTGTGGCTCTGTGCTGAGTGGGCTGTTTACTTTGGTCCAGGCTGTAGTGAGTGTGGGTGGGGGAGTGAGAGAAGGTAGCTCCGGACGTTTTACTGTGGATTTCCTACCGTTTTTCACAACAAAAGATAAAGGAGACCACACTGCAGCTATTTTACTGCACTGAAGTAGGTGTGTATTAAGCCTCTCTGTGGTATGTATGGGTCTGTCAAGAGGATTACTACTGTAAAAATAAAATCCAGCCAAGTTTAGATTACTTTAGTTAAGAAATTTCATTTAATTGTAAAATGATCTGCCAGTGGAACAAGACTTTTTGTCTGGCTACATTAAGATAAGAAAAATAACAATTCCTAACCTTAACCAGTAGAAATCTGTGCATAATTTTAACCAGAAACAGGACCTAGGGCAACATATTCAAGGAGAAAGTACATTTAAAATGCCTATGTTGACAATTAAAATGCGTATGACAGGTTTTGATGATTCTTTAATTTCTACTTCACTTTGGTGGGATAATACCTGTTGTAAATGCAAATTATAGTTTTACACCAACCGAGAAGGAGTTTGTGAAGAAAAGTTGAAAAATGTGTTGAAAATTACAGGAAGTAGAGAGTTTTATTTTTATTGATAACACTAGGGAGAATTCTATCCAAAATTTAGCCACAGTTTATTCTTACAAAACACATTTTTTCTGATACTTTAAAAACGATTTCAACAAAATAATGGTGTTTTCTTATTTATTTATTTATTTTTTCATTTTATTTTAGAGAAGTTTTGGCCTACTCTGTGTGATGGTTGCTAGGTAACAGTTATGGAATTCCCTTGCGTGATGTCATGATTTTCAACCAGGAAGTAAAAATATGAAACCTAAAAAAATGGGATAACTGGGAAAGAAAGTGTAACATGTTTTCTAAAATCTTACATATAATGATGTTAACTGTGTTTTAGTAAAATGACTAAAAATCCAACCTGTCATAGGCACTTTGAAGATCTGTTTTTTTATTTGCTACAACATGTTTTAAGCTGTCATTTCACTTCGCAAGCAGAGAAGAGCAGAGACGACGCAAAATGAGTTCATTTCAAACTAGAAAAGAAATTTATTGGTGATTAAATGTCTCTGAAGTGCTTCTCTCTAAACAATTTGAAATGAGCTTTGTCACCTTTGATGACATTTAATAGACAAAGAACAACAAGGCAACAGCTGAGAGAAAATGTAATTAACTTGTTTATAAATGGTAATTTTATATAGCGCTTTTCCAACTTCAAGGCACTCAAAGCACTTTATATCGAGAAACCACTGACCCATTCACACACACACATTCATACAACAGTGTACGCGGACACTGGGGGCGAGGTGGGTTAATTGTCTAAGGACACAACGACAGCATTTATTTATAGGATTTGACTTTGCACCGCCAGTGTTTATGTTGAGCGTGGGATTCGAACCGCTAACCTTCAGATCAGTCGACAAACACGATCAACTGAGCTACTGTCAGTAAAGTAATGAAAATGGGGAGGAACCTGTGGGTGAAGGTGCATCCAGGTGAAGGTCTTGGTGGAGATCTGAAGCCAGACTCTCTTAACTTTCTTCGCACTTTATAATTTGGTATTGTGACAGGCATAGGAGACTTTTCTTGCTGTTAAACTGATTTGTGATGGTTTGTATGGGGCAGGTATGGATTCCACAGTAACAGATGGTGAAATCTTCACTCGTGCCAGTATTTCTCTGGACTAACCGTGGCAAAAGACATAAATACGAGCAGGCTACCGTGAATCTCAGCGGGCTGCTTCATGAGCCAATTAAAAACCCATAAAAAGATGCACTTCCAGATGTTTAGTTGGTTTTGTTGCACTTGTTTTAATGGTAAACAGTAACACACAAAGGACTTAAAACTGTCATCTTAATATTACTGTGAAAACGTAGTAACTGTCACAGGATCATGGATACAGGCTGGTTAAATGTATCTTTAATAGTGATGCACCAATCTGATATTGGTATAAGATAACAACGCCAATACTGAACGAAAAAAAATGTTGGGTCAGACATCGATCGGCTTCCAAATATCGGTTCAGTCGATATCCTGACTGGACAAGACATTTTGATCAGTTTTGTTTTATGAAAAGTAAATAAAATGCAGTTGTCAGTCTCCGCTCTGGGTACTGGCAGATATTTAAAGCTACAGCATCGAAATCAATATCAGAAATGAAAAACTGAAGCGGTGCCCCCTTAAATTATAAATGCAGATTACAAGTTATTTTGCTGCACTATTAAGAACACCGCATTTCAATTAGGAAGTGCGCATGGGTGCTCCTCTGGCTCCAATTCACTTTCTATTGAAAACACTTCACCTCTCTCTTTGTAATTGCTGCTGTCGGGCTCGTCATTTTGGTCTTAAAATGGTATTAACCAGCTCTACCTGATCGTGGTGTTTTCATTTTGCTATTTTGTCGGTAAATCAAGATATGAACATTAACAACCGACTAATCAGACGCATTCTTTCCTTGAGGTTACTCCGGCTAGCGTTAGCAAATGGTTTGATTGACAGCGTTACTAAGCGCCCACTTCCTGCTCAGCCAGTGGTGAGGACAGGAAGGGGCATTACTTTCAAAAGCGTTGCTCCTGATTGGCTCTTTGGTTGCTATGATACTTGCGGTGGGAGGAATTAGACTCAAAATTCGCTCCTTTAACTGCTAGCCTTGATGAGCTTCATTTGACTGGGGCAGAACGCTATGGGTGACGTCACACTCCCTTAGTCCTCTTCTTTATACAGTCTGTGGTCCCCTGTAAACACCCATACGTATTAGTTCCTTGTTTGGCCTCAGTACAAAACCGCCTCTGTCTTTATTGTGGCAATGACGGACATTTCAATTACAAATCAAAACATTCACATAATTCACAATCAGAGCACGTCTCTTGACCATAATTACTTTTTATTTAAAGAAAACAAAACCTGAAACTGAAGTAACTGATATTGTTGCCTCAAATCGACAGACCAAAACTGCAGGCAAGCCCTTTTTCGGGGGGGTTTGCTGTTTGAATAAGATGAAAACATCTCTATTCTTCTAAATATATGCTGCTTATGTGAGAGAATAGTGCATTGTTATTCATAGAGACAGCTGTGCACCCGCTTGACTGGGCGAGTCATGCTTTACCCTCCGCGTCGCTCTCAGGCAAGTTTAAGGGGTCAATTTTGTCCAGGAAAAACTTGTCCAGAACTGCCTGAAGCTACCAAAGTTTGTACCACAAAAGTGACGCTCGAGGCTCTGGCCACAATAAATCTGCCAAAAACTGTTCAAAAAACTGTTCAAAAAACCGGCACAAAATCAACCAAAGTACCAAAGTTCCCACTAGTAACTTTAAAGCAATTCTCAAAGTGACCGCATTCCGCCACTACTTCTCCGAGATGACACCCTGAAAACAACGGGGTGGCTGCTGCACGATTTGGCTCAGTGGAGAGGACTGTCTGGAGATTTAGAAGAGAGAGGAGCTGAGGGCTTTGTCACTCTTCTGAAGTAACTGACATAGAAGTGCAAGAAGCTGGAACGTAATTGTAAAAATGTATTAAGCCAGGCCTTGGGGAAGGACCACTGTGACAGGTGTAACAGGAAGTGTAATTACTGACTCTCATAAGCTCCAGTGTTTCCTCAGTCACACTCAAATAATTACATGGTTTCATAACAGCCAACCTTTGGATCGTTTAAAGTGAAAATGATGTGTCTAATGAATAATGAAAGATTGCAGTAATACAGTGGAGTTGAGGTTTACTTTTCTGTATTAAGCACTGGTTGTTGAGAAGGTGACGAGGCAGAATAAAGTCTGTTAAAACCTCTGCAAAGATTTATATGTATGTCCCAACAACTGTTTAAAGATGACAAACTGCTTAAGAAAAGGGCATGCATTTTAAGACATAAGCCGTAAGCTGTTGTGACGACCAAACTGTTGATACAATTCTCAAAGGACAGGAGACCACTGGGAATACTGGGTGTCACAGTGGTGCAGCAGGGGCTATAGTGCAAACCTTTGTTGTTTCACTTCCTTCGCCTTGTATGAATATGGTGTGTGAATGATTGTTTGTGGTCAGAGCAGCCGATGGCACAGAATGGCAGTCTTGCTTCCATCAGTCTGTCTCAGGGCAGCTGTATCTACAGTGTAGTTAACCACTACAAACTGTGGAGTGAATGAATAATGCAATTTAAAGAACGCAGGGTGTCTTAAAATACGCTATATAAATCCAATGCAATATGATTCCTCACTCAGTTATGGGTAAGACTGGGTATGACTGAGTTATGAAATAGAAAGAGGGTTTGTCCTGCTATGGACAGGAAGGGCCTGGGCAGACCTGGTCATAGACTGCAGCCCCTCAGCATTTCCCCCAGAGTCCTCCTCTCTTCCTCCAGTCTTGTCTTGTGTTTATACGATATACATCATGCATTAAAGCCCTAACCCTAGTGTATGGGTGGGTCATATGGTGAGGTGTGACTTGCAGCTCCCGATGACCATCATGGGTTGGTTTGGCTTCAAGATTAACATGTGGAATGTGGAAGGTTTCTGAAAAGACAGCTGTGTGGTCTGATTGTATTTATGTGTAATTATCAACAAGTAAGATGGAACAAAAAGGTTTTCTAGAATTTCTACAAGCAAAAATAATTCCATAGATAAAATAAATTCTATTTTCCATTTCAGTATATTGTATAGAAGTATAATTCTTTGTGTTAACGTCACCTGTCCCTGCTCATGATGTTGTTATCTAACTGTAATTGTATTTGTTTTGTCTGTTGCGTTCAGGCGTGCTGAGTCTGCCAGAGGGCCTGCCGCTGCACAGGGACCAGCCGGTCAGAGTGGGGAAGAGCACAGAGGCCAGTGTCCACACTCAGGCTGAACTGCGCTCCATTGAACAGTGTTTACTGGCCACTAGAGTGGGCAGCATCTCCGAGCTCAGTAAGTGCCTCTTCACACACAAAGCCACATCTCCCCGTTTCACCGCAGACAGACGCTGGTGACTGCTGTGCTCAAAACAAAGTAAAGTTGAAGTAAAGTTGGACAACAAAACTTTGGGTCAAACTAGAGACAGTGCATTTATTTATTTACAAAACATGTACAAATATTTAAAGTAGTTCATACAGATCTATGGAAGTCTTCGTGAAAACAAGAATAAAACACATATATTTCAACATATTGTAATGAATGAGGTTTGGGATGTGTAGGGATCTTTCTAAATCTAAATTCATATTAATACTTTGCAGTGACATCGTGCTGGGGGTGTTTTCATTCAGCAGTTACCATGGTGATACAATGCACTCAAACACATTTTAAAAAGTTGAAAACTCAAGAAAAAATAGCACATTTTCAGGAGTTTGTGGTCAATATGAGTGTTCACGGCCCTGTTTAGGTGTTTGATTTTCAACAAAAAGGTGAGAATGGTTGGCTGGTGCTAGCTGGCCTGTGGCTGTATGTGTGAAAGACTTGTTTAACAGCACAAATCATTTCACCTGTTGTATTTCCAACCATGTCAGCTCCTTCTGGTCAGCTCCTTCTGGTAAAACAAAACTCAGATTAAAGGGTAACTTGAGTAACAGAGCTTCAGATTGCATTGGCTGTAAAATATCAATAGTAGTTTGATGATTGGCATGAGTTAAATCCCTATTGATACATGTTGGGGGTGATCTACATGTATCTCTAATGGTGGTTACCATGGTGACACAATGCATACATTAGCAAACACAGCCAAAAAGAACACAAAATGGATTTTAACCACACATTTTCAGGAGTCTGTGATCAGTACGAGTGTTCATGGCCCTGTGCTCTGCGACTGTAATTTTGAGTTTGAGAGACTTATGTAACAGCACAAATCATCTCACTGTTATAATTCCAACTAACTCAGTTCTTTCTAGTCAGACTGTGTTAAAATAAAGCTCAGATTAAGGTCTAGCTTGAGTAACAAATCCTCAGACAGAACAGTGCCTACAGTTACAACACACTCGCAGGGAATGTTGATGACATCAGCTGCAAAGAATCAATTGGAGCAATGCTTGCAGAAGGCACACTTTAACAAATGCGCACAGGTACTATAGACTGCAAAGAGCCGGCTCCATTGATCTGAAGGGAACGCTTAATTCCCCCAATGAGATGTGCGAGCAAATAGTGGATAAATACAATCCGGAGAGCGCCAAGGAGCTGTAGCCCAAATTGCTGACATCTGGGGTTTTGCGCTCACATTCAAACACTTTAAATTGGACTGGTTTTCAGCTAGAAATAGTCCCCGTTCAATACTTGGTGTTTTCCCCCCCAGAATCGTGTACTGGAAATGAGAATCTAAGCAGAGTTTAATATATGAGATCATGTGGGGATAGGATAATGAGAGAGATGTGACAGTCGTGGCTCTCTCAGTGGAACACGGAGTACTTTGACACGTAACTGCATTTTCGATTTCAAATTCTGCTATTAAAGAAATGTTAAAAGTGTTCATTGTACCAAGAAGTATTACTCTAATTATGTGAAGTGTTCATACAAAATAGAAAAGAAATGTACCAAAAAAACTTTTTACAGACAAACTTTTGAATACAAAGCGTGTACATACGAAGTAACTTAAAGGTCCTATATTACGTAAAATTAACTCTTGTGAGCTTGAAGCCATGTTAGAATGTTGTTACCTCATCAAAAACATACCTGGAGTTGTGTTTTTGTTTCATTCACACACTTTATTATTAGTTTGTTTACATCTCAAAAGCTGTAAATGCTCTGTTCCACCTTGTGATATCATGAAGTGGTAGTTTTCAAGTTAACAGCTACCTTTTCTTTATTAGAGAGAAAATTCCAGGTCTGAAAATAATAAAAATGATTCTAGTGGAGGTGTATGGAGTTTAAAAACACAGTGGAGCACTTCCTGTATTACCACGTGACGTCACAAGGTGGAACAGAGTGTTTTCTGTTTGTGAGAAGAGCTCAGGGTTTGTGTGCGAAAGATGCGTGAATGAAATGAAACAAAACACAACTTTGATGAGGAAACAACATTTTAACATAGATTAAAAAATAGCGTAATATGGGGCCTTTAAACCGCTTTAGATACATGCATGTTTTTGAAAATAAAATAAAATTACTGTCATAAATGTATTCAAAAGCCACCAAAACAACATCTGCCAAAATAGTCTCATTAGCTGTTAGAATGATGTATTTTTTTATTATTTGTCTTCGCTCAGTTTGGTGCCAAATAATTGTGCTTTTATAACACGATGCTCTGTTAACAGTTGCGTCCTCGTTCTCAGTAAGCTCAGTTCTGTGAAACTCTGACAATATTAACAATAAATATTCAAAAGCCTGTTCCTGATTTCAAACCATGAGTCAGGAACATGTTTTAGTTTGAACTTTTAGCCCTGCCCACTCAGACTTTTTTGTTTTTGTGATATTGCACATCACAGAGAAATGTCTGTCTGGGATAATGTTCGGCTGTTGTTTTCTTATAGTTCTTTCTTCAATTTCCACCTTTTCCTCGCCCACCGTGATTAGGCCTGTCACGAAGGCCAATATTATTTCATACAGATGGGAGCAGATAAAATTCATATTGTTAAAATGCTCCTTTCTGTTGTAACACAGTGAGAGCTTGGGTCTTGTCACGAATAGAAATGATCAGGTTCAAGATTTGTTATTTTTTTTAATTTTTTTTCTGTGATACAACAATCTTAGTCAACCATACAGAACATGAACATAACAATAAACACAAATAAAAACAATAATGATATTCAGCAAAAAATTAGAACCAAAGATTAAATCATATTGACAAAAAATAAAGCAAAATATAACAAAATAAAAACAGGACAAACAGGTAATCCATAAAAAAAGAGCCGACAGAACACAGACAAGGAAGGACAAGACACAGACAGGAAAGACAAAACAGACAGGACATGTGTAACAGACAAGACACAAAGAAATAGACAGAACAAAACAGAACAAGACAAACTGGACAAGACAAGACAAGGACCTGAATGTCCCACACCTAAAGCTCAAAGCCACAGCCCCACAACTTCTTGACGTGGACAAACATGTGTCTAAATATACACTCAAGGAAAAAAGAAACGCAACACTCAGTTTTGGGAGTTTTCAGGGGGCAGAATAATTTTATTTTTGAGATCCGCCAGTTTTATATGAACCCTACATCCATTTCTAATCCTTTTTCGGCGTTTACACATTTTCGAGTCCAATAACACAACCAAACAATAGAGCACCCCCCAAACCAAAAGTGACAGGAATGACGATTACGGATGGTTCTGGCCGACACTGGCCTGTGGTGTGTCCCAATGGTCTCGGCTGCGGACCTGGTGGTGGGCCGGAACCTGTCACGGAGATGTGCCAGCCGGTTGGCGCGGTCTTGTTCAGCAGTCGTTACACGGCGGCGACCAGTACGAGGGCGGTCGTTAGAGGAACCAGTGGCGAGGTATCGCTCAGCGACACGAGTAATGGTAGAGCGGTGGACTCCAAACACCCTGGCGACAGCAAGACAACCCCGTCCAGCTTGGAGCATGCCAATAGCTCGATCTCTCTCTGGTTAAGAGTCGATACATTGTCCATAAATTGCACACAACTGTGAAAATGTCAGGAAATCACCTGTTGATTGTGAATTTACCTTTTGGATATTTCATGGCAACGTACAATGTAATCAATCGGGAAATCTGTCTATTGCCCCCATCTGGGAGTGTGAAAACCACCAATGACAAATTTTGAAGAAAAATATAGAAAATATAGATGATAAACTACTGAATACCATTATGCTGCAAACAATACAACCCTAAAGCAACTCCAACCCCCCAAAAATATTCTGCAATAAGCTGCAATAAATAAAATGACACTTAATAAGTCATAGAAGTTCTTTATTCAACCCTCTACAGCTCAAATCTTCAGAGAAGTTCCCCACTAGTACAAAGAAAAAGTACCCACAATAAATATTGACCCGAAAATGATTCCACCATTTATGTATCTCTACAAACCTGACTCTTACTTGGTCTAGAGGAGAGCCTCCACCTGCCTATCTCTATGGAAATGCTGTTCCTTTGCCTATAAATATACAACTTTTCTATCTCTGCAGAGAATGTTCCAAAGTATGGCTTTAAAGTTCTAGCTCATGCAAGTATTCATCAGTTTATTTAATTATTTGATCGTCAACAGCTGAAATGAAATGTTCTACAAGTGAAAAGAAACTGTCCCCCACTAGTGCAATTAAAATATCCTAAATATTAAGCCCCAAAAATATTGCTGATCTGTCATTTATTGAACAATTAGTCAATAAAGTAATTATCATAAGAGGCATTATACGTATATATACCTCAAACTCTGTCATTGCAGTATCTGATGAGGCAGGTCTTTCCTCTTTCCTCTCCCTATCTCCTGTGCAAACTTCCAGTATGAACAAACATTTATCTATTCTCCTTTCATCCAAAGTTGGACTAGACTGGGCTAATGTCCTCTTCTCCGTCTACATTACCCTGATGAGGTCGACCCAGGTCTTGTTGTGTTGTTCCTGTTTATTCACACAATGGCTGCAGGATAATACCAAAGTGCTAATATTATCCGCAGGGGAGAGGAGCTCTGTAAATAAGTAGGATTTGCAAGTCATTCCAGGAACCAATGAGGCTTAGTACACCTTAAGAAGACTTATTGTGCTGGAGCTGCTATATAGCTATAATCTACGACTCATGTGGATCATTATGCTATATTTTCCACATTACAAATCTCACTATTTATCTAAAGCGATCGCGTTAGAAAACTGCGGTGCCTTATGGGAGCTGATGTTACAGTAAACGTTATCACAACAAAGAGTCGGTATCTCTGATGGAAAGCTATAGATTCTGCTAGAGAGCTTCAGATTTGTTTTCATTTGTACCAAAATGACGTTCGATGCTGCCGAATCCTGCCGAAAGTGATTAAAGATTGCTCAAAGATGCACAAATCACTCCAAATACAGCTTCAAGTGAGTAAATGGTGAGCGGAAACCAGGGGCGGCGCCAGTGGGGGCTTGAGGGGGCACTAGCCTCCCCTAGAATGGTCAGTGCACCCCCAGAGCTCCCCCAAAGATTTTAGCCTCGTTTTCACAGGACATTCAGTCTCCACTAAAAATGTTCAACTGGCAACCACAAGTATGTAAAAAACGTGTCTACAATAAAGAAATAATTTAATATCATGTTATAAATCATGGCAGGGGCTAACTGCATTTAAATTAGTTTAAAACAGCAAAGCAGACATGGCAGGGGTAGGGGTGCCCTCACATCCATTAAAGGCTCTAAATTAACATGGTACAGTAAGTGTGCAAGAACTCGCCACTAAGAAAGGCAAAAGAAAAAGAAAATACCCTTAAAATTATGCTTTAAGATTGTAGTAAAAAGTAAAAGATGATGAAAGGAAATGATGATGGTGAAAATAATATTAGTTATGTGTAGTGACTAGAAGTGTTTATTAAAAATTAGAAAAAAAGGAAAATTAAATTCTAATTATAATTATAGCCAAAATATAAATATAAAGGGTCTAGCAGTATGCACCATTACTTTTATTTTTATTTAATTAAATTTATGTGTGTGTGTTTTTAGGGGTGGGGAGCTTTGTTGTTTTGTTTGTTTTAGGTATTGTTTTATGTTTTTGTGTCTTGTTTTTATGTTTATTATTGTATTTTGTTTAATGCTATATTCTATTCTCTTAAAAAAAATAAAAAATACATTAATAATAATAATAATAATAATAATAATAATAATAATAATAATAATAATAATAATAATTAGAAGAAGAAGAAAAAGAAGAAGAAAGCCACCTCCATAGCTCCTCCAATGAAAAATGCTGGCGCTGCCCCTGGAGAAGATGGTTAAAAGCTCTGAAAACTTGATTTTGGATAACAGGTCTGCTTATTTGGAAGAGAGATGAGAAATACAACAGACGGTATAGAAAGTGTCTCCTCTCATTTACATATGTAGGAAGTCTTGGCTCTGGTATTAAGTCCCTGTATTTGCTGCTGATTCACGCCGTCACGCCTATTATCACTGTCAAAATGCCAAATTAGCATTCAGGAATTTGACGTTACGAAAAGGCTGCGATTATTTAAAGTATTTACGTCCTGCTCATTGTTACCTCACGAAGCCTCGACACACCGTGATGGTCGTAGAGTAACTGAACACCTCCAATATGTCAGAGTATTTTTAGACTGGAGCGTTCCATTTGAGCATCTCCATATGTGAGGTCAATCTATACGTGGTTTGAAGATCTCGTTGGAGAAAAGTGAAAGAAGGTCGAGCTACAGGGACAGTGAGGGCTAATGGGGGCTGATCACACTACAGCCCATTGTATGTGCACAGACAGCGTTTTAGATAAGATAAGATAACACTGTTCTGGTGGAGCAAAAATATAAAATACCAAAAAACTATTATGTGCAATAAAAGTAACAGAATAAATCTCAGTAAAGTGACTTCAGTATATTATAATGTTATTTACAGATAAGATCCAGATATATTGTATAATTCTAAAGCGTTTTACTGTGTGATAATCAGAAAGCTTTATCATGACAGTAAAACTTCACTCTGGTCTCTGAAAGTTGTGAAAACGCTTATAAACAATGAATAATTAATAATCTTGGAATGCATAAAGTCAGCGAGGGATAAACTGGCTTAAAGATTTGTTTCATCTTAAAAAAAACATATACTGAGTTGTGTTTTGTTTCATTCACACATTTGAGTAATCTTTTATTATCAGTCTGTCTACATCTCTAAAGCTCAAAATGCTCTGTTCCACCTTGTGATGTCATGAAGCTGTAGTTTTCAAGTTCACAGCTCCTTTTAGCTTTAGTTCCGTAGAGATCGACAGTTCCAGGGCTGAAATTATCCAAATGATTCTAGTGAAAGTGTGTGGAGTTTAAGAACACAGTGGAGCACTTCCTGTATTACCACATGACATCACAAGGTGGAACAGAGCGTTTTCTGTTTGAGAGAAGAACTGCAGGGTTTGTGTGTCAAACGTGTGAATGAAACAAAACACAACTCTGGGTGTGTTTGTGATGAGGAAACATCATTATAACATAGATTAGAAAATAGTGTAATATGGATCCTTTAAAAACACAGGTTCTGTTTTTTACCTATTTAACAAAATCAGGTACAGCACCTTTGGGTTTTTTGCAAACTAGTTTTAAGTGGTAGAATCCGTCTGCTTTGAATAAATGGCTTAAGAACCTTAATCACAATGTAAAATGTATTTGTAATTGTAAAAACATCAATATTACAAAGAAACCTATAGCCTATAATAACAAATATAACTGTTATGAATAAAAGCAGTGTTTGATTAGGAAAGGAAAAACTTGAGTGAAATTTTGTGTAAAGAAATAGAATCAAAAGTGAGAACAGATCACTCAAAGACGCGGACATTCACCCCTAACTTAAATTGTGTTAGTTTTGTGTCCTTGGGCAAGACACCCGGTTAGTTAACGATACTTCAAACCCAATTTCTTCTGTTTGTAATTACCATCTGTTGCTTAAAAATATTGCAGCAACTTTCATTTAAAAGTGCACTATGTAACTTTTTGTTTTTTGGACTCTTTTGGGCACTTTTTGGGGGTCCATCACCTGCTTGTTTCTATGGAGATGTCACTGCTCTGCTTGGAATGTTCCACAGTATGACATTAAACAACCCTACCTTACTTTTATTATATTACTGCTGGTTTTATTGCTCAAAAATGCCTAGAAAAGCAGGAATTCTGACTGTGAGCGGGGTCGCCTCGCCACAGATCTGACCTGTAACTTGATCTGGTTTGTGCTTGTGCTGTATAGTTGTAATCTATGACACCCGTGGATCATTATGTTATAATTTTTAAAATCATTTTAAATCACAGTATTGATCTAAAATGACTTGGGAGCACAACAAAGAGCTGGAATTTCCGATGGATAGTTGCAGATCACAGTAGCAAGCAGAAGATTTTTTTCATTTGTGCCAAAATGACTATGCAACAGTGCCGACTCCTACATGTATCACCGATTAAGTTCAAATAAATAATGTTTTATGTCGTTTGGAAAATAAGCGATTAAAGATTACTCAAACATATACAAATCACTCCAAATACAACTTTGAGTGAGTAAATGGTCAGAGGAAACAACTATAACATGGTTAAAAGCTCTGAAAAGTCGATTTTGCCTAATAGTTCAGCTTTAAAATACAACATTATCTCTGCATACAACGCAGCCTTGCAATATGCTTTGAGTAAAAACATATGCCTAATAGACACTTTGTCATGTCATTTTGGCCATTTTCTTAACAGTAAATAATATTAAGTGCATTGACATTTTGGATTTGAAAGTGCTTTTGTTAATAATTTACGTTTGGCCATTTACCCAGAGGATACTTTTCTAAATTAAGTTTTCAAGCCAGGTTTTCTAAACAATCAGGAACATCAAGATTTATAGTCACTGCAGGTACCCAGCTGCATTAAGGATCAGATTGGAACCATCTGTATGCACAATATTTGGGAGCGGTCTGAGAGACGGCCTTTTCTGCCTTCTGACATTTGCCATACTTACTGCTAATTTAAAGGACCTACTGTATATTACCCTATTTTCTGATCTCAGTTGTAATGTTTCTTCATCAAAAACATACCGGGAATTGTGTTTTGTTTCATTCACACACATACACGTACACACAAACCCTGCATGTTTAGTCAACAGGAAGTGCTCCACTGTGTTTTCACTAAAATCATTTGAATAATTTCTGCCCTGGAATTGCCAATCTCTGTTGAACTAAAGGTAAAAGTAGCTGTTAACATGAAAACTACCGCTTCATGACATCACAAGGGGGAACAGAGCATTTTGAGCTTTGGAGATGTAAACTCAAACGTGTGAATGAAACAAAACACAACTCTGGGTGTGTTTTTGATGAGGTAGCAGCATTATAACATGTCTTAAAGCTCACAAGAAGACCTTTAATTGAAAATGTACTTCTTAATATAGAAGAGAAATCATCTCTGTTAAATTGCTGTGGGGTTTGTTACACTAATGACATCGCTGCCAGTGGTTCATGTGTCACTGGTCTGTAATTGGTTGAGACTGTCATAGTACCTTCATACATTAGAGTACCACCACATATGAGATCATGAATATTTATGATTGGCCTATAGTGCCTTTATGACATGTTATACCGGCTATGGCTAAATCGCATTAACTCTGTGAAATTGGGTCAACTGGTGCATTTGAATGATCTTGTTGTCAAAATATAAAGGATTACCAAAACTAAAATAAAAACAACTGCTGACTATTGATGAGGCTATAGTAAAAAGCCTTTTGTAAGACGTTTTATCCCTGTAGATTTAAATGTGGAATTGTTTTAAAGATGATAAACATAAACATTATATTTTGTTCTTTGTAAAGAGCAATATTGATCTAAAACAGCTTAAATGGAAATGAAACCACTGACTTCCTGTTCATTTTGCAACCCTATGTTTGATCTGGAGGCTTTTTTTTTTAAACAATCTTACGTAAGGTAGTACGGAGCAGTGGGTGGTGATGAAGTAGGTGAAAATTGGAACTTTTTCAGGATTCAAACTTCAAATGCAGGACTATACATGATAACTCAAACACACATTGACAAATCAAATTACAACTTTGTGTAAGCTAACAATAAGGCTACACAACATGGTTAAATCAATTATGCAATATTGACTTTGTTATAGTTGTTTCCTCTTCTCATTTACTCACCTGAAGTTGTATTCGGAGTGATTTGTGCATCATTTAAGACGGCGTTTTGGTGATCAACCTGTTTTCACCGACACCGACACACACCCACTGCTCTGTACTAACTTTGTTTTCCAATTTTATTTTCTTAATCGGTGATACACGTAGGATTCTGCAGTGCTGCATAGTCATTTTGGTACAAATGAAGGAAAAAAAAAATAAAAATACACAGCTTGCTATCATGATCTGCAGCTATTCATATGAGGGACAGACTTCACAGAACTGCTCCCATTGGACACCGCAGTTTTCTAACGTGGAAGTCAGTGGATCTGTTTCTTTTATTTTGTTTTTTTAAATGAATATTACGATTTTAAATATACCATAATGATCCATGAGTCAGACACAAGCATGTCCTCTTTAAAGGCTTGTAAACGTTGATTTATTACAGTATGCCTCTTTTAACTTTCAAACATCTCCTTTGACCACTTCTTGTTGCACGTTGAGTCCAGATTTCCTCTGATTCACCTGAAATCTCCTCTCCTCCCTCGACTGGCTCCATTCCACCATAATAGAGCCCCTGGAAACCTCTGACACTGCCATCATCTACCGCTTATTTTATCTCCTCAGCTCCACTCTGGATTTTTACGTTCAATGCTTTGTTATTCCAAAAGCACGCCTGTGAGACGTTAAAAGGAGTGAGAAAAAGTGGCACTTAGCATTCTGTTGAGTCAGCATTGCCACGGGCCACCATTAAATATAATCACAACTGCATAGCGACGCATAATTGAAAGACATAGGCGGTGATGGTGGCTGTGGGTGCACACAACAGCTCAGGAGGAAGCTCATATATCATGCTAACTACAATCCGTCATCACAAAACACGGATCAATTTTTTAGAGGAGCCACTATGGGGAACTGGATTAATCAAAAGTTTTATCTCTACCACCTATGGCTGTTTACTGACCTTAACCATAACATAGAATAGAGTCTGAGTAAGCTGTGAGTATGTGAGTAAAGAAAATTATACAGACATTATCAAGTTTTACTATTTTAAAGGTCCATATCTAAGTTATAATGTTGTTTCCTCATCATAAACAGACCTGGAGTTGTGTTTCGTTTCATCCACAGACATTTAACACTCAAACCCTGCATACTGTATTTAGGCTGAGTTCTTCTCTCAAACAGAAAACACTCTGTTCCACCTTGTGATGTGCTCCACTGTGTTTTTAAACTCCATACACCTACACTAGAATCATTCGGATGATTTCAGCTCTGGAATCGCCAATCTCTACCGGACAAAAGATAAAAAGTAGCTGTTAACTTGAGGCATAATTGAAAGACACAGGCGGTGATGGTGGCTTTGGGTGCACACCACAGCTCAGGAGGAAGCTCATATATCATGCTAACTATAATCCGTCATCACAAAACACAGATCCATTTTTTATAGAGGAGCCACTATGGGGAACTGGAGTAATCAAAAGTTTTTTCTCTACCACCTATGGCTGTTTACTGACCTTAAAGATAAAAACTATAAGCATAATATTTCTGTTGTTATCTAGATGAAGCAGACACAGAGTTAAGAATCTTGAAACTAAAGACTATTACTTTAAAGGTGCACTATGTAACTTTTCTGGTTGGAGGTTCAACACTTGCTTGTTTCTATGTTTCTATCTGTGTCATTGCTCTGTCTGAAATGTTCCGCAGTATGAAAATAAACAGCTCTGCCTTGCATTTATTCAGTTAAAGGTGGTTTTACAGCTCAAAAATACCTAATAAAACAGACAAAGAGGCGTTCTGACTGTGAGTGGGGTCGCCTCTCCACAGATCTGACCTGTATCTTGGTCTGGTTTACTCTTCATGAACATAGAAAGGTTTAACACCATGCTGTGAAACATTCCAGAAAGGTTACACAATGCACCTTTAAAGATAACAACTTCCAAGCACAGTATTTCTCCAGATGGATCTCCCCACAGAGTTAAGAACCTTGAAACAAAAAACTATTACTTTAAGGCTAGTATATCAAAGTGTGCCTGTCCTCCACTTTTTCTTGTTCCTCTTAGCGTCCAATGAATTACCTGGAGGAGCTATTGATTAAGGGAATGGGTTTTGTAATGTTTGTCCATATAAGACAAGTTTGACTCATTAAAAACAACAATTTCCTCTTCTGTCATCACCACTGCATTTAGTGAGCTTACTAAAATATATCCTCTGTTTTAAAGGGGCACTGTGTAACTTTTCTGGTGGAGGGCCGACCTTTTTCCTCCGGTGAGCTACTTTTATAAAACGAAAATGCCAGAGAGCTACTGGTTTCAGCGGTCACAAGAAATTCATCATATGTAAGAGCCACGGCAAGTCTTAAATGAGGTACAGTTATATGCCTATAAAACATAAACCATTATCTATTTATTAGTCTACAGTGTTAGGTGTCAAAATGATACATGTACAATAGTAAAAGGCATTTTATTAATCAAATTTTACTTAATAATTGTAATTCAGGAATCCCTTGGCGTAGCTCTCCATCCCTTTCCAAGTTGGAGACCCCTGGCCTAGAGGATCATTACACAGAATGGTTTTATGCTTATCTCTCTCCCTGGAGACAAGCAGCCGGAGATGTCACCACCAGGTCTATCATGATAACAGATTTTGAAGGAGGATATAACGCTCCAGAGAGATACTGTTATAAACGGTAATACTGAAATTACTTTATGCCACTGACACAATAACAATAATGCAAGATAACCTCAGTAAACCATTTCTAAACCAATAATTAGCCATAGAAGCTACTTTTTCAACCCTCTACAATTTTAGTTTATTTACTTTATTTTACAGGGACCATGTATAGGAGCGTTAATCATAGAAACCTTGAAAAATGCTTTGTACAAGACTCTAGCTCTCGGAGTTAATTTCCATCTATAGTCCCTGAGACAGACAAAACAAAGAATACAAAAATAGCATAAATGCAGTCAGTTACATGAAATATCTCTATCCAGTTCCCACCCTGCTCTCTCTGTGTCCTTAATCAGGTATAATTTAGTTGTTAGTTAATCTTGGCACTTCTGCGTTGTTAAAAAAAACAACAAAATGTTCTTAATTCATCACTAAACTTGTTGAAATCTTTGCATAGTTTGAAATGTGCGGGTAATTTGTTCCAATAAATGTGCTGGTAATTTGTTATTGTATTACTTCTTCTTTGTATTGTATTTTTTCTTTGCATGAGATATTCTACATTAGAGCATTAAACACATCTGCATTGCATTTTATTCAATTACAGGTGTTTTATAGCTCAAAATACCTTGAAAAACATGTATTCTTACCGTGTGCAGGTTTGCTTCTTCATAGATCTGACCATTAACTTGTCTCCACTGTGATTACCAGTTTATTTCCATACTGTGGAATAATCAAGGCAGAACAGTAATATCGCCATGGAGATAAGCAGGTGGCCGAACCTATACCAGAAAAGTTTCCTGGTGGAGGGTCCGTTAAGTGCTTTTCTCCATGGAGATGTTATTGCTTTGTCTGGAATGTTTCACAGTATGGTATTAAATCTTTCTATTTTCATGGAATTTTATGGTATTACAACAAAAAATACACCAAACCTCCCCATTTTTACAAAGAAAATGTACACATGATAAATAATGAACCCCAAAATATATTGTTCCAGCTTTCTTATATGAAACGATAAGTTGATATAGTAATTATTGTGACAGGTGTAGTCACCAGTCCAAGTTCAGAGCTTACTTTGTCATTGCTTTGCCTGGAATGTTCCATAATATGACATTAGTGGCCATAGCAGCTTGTCAAAGCCTGATCCCGTCAGATCTCAGAAGCTCAGCAGAGCCGGGCCTGGTCAGGACTTGGATGGGAGACGCTGGGAAAATCAGGTGCCACAGGGGGGCGCCAGTCGCAAAAAACTGTCATTGTGTTCTTAGGCAAGGCACTTCATCCACATTGCCTAGTATGAAAGTGATGCTGTGGCTATAATAGTAGCTTACCACCGCCGGGTATGGAGTGAATGAATAATCCTCTGTAAAGAAAAGGAAAGCGCTATATAAAACTGACGCATTATTAAAAAGCTCTACCTTACATTTATTCAATTACAGGTGGTTTTACAGCTCAAAAATATCTAGAACAGGCATTATGAATGTGAGCGGGGTCGCCTCTCCACAGATCTGACCTGTAACTTGGTCTGGTTTGGTCTCCATGAAGATAGCAAGGTTTAATGCCGCACTGTGAAACATTCCAGACGAAGTAATAACATCTCCAGGAAGAAAAGCATTTGACAGTCCCTCCACCAGAAAAGTTACACAATGCACCTTTAGAGATAACAACCATAAGCACATTTTCTCTTCTATCTTATCTAAATGGATCCAGTCCAAGTTTAGAGCTTGAATACAGATTTTTCAGGGTATTTTTGAGCAATAAATTATGTATGTAATTGAGCAAATGCCGTATTCATGGAACATTCCAAGCAGGGCAATAAGAAAAGCAGGTAGTGGAACCTCCATCTATTTATTGTACCTTTAATTAAAAAGAAAGTTTCATAGACTACAGTTGAAGACTTAGATATGCTCATTTATTTTAAGCACTCCAGTTTCTTTCTCACAGGGCTGGACGCTGCCGTGTACATTTGCACTATGTCAAAGATAGTGGGCCATTTAATAAAGGCTTTATTACCCTCTATTAAGTAATAAATTATATGAGTCTACTTCTATAAAGTCATCTGGAGTATGAATGTTCAAAGACAATTTGGCCTCTCAAAGCTAGTCCAAATTAAAGGTGCACTATATAACTTTTTGGTCGAGGGTCGGTCACCTGCTTGTTTCAGTTAATATGTCATTGCTTTGTCTGGAATGTTCCATAGTATGAAATTAAACAGCTCTACTTTACATTTATTCAATTACAGGTGGTTTTATAGCTCAAAAATACCTTGAAAAAAAGGCATTCTGTGAGCGGGGTTGCCTCTACACAGATCTGACCTGTAACTCGGTCTCCGTGAAACATTACAGACAAAACAATTTGATGGACCCTCCACTAGAAAAGTTACACAATGCATGTTTAAGGCTGTATTTTTTTTGCAGTATGTTAGTTAGAAAACAGACTTACCCTGGTGGGTGATTTGTGCTATTGTAATCACTTTTGAAAAAGAAAAGGTACTGGGGTTGTGATTAGATCTGCAATTACTGTTTGAAAAGTAGAATTTAGTTTGAAGTTCACATTGTAAATAACTCTGGAGCATTAACCTTTGAGAGAAAAATATGAACTGCTAAACCAATACATAACATTTTTGTAGAGGTCTGAAAATGTATATGTTTGCATTAAAGCGCCCATATCACGGCATTTTTTGATCTATGTTATAATGTTTCCTCACCAAAAACAAACCTGGAGTTGCACTTTGTTGCATTCACACATGTTTAAAACGCAGACCCATATTTAGAGTTTAGAGTTCTGCTCTCAAACAGAAAATACTCTGTTCCACCTTGTGATGTCATGTCGTAATACAGGAAGTACACCATACACCGTCACTAGAATAATTTGGATAATTTCAGCCCTGGAATTTCCGGTCTCTACTGAACTAAAGGTAAATTGTAGCTGTTAACTTGAAAACTACCACTTCATGACATCACAAGGTGGAACAGAGCATTTTGAATTCATATCTGCTCCTTTCTAATCATGTAAATGCCTTCTGTTATGGACTTTTATATTATGTATTGTTAAGCATTTTCATGAGAGGAACAAATTTTAAAAAAAGAAATGAAAAATGAACTTTCGAGCTGTAGATTCCAGGTATGTTTCTGATGAGGTAACAACATTCTAACATGGCCACAAGAGTCAATTTTGCATAATATAGGGCCTTTAAAAAATGGATTTTGTATAGTTTGCAGTAAAACATTCTCTTATCTAATCATTTCAGTCTTTGCCATTTGATAACTGCACCTACTCAAATTGTCTGACGCGTGTATACAGCGAAAACCACATGCGCTGTTGACTCTGGGGTTCTTGGGTTATTTTTCTTGCTAGGATTTGTACATCCGATTTTCGCTACCATCTGGGAAAATATTTATGTTTACATCAGTCATACATTAAGCGGCTCTCTTCTTTAGCTGTGCCCGCTCAAAACATAATCTCGTGCCCGTACCTGGCGTCAATGTGGCCGCCTCCTCTGACTGCCAGCTCTCCTCTCCTCCTTAGAACAAAATGTCAGTGAACGCCATAAATAAGACATGAGGAGTGACTGAGCCTGACCAGCTTCTCTCTCTCCCTCTTTTCTCTCTCTTCTCCTCCTGTCTTCCCCCTCTACAGTCTTATCTCCAGCAGCAAATTACCTCAAAGGGGGAACAAACTATGGGGACATGTGCCTCTTCCTCCCCCTGGCATCGCAACGTAAATGTCCGCCACATTTGTCTCCATCGTTTTCATTGTAGATTCCCCGAAGACGGAGCGGAGATGGACAGTTTTTTATTGCATGAATGCTCAGCCCTCATCCACGTGTCCTTTTCACATGCTGCTAGTATTGTCAAAAATAAAAGGAGCCTTGGCAGCATCTAAACAGCACAATTTGGATGCTAAACAAAACAAGTCTTTAGTCCAGTGCTATGAGTTTGTCCTTTTTTCTGTGATTACACATACGCTGTAGTTAGGCCTGTCATGATAATTACTATATTGACTTATCATTCAATATATGAATGCTGGAACAATATTTTTTTCAGATCAGATTTGAGCTACAGAAGCAGGGGAGTTGAAGGGGAAGGGACAAAGGGGTCTATTGTCCCGGACTCCAGGGTTTTAGGGGCCCAGAATTGGATTGTCTTCCTATTAATTTATTTTAGAGGGGGGCCCGTGTCAGGCTTCTTGCTCCAGACACCTAAATTTCTGTCGACGGGCCTGCACAGAAGGTTGAATGAATAATGTCTGTGACTCATTACAGACGCAAACTAAGTACGAAAGTGTTTCATTCTGCTGTTTTTTTTTAAATTACAGCTCATGATTTTTAACAATATTTTGCATTTAGATTAGTTTGTGTGGTTTGAAGGTGCACTATGCAACTTCTAAGGTGGAGGGTCTGATACTTGCTTTTCTCAATTGGTAATGTTATTTCTTTGCATGCGATGTTCCACAATAGAGCATTAAATATAGCTGCCTTGCATTTTATTCAGTTACTACCTCAAAATACCTTGAAAAACATGTATTCTTACCATGTGCAGGTTTGCTTCTCCATAGATCTGACCATTAACTTGTCTGTTTATTTCCAGACTGTGGAATAATCAAGGCTAAACAGTAATATCTTCATGGAGACAAGCAGATGGCAGAACCTATACCGGAAAAGTTACACAACACAGTTTTAAAGCTGCATTGTGTAACTTTTCTAGTGGAGGGCCCGTCAAATGCTTTTCTCCATAGAGATGTTATTGCTTTCTCTGGAATGTTACGCAGTATGGCATTAAACCTTTCTATATTCATGGAGACCAAACCAGACCAAGTTACAGGTCAGATCTGTGGAAAGGCAACCCCGCTCACAGTCAGAATGTGTTTTTGAGAAATAAAACCGCCTGTAATTGATAAATGTAAGGTAGATCTGTTTAATGACATATTGTGGAACATTCTAAGCAGAGTAATGACATATCTATAGAAACAAGCAGGTGACGGACTCAAAACCGAAAAATGATCTGTATTATCTATATTTTTCTATATATATATCATGCTTCAAAATTTGTTATCGTGACAGGCCTTACTGTAGTTCAATTAGGCTTCCCAGTCATGACTATCTCTTTGTTCCTCTTGAATCAGCTGCAATGGAAAAAACACCACGGCACACTGTTTTCATCAATAAACCCTGGTTGAGAATTTCATTACATTTTCCAAGAGCAGCAGAGGTGGTGGTGGCATCCGGAATAGGAAGGAGAAGCTGGAGCTGACAGCACTCAGCCAAATGGGATTTCAGGCCCTGCGCTGTAATAAAGTAAGGTTGTTTTTCAAGTAAGGAGCCTGAGCCACTCAGTAACTGCAGAAAGATGCCCCGGTAACAACTGCTGCACCATCCATCCTTAAGAGAAGTGATTAGGGCGCTCTTAAGGGCATTCTGTCTTCTTCTAGACAAGAAACAACAAAGAATTCTCACTCGACTTTTTGGAGATCTGGCAAATGGCCTTGGTGTTCTCAGACACAAACAAGCATAAACACACTCATAACACTTATTACAAAGAGCAGTTCAGTTTTGGTTTCAATGTTTTTTTGTTTCTTTTTGTTTTTTTAATAAATTGACAAACAAAACATGCATTACAGGAACTCAAGTAGCAAACCAAAGACTTAAAGGTACGCAAAATTGACTCTTGTGAGCTTTAAGTCGTATTTTAATGTTGTTACCTCCTCAAAAACATACCTAGAATTGTATTTTGTTTCATTCACACATGTCTGAGTAATGCTGCATTATTGTCTGTCTACACCGCCAAAGCTCAAAATGCTCAGTTCCATCTTGTGATGAAAAACTCTATAGTATCCATATATTGTGCCATTATATATGCAGGGCTTTTTTCAGATATATAAAAAGTTATTTGACTTTATGTTGACGATGGATAATGTTTGCAGAAATGGCCTCATGCTTCACCGAGCAGAGAGTACATTTCTGTGGAGCAATTTTGAGAGTATACAAAAACATATAAGAATCAAACATTATTCTGATTTTTCGCCTTTCACTGCTTATCTGTAGCTATGTGGCAAGCCAGACCGACGTAAGCTTTGACTTTTCAGATTCTAATGTGCAGTACGAATATTCAAGGTGAAATTGCTGTTGTAATATGCATACATTCTTTACAAAGCAGTCCACCACAGCATGGCTCCCCTCTCCCTGCGTGTGCTAAACAAAATGAGCTGTAGATAACGCATTCTATTTCCTCCATTCTCTCATGTAACCGTGCTCTGCCAGGACCCATGATCATTGTTTGTATTTTTGCTTTATCTCACCCCACATGTGAGTCTTTCTTCTTCTACTGTGTGTAGTAAATATTTGTGTGTTTTTTATTGTTGTCATAGGTGACCTGGTGTCTCGGGCCATGCTCTACCTCCAGCCTCTGTACACCAAAAACCAAAACAACGGAACTCCCATCCACCAGAAGAGCGGCCTGCTGCACTGGGCTCCCGAGGCCATCTACACACTCTGTTACTTCATGCACTGCCCCGAGATGGAGTGGGAGAACCCCAACGTGGAGCCCTCTAAGGTCACGCTCCAGACAGAACGGTGAGGCACATGACCAAAGGAACGGTGTGTTCAAATACAGCAGGGAATAATCTTGCAGCCAGTCTGTGTAACATGTCCGATGAGATTAATAATAATTTGTTAAATACAGTAGGCAAGGCAAGTTTATTTTTATAGCACAATTCGTAAACAAGGTAATTCAAAATGCTTTACAGAATAAGAAAAACAAAACAAACTAATATTGCTGTGCACCTCTGCTTGAGAGAAGAAGTCAGCCTAAATATGCCGGGTTTGTATGTAAAATGTTAAATGTGTGAATGAAAGAAAACACAACTCTCCATAATTATGACAGGAGAACTCATAAATTAGTAAAACATGGGTAGTGCTACTAATGATATAACAATACTGCATTAAATTATTATTCTGCAGGCAATAACCTCTGGTATATCTTTATAATACAAAATACAAAATGTGCGAAGTTTTTGAATAAACAGAACAGTAAATACTCATTACATGAATAAGTTTTCTTTTCTGACTCATTGTAATGTATATTAAAGCTGCATTGTGTAACTTTTTCTGGTGGAGGGTCTATCAAATGCTTTTCTCCATGGAGATATTATTACTTTCTCTGGAATGTTTCACAGTATGGCATTAAACCTTTCTATCTTCATGGAGACCAAACCAGACCAAGTTACAGGTCAGATCTGTGAAGAGGTGATCCTGCTCACAGTCAGAATACCTGTTTTTCTAGGTATTTTTGAGCTATAAAACTACTTGTAATTGAATCAATGTAAAGTAGAGTTGTTTAATGTCATACTGTGGAACATTCCAAGCAGAGCAATGACATATTTATAGGGACCTCCAAGCAGAAAGTTACATAGTGCACCTTTAAATGTGACAAAAAATAATAGCATAGTATATATAGATTTTTTTTTACACCTCTGTAGATAAATAGAATGCATTTCAGATGATTTCTTACAATAATGCACTTTGCTTTTTCCTATACTATTGTTTGGTTTACAGTTTGAGTGGGTTAAAATAACACTGGGTTCTTTGCTATCATGAACTCACACATGTGCAGGGCCCACGGGCACAGGTTTTCCTCACCCACCTCCTCTCCAGCTGCTGCTTTTGTTGCTTCTAATCTTGTCTAATAGCAGCTTAAGTTGGCTCGTTTCCTTATATCATTTAAAAATTGTCTCATTTATTATGCACATTTGTTAAAGGTCCAATATTATGGAACATTGACTCTAGTGAGCTTACCTGGAGTTGTGTTTTGTTGCATTCATGAGTAACCCTTTATTATTCATCTGTCTACATCTCCAAAGCTCAAAATGCTTTGTACCACCTTGTGACATCATGATGGAGTAGTTTTCACGTTAATAGCTACCTTTTACCTTAAATTCAGTAGAGACTGGTAATTCCAGGGCTGAAATCACCCAAATGATTACAATGAAGTTTAACAACACAGTGGAGCACTTTCTTTATTTCCACATGACATCACAAGGTGGAACGGAGTGTTTTCTGTTTGAGATGAGAATTCAGCCTAAATATGCAGGGTTTGTGTGTTAAATGTGTGAATGAAACAAAACACAACTCCAGGTGTGTTTCTGATGAGGAAACAACATTATAACAGTTCAGAAAATGGCGTAATATTTAAAAGCCGCCGAACTTTGAAATATTTTCCCAACAGATCACTTACAATTTAAGCTGTGACAGTTTTAGTAAGTTATAAGTAACAATAGTAATCAGCCAGGAAAGCCTTGAAATGAAATTGACTTTTTAATAGGTTACCCAGTGATAGAAAACAGAGATGGGAACTGTTGTATCGATTAGTCTATTAGACCTTTGTGACTCTTCTGTAATAACCATCTCATAATATGTCTTCTTTAAAGAACAGCAATGAAAAGGAGCTAGGAACTCTTTCTAGATAAGCTCAATGTACACCATTCACATCTGTCTGCTCATTATAACTGTATACTTTCTCCTCCTTTAGTTAGTCCCTTGGGTATGGAACTGCCGACTACCTTGACACTCTATTCTTTTTATTATCCTCTTGCTTTATACCCTGTAATACCACACCAGATGTTTCTTCAGAGTGGAGACTGTGGTTATAAGTAATGTCCAGGTTTCTGGCATCAAGACAAGGCCCTCTGGATGACCCAAGCACAGGCAGGCAGGAGCTGGAGCTGGTCAGAACTGAAAAACTCACTATAATGCTGAAGAAGAAGAATAAAATAAAGAAAAATACCCACTTCTGCATTTGAATTTTACACCTATTTCAACTTTCTACCTGCCTGTTTCCATGGATATCTGCATGTACACTGTATAAAGGGCCTAGCTAACTCGCTAGCTGCCAAATCCAGATAGAAAGTGAGCATGGGCACGCTTCCAGCTCCAGTGACTCTGGCTCCAATTGACTTTACATTGCAAAATTGTCACCGCTCTCTCTGTAAATGCTGCAGTGACCCTCATCATTTTGGTCTTAAAATGTTTGTATTAACCTGTTTTTATTTCACTATTTTGTCCATAAATTAAATGTAATTCCTAATATGGAACTGGCTCCAAATTCGCTCCTCTAACTGTAAGCCTCGATGAGCCTCATTTGACTGGAGCAGAACGCTATGGGTGATGTCACACTCACTTAGTCTACTTCTTTATAAAGTCTTTATATGTAACCTTTGTGGTTGAAGGTCCGTCTCCATGGATACAGTATGTTGATGCATTAAAATTGGCATTGGCATTAAAATTCTCAGTTGTTACAAGAGGTCAAGGTATTTTGGAGCAGTAAAAACATCAGTATTGAATATGCAAAATACTCTATGTACGTTTAGAGTAGAGAGAAATTTCCAGGAAAACAGTATATCTCCATGGAGACAAGGAGGTAGCAGACCCACTCCAGAAAAGTTTCACAGTGCCCTTTTAATTTTGCATTTATTCTTGTGGTGAGTCCATTATTCACTCACTCCTCACACTTGATGATTAAGCTACAGCATATTTCTGAAGAAGTAGGAGTCATTCTTTGTCCAGCCTCCTCTTCGTTCTTTGACTTACATTACACAAAGTGGATTCTTGTGAGCTTTAATCCATGTTATAATGTTACCTCAAAAACATACTTGGAGTTGTGTTTTGTTTTATTCACATGTTTGGGGAACCCTTTATTATCAGTCTGTGTACATCTCCAAAGCTCATGTAGTGGTAGTTTACAAGTTAACAGCTACTTTTTCCCTTTAGTTCAGTAGAAATTGGCAATCCCAGGTCTGGCAATCATACAAATGATTCTAGTGAAGGTGTATGGAGTTTAAAAACATAGTGGAGCACTTCCTGTTTTACCACATGACATCGGAAAGTGGAAGAGTGTTTTCTGTTTGAGAGAAGAACTCATCCTAAATATGCAGGGTTTGTGTGAATGAAACAAAACACAACTCCAGGTATATTTTTGATGAGGAAACCACATTATAACATAGATTAAAAAAAATAGCATAATATGGACCCTTTAAGCAATATTTTTTTTTGTATTTCACCTTGACTTGAAACACTAAACCAATATATCTAACAAAAACGTGATAGAATGGAAACATTTATATCTGAAAAAGTAAGTCTTCTCATTTTTACTGGTCCATTTTCCTATAATAGTCTCCATAGTGTTCTTGGACTGCTCTGTATTCTTCCTGGAACAGTCTTTGTCAGCTCCAGAAGTTGGAAACATGGCTGACAGTGGAGCTTAAGCAGCCTCGCACAGTACATTACTGTGGACTACATATCTTCTAAGCACAGTCTCAAGAGACCAACATGGTTCTGCTTTAGTGGTTATTTTCATCAGTATTGCGTTAAGATATAAATCCATAGAGCGAATGGAAAAATGAGCATCGTAAGACCCTGCTCTGTTGTGTATCACCTTGAACTTCACGTGTTCTTACATTTAGGAATAGACCTCGGTAGATTCTTGATTAGTGTTGTCCTGATTTAATTAAGCCAATGGAGCTGGGAGTGTTGCATGATGGTAGTGTAGTCTTTGAAGAATGGAGGAGCCTTAGATCAGATCAAGCAGAAGATCTCCACGGAAACCTGATGAGCGGTGTAAAAAGTGACTGACAGATGATGTTCGAGCTCATGTCAAGGACGGTACAGGCGTTATCAGGCTGTAACCATGGTGATGTATGGAGGAGGGCTAGTTTTCATCATACATATTGCACAGTGTCAAACAAGGCGAGGTTTGTTTGTTTGTTTGTTTGTGTTTTTATATCGCCAAATATGGATTCACTACACTTTTTATCTTATTCAAATAGACCCTGTAACAATTTGTAAACAAAAGCATTCTAAAGTCCAGGACAGAGGCAGCTGGAGGCAGAAGTGAAGTGGAACATAATGTGATTTTGATGGGAAAATTGGGATTAATCACAGAATTTCACAAAATGTGAAAAACCAAGAGAAATGTACCAAATGAAAACCTCTCAGATACATGTGAGTGATACCAGAGCGCAGTTTAAAAACATTTACAATTGTGTTTTATGTTATTTGTTTATTTAAGAAGAGATTATGATGGACACTAAGTACTTTTGACAAAGGAAAACTTCAGAATTGTAGGTTTACTGGACAAATCCTTACAGAAAATTTAAGTCCACTACAATTTTTCCCTTCATCTACAGACACATTACACATTTCATCACAAATTACACTTTTTGTGAAGCTCTAATACAATTTTTAGGTTAGAAAATGTTATTCTATCCTTCTTAACAGTGAAGCAAATTCACTAATATTTGTGCCCAAGGGTGTAGCACCAAATCCTCAAATCCACAAATCATATTGGTGGGCCCACACTACATGTTATCTAATGAAAAAAGCATATTAGAGGACCTTGTGAGGGGCCCCCTTGCACTGGGCCCTGGGTGAAAAGTACCCTTTACCCCCCCATTACGACGCCCCTGTTTGTACCTTGGAAATTCAAAATTATTTATTGTTTGTTATAATTTCATAAAACCGTTTCGCATTTAGATATGTTAATCAGTGAATCATTGAAAATATATAATGTCTGCTTCAGTTTGGCTCCAGTTGCATTGTTCCATTTTGATGACGTAGGATTGTAAAAGGTCCACCGGGAGGAGATAAAACCTTTATTTTTTAGTATCACAACCTCGATTCATAGGTCGTCTTTTCTCTGTTGGTCAGAAGATATGAAGATCATTCTAGACTCATTATATTGATACCTGGCAGCGGATGTCATCAAAATTTCCTAGGGGTGTGAAGCTAACTGAAAGCACTAGAAGCTCTAACTTAATCTGAGCTTTATTTTAACACAGTCTGACGAGAAAGAACTGATTTAGTTGGAACTACAACAGGTGAGATGATTTTTGCTTTTAAACAAATCTCTCACACATTAAAATTACAGTCACAAACTAGCTAGCATTAGCCAACAGTTTTTTTTTTTGTTTTTTGTTTTTTTTTTTTCCAGTTAGTCACTCACCTTTTTGTTGGAAAAAAAAAAAAAAAAACTAAAAACAAAAAAAACCCTCCTAATCAGGACATCTGAAAATGTGTTGTTTAAATCCATTTTGTATTTTTTCTTGAGTTTTTGGACTTACCTTAAATTTAGTGGCTGTGTTTGCTAATTGTGTGCTTTGTGTCACCATAGTAACTTCTGAACATTCCACCATAGACATACATCTAGTACACCCCCAGTCTGATGTCACTGCTAAGTATCAACAGCTTGATTTGAACTTTAGAAATGTCTCTGGCCTCAGTGCATTTGGTGGGATTAACAGATTTGTGGTTTTCTGTACCCTTTTATTGAGCAGGAGCGTCTAATCAAGACGCTGTAGTTTGGGTGGACAGCAAGATTTTCTCATAATGATGAATCTGTTTCACAGCTTCAAACAGCAGCCCTCTCTTTTATTGTGTTTGTCAAATTTTATTAGGCATTCAACATGCTTTATTTCATGGAAAATCCAGAATGATCTTTCTCTGTACTGTTTATACAGATTTATAACAGCCTGATTCCCACGCCCTCTGTCGCTCCTCAAGCCCGACCAAACGTGATCGTCCAAGAAACTCATTGGTCACCTTCCATTTACAAATAAAATCAAATGAATCTCATCTAGGGATGCACCGATACTGATACTAATACTGATACTGGTATAGGATATCGGTGCTGATATCAGTTCCTTGATATCGATTCCGTCACTATCCTGGTTGGGCCTTTATTTTGATGTAATAAGACGATTTACAGGCTGATTTTGGCCTGGAACGTCTCATAAAAAAAAAAAAAAAACAACTGTTCACAAGTGATTTGAAGGATAAACAGTTACAGAACACATTTGGATCTCATGTGTAATAAGTTAACGGTGTTTTAAGGAAATAAGTGTCATTTTCCACCCCTACACTGGTATCGGTCAATACCGGGTATCGGCAGATATTTAAAGTCAAAGTATCGATATCAGTATTGGAACTGAAAAAGGTGGATCAGTGCATCCCTAATCTAAACTCAGATGAGTTTACTGCTTCGCTCACTGATTCTGCAGAAATTTACTATATTTTTCAGTCCTCTGTGATATTTTTTTCCTTTATTTTTTCCAATATGGTGGATCATGCATGTCCCTGATTGGCTAATCCACCTGTCAATCAATCTGAAAATAGGGAGACTCACCATTGACCTGATTCATACAAGTGTGTATTCTGGATTCCATTCAAGGTGCTTTAATAACAGACTCTTTTCAAATGACATCATAACATTTTATAGGCCAATATTATTTGACACAGAATATTGGGCAGCTGCAATTAATATTGTTAAAATGTAAAATTATGTTGTAAAAAAGTGAGTTCTAGGGTTTAGTCAGTAATTGAAAATACCAGGTTCAACATCTATGATTTTACCATTTGGATATTTCAGTAGTACGATGTAATCAATAGGGAAAAGAGTCCCATGCCCCACATTTTTGCCCTTCAAGATGGAGAAGCTTACCACGCATTACCATCATATTTTTATACACTCACTCTCAACAGGATTTTTTTTTTTTGCTTAGTAGCTCATGCGAACTCCCTAAGTGTGCTCCTAATGTGTGCTTCTTATTATAGCCACTATTAGCCCCCGTGTGATGTCATCAATCCAACACTCGTAATACTCACATGGCGTGACATCTCCTCTCTGTCTTTTCTTATGAATATGGAATGAATGTGGATATATTTAGCATAATCTATTCATGACAGCTTGTTGGAATCGCCAGTTTTTACATGCTGTCAGTACGTACAGTAGCAGAGGTCAGAGTGTACCATTATGCATATGTATTTGAATGCGTCAGGGTTATCTTCCATGGCTAGCAGTGACTCAAAGGAAACCCATGTGCATTGATGTAGACATGGAATTACTCACAATTTTGATTCAGACTTTTGTAATTAATCATGCAGAAATTATCAATGGCGCAAAAAATAAGAGATTTGACCTGTCCAAACACACAAAATTGATTCTTATGAGCTTCGAGGCATGTTATAATGTTGTAACCTCATGAAAATATTCTTGGAGTTGTTTTTTTGTTTTCACACGTTTGAGTAATCCTGTATTAGTCTGTCGGCATCTCCAAAGCTCAAAATGCTCTGTTCCACCTTGTGATGTCATGAAGCTGTAGTTTTGAAGTTAACAGCTGCCTTTTACCTTTTGTTCAGTAGTGATGGCCATTTCCAGGGCAAATGATTCTAGTGAAGATGTATGGAGTTTAAAAACACAGTGGAGCTCTTGTATTACAATATGACACACAAGTTGGAACAGAGATTTTTAATCTTGAGAGAAGAACTCAGCCTAAATATACAGGAATTGTGTGTTAAACATGTGTGAATGAAACAAAACACAACTCCAGGTATGTTTTTAGCATAATATTGGCTCTTTAAAGTATATATACCACATGACATGTTACAGGACATAAAGTGAATGCAAAATCATAATGATTTAATGCCTTGTCTCTTGAAGTTATTTAAATTCAGCCCTTGACCTTGTGTGTTATCAGCTCTGTGGCACTCACATGCTCCAGGGTTCTATTGTTGGCAGGCTTCCTATTGGATAAACTGAAATTAATTTGATTGAATAGGTGAATATAAAGCAAAAACTAAAGATAAAATTTAAATAGTGAAAGTATTAAAAAGTGTCTACCTACTGATACCAAAATGATGTCAGTCCATCATAGCTAATCTAAGTGGTCTTTTGTAATAGCTTTTTTTTTTTTTTTTTTTTTTTCTGTCCTTAAACCTGTACTCTGAAGCTCATTTAAATGTTCACTGGGTATCCTTTCTGAAATAATACTTACATATTCCGGTCTTGGTCGGATTCTCCTTGACTTGTGAGGTCTGTAGACGTGTGTCTTTCTCTCCCCCTACAGGCCGTTCATGGTACTGCCTCCCCTGATGGAGTGGGTGCGCGTGGCTGTGGTTCACACGGAGCACAGACGCAGTTTTTCAGTGGACAGTGATGATGTGCGCCAGGCTGCACGACTCCTGCTGCCCGGAGTCGACTGTGAACCCCGCCAGCTCAGGTAAACAGACTCTGAAGCCAAACATAACACAAAACGCAAGTCTAGAATATATTACACTCTGATTCCACAACTGAAAACAACTGAAATCAACACATCAGCAACACCTCTGGAGTTTCAGAACTTGTCTACCATCACTTTAATTCATTTTAAAAGTGCACTGTGCAACTTTTTGGTTGGGGTTCCCTCACCTGCTTGTTTCTATGGATATGGCATTGCTCTGGAATGTTCCACAGTGTGACATTAAACAGCTCTAATTTACATTTATTCAATTACAGGTGGTTTTATAGCTCAAAATATACCTAGAAAAAAAGACATTCTGACTGTGAGCGGGGTTGCCTCTCCACAGATCTGACCTGTAACTTGGTCTGGTTTGGTCTCCATGGAGTTAGAAAGGTTTAATACCGTACTGTGAAACATTCCAGACAAAGCAATAAAATCTCTATGAAGAAAAGTATTTGATGGACCCTCCACCAGAAAAGTTACACAATGCACCTTTAAATAATCACGAACTCTAACTGACTCGGTTATGCATCTTAAAACTTTTCTGGCAGTGTTTGCTAATGTGTGCATTGTGTCACCATGGTAACTGCTGAACACTCTGCCAATAGAGATACATGTAGAACACCCCCACCTTGATGTCACTGCAAAGTATTAATGAGGCTAGAAAGAAAGTTACTTAGAAAGCGAGTTTTCCAGTTCGTCACTCTTATCTTTTTACAAGACCATGAACGCTTGTATTAAAAACAGGCTCCTGAAAATGTGCTGTTTAAATCCATTTTGTGTTTTTTTCTTGAGTTTCCAGAGAGTCTTGGTAGTGTTTGATAATGTGTGCATTGCTGCTGAACACTGCTCCATAGAAAATGTACAACAAAAACATCCATAATAGGTCAAATTCTCCAGGCATACTAAACAAACTGTACTGTATCTGTACTGCAGTAGTTTGGTTGTAGGATGGGGTGAATGTAGAAAAAAACATCTCTTTCTTTTGAGGGATTAATAAAGGATACTTCACTTTATTCAAATTACATTCCCTCTTTGATCACAATTAGTTCTTCTTATTCTGTGGTCTGAGTCGCCCTTGGGCTGGGAGAAACGTGCGTCTGCTCCAATGACCACCGATCTCATAATTACATAAACAGACACGTGCCCGCAGCCAAGAAGGGTTAGGCCCAAGGATTCAACCGAAGTCTGCAGCTGGTTAGTGGGTTAGTCATTCAGGGATTATATTACTGCTGAAAACAACTGAACAGTTTAAAAGTCCTATATTACACCAAGCTGACTGTTGTGAGCTTTTAGCCATGTTATAATGTTGTTACGTCGTCAAAAACATACATGGAGTTGTGTTTTGTTTCATTCAGATGTTTGAGTAAGCCTTTATTATTAGTCTCAAAACTGAAATTATCCAAATGATTTTAGTGAAGGTGTATGGAGTTTCAGAACACAATGGAGCGCTTCCTGTAATACCACATGACAGTGTTTTCAGTTTGAGAGAAGAACTCAGCCTAAATATGCAGCATTTGTGTGTTAAACATGTGTGAATGAAACAAAACACAACTCCAGGTATGTTTGTGATGAGGAAACAATATTATAACAGATTAGAAAATAGCGTAGTATGGGCCCTTAATCAGTTAGAGAAAGTGAGTCAGTTCTTTCATACAATTTTAGTTTGGATGGACAACAAGATTTTCCAAGTATTTCCAGTTTCACAGAGCAGTCTTTTTACTGTATCTGGACAGAAGTGGCATTTGTCAGTTTTATGGGGTAAATAAACTGCGTTATAGCGACAGGCCCTGACCACATCCTCCTCTCATTTCATTCATTCTTTGTCCTTCAGAACGGATGACTTCTTCTGCGCCTCGAGGAAACTGGATGCAGCCTCCACAGAAGCGAAGTTCCTGCAGGACCTTGGGTTTCGTATGCTCAACTGTGGACGCACTGATCTGGTGAAACAGGCTGTGAACCTGCTGGGCCCCGATGGCATCAACAGCACGAATGAGCAGGTAACTTTTTGTTTGGGGGTCCGTCACCTGCTTGTTTCTAAGGATATGTCATTGCTCTGCCTGGAATGTTCCACAGTGTGACATTAAACAGCTCTACCTCACATTTATTCAATTACAGGTGGTTTTATAGCTCAAAAACACCTAGAAAAACAGGCATTCTGACTGTGAGCGGGGTTGCCCCTCCACAGGTCTGACCTGTAACTTGGTCTGGTTTGGTTTCCATGAAGCTAGAAAGGTTTAATACCATACTGTGAAACATTCCAGACAAAATAACATCTCCATGGAGAAAAGCATTTGACAGACCTTCTACCAGAAAAGTTACACAATGCACCTTTAAAGTATATATACAGTAACACTTAAAGGGCCCATATTACGCTTTTTTTTTTTTTTTAATCTATGTCATAATGTTGTTTCCTCATCATAAACATACCCGGAAATATGTATAGGCTGAGTTCTTTCAACTTGTGATGTCATGGTAATACAGGAAGTGCTCTATTGTGTTTTTAAACTCCATACACCTTCAGTAGAATCATTTGGGTCATTTCAGACCTGGAATTGCCAGTCTCTACCAAACAAAAGGTAAAACGTAGCTGTAAACTTGAAAACTATTACTTCCTGACATCACAAGGTGGAACAGAGCATTTTGAGCTTAGGAGATGTCCACAGACTAATAATGCAGCATGTGTGAATGAAACTAAACACAACTCCAGTATGTTTTTGAGAAGGTAACAGCATTATAACATGGTTTAAAGCTCACAAGAGTCAAATTTGCATAATATAGGACCTGAACATGAACATTCACATACATATGCATGCTTTAAAAATGAGACCCCTGTTCTGGATCTCAGGATTATTCAGTTTTTGATCATGCCAAAATTATACAGGCCACAATATAATAATAAAATATAGAAAATAATTATTGAGAGACTCAGGTTGTAGAATAGGTGATCTCAAATTAATCTATTCTCCAAAAAAGGATGCCCGCGTGTTATTCATTTGTCTGTTTATCACAATATTCTAATTTATTCATGCAGAAATGTCCATCATGTGAATGAAAGAGGATGAAGGATTTTTCTGTTGTTCGGCCATTGTGTTGGCAATTATGAATAAACTTAAAATCACAGCCCTTAACAATCATCAAACTAGTAAAGACATCTTTATTATCGGTTCATTTCTTGTTGCTATTTCCTGGGGCTCGTATATGGCACTTCTAATGAGTCCACGGATGCAACTGTGCAACTTTACCTGACGTGTGATGCTAAAAGTAGGCTCTGCTCTGTCTGAATTTATATTACTCAAGATAGACTTTAATCTGAGTTTTGTTTTAATACAATCTGATCATAAAAAACTGTCTTAGTTGGAACTACAAAAGGTGAACTGATTTGCTCTGTTAAAGGTCCTATATTACACAAAATGCATTATTGTGAGCTATAAGACATGTTATAATGCTGTTACCTCATCAAAAACATACCTGGAGTCATGTTTTGTTTCATTCACACATGTCTGAGTCATTCATAATTAATCTGTCTAAATCTCCAAAACTTAAAATGCTTTGTTCCACCTTGTGTTGGTTTTCAAGTTAATAATACCTTAAATTCTGTAGAGATTGGCAATCCCAGGTCTGAACCCATCCAAATGATTCTAGTGAAGGTGTATGGGTTTTAAAAACACAGTGGAGCACTTCCTGTATTACCACATGGCATCACTGTTTGAGGGAAGAACTCAGCCTAAATATGCAGGGTTTGTGTGTTAAACATGTGCGAATGAAACAAAACACAACTCCAGATCTGTTTGTGATGACGAAACAACATTATAACGTAGATCAGAAAGTCACTCTTTAAACAGAATTACAGCCACAAGCGAGTTAGAAACCATTTTCAGTTCAGTTTTTCACATCCAGAACAATAATCATCCAACTAGAATTTCATATTGTACATTTCCTGTTCTCATTTCCTTAGGCCTCGTATATATGGCACTTCTAATGAGTCCTTGGATACAACTGTGAGAGAAACTGAGGATAGAGAACCCGTCTGTGTTAAGGGTGTAGGGCCCTGCAGGTGGAGAGTGAAAAGGGTTAAAACCACAGACTGCAGCTCTGCCTCGTCATACACAGAAAAGATTATTCTGACGCAGGTTCTCTGTGCGGCAGAATTGTCAAACAGGTCTGCATTATAACAGCAGCATAGCAATTTTTTCTCTCTTCTTTTTTTCTGTCTTTTTTAACTATGGACCGATAATATTTGTGTCTGAAAAAAATAAAAAAATAAAAATAAAGTAAAAAAATAAATAATAATAAAATAAAATAAAAAATGAATAAAATAAAATAAAATACATAAATAAATAAATAAATAAATAAATAAACTAGCACACCCACTAGACCCTTTAAAATCATGTCATCAATGTTCAAAATTCTGTAATGGAGGCAACTGGAGGCAAAGTGAAGATAACAGAATATAATTTCGATGAGTAACTGATTAACAGATCTAAATGTGAATGGTTTTTTGACATTATAACAAAAAATAAACAACCATTTTGAATTTCCAAGGTACACATGTTCCGATTCCAATTCTGAATCCGATTAAAAGTAATTTAATTCCGAATAAAAATTAATTCTGCTTTAAAAAGACCATGTAAACACTTAATTTCTAATGAAAGTTTTTATTCAGAATTAAACTTAATTCCGAATTAAGCGGGTGGTTTATTCTGATTTATTCCTCGATCATGTAAACGTTTATTCTGTTTGAAAATAATTCCGGTCGTTCGGCGCATGCTCGTTGGGTCGCCCTTCTGACGTAATAACACACTGTGAGATGTTTTTTTTATAAGTACGCTGGAAGAACTACAAATAATGAAAAGAGTGGATGGAAAACATAAAAACACTAACCAAACCGAGATGACAAAAAGCCGGTAGCATCTGAAGTGTGTGTTTTCTAAATAAATATATTCATGTCCCTGTCCGATCAGAACCCTTCCCAACCCCCAGACGTTGAGCAGAATTAAATAAAGCCACTTTAACGTGTTTTCCATGTAAACCTCAATTCGGAATTATTATTTCCATGTAAACTCAAAGGAGAATAATTTAATTCCGAACTATTTAATTCGGAACATCATGTAAACGTGGCCATTATGTTCCACTTCACTTTTGCCTCCAGCTGCCTCCGTCCTGGACTTTAGAATGTTTTTGTTTACACATTTGTAAAGTGTTTGCAGCTGATGTCATCAACATTCCCTGAGGCTGTGATGCTAACTAGAGGCTCTGCTATGTGTGAGCCTCTGTTCTTCTTAAATCTGAGTTTTATTTTAACACAATCTGACCAGAAAGAGCTGATTTGATTGGAATGGCAACAACTGAGATGATTTGTGCTGTTAAACAAGTTTCTCACAAGTTTCACAACAGGTTAGTCACCCTCACCTTTTTGTTGAAAATCAAACTCCTAAACAAGACCATGAACGCTTGCATTGATCACGGACTCCTGAAAATGTTCTGTTTAAATCCATTTTGTACTTTTTCTTGAGTTTTCAGGCATTCTTAAATCTTTTTGGGCGGTGTTTGCTAATGTGTGCACTGCGTCACCATGGTAATTGCTGAACATTCCACCCTAGAGATACACGTAGAACACCTCGAGCGTGATGACACTGTAAAGTATCAGTAGCACTCCAAACAGTATCGCTGGGGAACTACTGCAGGTGTTACTTACTAAAGGAAGATTAATCACAAACACGGCTTTGTATTTTTTATATTCGACAGCGCGGGGCGGCCCTAGGGCAGATATTGATTTGTATCTGTTAAAAATGAATTAATAGAGTAAAACTTTTATGAAACGTCAACACTTAAGCAGCAACGGAGCGCTGGATCAATATACACCTTTTTTTTGTTGTTTTTTGAGCTTCTTATAGCAGCATCGACTGTTCTCACGACATTTTCTAACTTATGCCTGTTTAGGGGATGACTCCTCTGATGTATGCGTGTGTCCGTGGAGACGAGGCCATGGTGCAGATGCTTCTCGATGCTGGGGCTGATATTAACAGTGAGGTGAGTGCGCATAAACCTGTGATGTTATTTTGTATTTAAAACACCCATGTTACGCTATTTTTTTAATCTATGATATAATGTGGTTTCCTCATCACATACATAGAGTACCTGGTGTTGAGTTTTGTTTCGTTCACACATGTTTAACACACAAACCCTGCACATTTGCCACGATTACATGAGAGCTTTAAATCCGATTAAAAGTAATTTAATTCCGAATACAAATTCATTCCGCTTTAAAAAGATCATGTAAACACTTAATTCCTAATGAAAATGATTATTCGGAATTTAAACTTAATTCCGAACTAAGTGGGTGGTTTATTCTGATTTTAAAGCCGAATTAATTTATTCCTCGATCATGTAAACGTTTATTCCGCTTAAAAATAATTCCGGTCATTCGGCGCATGCTCGTTGGGTCGCCCTTCTGACGTGATGACGCACTGCGAGATGGCGGCCCGGAGCAAACGTTGGTCTCAAACCGAAACAATTATTTTAATAAGTGCGCTGGAAGAACTAAAAATAATGAAAAAAGTGTATGACATAAAACATAAAAACACTAACCAAACCGAGATGACAAAAAGCCGGTAGCAGCTGAAGTGTGTGTTTTCTTCCAGTCGACGTAAATACGTTTGTCTGTCCAATCGGAACCCTTCCCGACCCCCATGACATCACAAGGGGGAACAGAGCATTTTGAGCTTTGGGGATGTAGACAAACTCATAATAAAGGATTACTCAAACATGTGTGAATGAAACAAAACACAACTCCAGGTGTGTTTTTGATGAAGTAACAACATTATAACATGGCTTAACGCTCACAAGAATCCATTTTGTACGTATATATGGACCTTTATAGGGCTTTAAAAGTACACTGAACTCCATAATGTTCTTAGCCATAATTAACATACATTTTTTATATAGAACTGTGCCCCAAAATATTATATTCTATGTGTTATCACTATTCTGTAAACAGTAGAAAGAAAAGGAGAAAACTGGCCATTATTCATCTGCATTCATTTCACTCTATTACAATAAGGATCATGAGACTGTGGCATCACTGTGGTGCCAGTGTTCTTGATTTAAAGGTGCATGGGGTAATTTTTTCCAGTGGAGGAGTGTGCCACTTATTTGTCACCATGGAGATGTTATTACTTTGCCTGGAATGGTCCTTGTTATTGCATTAAACCTTACATTTATGCATTCTTACTGTAAGCGTGCAAACAAATCCAGCCTTTAACTTTATCTGGTGCTGTCATCTGCTTGTCTCCATGACGATAGATATGTTTTATAATGCCTGCTGTGGAACATCCCAGACAAAGCAATAATCCAGGGCAAAGCAATAACATCTCCAAGCAGAAAAGTTACATGGTGCAGCTTTAAAGGGCCCATATTACGCTATTTTCTGATTTGTTATAATGTTATTTCCTCATCACAAACACACCTGGAGTTGTGTTTTGTTTCATTCACTCGTTTAACACACAAATTTAGACTGCATTCGTCTCTCAAACAGAAAACACTCCACCTTGTGATGTCATGTGGTAATACAGGAAGTGCTCCACTGTGTTTTTAAACGCTATACACTTTCACTAGAATCATTTGGATAATTTCAGCTCTGGAATTGACAATCTCTACTGAACAAAAGGTAAAAAAAAAAAAAAAAAAAAGCAAACTTGAAAACTACAGCTTCATGACATCACAAGGAGGAACTGAGCATTTTGAGCTTTGGAGATGTAGACAGACAAATAATAAAGGGTTACTCAAACATGTGTGAATGAAACAAAACACAACTCCAGGTGTGTTTTTGATGAAGTAACATTATAACATGGCCAAAAGTTCACAAGAGTAATTTTTGCGTAATTTAGGACCTTTAACTGTAGTATCTATGTGAGCAGAAGTTTATTCTGGTGAAACACAAGGTCATTCTGGGAAGTTCTCGTGATCCTTAACTTCATGATTCACTCCAACCACATTACGTCACATCATCATGTCACTTGTCTCAGATCCTCAGGCCAAAGCACTGAGTAATTTTAATTTTACTAATGTACTTTTATGCCTTTTATACCTTTGAGCTGAAGGTTTGTGTGGAAATAATGTAGGCTTTTTTAACTTAACTCTGCAGTGTACAAAACATTGCCTATAAAGGTGGCTGATATTGACAAAAAAAGCAATACCTCTACATTTTCTGACTATTTTAATTTTTTTCTTGCTTTATGGGCTTCATTCACTCCCATAGACTCTAAATATAAATTGTAGCCGCCATGTTCCAAATAGGAAGTTCGCATGCGGCTCTTCCGGCTCCTACTGACTCTGGCTCCCCTTGACTTACATTAGAATATCTCTCTCTGTAACTGCTGCTGTGTGTCCATTTTGGTCTTAAAATGTTCGTATTAACCCGCTCTACATGGTCCTGGTGTTTTTTTTTCCACTATTTTGTCCGTCAAAAAAATTTATATTAATATTCCTTATATAGAGCCTGGATACAAATTCGCTCCTGTAACCGTGAGCATCGCGAGCTTCATTTTAGTGGCGCCGAATGCTATGGGTGACGTCACACTTGCTTAGTCCATTTTTTATAAAGTGGTAAACTACTACTTTAGCCACAGTTGCCCTGGGGCAGACTGACAGAAGTGGGGCTGCTAATCTCCGCCATCAGCACACACCATTTTCATACTTCAGGTTGGGGGTTCCTAAAATTCTAATAATAATCGGAATGCCATAAAATCTAAACAAAAGTGCACTGTAATGAACCTTTTTTGGAAGATGACTCTACATACTTCTGTTTTTGCAGCCATTTAAATTTTATTATAAACAAATTTTGCATATCTCCAAAACTATTATCAGTGTTTCTATATATACATATTTCTCACAGCTCTCACTGCTGACGCCGAATAAAAGATATGATCTGAAAGAAGCTATTGTAATGTTATGTTGTATTCTAAATAAAAATCCAAAAGCCATGAGAACTGAAAACCGATATCAGAAAAATGGAAAAGTCTTTGTGTACATGCTCGGCCCACTCAGCTGTCCCGTGTCACGCTCACATTTGGCTCAAAGCTCTTTTCCCTCTTTCTCCCCTGACTCAGAGACCACAGCGCTGCACAGGACAGAAGTCAGAGCAGCTTCAGTGCAGATCCAGTTTCAGAATAGAGAGTTTGCATGAGTTCTATCTAGACACATCAATCCACTGTGTTCATTAGGGAGTGAGACAGTGACAGGGTGTCCTCTGTAGCCCCAGGGTGCCTCTTAATTACTCCTGTAGAAAGTTCTAGTCCACCTCTTCTCCTGCAGCAGCCTGTGTCGTAGTTTTAACGTTAGGTCTGTCACGATAATTACTATATCGACTTCAATATATGACAGATGGAACAATATTTTGGGGGCTTAGTATTTATTGTGTGTAACGTCACCTCTAGCCAAATGAAGCTTATCGAGACGAGCAGTTATAGGGGCGAATTTGGAGCATTTCGAGTTCCATATTTGCAATTCCGACCGGCGAATATGATAGCAACCAAAGAGCCAATCAGAAGCGAGGCTGTTGAAGGTAACGCCCCATCATCTTAGCAATGCTGTCAGTCAAACCTGAAAAGAGGGCAGCTAACTGTTATTAATGTTCATATCTTGATTTACGGACAAAATAGTAAAATAAAAACACCAGGATCACGTAGAGCGGGTTAATACGAACATTTTAAGACCAAAATGATGAAGCTCACTGCAGCAGTTACAGAGAGAAGGGCAACAGTTTTTCAATGTTAATTTGTAGTCGATGGAGCCGGAAGAGACCCCATGCTCACTTCCGCACATTAGCTATGTCCATTTACGTATACAGTATATGTGTGTACCATTCTTTGCACCAGTAGGAAATGTTTTTGTTTTTTTTTTGTTTGTTTTTTTTATTGAAGAACTTCTATGACTCATTACAGATATAAACTATAGTGTTGCATTCTTCTATTTATTTACTGCAGCTCATTTTTAACCTCATTGGACATTTTGAATCGAATTTGTTTGCTTCAGGGGTTTTGCATTAGTGGCAAAATTAGTTTCAGTATTATCGTCCATATTTACTTGGACAATACAGTATCTCACTTCATAATTTGGTGTCGTGACAGGCCTATTTAACAGCTTCATCTCTCTCTCTTCCCATTTGTCCCTCACCCTTCCCCCTGTCTCCTCCTCTCCCTGATTCCTCCCCCTTGTGTCCCTCCCCAGGTGCCAAACTCAGTGCACAAGCATCCCTCAGTGTTCCCTGAAACGCGGCAGGCCACGCCCCTCACATTCGCTGTGTTACACGGACATGTGCCTGTGGTGCAGGTACTGATGTGATTCTGCCATCGCTTCATTGTGCCTCATTGTCATCTTAATTATCATGTCTCAAAAAGACAAAACGTTTTCTCTGATCTAAATATATCCAGAGTTGGTTGGCTGGTGTAATTATGTGACCAGAGCAAAGTTATTTGGGGAAATGCACTCATCCTGTCAGTGTGAACTCTTGGTCAAATAGACCAGAGCCCATTTTAGGAAGTGGGAAGTGGAAAATAGTCTAATTGTTATTGAACTGGCATGCTAAATGAGTTTGCCCTTTAAGTGATGTGTTCATTGAATTTTGAATCATTACCTTCTAATTGAAAACAGCATTGTTCCTCAGTTTAATCTGGACACATTTAGCTGTTCCACCTGTCCTGGGGCATTTAAATATTTAAATATTAAATTATTAAAATTATTTTGCAGATTGAATGTTTAAGAAAGACCTAAACATTCAAACTGTTTGTGTCTAAATGTCAACAATCAGAAGTGAGAATCCCCCATAAATCACCAGACATTATATGTGACATTTACTGTAGATTTATTTGTGATTAAAACGTGTACAGTACTAATACTTTAAATACTCTATTATGTATTTCATTATGCACCTAACTGTTCGCTGGTGAATTACACTTAAATGTGTTCTATGTTCTATATTCCCCTTTTCCTTTTGTGTGTGTGCATTCTTGTGTGTGTGTGTCTGTGTGTGCATTCGTGTGTGTGTGTCATGTTGCTTGTGTTATGCAGCTGCTGCTGGACGCTAAAGCCAACGTGGAGGGCTCCCTACAGGACGGGATGGAGAACTACACGGAGACCCCTCTGCAGCTGGCAGCTGCCGCAGGTAGGCTGAGCCCTGTCTATCTGTACAACAGCACTGACAGCACCAGCTGGCCATCTATAAGCAGCTCATATAACCCCTGATATCTGCATGATTACTGGCACAGCTGAGTCATTTTTCTCTGGAGCTGATATAAAGACAAATAGGAACATGGAAAACAAAGGCTGAGGCTTGCTCCTCTGCATCAGTGTCTGTTTAATCTAATCACACGCTCTCTGTGTAATGGATGATTCTTCTGCAGGTAACTTTGAGCTGGTGAGTTTGCTGCTGGAGCGGGGGGCTGACCCCATGGTGGGCACCATGTATCGGAATGGCATCTCCACAGCGCCACAGGGAGACATGAACTCCTACAGCCTGGCAGCAGCTCACGGGCACAGGTGAGCTCTGCAGTTATGTAACAAGTGGATAGATATAAATACAAGGAGCGGACCGAACTTTTCCTGCACATTCAGCATTAATCTTGTTTATTCTCCAACACTAATTCTGCAGTGTGTCAATAAAACTGCAGTACAGCTGCTGAATCACTGTGTGCCATTAGATGCTTAGTGCGCCGTGACTGATCAGCTGTTCCTTTTTCTCTGTGGATGTAGATTTCTACTAGTTAAATTAAAATTTTACATTTAACCAAATCCAGTTAAAGAGAAGTTACTGAGAATAAAGAACACAAAGCCCCAGTGCTTTGCTTATGAGCAGAATATTTGAGAGTCCCCTCACATAAACAACAATAACTCAATAACTCTGGGTTATGAGGCTCCAGAGAGAATGAATCACATTCACTGCCAAAAGAAACCCAGAGATGGCCCACATGGGGCACTGTACAATTGCTTGTTTTTCGCCTATAGACTTTCATATCACACCTCTAATACAGAATAAATCCCATTTGGTTTGAAAAGAATATGTTTTTTTTGTTTTTTGTTTATTTTTGCTGACAATTTAACCTTTTTTGTACCTTATAGCAATATCTTCCAGAAGTTGCTGTGATTCTGCCATTGCTTCATTGTGCCTCATTGTCATCTTTATTATCATATCTTAAATGTGCACTGTGTAACTTTTTGACTGGGGGTCCGTCACCTGCTTGTTTCTATGGATATGTCATTGCTCTGCCTGGAATGTTCCACAGTGTGACATTAAACAGTTCTACTTTACATTTACTCAATTACAGGAGGTTTTATTGATCAACACTGCCTAGAAAAACAGGCATTCTGACTGTGAGCGGGGTTCCCTCTCCACAGATCTGACCTGTAACTTGGTCTGGTTTGGTCTCCATGAAGATAGAAAGGTTTAATGCCATACTGTGAAACATTCCAGGTGAAGCAATAACATCTCTATGGAGAAAAGCATTTGACTGACCCTCCATCAGAAAAGTTATGAGTGTGAACTTTTGCCAAATAGATCAGAGCCCGTTTACAAAGCGGTGGAAAATAGTCTAATTGTTACTGAACTCTTATAATTTATGCAATTTAACTGTTTTTGTACTTTATAGAAATATCTTCCGGAAGCTGCTGTCCCACACAGAGAAGGAGAAAGGAGATGTTTTGTCACTGGAGGAGATTCTTGCTGAAGGTTCTGGTTCAGAGCTTGAGGGTCAGAGTCCATCTCAAATTGATCTGATCCGAAGTGGAAAAGCTCGACTCAAAGCCCTGAAAGAGGCCATGTACCACAGCTCCGAACACGGTCACGTGGACATCACCATAGACATACGCAGCCTGGGTTAGTCTACATATGTCTGGGTTTCAGATGACAATCACATTTAATACAGATGGAAAATGCTAATTTGTGTTGTAATGCAGTGGGTTTTTGGCTCCAGTACAGGTACTCCAAGCACAATTGTTGAACCTGATCATCATCAACTAATAATGTTAGGGGTGACATCACACTCCCTTAGTCCACTTCTTTATACAGTTGGTTTTAGCCCATTTCTTTATTCAGTCTATGGTTTTAGCCCATTTCTTTACACAGTCTATGCTACAGACTGGTGATCTTTACGCACATGTGTCTGTCTGGTCCCAGGTGTTCCGTGGACTCTTCACACTTGGCTGGAGTCTCTTCGTACTTGCTTTCTTCAGCACAGGCGACCTCTGATCCAGGGTCTTCTGAAGGAGTTTAGCTGCATCGAGGAGGACGAGTACACAGAGGAGCTCATTACAGACGGACTGCCTCTTCTGTTCCAGATCCTCCGAGTGAGCAAGGTACACCCCCACAGCTAACATCTGCTAGCACGCGCATCACCTACTCCCATGTATCTATATGGCCGCATCTCATTTCTTTTTCCTCGCTTCCTTTTCCTTGATTCCTCTCCTCGATCTTCCATTTTTCAGCTTTCAGTGAAATACGCCATATTAAGTGGTGTCCCAAAGCTCAGAGGAGGCAAATAAGGAAACCACAGAGGAAACATTATTTGTCTCAGTGATTTTATTTATTGTTACAGTTTAAGTACAGGGACATCAGCAAGGGATGTTTGACATGTAAAATAATCCTGAATTTCACATTAAAATTAAGGAACTAGACAAAGCTGTCCCATTCACCCTCAGCTCATGTCTTCTCCAACCTCTCTCCTCTGCTCCTCTGCTTCTCTCTCCTCTGCTCCTCTGCTCCTCTCTCCTATGCTCCTTTTATTTTTTATTTTATTTAACCTTTATTTTACCAGGTAGGTCGATTGAGAACCAATTCTCATTTTCAGCGACGACCTGGCTCCTCTCCTATGCTCCTCTCTACTCTCCTCCTCTCCCCTCTGCTTCTCTCTCCTCTGCTCCTCTCCTCCTCTGCTCCTCTCTTCGCCTCTGCTCCTCTCTACTCTCCTCCTCTCCCCTCTGCTTCTCTCTCCTCTGCTTCTCTCTCCTCTGCTCCTCTCCTCCTCTGCTCCTCTCTACTCTCCTCCTCTCTCCTCTGCTTCTCTCTCCTCTGTTCCTTTGCTCCTCTGCTTCTCTCTCCTCTGTTCCTCTGCTTCTCTCTCCTCTGCTCCTCTCCTCCTCTGCTCCTCTCCTCCTCTGCTCCTCTCTTCGCCTCTGCTCCTCTCTACTCTCCTCCTCTCTCCTCTGCTTCTCTCTCCTCTGTTCCTTTGCTCCTCTGCTTCTCTCTCCTATGCTCCTCTCCTCCTCTTCTTCTCTTTCCTCTGCTCCTCTCTCCTTCTCTCCTATGCTCCTCCTATGCTCCTCTCTTCGCCTCTACTCCTCTGCTCCTCTCTACTCTCCTCCTCTCTCCTCTGCTTCTCTCTCCTCTGTTTCTCTCCTCCTCTTCTTCTCTCTCCTCTGCTCCTCTCCTCCTATGCTCCTCTCTTTGCCTCTACTCCTCTACTCCTCTCTACTCTACTCCTCTCTCCTCTGCTTCTCCCTCTTCTCTCCTCTGTGGGTGGGACTTCCTCTCCCTTTTCCTGCAGAATCGAGGAGAGGAGGAATCAAGGAGTAGGAAGCGAGGAAAGAGAAATGAGATGCGCCCTATATGTGTCTCCTTAAGGCTACATGACCTCAGGCTTTCTATTGACTGGGACTGGGCAATGTCAATCTCTGTGATTGACACGCTCCCATAGGTCTGTTCTACAGCAATATTCTAAAAGCACAACGATTTATGATGGCCCCCTTGTTTCTGTTTGTCTGTCATTTAATCTCATGACCCCCTTGGTAGCCTATAAATCAGGCCTTAAACAGCCCTCTTCTGACACCTGTTTTTCTCTGCTTTGTGTTGCATTCTATATTATCCCTGGAGCTTTGCTGTCATGTCTGTGATGGAAATAGAAGAGTGGAGTGCGGGGAGCAAACACACTGTCTCAAATAAAACACAAGTGCAGAATGATTTGAGTAAAATATGTTATTGAGATTTTTCTGACAAGCTTTCTTTTAAAGGGCTTATATTGCGCTATTTTCTGATCTGTTATAATGTTGTTTCCTAATCACAAACAGACCTGGAGTTGTGTTTTGCTTCCTTCAGACATCAAACACAAATCCTGCATATTTAGGCTGAGTTCTTCTCTCAAACTGAAGACACTCTACTGGGCTTTTAATCTCCATACACCTTGACTAGAATCATTTGGAGAATTACCAATCTCAGCTACATTTTACAAAAGGCAAAATGTAGCTGTTAACTTGAAAACTACAGCTTCATGACATCACAAGTTGGACCAGAGCATTTTGTGCTTTGGAGATGTAAACAGACTAATAATAAAGAATTACTCAAACATGTGTGAATGAAACAAAACACAACTCCAGGTGTGTTTTTAATGGGGTAAAAACATTAAAACATGACTTAAACCTCACAAGAATCAGTTTTCTGTAATATAGGCCCTTAATGATAGGATTGTGTTGAGAATTGAAAAGACTGAAATATAAACTAACAAACTGACAGAGGAATTGCATTACAGAACATGTTTGCTACAGGCAGGGACGTCAGCCTGGTGGGGGGTGGGGGTTACCTAGGGCAAGTGCAATATGTATTTTTCATTAGACAACATGTAGTGTGTGCTCAGTGAGATGATTTGTACTCAGAGCGCAAAATTTGGTGCTACATCCCTGGCTACAAGGTTAGCAGTTTGGATGCAAAACAAGGCAATATTTAGTTATTTCAATTAGTACTTGAAAGATTTTATCCTTCGTGATTTGCTAATTACTTCCATTCAAATTGTGTTTTTGGATTAATTTTATTGAATCTTGCAGCCTTAGACTCCACATACTTAAGAATGCACATGGCGTGGTTGGCCTCTCGTTCTGAAGCGTCTTTTGGACCACACTTACAGTCACACGCTCTCCTTCAGTGGCTCTTCCTCTGTCAGTCCTCGTCTTCGTCCTGGCTGATGTATGAGGGGAGTGGCTGACCCCTGTGTCCCTGAAGGGCCCTGAGAGGCTGTTGTCTGTCCCGCCTGGAGGACATCAAAGAAGGAACTGTTCTTTCTTTATACTGGGCTCTGCTGACTAAACACAGCCATTCTTCTGTCATGGGTGATGTTTTGATTTCATTGTTTTGCATATTTTGGTGTGTCTTATTCCTTTTAATTTATGTTCTTGGAGTTTTAATTTGAAATGTTCCTGTCTCTTGTGTTTTTGAGTTTTACTTCCTGTCTGTTGATCATTTTTTCACTTGAGTAAAAGTACAGATACAGGGGCAAAAGATTACTCAGCTAAAAGTAAAAGTATATGAAAAAATCTACTCAAGCAAAACTACGGAAGTACCTGTTTAAAAATGTACTTTAAGGGTAAAAGGTAAAAGTATGTTGCGAAGAATTTAAAGCATCAAGGGTAGCGATTTTGATAAAGAATTTAGCTGATTTTAAGTGATTCAGCTAATTTCTTAATTTGTTTTAGCTGTTTTTGTGTTTTTGTGCATTTGGTTTGCTCAAAGTTGGTATATTATCTCACATTAAACGGTTTCAAACCATAAGAAAAGTCATTTTTACTTTTCAGTCAAGATCTAAAATGTAGTGGAGTAGAAAGTACAGATACCTGCTCTCAAATGTAATGAAGTAAAAGTAAAAAGTATCCACTGTAAAATTGACTTTTGTTAAGTACAGATACCTAAAAATTGTACTTAAGTATTGCATTTTTACTTTTGTACTTTGATGCATTCCACCACTGCTCCTCTGCCCTTTGTTGGTCCATTGTCAGTGTCATTTGTAAGTTTCGATTTTGTTATTTTGTGTTTGGTTTCTTCTGCTCTTTGTTCTAGTTACATTGATCAACTGTGCAGTGCAGTTCTACATTTTGGATCGTCTCTCTTTTTAAATCGTGACATGTTCTCTGTGTGCGACCAGAGCCAGTGTTTGTGGAGAAATGCAGAAAAGCCTATCTGTTGTTGAAATAGGTTATTGAATATTTTGTTAATACCTATTTGTTACTGTCACGCTCATGATCACGCTTCACTGATCCAGCGCTCTGTTCGGCTCTGATTTAAAAACACACACTGAAACACACACTGAAACACTGTAAGCCTATTATGAAGGTTAATCTCTGAGGTAAAAGCATTTTGATTGAACATGCCATTTGCACAGATACGCTGCTATTAAAGGTCCTATATTTTGCAAAATTGACTCTTGTGAGGTTTAAGCCTGTTAGAACGTCATTACTGCATCAAAATCAAACCTGGAGTTGTGTTTTGTTTCATTTACAGATGTTTGAGTAACTCTTTATTATTAGTCTGTCTACATCTCAAACTCAAAATGCTCTGTTCCACCTTGTGATGTCATGAAGCACTGGTTTTCAGGTTAACAGCTCCTTTTACCTTTAGTTCTATAAGGATTGGCAATTCCAAGGCTGAAATCATCCAAATGATTCTAGTGAAGGTGTTTGGAGTTTAAAAACACAGTGGAGCACTTCCTGTATTGCCACATAACAGGTTGAACAGAGAAGAACTCAGCGTAATTATGCAGGGTTTCTGTCTTATGTGTGAATGAAACAAAACACAACTCACGAATTATGCTGGTGATGAGGAAACAACATTATAATATAGATCAGAAAAGAGGGTAATATAGTCCCTTAATGTGCAGTCTTTCTCTAGTTTTTAACAAAAGTAGCCTGTCATTTTCATGTTTTCCACTTTTCTTGTCTTCTTTTGTTTTTTCTTTGTCAGAATGAGGTGATCAGCCAGCAGCTAGCAGCAATTTTCACTCAGTGTTATGGCCCCTACCCCATCCCCAAACTGGTGGAGATTAAGAGGAAACAGTCATCACGCTTGGGTGAGTGCTTTTGTTAAAAATAAAAACATTTTAGTAATAACACTTTTTGAAAAAGGCTACTTTTTAAGAGATGCTTTATAGAGTAGAGAGATGCCCCCTGGTGGTTATTGCACTTATCACAGTTGCTTTAAAATTATTAGTTTGTTCATCACTTTTGTTGCTGTAACTTTATTGTTGTTTCAGATCCTCACTTCCTGAACAACAAAGACATGTCTGACGTGACCTTTTTAGTGGAGGGGAAGCCGTTTTATGCCCATAAAGTTCTGCTTTTCACAGCCTCTAACAGGTAATTTACTCAATATTATTAACCCAGAGCTTTAAGCCAGGGCCAGGGCCACACAAGGACACGAGGGTGAGGGAGGTAAAAGTTCATATTGCTCAGAAGTTTTCTTTCTATGAAGTTTTGTACAGTAAAAGAGCAAAAAGGCTTGAGAAAAACACTGATATAATAAACTGGAAAAAAAATATCTGTATTATTTTTTGTGGGTGAAAAACAAACAGGTCCATATCTTTGATACCTTCAGCGATCCATAAAGTGATTTCCTGCGTCCTTGAGCTGTTTACAGAGTCTCTATTGTCCTGCCATTGCATTTTTCTATTGACACTTTGCAGTGAATGGCTTCATAAAAAGACAGGGGGCTAACAGCCCGTCACTCAGATGTGATTTGACAACAGGTCCTTAGAGAAAACATCATGTTATTCTAATTTAATCCTGTGTGAGGGATAGAATTCATTGTATCATTTTCTAACATGCAAATGAGACATAATTTCATTTCTTTCATTTTATTTCCCAAGGTTCAAGACTCTATTAGCCAACAGGCCGTGTGGGGAGAACACTTGTATTGAAATCAGCAATGTGAAGTATCATATTTTTCAGGTAATGTGCACTTGTCCAACACTTTTATGCACATTCTTTTTTATGAATCTGATTTTAATCTTGAGTTGTATCTTACATTCTCAGATGGTTATGCAGTATCTTTATTATGGAGGCACTGAAGCTTTGCACATAAGAAATACTGATGTTATGGAGGTATGCTGAATTAAAGATTCTATAGACAGATTATTTGTTTATCAACAGAGGGATGCTCGAGCGCCGCTGTCTGCACAGTTAACATGAAGTTTGCAACACTAGTGAGCGCTGTTGTCAGTGCACTAAAACAGTTTATCACCGTATGATAAAATAAGTTATGAGGCTAAATTAACATCATCTTAATGACCCGTATGCGTTAAATGCAGGTTAGTGCGTAAATGACGAGAAGAAATGGCTCAAACTTCAGGCGCCGGACATCCTGATCGACACAGCTAGCCTAGCACCCCGGGAGAGCCTGAAATTCTGCTGAAATCCAACAAAACACTGACATGATAGAAGACAGGACAGCGGCTCTTTCTGCAGGAGACATGCGCAGTAGAGCGTGAAGTGACATAGTTTGATAATCCCTCTGTATTACACAAAATCAACTCTTGTGAGAGTTAAGCCATGTTATAATGCTGTTACCTCCTCAAAAACATACCAAACATAAACATAGTTGTGTTTTGTTTCATTCACACATGTTTGAGTAATCCTTTATTATCACTCTGTCGACATCTCCAAAGCTCAGAATGCTCTGTTCCACATTGTGATGTCATCAAGCAGTAGTATTCAAATTAACACCTACCGTTTACCTTTAATTCAGTAGAGATTGATAGTTCCAGGGCTGACATCATCCAAATGATTCTAGTAAATGTGTATGGAGTTTAAAAACACAGTGGAGCACTTCCTGTCTCACCTCATGACATCACAACGTGGAACAGAGTGTCTCTATTTTTCAGTTTGAGAGAAGAACTCAGCCTAAATATGCAGGACTTGTGTCTTAAATGTGTAAATGAATCAAAACACAACTCCAGGTCTGTTTTTGATAAGGAAAAAACATTATAACATAGATCAGAAAATACGCCCCTTTAACACAATCTTTCTCTTCAATAGACAAAGTTTAAGAAAGAAATCCAGTATTTTATAACAGATTTGGAAGATTTAATGGAATACGTTGTTTTTCAGCTCTTGTCCGCTGCCAAGTTCTTCCAGTTGGAGGCGCTGCAGAGACACTGTGAGATCATCTGCTCCAAAAACATCAACACTGAGACTTGTGTGGAGCTCTACAACCACACCAAGGTTTGAACGATACGAAACAACTGCATTTCAATACTCATACTTTGCACCTGGTGTCGTCAACATTCCCTGGGGGTGTGAGGCTAACTGAAGGTACTACACTGTCTGAAGCGCAATTAGACTTTAATCTGAGCTTTATTTTAACACAATTTGACCTTAAAGAGGTGAACTGCAATAACTGAGCTGATTTGTGCTGTTAAACAAGTCTCAAACTTCAAATTGCAGTCACAATTTAGCTTTAGCCAACAATTTTTCAGTTAGTCTCTCACATTTTGTTGAAAATCAAACTCCTAAACAGGACCATAAACGCTCGTATTGATGACAGGCTCCTGAAAATGTGTTGCTTAAATCCATTTTAGATTTTTCTTGAGTTTTCAAACTTAATTTTAAAACATTGGGCTAATGTGTGCATTGTGTCACCATAGTAACTGCTGAATATTCCACCAATAGAGATACATAATTAGACTGAGACAAACTTTATTGATCCACAAGGGAAATTACCTGGACACAGTAGCTCACACAAAACAATATATTCTAATAACAAAAGAGAAATGGTATTAATAAATTCTAAGTAAGTAGCAAAAATAGCAAGAGACTGGTGTCAAACATGTAAAACACCCCCAGCGCGATGTCACTGCTAAGTATCAACTGTTTTGCTTCGTCAAACACCATATCTTCTCTCTTTTCATAGTTCTTAGATGCTCCAGACTTGGCGTCCTACATCGAAGGGTTTTTCTTGAAAAACATGGTGATCCTGATCGAGCTGGAGCCGTTCAAACAGCTCCTCTACGACTCTCCCCCCGACAGCCCCGCCTACGAAATCCTGCAAGAGCTGGAGAAAACTCTGGCCATCCGCATTCAGTCCATCCACCTGTCCTCCTCCAAAGGGTCCATAGTCTGAGCTACTGCAGAAAACATTAAAGGTTCTATATTATGCAGAATTGACTCTTGTGAGCTTTTAGCCATCTTAGAATGTTGTTACCTCCTCAAAAACATACCTGGAGTTGCGTTTTGTTTCATTCACACATGTTTTTTTTAGACTTGGACAAACTTTATTGATCCACAAGGGAAATTATTTGGACACAGTAGCTCAAACATCACAATATATTATAATAGAGTTTAAAAAAAAAAAAAAAAAAAAAAAGATAGCAAAAGACAGGTGTCAAATGAGACATAATTATAAAAATAAATGTGTTTCTTGTATTACCACGTGACGTCACAAGAGTGTTTTCTTTTTGAGAGAAGAACTGCGTTAAACGTGTGAATGAAACAAAACACAACTCCAGGTCTGTTTGTGATGAGGAAACAACATTATAACAGATCAGAAAACCGCGTAATATGGGCCCTTTAAAATCAAGCACTACAGATGATCTATTTTGACCTAAAAGAGCGAACTTTTCTGGAACAATCCTTGTATCTGTGAATCCTGTCATTTACTAAAAAACGCAGAGGGACGTCAGTATCCATCTCAATTTTACACACTATCGTAAAAGTATAATAAAACACTAACTCTTTGTACAATACATGTTTAATACAATATAATATGACTGGGTAGAAGATACAGAAAAAAATAAATGTGATAAGCCATGAGAGTCAGTTTTCTAAGCAGACGGATCATTAGCTTGAAATCCATTTTTGTAGATACGCAGTAGTCTCTAGCTATGTAGGTTAGTTAGCATTTCTTGTGAAGCCAAACCTGAACATAGCTACTTGTACATAAAAGAAAGAAAGATATTATGACTTTTATCTGAACAAATGGAATGACAGATATTATTTTTCTTTCCTCATTGCTGTGTAAATAGTGTTGATAAAAAGAGTTATTGATAATGTAAGTTAATGTATATACACACAGATGTTTCTCATGTGTCCTATTGTTGACTATGGCTTTTAAATTTGAATGTTATATGCATGTTGGGATGTAGGGACGGTTGTATCACGGGGTTTTCTGAACAAAACTACTTCTCAAGAGTTTATAGTTATAGAAGAGTACCTTTGTCATCAGCATGGGGGATCTCATTTTGTGCAGCATACACGGTGTCTTCATTATTTTGTGTTAAAGGGCCAAAGCGTGTTTAAAGATGCGTTGTGTAACTTTTCCGGTGGAGGGTCCGTCAAATGCTTTTCTCCATGGAGACGTTGTTGCTTTGTCTGGAATGTTTTCTTAGTATGGAACATTTCTATCATCATGGAGACCAAACTAGAACAAGTTACAGGTCAGATCTGTGGCGAGGCGACCCCACTCACAGTCAGAAAGTCTGTTTTTTTAAGTATTTTTGAGCTATAAAAAATACTTAATTTAATAAATGTAAAGTAGAGCTGTTTAATGTCATACTGTGGAACATTCCAGGCAGAGCAATGGCATATCCATAGAAACAAGCAGGTGACGGACCCTCTACCAGAAAGTTACATAATGCACCTTTAAGGGAAATTATGCTTTGGGCCTTTTTTGTTTGGGATTGTGAAAACACATGACTTGTATGTGTGACTTTCCTCTATAAAGAACTATGTAAAAATGCCTGTGGATCTTGTTTTCATTTATTTATTCTGTCTTCAGTCAAATTTCCAACAAGACTTTTCAGCTCTGTTTGATCTTAAGTTTTTCCTCTATTCTCAAAAGTTAGATCTCAGCGGGATGGTAATTTTAAGTGGCACCCAACTGCCCATCCAGAAATTCCAATAAGAAAAGTATTGTCTCAGAGTTGCGTTATTTTTAACGTTATAGTGGTGTCAACTAGACCTGTCACAGTATATTGACGTTAATATATGATAACTGTAACAATATATTTTTGGGGCTCAGAATTTACTGTGTGTACAAAAACCTCGCAATAATGGGAAGATTTTTGTTATTTTAGTGGTAATACGATAAGATTTGAGAGATGTAGATGGTTGAAGAAGTCACTTTTATGGCATCTCAGGACTTTAAAGGTCTTATATTATGTTAAATTTACTCTTGTGAGCTTTAAGGCATGTTATAACGCCGCTTAAAAAACTTAAAAGAGTAATTCTTTATTAATACTCCAATCTCCTAAGCTCAAAATGCTCTCTTCCACCTTGTGATGTCATGAAGCAGTAGTTTTCAAGTTAACAGCTCCTTTTACCTTTTGTTGAGTAAAAATCAGCAATTCCAGGGCTGAAAGTATCCAGTTGATTCTAGTGAAGGTGCACGGAGTTTAAAAACACAGTAGAGCACTTCCTGTATTACCACGTGACATCAAAAGGTGGAACAGTGTTTTCTGTTTGAGAGAAGAAGTTTGAAAGAAGATAAACGTCAACAAAACAAAACTCTAGATATGTTTTTGATGAGGATACAACATTACAACATAGATCAGAAATTTACGTAATATGGGCCTTTAAATTATACTGTATATATATTTATAATGGTATTATTTTGCTTTATTGTTATTGTAGCAGTAGCATAATGTAGTTTCAGTACTGTTGTTTATCTTTGTATATCTCTGTAGCAATATATCGTGCTTCAAAATGTGTTATCATGAGTTGAAAAGGGTGGAGTGTCTGTGCCAGAGAAAGGGACACAATCAGAAAAGCAGAAATCAAAGAAAAGAGCAGCCCAACGTGAGGCCGGCTCCTGCAAAGAACAAGAACAAAGCCAAGAGAACAGCCTTCCCTTGTTCCTTATGTCCTCACCTTCAGAATCGCCCGTGAAACAGACAGGCTGAACTTTAAATAACAGCAAGGCAATAAGGACAGTGGTGGCTAAGAAAATCATGCTGAAAACTTTACATCTAAACACAAATGAATTTAGTAACTTAAAGGTGCACTGTGGGACTTTTCTGGTGGACAATCTGCCACTGGCTTGTCACCATGGAGATGTTATTGCTTAATGGTCCTACTATATTATACAAAAAGGATTTCTTGTGAGCTTTAAACCACAAGTTTTCATCAAAAAACATACCTGATACCTGGAGTTATGTTTTGTTTCATTCACACAGGTTTGAGTAATCCTTTATTATTAGTCAAAATGCTCTGTTCCACCTTGTGATGTCATGAAGTGGTAGTTTTCAAGTTAACCGTTACAGATATAGTGACCTTAGAGCTGGACAGTTCCTGCGCTGAAATTATCCAAATGATTCTAGTGAAGGTGTACGGAGTTTAAAACACAGTGGAGCACTTCCTGTATTACCACATGACATCACAAGGTGCAACAGAGTGTTTTCTGTTTGAGAGAAGAACTAAATAAACTAAATATGCAGGTTTGTGTGTTAAACGTGTGAATTTAACAAAACATAACTCCAGGAATGTTTGTGATGAGGAAACAGCATTATAATATAGATCAGAAAATAGCTTAATATGAGCCCTTTAATGCTTTACCTAGAATGTTCTGCAGTATGGCATTAAACCGGCCCGAGTTACAGGTCAGATCTGTGCAGAGGCGATCCAGCTCACAGTAAGAATCCATGTTTTTCAAGGTAATTTTGAGCAATAAAAACACCTGTATTTAATTAATGCCAGATAGACATGTTTCACGCCATGCTGTGGAACATTCTAGGCATTTAACATCTCCATGGATACAAACAGGTATTTTTGAGGAAGAGTCAAAGGAAACAATAAAAATCCAAATCTTTAAACGCAGCCTGAAGCTTTACTTATCGCTTATGTGGAAAAATATGATAATTTAATATAGGGAGATAAGGCAGAGCAGTGCAGGGCGATAAAGAGATGCATTGTCTTTGCCATTCCATGTTTTTGAATTAGTTTGATGGAAGAGGACCGCAGGAAAACACAGCTCCGGTTTGAAAAATGTTGGAGTGTGATGTGAGCTGTTACAAATGCAATCAGCCTAGAGAAGAAGAATATGGCGAAACTCAAAGTAGGTAAGTATATATCTCTATTTGCAGTAATGTATGGCCTGTATAGACTTTGCAGCTGATGTCATCAACTTTCCCTCAGGGTGTGATGTTAACTAAAGATACTCTGTCAGACTCTCAATCAGACTTTAATCTGAGTTTTATTTGAAAGGCACTCTGTAACTTTTTGGTTGGAGGTCCGTCACCTGCTTGTTTCTATGGATATGTCACTGCTCTGTCTGGAATGTTCCACAGTGTGACATTAAACAGCTCTACTTTACATTCATGAAATTACAGGCGGTTTTACAGCTCAAAAACACCTTGAAAAACAGACATTCTGACTGCCCTCTCCACAGATCTGACCTGTAACTTGGTCTAGTTCGGTCTCCATGATGATAGAAGGGTTTAATGCCATACTGTGAAACATTCCAGACAAAGTAATAGCATCTCCATGGAGAAAAGCATTTGCACATAGGCTCCTGAAAAATGTGCTGTTTAAATCCATTTTGTATCTTAAAACTTTTTTGTCAGTTTTTGCTGGTGCACATTGTTTCTCCATGGTAACTGCAGAACATTTCACCATAGAGATACATGTATAGGGTGACCAGATTTCCCTTTTTACCCGGGACAGTCCCTGTTTTGAGCCCTGTGTCCCCTGTCCCATTGATTTGTCCCAGTTTTACACAAGACATGTCCCAGATGTCCCTATTTTTGACTAATCTGATCCCTGCCAACAGTAAAGAGGCATAAACTGTCATTTGTTTAGGTAAAATACAGAAAAGCTGCTTAAAAATCACCAAAACACAAAGAAAATGTGACTTTACTGCCTCACATGTTGGTCATGAATGGCCCAAGTCCAAAACAATTTTCCTTAATTACGCACTCGTTTCACAATTTTATTACCAACCACCACAAACCAAAGGTGTCCCAGTTTTTTATTTTGAAAATCTGGTCACCCTATACATGTAGAACACCCCCAGCGTGATGTCACCGCAGCGTATCACTATTGATCTTAACGGTATCTCTTCTGTTTAGCCAATACAGAAGGCGACCACATCCTGGAGGTCACGGGGTCGCGCTCCGGTCTGTGGACCAGCAGCTCGGCTTTATTGAGTCGTGCCCTTTTCCATCAGACGCCTTTTAATTCCTCTTTAAAATCTCTGGGGAAGTTTTGTAATGTCAGACCTGGAGTTACTGTGTGTGTGTGTGTGTGTGTGTGTGTGTGTCTGCTTGTGTGAGTGTTCTTGTGTGTGTGTGAGGCGGAGACATCAGCCTGCCGAGGGATGGGGTGACAGCAGTTGTTAAGGAGTCGCCATGGATACCGCCGCCCAGGAACAATGTTGAGCGGGGAATGCAGCGCAGTGTTAAAACTAAAAGGATTCCAGTGGTGCGGATGTACGTGTTAAACTCTCATACACAGACACAGACACACAACTATACACACAACGTCATACCACAACACTGAACTATTGTTGAACTGTTTTCATTAACGAGGCAATTTGTATTTAAACTATGAAATATTATGCGTAATTGGATTAGCTGCATCATATGGGATTATTTGATTAAACCGGGTTAAATTCTCATTTATGTTTTGAAAAGCTCCGCAGGGCGTCTTAATTTGCTCTGAACTAGTAGAAGTCACAAGGGCAAATCAGCAGAATGTGAAAGTTACTATATTTTATAAACATTACTGTAACTTTGGGCCAAAAAGTGAATTCTAAAAACGTCACTCTGGACTTGGACTTGAGCGTCACCTGATGAGTTGTTTTTGTATACTTTTTGTGTATGTTTTAAGTGTGTTTTTGTTTATTTTTATTTTTAACTAAAGTCAAAATATGTAAGTGTAAGTGTATTTGCAGTGCTGTATAGCCTGTATAGACTTTGCAGCTTTTGTCATCACCATTCCCTGGGGGTGTGACGCTAGCTAAAGGCACTACTCTGTCAGACGCTCTATTAGACTTTAATCTGATCTTTATTATAACACAATCTGACCAAAAACCCTGATTTAGACAAGATAGCTAGGATTAGCCAGCAGTTTTTCAGTCTCTCTCACCTTTTTGTTGAAAATCAAACTCCAAAACACGACCCTGAACGCTCGTATCGATCACAAATACCATCCACTTGGTATTTTTCTTGCTTTTTCAGGCAGTTTTGTAACTTTTTGGTCAGTATTTGCTTAAGTGTGCATCCTGTCTCCATGGTAACTGCTGAACATTCCGCCACAGACATGCACGTAGAACACCCCTAGTGTGACGTCACCACAGAAAACATTATTATATCTTTGTACAGTGTCATTTATTTAACTAATGTTCTCTGGAGATAACTTTGCCTGTGTTTCAGTCAGTCTATTGTTCACACTGGAGAGTAGGCCGATATGCATGCGTGCGTCATGGCATGCACAAGCAATCAGGAGGCTAAAGGGGAGTTTGCCCGACTAACTCTGCCCCCAGAGAGAGCCCCCTTCACCCCCTTTACCCCCTTCATACCCCCTTTCTCCCCCCTTTCTACCCCTTCGTCCCTTGTTGTCATGCACAGGCGGTCCCCTTCCAGCACAAACACGCTGGCGACACAGAAGCCATGTGTTTCAGCTCCACGCTTTGAAGGACTCCAGAACTTTTTTCTTTTTTTTTCCCTGAAGAGTTCTAGGGGGAAAAAAAGACGCTGCAAAAGGAGGGGTAGAAAGAAAGAGTAAAAAAAAAAAAAAGGAAGCACAGTGCAAGGCTAAAAAAGACAGAGACATGGGACAGAAGAAGCAACAGGGAAAAACAAGCTGGGCTCAGGCTGATCCACTCATTTAATCCTCTGATATTCTCTTGTTCTTTTTGCTTTTGTGGGAGATCTTTCTTCAGACCAAGGAGAATCACAGGTATGTTTGAACCAACTGGAAACTAGAACAATGAAGGAAGAATAAGCGGAGCCTTGTTTGCGTTGGCATTTGGAAAGGAGGGGCCCCTGTGTTTCAAAACTAATTAGTCCATTAATAGGCTGTTGTCCTGCATTGCTGTTTAATTTATTCTTTTGTTTAGGCAAAGGAAAATGTTACCCAAGTTCTAAAGGTGCACTGTGTAACTTTTCTGGTTGAGGGTTCGCCACTTGCTTGTTTCCATGACGATGTTATTGCTTTGCCTGTAGTATTACACAGTGTACCATCCTCATGTATGACTGTACAGCTTTTTATATGCAAATTTTCTCTCCATTTGTTGCTTAGTTGCACTTAGTTCTTTGCACTTAGTACTTTGCACACTTTTTTGCACACTTTTTGCACACTTAATACTTTGCACTTTGCACTTAATAGTTAGATCCTAAACTGCATTTTGCTGCATTGTACACTAATCAAAAGTTTGCACACACTTTTTCATTTATATTTCTTCTTCATTTCCATGTTTATTTGCATTGAGATTCTCACTAAAGCATCAAAACTATGAATGGACAATAGATTGGTCACCCTTTGCTTTGAGCCCTGTTTTGCACTTTTGGCATTTCTTGACCCTGACGCGGCACAGCTGTGAAGTGAAAACCATTTCATGTGAATTCAGAAGAAAACCACTGAGAGAAGGCCAAGGGTTTGCAGCGCTGTCAACAAAGCAAAGGGTGGATACTTTAAGGATTTGAATTTAAAATATGAAAAAAAATCTAGTTGAGTAATTTGACTTTTTCTTTTCGTTGCTACATAATTCCACATATCTTGTATTGTATATATGATGCCTTCTGTGTGTAAAAAGTGGTAAACTTGAAGAAAAAATAGATTGAAAAAGAAGTTGTGTCCAAACTTCTGACTGGTACAAGTGTAATGACAATAAAGTTGGATCTAATCTAATCCATGGAGACAAGCAGATGACGTCACCAGGCAAAAGGCAACCACACTCACAATTAAGTATTTTTAGCAATAAAAACACCTGAAACTGAATAAATGCTAAATATGTTTAAAGACCCTTGACTCTTGTAAACTTTAGCCATGTTAGAATGTTAGAACCATGTTAACAGCTACTTTTTACCTTTTGTTAAGTAGAGATTGGCAATTCCTGGGTTGAAATTATCCAAATGATTCTAGTGAAGGTGTGTGGAGTTGTAAAACAGACTGGAGCACTTCCTGTATCACCACATGACGTCACAAGGTGGAACAGAGTGTTTTCTGTTTGAGAAAAGAACTCTAACCTAAATCTGCAGGGTTTGTGTGTCAAACATGTATGATTGAAACAAAACACAACTCCAGGTATGTTTGCGATGAGGACACAACATTATAACATAGATCAGAAAACAGAGTAATATGAGCTCTTTAATGCCATACTGGGGAGCATTCTAGGCAAAGACAAGCAGCTGCAGACCCTCCATCAGAAAGGTATCACAGTGCACCTTTAACTCTTTTCAATATATTTTCTGTTTTTCTCCACCACAGACAGTTGCACCATGATGCCACGTGAGGACTTGTCGCTGAGAGAGGAGTTCGCGTACAGTCACATGTCCACTCTGGAGAGGGGAGGGGGCAGTCTGGGTCGCCGTGGGGACAGGACGGTGGACAGGAGGCTGGACCGAGGGGACAGGCTGGACCATGACAGTTACACGGTGGAGGTGAGAGCCAGTGACCTGCAGCTCTCCCAACCACAGCCCCTGAAGCACCCATGCCTCACCTGCAGGGCCTGGCTCTACAGCGTCGTGATCGGGGTGAGAATAAACACACAAAACGCACAAAATACTGTTCCTATAATGTATTTGGTTCTTTAAAGGTCCTACATTATGCAAAATTATCTTGTAATAATTGTAATGATGATAATAATAAATGTTATAATGTTGTATAATGTCCTCAAAAACAGACCTGAAGTTGTGTTTTGTTTCATTCACATGTTTGATTAACCCTTTCCACTTTGTGATGTCATGAAGTGGTAGTTTTCAAGTTAACAGCTCCTTTTACCTTTTGTTCAGTGGAGATTGGCAACCTAAATTTGGGGTTTGCAGGGTTTGTGTGTTAAAAATGTGTGAATGAAACAAAACACAACTCCAAGTATGTTTATCAGTAAAGTGCATAGTATGGGCCCTTTAAAAATAGTGATATGAAGCAGAATATTATGTATAAATATTGATTATTGTATGCATTACAAATCGTGATATTATCGTACTGTGGGCTGTGTATTGTGCATCATAATGTGTTTCTGGCTTTGTTCATACAGGCCGACCACTCTCCATGCATTGTACGCACAGTAAACGTGTCATGTTTATAAAAGATACACATTTAAGGGTGAAATGGAACAATTATAGATTATATGACAGAGTAATAGCTGTTTCAGTGACTAAAATGTGACAGGAGAATTTGACCTTAATTTGACACGTTTCAGTAGCAACCAATGGCTGGAAAAACAGATAATCTTCATGTATAAATATATTTTTGTTAAACCAAAATACAGGTTTAGCAATGTCCAAACTTGTCAACAACCTATGATTTAACAATATTTGTTGGGGTGAATTAGAATTTTTTGCTTGTACATATACTTAGGGCAGTTTGCTCATCACATCCGGCTTCTCTCTGTACCTTGGAAATGTCTTCCCTGTTGCTATGGACTACCTTCGCTGTGCGGCTGGTTCTGTAAGTCACAACAAAATGGAAATAAAATTGAGACCTATGCACAAAATAACACCTGGATAAGTGAGTCTTGTATGTTCTTCTCAGGGTCTGCCGGCTGCAATAGCCAGTTTTGCCATTGCAAAGAACAGATATGTTGCAGTAAGTCATATATTAGTATTAGCAATTGTATTTTAATTTATATTTTTATTAATTTATATGTTTCTTTTTTTTTCTAGGTTTCAGATTTCCAGGTGGTCTATGTTTCAACTTTTGCAGTGACGACCACATGTCTGGTTTGGTTTGGATGTAAACTCGTCCTCAATCCTTCGGCTGTCAATGTAAACATCAAATTCTTTATTCATGTTCCCAACAGTAACTCCATGTTCCCTTTTCGCCATCAATAAATCTCCACTCATCACCTGCAGCTCTGCACACTTCAGTCTGTCTTTCTGTCTATCTCAGTCTATATCGTCCTGTCTACCACTGATTTGATCTGAAGAATACACAAATAAACCCATGTTCTTCCCTGTGCTGTTTTTAGATCAACTTTAACCTGATCTTGATGATTGTGCTGGAGGTGCTGATGGCCAGTACAGTGATCCTGTCTGCGCGCTCTGCAGAGGACTGCTGCTGTCACAGGAAGGTGAGCACCAGGCTCACAGATGGTTTATGTTTATCATGTTCTTTATTCAGAATGCACTGATCCTAATTAAGGATACACCGATCCAGCTTTTTATGTTCTGACACCGATGTCGATACTTTGGCTTTAGAGGTGCATTGTGTAACTTTTCTGGTGGAGGGTCCGTCACCTGCTAGTTGTCATGGAGGTATGTCATTAAACACTTATATCTAGCATTTATTCATTACAGGTGTTTCTGCTGCTCAAAAATACAATAATTATCTCTATGAAAAGGGTTGCCTCTCCACAGATCTGACCTGTAATGTAGCTTGTAGTTGTCTCCTTTGAAACAGATAGATACATTTAATCTCTACCGTGGAACAATCTAGACAAAGCAATAACGTCTCCATGAAGATAAGAAGGTGGCAGAACCTCCAGAAAAGTTGCGCAATGCACCTTTAATTATCTGCCCATCCCTGATACCAACCGATACTGGGACAGACACTGAAAATATAATGTATTTCCTTTAAACACAAACAGCATAAGGTAAAAAAAAAAAAAAAGCCCAAATATGTTTGTAAATACCAACATAACATTTTGTGAAACTACTAAGTGTAATATTACCAGACGTTTTGGGCAAACATTGTAAATCATCTTATTACACCAGTTTATGGACCAAAATCAGATATCGGCTAAATCAATATCTTGGAAGCCGATATTTGATCCACCAAAATGTTCAATACCAGTATCGTATCGGTGCATCCCTGATCCTAAATAAGACTAATCCACCTGTGTTCACCTTCCAGTCTGGGGCCTATGATCGATCAAGGGACAAACCTGCAAGATTTCCCCGGAGACTCCTCAAAGCCTACTCTGTAAGTGCAATGTTCAAGGACAGGGGATCAGTTACCAAACAAGCCTCCTCCTAATTAGATAATGTTAAGATAATTAATTAGGCCGTTCTATCCTGATTTAGGTAAAAAACATTAACTGTCTTGTTGTATCTAAATTGCTTGTCATATCACCAGAGGGAAAATATTGCCTCTATGACAAATTGGACTACTCATTTTACTAAAACACACTTAAGATCATTATATTTAAGATTTTTGTTATGATATTTTTAGGTTTATTAAATTTTACTTCCTGTTTGGGAATCATGACATCGCGTTGGGGAATTTATAACTGTTACCTAGCAAAAAAAAAAAAAAAAAAGAGACAGAGATGCTTTATTGATCCCGAGGGAAATTCAAGTTTTACTGCAGCAAACTGTTGTAGTTGCTGTAGCTGCACCATTTATACTTGTGTCTCATTCAAAGGTCCTTTAGTTTACACAGAAATTATGAGTTGACCAATAAAAATATAACAAAACACCTTTATTTTGTTGAAATAAGGTTTAAAGTATCAGAAAAATGTGTTTCTTGCATCTAGAATGCTGCACTTAATTAACGTAATTTTCAACATATTTTTTCAGTTTTCTTCACAAATTGCTTCTTGATTGGTGTAAAACTATAATTTATATTTACAACATGTATTATCCCACCAATTTAAAGGTGCACTGTGTAACTTTTCGGTTAGAGGAGATTCTGGAGATTCTTCCTCAGTATGGCATTAGATTTATTTATCTCTACGGAGACAGCAGGGCCAAGTTATGCCCTGCCTTTTTAGAGTTTTTAGGTCAATAAAAACCCATGTTATTGAGTAAATGCAAGATGGATATGTTTAATGCCATACTGGGATATTCCAGACAAAGCAATAACATCACCATGGAGATGAGAAAAGAAAAGTTACACAGTGCATCTAAGCTCTAACCATGTACGCAACAGGTGATTGAAGTGATCGTGGGGATCTCTGCAGTGTTTGGAGGGATTATAGCTCTGAATATGGACGCCCTGCTGCCTGGGCCTTACCTGTCCGTCACTTTCTTCTGGATCCTCGTGGCTGTGAGTAGAACCAGAGTCTGTCCTGCACACAGACTGAGGCTTTGTGAGTGATTTTCTGATTTCACGTGTATTTCACAGTGTTTTCCCAGTGCTATTGCCAGCCATGTGGTCTCTGAATACCCCAACAAATGTCTGGTAAGTTTTAAGTACATCCCCAAAGCTGCAATATGTAACTTTTCTAGTAGAGGGTCCGCCACCATGGAGACTGGATTTCATTGCTTTGCCTAAATTTATGTCCTGTGGTCCAAAGCAAAAGGAACGATCTGACGAACGCCTTTTGGCCGAAACATTATCTAAAATTAAACCTTTTTTGGACATCTATGCGTTTTTTCACTTTTAAGTTGTTGTTCCTTGCATTTACACCTCTATAAGGACTTTGGTAATAATAATAATAATAATAATAATAATAATAATAATAATAATAATAATAATAATAATACATTTTATTTATTAGGCGCCTTTCTGGACACTCAAGTTCACCTTACAACAAGTACAGTAAACATTAGGCAGTTAAAAGCAACAGTTAAAATACATACAAAAACAAACAGTAAAACTTTTAAAAGGACAGTGCAGTTATGGTTGAAAGGCCAGTCTGAACAGATGAGTTTTGAGTTTGGATTTGAAGCGTGGAAGTGTGTCAGTGTTGCGGAGGTCAGGAGGGAGAGTGTTCCAGAGCTGGGGAGCAAAGCGGCTGAATGTCCTGCTCCCCATAGAGACAAGACGGGCAGAGGGGAAAGAGGAGGAGGAGCGGAGAGAGCGAGCAGGTGTGGCGATATGGAGGAGGTCAGAGAGATATGGAGGTGTGGAGCAGGATTTTGTATTGAATGCAGTTCGTGATGGGGAGCCAGTGGAGCTGTTGTAGGATGGGTGTGATGTGGTTGATGGAGGGTGTGTGCGTGATAATGCGAGCGGCTGAATTCTGAACCAGTTGAAGTTTATGGAGAGTTTTTTGCGGGAGACCAAACAAAAGAGAGTTGCAGTAATCCAGGCGGGAAGTGACAAGGCTGTGCACAAGTACGGCAGTGGAATGAGGAGTAAGGGAGGGCCGGAGACGATGTATATTTCGGAGGTGGAAGTAGGCAGAGCGGGTGACGTTGTTTATGCGAGAGGTGAAGGAGAGGGTGCTATCGAGGATGACACCCAGACTCTTAACCTGAGGGGAGGGAAAGATGGAGGAGCCGTCGATGTGAATGGAGAAATGATTGATCTTGGTTAGGGTGGATTTGGTGCCTACAAGAAGAAGTTCAGTTTTATTGCTATTGAGTTTGAGAAAGTTGGAGGTGAACCAGGACTTCACTGATACAGGTGACAAGGGCTGACGGTGGGAGTGTGGAGTTAGGTTTACTGGAGAGGTAGAGCTGGGTGTCATCCGCGTAGCAGTGGAAGTGGATGTGGTGTTTCCGGAAAATGTGGCCGAGGGGGAGAAGATAGATGATAAATGGAGAGGACTGAGGACAGAACCCTGGGGAACACCTGTGGAGATGGAGGCAGTATGAGAAGTGAAGGAGTTGAGTTGAATGAACTGAGTGCGGTCGGAAAGATAGGAGTGAAACCAGGTGAGGACTGTGCCAGAGATACCGATAGAAGAGAGTCTGCTGAGGAGGATGGAATGAGAAATGGTGTCGAAGGCCGAACTAAGATCAAGCAGAAGGAGAATGGATAATAAACCAGAGTCAGCAGAGAGGAGAAGATCATTTGTGATTCTTGGTGTGCGAGTTCTGTTTCATTTCATTAAACTTATATCCATCAAGATAAGCAGGTAACGCCACTAAGTCACAAAGATACAGGGTAGGTCTGTGGAGAGGGGAGCTGGCTTATAATATGAATGCATTTGCCTGACCAGCCAGTCCCTTCTACATTCTGTTTGAATCCTCCGTCCAAACTGAGGAAGACATCTCCTCTTGAAAATTCTCTTAACCTTCAGAACAAAATATAACTTTTTTTTTTTTTACCTCAGATAAATAAAACTTGGGTACTTTGGTTGATTGAGCAATAAAACACCTGTTATTAAATCAACACAAGGCAGGTTTAATGCGATACTGCGGAACATCTTGGATAATGCAATAACTCTACGGAGACAAGCAGGTCCACACTAAAAGTTCTGTAATGTGGAACTTTTCTGGTGGAGGGCCTGTCAAATGCTTTTCTCTATGGAGATGTTGTTGCTTTGTCTGGAATGTTTCACAGTGTGGCTTTAAACCGTTTTATCTTCACTGAGACTAAACCAGACCATGTTACAGGTCAGATCTGTGGAGAGGCGACCCCGCTCACAGTCAGAATGCCTGTTTTTCTAGGTATTTTTGAGCTATAAAACCACCTGTAATTGAATAAATGTAAAGTAGAGCTGTTTAATGTCACACTGTGGGACATTCCAGGCAGAGCAATGACATCTCCATAGAAACAATCAGGTGACGGACCCCTGACTAAAAAGTTACATAGTGCAGAATACAAACTTTCATCTCATTTAAAATTTGAATTCACTTCATTTTTACTGGTGTTCCAGGTGGAGGTGCTGATCGCCATCAGCAGTGTCACTTCCCCCCTACTGTTCTCCGCCTCGGGCTTCCTGTCCTGCAGCGTGATCAGCTTCATTGAGATTTTCTTGTACGATGTGCCCACGGCGAAGGTGATTTTAATGACCAAACCTGCCATTTCACCTCAATCTGTAAAGACCTGACCTTTTCTGAGATGAGATTACGATGCTTTTCAGTATAACACCTCTAACTGATGTTCAGATGGAGCTCATTCAACTTTTTTTTGTGTTTTTCAGCAATCTTATGACATCCTGCTCCTCATTCTGATGGTGCTGTTGCTGGTGCAAGCAGTTTTAACTTCAGCCACTGTGGTGCACTGTGCTTCATACAAGAGTCAGTTACGCAGGAGGCCAGAGGAGTATGAGGAAGGGCATGAGAATACGCAGTACTGTGAGGTAATAATAACTAATCAACTAAACAGTGGTAGATGAAGCTGTGAAAGAGAGATAAGTAATAAAAAATAACATAGGCTATATATAAGTTGGTATACTTTTTTACTTTCTATGTCAGAACTGCATTTTTAAAGGCTCTATGTTACACAAAATTGACTCTTGTGAGCTTTCAGTCATGTTATAATGTTGTTTCTGCATCAAAAACACACCTGGAGTTGTGTTTTGTTTCATTCACATATGTTCGAGTAATCCTGATTTATTAGTCTGTCTACATCTGTAAAACTCAAAATGCTGTTCCACCTTGTTTGTTTCCACCAGTTTTCAAATTAACAGCTACTTTTTACCTTTAGTTCAGTAGAGACTGAGCAGTTTCAGGGTTGAATCTTTAATGTATTTTTTTTATACCTACCCAAGGTCTGCAGATGGAAAGTAGCTTGTAGCTAAATCTGGCGCAGAGCATCTTTTCTCTCTGAAATAATGTTTTCTGTGCACTGTCCCTGTTTTAAATAATAATAATAATAAAATTCTAGTGAAGCCATATGGAGTTTATCACATGACAACACAAGGTGGAACAGTGTTTTCTGTTTGAGAGAAGAACTCAGCCTAAATATGCAGGGTCTGTGTGTTAAACGTGTGAATGAAACAAAACACATCTCCAGGTATGTTTGAGACAAGGAAACAACATTATAACAGATTAGAAAATAGTATAATACAGGCTTTTTAAATGTACCTGGCTGTTCATTCTCCACACCTCATTTACCTTCATTTTGCTGTGTTGCTTTTTGGCTGGTTCTTCACGCTCTCCATGTCTTATCTTTTCTCTTTCTCCCCCCTGGCTCCTTATCTTGTTTGGCTTCCTCTCAGCAGCCGGCATCCAACGGTCCACTGCAGGATTTTGACAAAGACAGAGCCTGGAAGGCAGTTGTGGTCCAAATGGCTCACTGAGCACTCCTATGGAACACAATAAGGAGAGGAACACATAAATCTCAATACTTCAGCATCACCTGGTGGAGACAAATGACCCCCGAGCACATACCTGCACAAGCATGAAGGCAAAAAGATGCATAGGCCACAGACTGTATAAAGAAGGGGATTAAATGAGTGCGACATAGGGTTCGGCTCCAGTCAAATGAAGCTCACAAGGCTAGCAGTTACAGGGGCCGAGTTCCATAATAGGAATAGGAATTTATTTACTGTCAACATAGTGAAATAAAAACACAAGGATCACGTAGAGCAGGTTAATACGGACATTTTAAGGCCAAAATAACGAGGCTCACTGCAGCAGTTACACAGAGAGGGGTGACAATTTTTCAATTTAGTAAACTGGAGCCAGAATCGATGGAGCAGGAAGTGCCCCCATGCTCATTTCCTATCTGGAATGCAACAGGCAGCAGGTTAGCTATGTTCATTTATATACAGTATACAGTCTATGATCTAGGCAGAGGTTTCATTTTGATACTTGTAAAAATGTTTAGACATTAATTACATAGATTTTTGTCCTAATAATTATTATTTATAGACCTCAATGGAATAATTCTTAAATCTTAAATGTAGTCTATTGTTTGAATTAAATAAATCTATTGTAAAAATACACTGTACACTGTGGTTTTGGGCTGGTTGAATCTGGTTTAATCCAGTGGGGTAAATTGTTAATTGATTATTGCATTATGGGAAGGCGCCGTTCACCTCCCGCGTGGTACTTTCACGAGGAGCCGGTCAGAGCCATTGCCCGTTTCTAAGATAATCGCATTCGCCCACAGCCTGGGTACCACCGGTGGGTCAAGTGCTCCCCGGCTCCGCAGATGTGGAGAAGTGCAGCCTGCATTAGCTCATAGTTGTTTCCGATGAGGGAGCTGCAGAGAGGGTGAGGCGGGCGGGAGGAGCGGGGAGAAAGGCGGAACAAACCGGTCCCGGTGAGCTCCGTAACATGCTGCCCGCACTGCAGATTAACTCTTCGCGTGCCGGGGCTGCTGCTGCGGGAGACACGGTGAGTTGCAGTTTCACTTCTTTTATCACCGCATGCACGTGTTTTAGCGCCGCAGACGGACGCTAAAGACCGGCTCCCCCGCTCTCTGATGAGCGGGGACGGACGGCTCGGTACTGACCGCACACTCAGCAGAAGCAGATCTGTACAGGAGGACGCATCGGTCACTCCTCGTCCTCTCACACTGAAGCACTGTAAGATCATGTATTTAGCTTTTCTCAGGAGCTGTCCACTGCTTTGGTTCTGAAAAGCTCGGCTGTTGGCTGTGAGTTGCAGTAAAAGCATTTGTTCTTCTTAAACGCGGTGTCATAAGCTCACACTGATAGACAACCTGTTAATTCACAGCCGAATAAATACAAGTATATTCCTCTGTGCACGTTCTTCATTTTCTTCATTAGTCTGTAGTTTACTTTCAGCTTAATGGGCAAATTTTCAGGCAAAGATCTAGTTTGCCTTGTTATAAAATGTGTTACATAAAAACATCAGAATGAATCAAAAATGTCTCTGGGAAGTGAGCGGGAAGCCATCCTCTAATTAAACATGAATGAAGGAGCTGTATTTTTGGAGGTGTCTTCAGTTCTGCCTTCATCGTTACAGTGTAGAAGTCAGCGAATGTTGGTTCACTGTTTTTTCCATAAAGGCTGTAGTTGTTGCTGTAGAAAGAATAAAAAATGGATTTATGTTCGGATAATTAAAAGTTAGTTTGTGAAATCTTACAGACTTACGTTTATAATAGCCTAAATATAATGTATAATGAAATGTGGCCTACAATAAACACGTTAATCGTCTAATTTCTACATAACATTTGCACATCTGAAAGTAATATAAAGAAGAAAAGTTACACAAAATTGACTCTAGTGAGCTTTTAGTCATGTTAGAACGTTGTTACCTCCTCAACAACATACCTGGAGTTGTGTTTTGTTTGATTCACACATTTTTAAGTAATCCTTTACAAAGCTCAAAATGTCATGTTCCACTTTGCAATGTCATGTAGTGGAACTTCATATGTATTTTTTATCTTAAAATAGTACAACTGGTGCAATTCCAGGGCTGAAATCATCCAAATGATTCTCGTGAAGGTGAATGGAGTTTAAGAACACAGTGGAGCACTTCCAACACAAGGTGGAACAGGGTGTCTTCTGTTTAAGAGAAGAACTCAGCCTAAATATGCAAGATTTGTGTGTTAAACATGTGAATGAAACAAAACACAACTCCAGGTATGTTTTTGATGAGAATTATAACATCAGAAAATATGATCAAGGTTAGGAAAGGATTTGATCTTGACATAACCTTTTGTAAATGGAGCTCTGATGCTTATTCAGATTCTATAATAGCGTGACTCCCATTTTATCTCACATGCAGCGGAGACATCTGACTTACTTTAAGATGCATGCTCTGTGCGCATCCATAAAACCCTCTGACAGTTTCATGTGGGCTTAGAATACCTAATTAATCTTTATGGAAGATCATCAAAGATACAGGTTTAAATGGAGCTACCAGCAGTTAATGCAATTAATCATGTCTAATCCAGCCTCTTTATTCAATGACTGTTGATTTTACAGAGAACACCTATGCACTTTTGTATCAGCAATACGAGCGTTTTCTGCTTTACCACGTCAAATCGATTTCTTAAAAGACCTATATGTTACACAAAATGGATTCTTGTGAGCTTTAAGTTGTGTTATAATGTTCAGAGATTGGCAATTCCAGGGCTGAAATTATCCAAATGATTCTAGTGAAGGTGTATGGAGTTTAAAACAACAGTGGAGCACTTCCTGTATTATCACATGACATCACAAAGTGGAACAGAGCGTTTTCCGTTTGAGAGAAAACACAGCTTAAATACGCAGGGTTTGTGTGTTGAACATATGTGGCTCAAACAAAACACAACTCCAGATGAGGAAACATTGATCAGAAAATGGCATAATATGGGCCCTTTAAAGAGCATTTCAGCAATTTGAAGAAGGTTATATGTTGTCTGTAGGCCTCACATTACAGCAGGCTTTCCATGTTCAACCAGCTTCACCCTGACCTGAATCCATCATTTTAATTTAGAATATATTTTTTTTTGTATTTCAGAAAAGGAAGGCCCAGAGCTGCACTCAAATGAGGCCTGTGTTATTACTCATCAACTGGCAATCACATCTCTGGAGACTACAAGGACACCACCTAAACCGACCACAAGGAGCGCTACCACACAGGACAAGAAGGTTTCCAGTTTTATGAATAAGCTCTTAGCATTTCTTTGAGTGTTGGATCTCTGAGGATGGCTCTCTTGGTGCTCACACATGAAAAAAGGCTCTGAGTGTGCCCTGTGTGACTGCTGTGTGTTCACCTACAGTGGGGGTTAGGCTCAGCGGGCTGGAGTCCGGATGCAGAACCTTCTCGATCAGAACTTAGACATGGCCACAGCTCTACTTGCAGGAGAGAAGCTGAAGGAGCTGATCCTGCCTGGCTCCTCTCAGGATGAGAAGGGCGGGGCTCTGGCGGGGCTCATGGTGCAGCTAAAACTGGAGCTGCCTTTTGACCGCGTAGTCACCATCGGCACAGTCATCATCCCCATCCTGCTCGTCACACTCGTCTTCACAAGGAATTTTGCAGGTGAGAAGGTCGGCCACTAGAGGGCTCAAGTCCACTGATCAGCAGCTGCTATACTTTATACTGTAAGACAACACAATTATAATTCCAAAATAAACACTCTGGAGAAAAATGTTGTTTTCAGATTAAAATAACAGCACTGGATGATCTTTTAAATGCAATAAAATTATTCTTTTGTGAGATGAAGTGATGTAACATGAAGCTTAAAATATAAAACTGGCAGATATTTGATACAGAGTAATTGGTTTGGGAGGAGAGAATCCAATGGATGGGAAAGACACATTGCTGAGTCAGACTCTGCAGCAGCTGCAGCAACCAACTGTGACTTGGCTTAACAGCAGTAAGATGTGGGAGTTATGGGAACAGTTTATTACAAAAAACATCAAAACAAAAACAACTTCTTTCTTTCTGTTTAGAGGAGTCCATCTATTGTTACACACCGCACAATTTCACCAGAGACCAAGCACTGTACGCCCGAGGCTACTGCTGGACAGAGCTGCGCGACGCTGTACCTGGAGTGGAGCCTCACCTGTGGCCTTCACTGTTTGAGCACAAGTTCCTGCCCTACGCTCTGCTGGCATTCGCAGGGATCATGTATATTCCTGCACTGGGCTGGGAGTTTCTCGCCTCCACACGACTCACTTCAGAGCTCAATTTCCTGCTTCAGGAGATTGATAACTGCTATCACCGAGCTGCTGAGGGCAGGGCACCAAAGATCGAGAAACAGATCCAATCTAAAGGACCTGGAATAACAGAAAGAGAGAGAAGGGAGATCATTGAGAATGCAGAGAAGGAGAAGAGTCCAGAGCAGAACCTGTTTGAAAAGTATTTGGAAAGACGAGGTCAAAGTAACTTTCTGGCTAAGCTTTATTTTGCACGTCATCTGGCCATCATCTGCCTCAGCTCCATCCCCATCTCCTACCTGAGCACGTACTATGCCAGGCAGAGACAGAATGAGTTCACCTGTGCTCTGGGGGAGCCTCCAGACATCAGCAGCTATCCTGAGCTTAAGCTCAAAGTAAACTGTAAACTGCCTGCTGTGCAGCTGCAGCGTATCATGGCCGCTGTAGACATAGCTCTGCTCTGCTCAGTCAACTTCATTATTCTGTTAAATCTGTTAAATTTATTTGTCGTTCGCAAATCGAACTTTGTGTTTGACAAACTCCATAAAGTAGGTATCAAGACTCGGAAGAGCTGGCAGAAATCTCAGTTTTGTGATATTAATATTTTAGCCATGTTTTGCAATGAAAACAGGGACCACATCAAGTCACTGAACCGACTGGACTTCATCACTAATGAGAGTGACCTGATGTATGACAATGTGGTCCGGCAGCTGCTAGCAGCACTGGCTCAGTCCAACCATGATTCTACTCCAACTGTGAGAGAGTCTGGAATACAAACTCTCGATCCCAATCTGGACCCTTCTGACCTCGGTGTGGGAGAGCTGGGAGGAGAGCCTCTGGTCATCAAACGACCTCGCAAAAAAATAAAGTGGATTCCATCTTCAAATCCACTCCCTCAGCCATTCAAGGTAACACTTCCTGAGTGAATGAGACTAATGCACACAAATGATTTTATTTCAAACTGTGTAATAGCATTTGTAGGATATGTCTATGCACTAATGCAGCAGTTAATTTTCATAAAGTATCATTTATCCTCTATTCAGAGACTCACATTTTATTCTGCTTTTCCACAGGAGCCCATTGCTCTGGCAGGTTTACAGAGCACCACAAAGCCTGAGAAACCCAAACCTCTGAGACGAAAGACTGTTGCAGACAGCCTCATTGCACCACTTCTTGATAACAAGAGCACACACAACCCTCCAACAAAAGGTTGTGACTTTATACGAGACTGTTGAAAGTTTTGACTCAGAGATTGCAGTTGTCGGTAATATAATGTTATTTTCTGTTTTACAGACCTAAGTGGAATGGAAAAGAAACACACTCGTAACTTCTCCCTTGATGTCCATCCGTACATGCTCACAATCCGTAAGCCAAAAGTCGGGACCACTGCGACTGTGCCTGTTCCCTCAGAGCACAGCATTGATGAGGTGTTTCTTGAAGGCACACACACAATTGTTCACGTTTCCACTGGAATGACAGGTATGTTTTATGCCCTTCTAAATTGGTCACACAGTTGTACTTTTTGAAAGGTAGTTTCTGAATATTTTGGTTTTTACTATTGCCTTTTCAGAGACAAAGCTTTGCTCTCCAGAATCTACCACTACTGCCTTTTCTACTGTGACTCTCCCCACCAACACTTATGTAAACGGTTTGAGTCCAAACCCACCGTCCAGTGAAGACGCGCTCAGCCCGAAATCCTCCCCGTCTCAAAGGGACCCTCTTCCTCAGGCAGCAAACATGCAGTGTCTGTCTCCATCTCTGACCATTGCTCCTGCACACCAGCTTTTAAGTATTCATCATAATCTGTTTGAGGAAGACGAGGATGAAGAGAACCGTAGGAGACTTGCAGAGAGACCAGGGGAACTCATTGCAGCAGGCGAATGTTAAAACAAGACTGACTTTTACACTGTCCTAGCACACTTGACGACCTTGGTCTTCTATCACCTCTACCTTTAGACTGACACTTTTGTGGTACCTGACAGATGGATAGTAGTGAATAATGAAGAAATACTGCTATGTAAGAGGTGTTTGCCACACAACACCAGAGCAAAATGAACACATGATCTAGTGGCATTAATGAGAGAGATCTGAGTGTGTATGAGGAGATACTGTCACATGTCTCAGGATGACTGTTCTGATTATCACTTTTCTATAATACCAGCAGTCTTCATGAAACAGGGTGCTAATATGCAGGGTCAGGCACCCACATTTCACTATGTGTTCAGTAACAATGCACTTAGCACACATCATGGTGAGTGAGTCCCTTTATCCCATTAGTCCAGTAGATATGGAGCCGAATGCAATACAGTCAAACCTGCACAAGCATTATGCAAAAGATCACAGCATATTTGTGGCAATAATGTATGCGCTTACACAACATCTAATTTCACAAAATGCTCTTTAGGTAATAGTGTTTTTAGGATAAGACTAGGCTATATGTAGGCTCATGGGGGGCTTAATAATTTGTGAATACTCTTTCTTTTACTAAGAGGTATATCTGGATTCGAACAGCACAAAAACTTCAATAATTCTCAGCCTACAATAGACTATGGCAGTGAAGCAGGCAGTTGTATCCTGCAGTCTGAAGGGTTTAGGCCTGTGGGTTTTGTACACTGATCTGAGCTACAATGAGATTATCATGATGTCTGCCTCAGTTTACAATGCCATAGAGCCAAAACCTGCCAAGGTAGACTTAATTACAGTGTTAGGCTTAAGTATATATCTTTCTTTTGTGTTGGACCAGTTTTGGGAGCGGGAGTTTTACTGAAGCACACAAAATGGCCTCAACATTTGACAGTGTGAAGAAAGTTGCACCAGAGTTAGGGTGACCAGATATCCCAGAATTATCTAAAACCATTGATTTGTCCCAGTTTTACACAAAAAACTGTCCCAGGTGTCCTTATTGTTGACCAATTTGATACTCACTAACATTAAAGGAGGCAATATATAATTTGTTTAGCGAAAAAACTGAAAACCATGCTTGAAAATGATTGTAAGGGAAAAAATTGAGACTGTTACACGCTCTTTCACAATTTACCAATCATCCCAACCCGGGTGTGTCCCAGTTTCTTGAAAATCTGGTCACCCTAACCAGAATGGATCTTTGTTGTGTTAATATTACTGTGAGTCTGTAAAACAAAAGCCCCACTGACAGCTTTGAGAAAATAATAGAACATAGTCACAACTGTAATAGGTATTATTACAGATTTATTCACAAATAAAGTAAAGGAAAAAAAAAAACAAAACTGCGTGTGTTAAATGACTACATTACCCAGGGTGCATTGCGGTTGTGTGACGCTGCTGTTTGGGTGCCTGACGCTCACTTGTCAGACGAGCTGGCTTCAGTAAGTACCACACGCGTTTCGGGACAGCTGTTTGGAGATCTGTTTTAACTTTTACACAGAAAACAGTAATTACTTGGTATTGTTTTGTGATTTTCTAATGGATTTATAGATTTATAGTTGTGGTTCGCTAGTCCATGTTAGCTCTAGTTAGCAAGTAAGATCGCGTGCTAGCTAAACCAATGGAGACCGCACCGCGTTTACTGAAAGAAAATAGCTCTTACGCTGCATTTCCAGACAGGCAAGCGCTTACTACATATCAGGCCTCTTTTAATACATTTACGAGCTACAAGTTTATTTTTTTCTGTCACAATTATAACCTCTTAATTAACTGTCAATGAACCAGACACGAAAACCTGAAGCAAAGCAACGTCAGCATTGGTACGCCTTGAACGCCTCACGTAAACATATGTTTTGTTTTCTTTTTTAGGTTCCTGGTTTCGAACATGGACCCGGGCAATAATTCAGAGGTATGTGGTGGAAACTTTTGTTCTTTAAAATCCAGCGCCATATAAAGTTTTTAAAGGCATGGTTGTGATAGTTTGGCTGTTTGCTGTGGTCTTACAGGATGAGTCTGTTGGCCCATCAGAGGGTGCTTCAGAAGAGGAAATGCCTTGTCTTCCTCCAGGCCTCTGTAAGTTACTCAGTTTGTATAATTTTGTATGGGCTGTTTTTATTCATGTACAAACTAAACAAGAAAGTTTGTTTTTGTGTTAGTTTGCTGCTACAGGTTTTGCAAATAAACCTGTTCTATATTTTTTGCTATATACTTTAGTAGTTCTTATGCAATGCTATGCAGCAATCAAGATGATCCTCAGATAATCTTTCAGGTTTTAAGAAAGATTTAACAATGTCACAATTCTGAGCACACGTTTCTGTACGTTGTTGTTGTAGTCTCTCGTGAAAAGTTCTTGCTGATATTCCAGGCAGCTTACTTTTTGAAAATATTTTGTAGCTGATGGAGAAGCCATGGAGCTCCTTTGGCAGTTGCGATCACGTCGGCGCCAGCAATCCCCAGAACTCCCAGAGACTGTCTCCCGTCTTACTGCCCCTGATGGCAGCACTTTGTACTTGGTGGGCACTGCCCATTTTAGTGACAGCAGTAAAAAGGATGTGGCTACAGTAAGTGCAGTGTGGTTTATAATCCTGTGCTTTAAATTGATGTGAATGAGGACGTATGAGCTGTGATATCAGATCGACCGATGCAGTCGTCTGGAATTATCAGACATGTAATCTGCAACTCCACAAAGACAAAACTCACAGCAGCAGACACACTTGCAGATTAGTTGACCGCAGCCAGCTTTATTTTAGATTTTAAATGAAACTCCTTGTATTTGTCTAATTAGTGCTTCATCTGTTTGTCTCACACTTTATTTACATCGCAGACAATCCGAGCTGTTCAGCCAGACGTAGTGGTGGTGGAGCTGTGCCAGTACAGAGTGTCTATGCTAAAGATGGATGAGAGCACACTGCTGAAGGAAGCCAAAGACATCAACCTAGAAAAAGTTCAACAGGCCATTAAACAGGTACCATTTAAAGAGACACATTTCTTTACTGTCTGCGCTCTATCGTACATATTCTAAGTAAAGGTTTGATTTTGAATTATACATACTCTCTGTCAATCATTTTAATTCACTTATTTACTACACTTAGTCACTACACTTACTTACTTTTCATCATTGTTTTGACAGAATGGGCTGATGTCTGGTCTGATGCAGATACTTCTACTCAAAGTTTCAGCGCACATCACAGAACAGTTAGGCATGGCTCCCGGAGGAGAGTTTCGGGAGGCGTTTAAAGAGGTACATCTAAAAACAAAAGCTAGAACCAAATACAAATATGTTATTTTGATCTATTTTTCCTAACTAACTTTTCAGGCCGGGCAGATTCCTTTCTGTAAATTTCACCTTGGGGACAGACCCATACCTGTCACTTTTAAACGGGCGATTGCTGCACTTAGTTTTTGGCAGAAGGCGAGGCTGGCATGGGGCCTTTGTTTTCTTTCGGACCCAATTAGGTATAGAAATTTTGTGTATTGATACTTTGCAGTGACGTCACGTTCGGGGGTTCTGCTAGTACATGTGTATCTATGATGTATTGTTCATCAGTTACCATAGAGACACAGTGGTCATATTAGCAAAGTTTTAAGATGGAAAACTCAAAAAAAAAAAAAAAAAAAAAAAGATTTAAACATTTTCAAGAGTGTAGAAAAAACTGTTTGACCAATGCTGACTAGCTTGTGACTAGTTTTATGTGAGAGGGAGAACAAATCAGCTCACCTGTTGTAGTTCCAACTAAATCAGTTCTTTCTGGTCAGATTGTGTTAAAATAAATATCAGATTCATGTCTAGAGTGTTAGCATCACACCCCACGGATTGTTGATGGCACCAGCTGCAAAGTATCAGTTTTGTCAAATTCAGAATGGATTACCAGTTTCTAATACTTATCTGAACATTTTTAGTAAAGAAGATGTAGAGAAATGCAAACAGAAAGATCTGCTTGAACAGACCATGTCAGAGATGATCGGAGAGTTTCCAGCGCTTCACCAAACCATCGTGGCAGAGAGAGACATTTACCTCACGCACACACTCAGGCAGGCTACACGCTGTGTGGAGGCGCCCCCTAATGGCCAGAGTATGTATGCATTTTTATAGTAAACTTGATGTTCTACCTCTACAATAAGTACAATAATCAGTATTTCCGTCTGGTTTATACAGAGACTATGGTGGCACAAATTTAAAACTTAATTTTTAATAAACTTAATCAAAGTGAATTTATTTAATACAATGTATGTACTCTACAGATCAAAAAAAGGACTTACTACAGAATGTATTGCCTTCTTTATTTTTATAATAATACTCCAAGCATTAAAGCAGACCATTTTGACATTTTGTTACAAAATCGATCTGCAGCAATCCATCAGAGGGGCAGACTCTGACTTGTTGTTTATCGCAATTTATTTTTAGACTATGAGGTCAAAAATTAGATTATGGGGGACCGCCATAGTCTCCACTCATAATGAGACACACTGGTAATCTTGTTGTATTTGATTTTGCGTCATATACACTGTAATTATATGCTTAATGCTATTTAGAAGTCCCTGGCGTGGTTGTGGGAGTTGTGGGGATGGGCCATGTCCCTGGAATAGAAAAGAACTGGGAGAAGGAGCTCAACATTAGTGAAATCATGAGGTAAGTAGCATAACTCTTTTAATATTCGTGATGATGAAATGTCACTGATTTTATTACCCTGAATCTTTTCCTCAGTGTGGCGCCGCCCTCTCGGTTTGGCTGGATACTGCAGACAGTCTTTAAAGGTGTCCTGATAGGCCTTGTGGGGTATGCCTGCTATCGAGCTGGTGGGACTTTAGGCAGAACACTGATGTCTTTACCTGCTGTCAAAGCAATTGTGGAAAATCTGAGACTGTCCCACGCTTGATCCCAAAGGTCTTCTTCTATCCGTCAGTGACAAATCTATATTAAAATGCATCTCTCACCAATAGCCTTACAGGACGTGTGGAGGATTTGACCAAGTCGCTGCAATGGACCTCAGGAGGTTAGATATCACCTACCTCTGATGCTCTTGTAAACAGAGCTGTACTGCCAAATAAACAGTGACAGTACTTTGAGCATTTTGCCAAAAAATGTTATATATTATTTTTTACTAAAACCCGGTTAGGTTAATTTAGTTTTCATATGGGAGCCTTTTAAACATTATACCTATTATTTATGACCCATAGCTAAGGTTTGTCATCTTTACTTGGTGCCCATAATACACCAGTGCTGCTTCAGTCATTTGCAGCACTTCATAATCACATAATTTGTATATGAGTTAATAAATTCTGTATATTTTAAATATAATATAAAAAAGATATAACTATTACTGTTAATGCTGACCCACTTATTGGTCTTATCAACAGCGAGTGCCTCATTTAACTGCAAGGGCTGTACGAGAGAATCTTTATATGGTACAATGCATCTTTCTACAAGAAAACGTTTGTTCTACAGTAATCATTATTTTATTTTAATGGGACCAGAGCTGTTCCATGATTTTATACTCGGGTCATTATCAGATCAGGACTATGCAAGACCTACAGTAAATGTGCCTCAGGATAAAAACCCATTTCTCTTATAATTTTTATCTGCACCTGTTCATTTGGACTTTTTATAAACTGGTTTCTGGTTTCTTGTTATATGCATTGACTCTGACCTAAAAGCCATCTGTGTATTATGAAATACAATGAGATTATGTATGATAATTGTATAAAATATGCAATAAATTCCCCAGAGCAGTTTTATTGACGTAAACGTTACTATGAAGTGTTTTTTATGTCCATGATGCATTGGCCAAATAATGTTCTTTTTTGGTCATTTTTATACTGTGCAAATATTTCTATTAACTTATTTTACTTTGATCAACATGTTACACCACTGGACAAGAAGATTCAATAAACTTCACCAGATGTACAATATGTCAGATTTAAATTAATGCCAAATTCTTATAGTCAAGCATTATTATTTTAAGTAGAAATTACAAAAATGCCTTTTACCTAACTATATGAATTGGTAATGACTAGACACTCAATTTAATATTTAGCACTTGTGGTTTCAGTATATTTTCTCGGTGTTTTCATTAAAATTATACATGCTAAATTAAATATTAAACTGAAAAAAATTAACTTTAAAAGAAAATGAATGGGTGTGCTGTGTTGTTTGTACAGACATTTGCTATACTGCCAAAAAAAAGAAAAAAAAAAAAAAAAAACAAGAGTAAGGAACTTGTATTGTATCGTTGAAGACCCATTGTTTCCGGTACGACCAATTATAATGTAACACCGTGGTGTAAACATCCGGATTATGAAAGCGTGACTTGAGAGAACTTTTCTGAAATGCGACATCGTCCACAGATGGCAGAGGTTGGATGGCTTACATAGGACACCGGCTTGGCTCTCCGCGGTGTTTGCTCGTCGGTGTGCCCGTGATCAGGCGCCTCTGCTCGGTCGGTATGGCAGACATGGGGCTGGCGTGGAGTCAGTCCCCTCTGGAGCGACTCCCCTTCGACAACCAGGCTCTTAAAAAGCTTCCCCTGGACCCGTGTGAAGACCCGGGGGTGAGGCAGGTGAAAGGAGCCTGTTTCTCTCGAGTTAAGCCTCAGCCGGTGACTAAACCTCGCTTTGTGGCAGTCTCCCACCACGCGCTGGTTCTTCTGGGGCTCAGCGGGGAGGAGGTGCTGAACGACCCCCAAGGACCAGAGTACCTGAGCGGGTCTAAAGTGATGCCCGGCTCGGAGCCCACTGCGCACTGTTACTGCGGGCATCAGTTCGGGCAGTTCGCCGGGCAGCTGGGGGACGGGGCGGCTTGTTACTTGGGGGAAGTCCAGGTACCACCGGGACTAAACCCTGATCTTTTACTGGAAAACCCGAGTGGCAGATGGGAGATTCAGGTGAAGGGCGCTGGACTGACCCCTTACTCCAGGTCAGTATTTGAAACTATAGACCAAAGGGGTGTCCAAACATCAGCAGCTATTGTGTCACATTTAATGACATTTAAGGTGGTCTGCGAAGAGATTCAGGATTAATTCTGTTTTTTATGCTCCAATATTACGCAAAATAGACTCTTGACCCATGTTGGAATGCTGTTACCTCCTCGAAAACAAACCCAGAGTTGTGTTTTTTTCATTCACACATGTTTGAGTAACCCTTTATTATTAGGCTGTCTACATATCCAAGGCTCAAAATGTTCTGTTCCACTTTAGTTTATTAGAGATTGGCAATACTAGGGCTGAAATTATCCAATTTATTCTGGTGAAGGTGTGTGGAGTTTAAAAAACATAGTGGAGCACTTCCTGTATTACCACATAACAAGGTGGAACAGAGGCTTTTGAGAGAAGAACTCAGCGTAAATATGCAGGGCTTGTGTGTTAAACATGTGTGAATGAAACAAAACACAACTCTAGGTGTGTTTGTGATGAGGAAACAGTGTAATATTTGTCCTTTTAAATATAACAGCCTTAATATTTAGTTTAACTGTGTCTCTGATAGACAAGCTGATGGTCGTAAGGTCCTCCGCTCCAGTATAAGAGAGTTCCTGTGCAGTGAGGCCATGTTCTTCCTGGGAGTGCCCACGACCAGAGCTGGGTCTGTGGTCACCTCTGACAGCATGGTCCTGAGAGACATTTACTACAGCGGCCGCCCTCGTCATGAGAGGTGCTCTGTGGTGCTGCGGATCGCTCCTACTTTTCTCAGGTAAATTCATTGGCTATTCCCTTCATTATTATTGATTTAAAAGAGAAACTAATACAGTTTTGTTTTACAGGTTTGGATCTTTTGAAATCTTTAAGCAGGCAGATGAGTTCACAGGGCGTCAGGGGCCCAGCTATGGACATGATGAGATCAGAGGACAGATGATGGATTATGTCATTGAGATGTTTTACCCTGAGATACTGAAGAATTTCCCAGACCGAGTGGAGAGAAACGTGGCTTTCTTCAGAGAGGTTTGAGAACTAGTTTCATTATCATCATGAAGTCAGATTAGTTAATTAGTTCATTCATTAGTCCTGGCCTTTGGGTTGTCTTTATCCAGTGTTGTAGACAAAAGTAAAATAAACCTTGTACACTTTATGGCCACAGAGCACAGCCTTTTATGACACTAGCAGTTTTAACACGTCATAAAAGTTGACCTTCTGCTTCTTCTGCAGGTGGTGCTTCGGACTGCTCGACTCGTGGCCCAGTGGCAGTGTGTGGGGTTCTGCCATGGAGTTTTAAACACAGATAACATGAGTATCCTGGGGCTCACCCTGGATTATGGCCCATACGGGTTCATGGACAGGTAAAATATGTCCACAAACAGCAAAACAATGTTTTATATTTTTCTAGGAAGGAAAAAAAATCCTCCATTTTATTTTGACTGATAACATTTCAGTGGTTATAATGTGCTTCTAATGAAATATATTTTTCATATAGGTTTGATCATAGCGTTTTTTCTATGCTTTCTTAGCAAAAAAAGGAGAAAATTTAATTTGTCAACTGGACATAGTTTATTTGGTTGGATACGTTTCTCAGCTCATCCAAGCTGCTTCTTCAGTTCTGGTCAGATGCTGGCGGACACTGCTTTATATCTGCCTGAAGGGAGGAGCTTAATTACAATGAAAATTACTCTGAGACAACACATATTTAAATACAGTTTCTGTTAGTCATGTGAGTCTATTCAATATGGAGTGAGAGTGGGGGAGTAGTTAGCAGATCCATTCAGGGCCATGATGGGTGTTTTCACACCTCTGGACCTGACCTGGCTAGTCCCATTGTTTTCCCAGTTTTGACCAACTGAAACTGTATTTAAATATGTGTGTCTCAGAGTAATTTTCATTGTAATTAAGCTCCTCCCTTCAGGCAGATATAAAGCAGTGTCCGCCAGCATCTGACCAGAACTGAAGAAGCAGCTTGGATGAGCTGCGAAACGTATTCGACCAAATAAACTATGTCCAGTTGACAAATTAAATTTTCTCCTTTTTTTGCCATGGATTCTACCTGGACGACTGAGGGATTTTACATATATGCTTTCTTAGGTATGATGGGTATTATGACAATATTTATATGTAAAAAAAAAGTACAGCTCTATTAGGGGTTGGTTTCTATTTATTAATGTGTTTGTGAAAAGAATCAAATGTCTGCTTTGTTCTTCTCAGATTTGACCCGGATTTTATTTGTAACGCCTCAGACAACTCTGGCCGTTACTCCTATAAGGCCCAGCCGGCCATCTGCAGGTGGAACCTGCTGAAACTGGCAGAGGCTCTCGCTCCTGAACTGCCTCCTGAAAGAGCAGAGGGAATCATTGATGAATACATGGACATGTATAATCGATTCTACCTGGAGAACATGAGAAGAAAGACTGGTTTACTCAAGAAGGAGGAGCCAGAAGATGAGATGCTGATCACTGAGCTCCTACAGACCATGCATAACACAGGTAGTAATTAGCTCAAAATGTGTAAAAAGAAACAACTTTTTTATATGGAGTACTTACTGACAACTCTTTCAGGTGCCGACTTTACCAACACATTTCGCTGTTTGAGTCAAATCTCCTCTCCCACTGAGGGAGAAAATGAGGCTGAGATTATGAGACAGGCCACACAGCTTCTGCTTGAGCAGTGTGCTTCTTTAGAGGAGCTAAAGGCTGCCAACAAACCCACTATGGACCCACGGTACGGATGTGATCAAATTACCATTTCTGTATAATGATAATTCGCTGCAGACCTTTCTGTTAACCCTGTTACACCATTGTAACTTAATAAGTAAATTAATCATCATATGCTGAGAAAATGTATTTCATTTCTTGATATACAAAAACCCTGCCCCCAAAATATATTTAGAGCTAAACACAGAGAAATGATTTATGACACAATCATGTTTTTTACCTTATCTTTATTGTCTTGTAAATGTATTAAATCAAACCAGAGGCCATATCTATTAGCTTACCTCATGTCTGAATCTAGTGCATTTATCTGTTACACTGAAGCCTTTGTTTTCGTCTGCTTGTGACAGGGAGCTGGCGATGCTGCTATCTCTGGCCCAGACCAATCCTGCGCTGTTCCAGATGATATCAGACAGAGCCACAATAACCAGGCAATTAGATAAGCTCAGCAAACTTAAAGACCTGATGGAGTCCAGCGAAGAAGAGCTGAAAGAGAAGCAGGCGGAGGACTGGACAGCCTGGATCACACGTTACAGGTGGGGTCAGAATAATAACTTTAATACTAAGTTCAAAGAAGTGAGTGGGCGGAGCTTAAAGGGCCCATAATTACTTTACTCTCTAATCTGTGTTATACTGTTGTGTCCCCATCACAAACACACCTGGAGTTGTGTTTTGTTTCATTTGCACATGTTTAACACACAAATCCTGCATATTTAGGCTGAGCTCTTCTCTCAGACAGAAAACACTCCACCTTGTGATGTCATGTGGTAATACAGGAAGTGCTCCACAATGTTTTTAAACTCCACACACCTTCACTGGAATCATTTGACTCATTTCAGCCTTGGAATTGCCAGTCTCTTCTGAACAAAAATTAAAAGGTAGCTGTTAACTTGAAAACTACCACATCATTACTTCATAGGGTGGAACAGAGCATTTTAATCTTTGGAGATGTAGACAGACTAATAATTCAGGATTACTCAAACATGTGTGAATGAAACGAAACATAACTCCAGGTATGTTTTTAAGCAGGTAATACATTATAACATGGCTAAAGCTCACAAGAGTCGTGTAATATATAGGACGTTTATTTGGATAGACGAAATGTGAAGCCAGGAAATGGGAGGTTGTTCTGTTACACTGTTATCACTGGTGCAGGAAGCGTCTGGGGAGAGAACTGGAAGGCCAGAGTGATGTGGCTGCTGTCCAGAATGAGAGGGTGAAGGTGATGAATGGCACCAACCCACGCGTGGTGCTGAGGAACTATATCGCCCAAAATGCAATTGAAGCTGCAGAGAGCGGAGATTTCTCTGAGGTACACTTAATGCTGTTAATTTTCTTGATTTATTCCATAATATCTGAGATTTTTACCATTGCTATGTATTTTTATTGCCAAAGTCATCACGGATAATTGTATTAATAATTGTCAAATATTACTGTTCTTTGAAGATGGCCTATGCTCCCAAAGTGCCTCTAGGTTTCGTTTTTTTAATCCAACGAAACTTTATACTGCAGAAAAAAGCCATTAGAATCATTAACTGTGCAAATATGTATAAGGTTCATGGCCATATACTCCCTAACTGTGACCAAGTGGCATTTAAACCCAGATAGAACTGGAGTATATAAAAAAAAATTAGGCCGAAGGTAGATGTATGTCATTAAGAGGAGTAGATCTATGGAATACTCTGGATGACATGTACCATATTTAGAGAGAAGATAATGATGTAGATACAGAAGCAGAGCAGTTTATAGGGTAAATGTTGTTGATAGGAATGGATGATTTCAATGGAAAATTTATTATTGTATCTTATGTGTTGAATTTGGAAGAGAGTACACACAAAAGAACCGCTGTACTGAGCACTGATTTATTTATTTGTTAATGTATTTTTCTGTTCATCTAGTTGTTTTTTGTTGTTTGCTGACAGCCATTTTCTTGGCATCATAATTTATAAATATGGTTAGGCGTTTATAAGTGGACGCACTTCTCCCTAAAGCCCTTCAGTCATGGTTTGATACAAACATTTCTTAGACTTAGACTTAGACAAACTTTTATTGATCCGCAAGGGAAATTATTTGAATACAGTGGCTCAGACATCACAATATAATATAATACTAACATAATAGTAACAAAAATAAATGGTGTAGCAAAAAAGAGCAAGAGACACGTGTCAAATGAGACATAATCATAAAAATTCAAATAAATGTATATGTACAAGTCAAAATAAAATAGAAAACTAAGTAATAAACTATAAAATAAACTATGAAATCACAGCTATAAACAAGAGACAAGAACGACAAGAGACAAGAACAATTTCACTTAAATATATTAATTTCATGACTAAAGAAAATAAAATACTATTACTATACCACTTCCCATCATAAGCCTGTAACAAGCTCAGTCAAATGGAGCTGTGTCTCAAACTTTTACCAAATGAACATACAAAATACTAGAAGCTACAAGGAAATATATGGAGGAAACAAGACTTAAAATAAACATTGACCATTTCCTGTTGTGTTTGCCCCATAGGCTGTATAGTCTGCTGTATAATCTGCATAATCGATGGTTTGGCCTGATGTCCTTTTGCTCTCTCACACAGGTCCAGAGAGTTCTGAAGGTTCTGGAAAAGCCCTTCACTGCAGAGCCAGGCCTGGAGCTCCCAACATGGGCCGGCAAATACAGAATCACTGAGGAGGGGGACAGGGAGGACGGGGCGACGGTGGAGAGGGAGAGGGAGGACGGGGAAAGAGAGGAGGCGTCAGCGTCCACCTCCACCGTCCGAAGTGCTTTGCCCTACGACAGCAAACCTCCTGCATGGGCACAGGAAATATGTGTCACATGATCTTCGTAAAGGTTTTCTTGATGGTTAGCTGACGCGCCTAGGAAAGGTTGGACTCTTTTCACTAAAACAGTTAAGATCATTATACTTAGCTAAAAAAATTAAAAAGTTTAGCCATGTCTTAGGTTGGAAATCATTACATCAAGCTAGGGAATTCTACAACTATTACCTATAACAACCTGGGCCAAAACAGAAATTGTTATTTGGCAAATACAAATAAAGGAAACACCTTTATTTTGTTGGAATCATGTTTAAAGCATATAAAAAATGTGTTTCTTGTGTAAATTGTGCCGAACCTTTAGGTAGAATTCTCCCAGTGCAGCGTGACGTCATTAATATGGAACTCTCCGCTTCAAGTTCAAGTTCAAAGTTTATTGCCAGTTCTTATACAAAGAATCGAAATTATGTTTCTCACTTTCCCATGCGTAATAAATAAATAATAAATGGTAAATAGTTCAAAAGTTCAAAAGGCATATAGTGCAATTCAATATATTTTTCAACTTTTCTTCACAAATGTTGAAAAATACTGGATGTAAAGCGTTCAGTTTTAGAGCGTTCTACAGGGAGGATTCTGTGAATGAATGAATGACATTTATTTTGGTTGTTCACATTTTGCAAAACAAAACTTTTTCTATTTGTATTGATTACAACCAAAAAAAGGATTGGGGTCCATCAAAAAGTTCAGCACAATTTACAAAACCAACACATTTTTCCAATATTTTAAACATTGTTTCAACAAAATAAAGGTGTTTTCTTAATTTTTTACTTGTCAAATAATAATTTCTGTGTACATTAGAGAAGTTTTGGCCCAGTGTATAAAATGGTTGCTGTAATGGATTTTTCTTGTGTGATTTCCAACAAGGAAGTAAAATTTGAAACTTAAAAAATGCCAGACTTATTTTTAGCAAGATCTTAAATGTAAAGATCTTAACTGTTTTAGTAAAAATGAGAAGTCCAAACTGTCATGGGCGCTTTAATATAAAAAAGAGATAGCGTTTATGTTTACTCTTTGGCAGCTAGCCTCAAGAAAGTTATTTTGACTCAGCAGCCCAGACAAAGCCTAATACAAAGCAGACAAGGAGTACACTGGTGGGGCAAGAATCAATGCCAAAATTTAAAAATCATTATTTATTTATGTCTGCCTGTGAGTAATGGGTAACGTATGTGCGGTACGTGTTGTGCGAAACCTAATCCATGTCTGTGCGGTATTGACGAGCTCTAAATGATGAGTCAGACACAAAGTCCTGAAAAAGAACTGGTCTGATTCTGAAGGTCTGGGCTCTTTGAGTTTTTAAGGGAAAGATCTCGACTGCAGTTCTAACTACAGACGCACAATGTTATGATAATAATAATCCACTTTAAAGGTCGACTATGTAACTTTTCTCATTGGGGGTCTGCCATCTGCTTGTCACTATGGAGATGTAACTGCTTTGTTTAAAATGTTCCACAGACTGGCATCAAAGTTATCTATCAAGGAGTTCAAGGAGTTGGAGACAAGTTACAGGTCAGATCTGGGGAAAGACACCCCCAGTCACAATAAGAATGCACGGTTTTTAAGGTATTCTGGACAATAAAAATGCCCATATTGGAATAAATGCAAGCTAGATCATTTTAATGTCATACTTTTGAACATTTCAGGAAAAGCAACGACATCTCCATGTAGACGAGGAGGTGGATGGACCCTCTTCCAGGAAAGTTACATAGTGTACCTTTTAAACATTTGTCTTCACCTCTTAAATGTATTATCTATGTAGCAGATATATTTTTAACAAATACAATTGTGTTTTACTCGGTTTTTAGCTTTTACACTGGTATTAATGTATAAGTTTCTAATGGAATAAACAAAGCAAGTGGTAAACAGAAGGGCTGGTGCTTTTTGTCTGCATAACTCTGTGTATTTAAACTCTTGAAGCCTGGAGCTGAGTCATGTCTCTACAAGCTCCAAATATTCTTGTTCACAGGACGCAGCCACGAGTCCCCAGTGAACTCCATCTATGGTAAATTGTGCCAATACGCACTGTTTTGTTTTGTTTTTTTAAATGGGTTACATATCATTTCAGGTAGTAACTATCATTGGCGTTCCACCTTGCGTTTCACCTTTTTTTAAGCATCAGATTCGGGAGTGGCTTTGGTAACCTCTGGGTGCGCCCCGAGCGGCCGCACACAGCTGCGCAGAAGCCCGGGTGAACACATAGGTGGGATCCGGGACAATGGGTGTGTAACAACGGAAGAGACAAAGGCTACACAAAAATAATCTCTTGTCGCCTTTAGTTTAATTTAATAGGATGTCTAAGCGCATCAGACCTGGATACTGCCGTCAGGAAGTAAACAAAACCACTTGGGAAGTCCCAGATCGGTACCGTGACTTGCGGCAGGTGGGGACCGGAGCGTACGGGACAGTATGGTGAGTCTTTAAATATATGTTTTGGTCTGTAAATAAACATTCACTATGCGATCTGCGTGGAGCTGCGTAACAAAGAGCGACGTAACATATGGTGCCACGGGGACAGGCGCTTTGTGCCAAACAAAAGGAGCTGTGGGTGCGCTTTTCTGGGAAGAAACACGCTGCTGTTTTACTTCCTGATGCGATAGTGACACTTGTCCAAGGCTTCACTTGCCCGTTTAATGGTCACATGGATTTGATTTTCTCAAATCACAAACGTAAACAATGAAACTGCGTTCAGTTCAGTTCAGTTCAGATCGTGAAGTGCGCGCCGCGCGCCTCAGCTGGTGTCTGTGAGCTCGCGCTCAGATCCATTCTGTATCCCACACTTTAACGCTGACAGATTCAATGACCTTAAAAGGCCTGACATTGGAATAGCACAGTAATGTTTACAAAGCACACAACTCCCCATGCCTCATATCAGACCAAGAGTGGCATCCCTGATTTCCTTCTGTGGTTTGTGATCGGATTCAAGAGTTACACCTTTCAGAACATAATTCTCTCAAATCCAGTATGTGTCTCTGTGTGAGCAAATTTCAGCCTAACTCCACTTTAGTGATTCGTGATTTACTTCTGTACCATTAAGGTCTTTAATCTAAGCAGCCTAAAGCAGAGTTAAAGCTAAAGAAGGCTGGGGGGGAGTGAGGTGCCTTTATTTAGCTGGATAGAGCAGACACACTTTCCATGTTGTATCAACAATGTGCTTATGTTCATTTAACCTTGTCATCTGTTTGTTTTCCAGCTCTGCTGTGGACTCCAGAACAGGAGCTAAAGTGGCCATAAAGAAGTTGTACAGGCCTTTCCAGTCAGAACTATTTGCTAAACGTGCCTATAGAGAGCTGAGGCTCCTCAAACACATGAAACATGAAAACGTACGTCATAAAGTCAAAAAGTCATGAGGTCAGGTGACGTTACAATGTCAAAGCTCTTTGTTGTTGTCTCTCAGGTAATTGGGCTCCTAGACGTGTTCACAGCAGACTTGTCTCTGGACAGATTCACTGATTTGTAAGTCTGGCTCATATTTCACAGAGAAAAACACATGATCCAAACCCACATGTTGTTGTGTTCTTGTGCTGCAGTTATCTGGTGATGCCCTTCATGGGCACAGACCTGGGCAAAGTGATGAAGTTACAGAGACTTTCTGAAGAGAAGATCCAGTATTTAGTTTATCAGATGCTCAAAGGGCTCAAGGTGGGTACATTTACAGTACAACTGTAATAACACTACTCTGCTTTAATCTGTGTGGTCTTTTTCTGTTTTAGTATATCCATTCTGCTGGGATAATACACAGGGTAAGTCCAAATGTAATCTAAATTATGTAATTCACATCTAATGTATTTGTTGTAAATATTTTTTCACATGTTTTAGGATCTTAAACCGGGTAATCTTGCCATTAACCAAGACTGTGAACTCAAGGTAAACATTAAGAAATATACTATTTTATCTTTTCTTTAAATTAAAGTCATACAACATTATTTTCTATAATACTACAATATTTACTTTTATGGTCATGTTTTTTTTACCTTATGTTTCTACCTGGTTTATCATATTAATAATGTTATTAATATGTTATAATGTGTTACTGGGTCAGTTCATAGACTTCATTTGTATTCTGTGTGTTGTTTATTATATTAATACTGTATGTGGTTTATTATATTAATACTGTGTGTGATTGGCTCAGATCATAGACTTTGGGTTGGCGCGGCAGGCGGACAGTGAGATGACCGGGTACGTGGTGACCCGCTGGTACAGAGCCCCTGAGGTGATCCTCAACTGGATGCACTACACTCAGACTGGTGAGCAGATATCAACAACACATCAACAACACATCAACAACACATCAACAACACATCAACAACACATCAACAACACATCAACAACACATCAACAACACATCAACAACACATCAGATACACAACCAGAGCACCTTGTTTACCACTACTACTGTCTGTCAGTATAGTACTTTTCCAGAAACACACAGAAGTGGAGCTCCACAGTCCCGCCCAGTTCAAAGTCCACTCCATTATTTTTTTCCCATAGAGTTCAAAGGCTTTGCGGAAGTTAATGCGCCATAACGGCTGGATTCTTAAGCGGTTGTTTTTAAGTCTAAAAAGCATATTTTAAAATGCCAAATTCTGCAAAAATGTTTTAATAACTTTGTGGTTAATACAGTTTTAGAAATAGCGTTTTCATAAAATTATATGTATAAATCAATCAATAAATCAATAAATATATATAAATTATAGGTCTTGTAATACTTTAATACTTTTTTTTTTTCTATGGTAATAATGATTGACAAATGTACTTCCAGAACCGGGAGGTTCACTCACTGCTGAGCTCCATAGTTTGTTCAGTTAATCTTTGTAATTAAAATATAAAGATTTAAATCCCCTTTAATTGCCATCTCATTTGCATTTTTTTGTTGTTATACAAGTTGTACAAGAAAATTAATTAGATCAGATGAATGGTGAGTCTTGCATAGATTTGGAAACTGACGTAAAAAAAGTCCCTGTATAAGACGGTGCCTGTGTGACTAAATGTCCGTGAAAAGTGCTGTATAAATAAAGTTTACTTACTACTTACAAAAAAATATATGTATATATACTATATAACTATACTATACTGTGCTAAAGTACTATAACTATAGTGATACACTGAGAACCTGCATCCTCCACGCAGAAAGGCACCAGTCTCATCTTAACTCATCTATTAACTCGTCTTCAGCAAAAACTACCTGACAATTATATTTAAAAACTAAACTAACTTTATTACCATGTTATTCTTCTTCTTAACCTCTAGATGGAGCTATGTTGTCATGTATTTCTGTAGTTTTTGTGTATTTCTGTATTGCTGACTCTCTTGTTTTCTCAGTGGACATTTGGTCTGTGGGCTGCATCATGGCCGAGATGCTCCAGGGCAAACCTCTCTTTAAAGGCAGTGACCGTATCCTTCTTCTACTCTGTTATCATTAAGGAGTTAAGTATTATTTGTAAGTAAAAGTAGTAAAGTACTGTAGTATCTGTACTTTACCTTGCTTTTATTTTTACTTCACTACATTTGAGAGCAGGTATGTGTATTTTCTACTCCACTACATTTTTGAACAGGACTGAAAAGTAAAAGTATTTTTTATGACAGTTTGAGACTTAGTGAAAAGATCAAGGGGATTTTTAACATGTTCATAACAAATAAAAACAGCTAGGAGAGAAAATCTGCACAAATCTGTATCAAAACCATTATATTTGAAGCTTTATTAGATCTGAAAATCTAAAGAATACTTTTACTTTTTACTTTTTTAAACGGGTACTTTAATCCTTTTAGTTAAGTCGATTTTTTCATGCAATACTTTTACTTATATTAGTATTTTTAGTCATGTTTTTGCTCTGGTATCTGCACTTTTACTTAAGTAACAAAACTGAGTGCTTCTTCCACCGCTGTTTGTATCAAATTGCCTTGAACTTTAACACGTATCTTCAGACTTGGACCAGCTGACAGAGATCATGAAGATCATTGGAACTCCATCTCAAGAATTTATAGCGAAACTTGAATCAGAAGATGTGAGTTCAACAGATACAAAACTTTCTTTCAGATAATATCGATTTAATGCAATTCCTTTTTGTTGTTTAGGCCAAAACGTACATCCAAGGTCTTGATAAAATACAAAAGAAAGATCTAACCAAAGTGTTTCCAGACAGTGATCCACAAGGTAAGGCAAATCCAGCTTTCACTGCATGTATTTTTGGACTTTTGTGGTTCACATTTTGTAATAATTTGTAATTGTTTCAGACCTTATAGTTCACTGTTTTTGATTGAAATTATATTAGGTAAAAAAAAGTTGAAGGTCCTATGTTACACAAAATGCAATCTTGTTTTAAGCCATGTTGTAATGCTGTTACCTCATCAAAAACATATCTGGAGTTAGTCTGTCTACATCTCCAAAATCCTCTGTTCCACCTTGTGATGTCATGAAGCGTAGTTTTCAAGTTAACAGCTACACTTTATTTTTAGTTCAGAAGACATCGGCAATTCCAGGGCTCAAATTATCTAAATGATTCTAGTGAAGGTGTGTGGAGTTTAAAAACACAATGGAGCACTTCCTGTATTACCACATGACATCACAAGGTGGAACAGTGTTTTGAGAGAAGAACTCAGCCTAAATATCCAGGGTTTGTGTTTTAAACATGCATGAATGAAACAAAACACAACGCCAGATATGTTTTTTAATGAGGAAACAACATTATAACAAAGATCAGAAAATATTTTAATATGGGCCCAACAAAAAAACACAATTTCACTTTAGTTCATTTGTGTCGACAGAGATGATTTTGGACTTTCTTGGTCCAGTATTGATAGTCTACATATTGCATAAACCAGGATAAAAAGTTTTCATTGGTATAGTTGGATATACAGCCCCATTCTACAGTGGTCACCTCCAGCTGAATATTTAACTATGGACAATATAGCTGATCTGATCTCTGTATTCTCCCTGTAGCTGTGTGTGTGCTGGAGTGCATGCTGCTGCTGGACCCAGAGAACAGGGTGACGGCTGCAGAGGCCCTCTCTCTTCCATATTTCTCAGTTTTTCGAGAACCAGACGAAGAGACCGAAGCCCTGCCTTATGACCACTCGCTGGACAACGCCGAACTCACTGTAGAGCAATGGAAACGTAAGCATTAGTCTGATTGTGTTTTAATGAGAAATTTTACATAGATAATAACTGGAAATGTAATTGCTTTTCTGTTTTAGGTCATACCTTTACAGAGATCTTGACTTTCAAACCTGTTTTGCTGGACTCAAAAGAAACTTCACTTTGAAAAATGAAAAAAAACACTATGGATCAGCTGTGGTACTATGTTAAGAAAACACTAAACATACTTAAAAGTGTAACCTTTCTGTTTGGAGGCTCTGCCAAATGCTTTTCTCCATGGAGACGTTATTGCTTCATCTGGAATGTTTCACAATGGCATTAAACCTCCATGGAGACCAAGTTCCAGGTCAGATCTGTGGAGAGGCGAACCTGCTCACAGTCAGAATGCATGGTTTTCTAGGTATTTTTGAGCTATAAAACCACCTGTTTAATAAATGTAAAATTGAGCTGTTTAATGTCATACTATGGAACATTCCAGGCAGAGCAGTGACATATCCATAGAAACAAACAGGTGACGGACCCCCAACCGAAAAGTTACACAGCACACCTTCAAATCCAATGCATTATCAAAACAAATATAAGAAAGTAAAGGGAGGTGTCTTACACTTGTAGCTGTTCTGACAGATTTGGGGACTGATGAAGCAAAATAACACTGTGTAATACTGCAAATACTATGAGGGACATTAGCAGTGGTGTAATTATTTTTGTACTAATTTGGATGTCAGTGGAGCTCAACAGGGACCATCTTTCCAGTTATAGAAGTAAAATTTCCATTCATTTTTCCCACAGACTTCATGCTAATAAAGGCAAATCAGTGAAGCTTTTGAAGTCCAAAAAACACAAGATTCTGCGAAATGTTTTAATAACTTCACGGTTTATAAAGTTGCAGAAACAGATTTTAAAGGTGCACAGTGTCACTTTTCTGTTGGGGGGTCCGCCACTTGCTTGTGTCCATGGCGATGTAATTGCTTTGCCCTGAATATTCTACAGTATGGTTTTCACAATGGAGACAACCTACTGATAAGATCTATGGAGAAGCAAGCCTGCGCATAGTAAGACTTGTTTTTTTTTTTTTTTTAGTTATTTTTAGCTTTAAAACATCTGTAAGCGAGTACATGCAATTCAGGTAAGTTTAATGCATTACTGTGAAACATTCCATGCAAAGAAATAACATCTCCATGGAGACCAGCAAGCAGCTAACTGTCCACTTTAGAAATTACATAGTGCATCTTTAAATAAAATTGTAGGACTTGTGTTCATTAGTCATCACTTAGCTGATTAACCCTGAACAAAAATTCAAACTTTTAAAAAAATATATATTTTTTTCAGAAAGTCTATGTGAAAAATTAATGAGAAATTTACTTCCAGTCACTGTAGAGCTCCGTATTTCTGTACTAGGGATGTAACAATAACCAAAATATCAGAGTATTGCATCGTCAGTAGTCTCACAATATATCGAGTTACAAGTCTCTTCGCTTAAATTCATAGTTATGGTACAATAATAACAAAAAAACCCCAAAACAAAACAAAAAAAATATCCTTTGCTCCATTTTAGTGCAGACTACATGAAGAAATAACTATTATAAGCACTTCTTTTAACACAGTTCTTGTCAAAGCAAAAGAAAAAATAGCATAATCACAGTTTTGTTATTGCAATAAATATCCCACTGAGAGATTTGGATATCGTTACATCCCTAGTCTGTACTGTATTTATGTGTGTGTTATAGATCCCTTAATATTCTTCCCATTGCCTTATAATAATAATATTTTTCAGCCAAGGCAGTTTTGAATGTTGACAACCACTCAGGCTTTTTCTATGTAAACATTTCTACGTCCTTTATACGTTTTTGGTAAAGTGTGACAATGTTTTAAATAATAAAACTTGAGTCTTTTGGATGTTCTGTCGCGTTTTGATGTTGTTTACGCTCACAAACAGCAGGGGGCAGCACGTATACGTATTCAACTTGGCACTGCAGCTCCAGGCTTCTTGGTCAGACAGCTCACACAAAAATGCGCAGAGGAAAAATAGATGGACTTCTATGAATTCTAGTATTATTATTCCACACTTTGTTATTCTTAGTCTAGGGGAGTAATGTTAAAGATTTGTGGAATTTCCTGATTTGACCACATAAAACGTGCTCTTATGTAACTGTCTTTTGACTTTGTTTATATTGTAGCTCCACACCAGGCACAGTGGATGTACTAATGTTCTAATATTAACATCTGTGACGCGTATTTTGATTATTTGATGATTTTTATGTCATTGGCCCCCTGCTGTGGCTCATACTAAAGGGCTTTTTGACATGGCACTTTTCTAACCATATAATAACCCCATTTAAATCTAATTATAACATTAGGAACACTTTTGTACTTCTTCTGAGTGAATTTTGATGAGTCCATGTATTTTTTTTTTTTATTATGATCACATTTTTATCTGATTCTTATCCAAAATAGCAGTGATGCTTGTGTTGTTTTGACATATTTTTATCTGATCTTGCACATGACACAGAGGTCGTTATATTAAAAAAAATAACTCCGCTGTGTTTTTTATCCCCATGCACCTTCATTATAATCGTTTGGATAATTCCAGCTCTGGAACTGTCAGTCTCTATTGAACAAAAGGTAAAAGGAGCTTCAAAACTACCGCTTCATGACATCACAAGGTGGAACAGTGCATTTTGAGCTTATAGATGTAGACAGACTCATTTTAAACATGTGTGAATGAAACAAAACACAACTCCAGTTGTGTTTCTGTAATATAGGACCTTTAAAGTTTTTTTTTTTCCCCAGTCTAACCATTTTTTAGGTTTAAAATTGTATTTGGAAATCATGACATCAGACTAGAGAATTAGCATTGTGTTTTGCAATGGTTCAAAACTCCTCTAATGTACACAGAAAGTATTATTTTACAATTAGAAATAGAGGAAAACACCTTTATTTTGTTGAAATAATGTTTAAAGTATCAGAAAAAGGCGTTTCTTGTGTAAATTGTGCCAAATTTTGTATAAAATTGTCCCAGTGTGATGTAATCAATATGGAAGTGTGTATCTCCTGAAATTCTGACCATATTTTTCAACTGCTTCTTGATGTAAATCTATTTCTTATATTTACAATAGGTTTTATCATCAGATTAATTGTCAAACACCCTTTAACTCAAGTAAGAGTAAAGTTACCTCATAATAATTTAATCAAGTAGAAGTACAAAGCAGTGGTCTTGGAAATTATTCAAGTATGAGTAAAAAGTATTTGGGGTAAAAGTAACTGTCTGATTTAACATTTGGATTTAATTTGAACGACAAAACACTAAATACGAAACATCTGGTATCCAAAGATCATACCGCAACAATGAGAGAAAAAAATAAAAAATCATACCTGAAGAATCTGCAAGAAATTGTGTATTTTGTCAAGATAAAGTTTTTGTCACTTACTGATTTTTTTTTTAAATTTGCAATTTACTCAGTGCTTTTTTTTTTTTTTTTTCCTCCACATAAGTCACAGTATATTTGGATGTTTTTTTTTTCCACACATAAAATTAATAACAAAGTAAAGATGTATTTAAAAAAAAAAAAAAAAATTACAAAATAAGAATAAATAAAAAATAAATAAAAATGGCAGAGGCAGTCGGGTTACACATTCATACAGTACATCTTGTTCAAGAGTACAAGTTTTCAGGATTTCAGTAGTTTGCTTTATTACATAGAAAATCACTGAAATCCTTTACATTTTGCATTATAGTTACTCCACACTTCATACAGTTCAGTTTTCTCCACCACTGTTACAATAAACATAATCCAAGTACATTTTTTTTTGTAGGCTAAGGTTTGATCGGACATATTTAAAGACATCCATTCGTAGGAAGCTACTTTCTGTGAACCGCTCATGGAACGCTGGCTCCTCTGAGTCTTTCCAGTGTCTCATTATTATTTGTTTTCCAATCATAACACTAGTTTGAATAAATTCTGATGATGAACACCGAGTGGTCATTTTTGGCTCACTCAAAACATAAAGCTGAGGGATGAATTCAAAAGTATTTCGAGTGATGTTTTTTATACATCCGTGAATCTTCCTCCAATAGTTTTGAATCGCGGGACATTCCCAGAGGAGATGCGTCAGAGTTCCTTTAGCTTGGCATTTCCAGCAGTTTTCTGAGTCCGTAAGCGTGACTCTAAATAACCGTGACGGAGTCCAGTAGTATCGATTCAGAATTTTAAAGTTAATTAGCTTGACTTTTACGTCTTTTGACAGCTTATGTGTGTTTTCACATATTTTATTCCATCATTTGTCAGGTTGATGTTGAGATCTGATGACCAGACTGATTTTAATATGTAGAGCATCGGGTGTTTATTTTGAAAAATCAGACCATAATAAAAAGATGCCTCATGTCCTGATCCCATTTTTAAAATTATTTATGATAGAAGAGTTGACTGTTGTGGGGAAGAGTCTTTTTTTTACAGAATTACTCATAGTGGAAAGCTGAACTCTAACCTGATCTCTGCATGTCAGTCCGAGTCTTCAGTGGTTCTCAAACTTATATATTTTTAATACAAATGGGGGCGTCTTAAATTCCTATGGTTCAAAAGCAGATTCTAGTTGTAATACAGTGAGTTCTTGGGCCTAGTTAAAAATAGAAATGATCAGGCTCAACATTTATCAGTATACTTTTTGGATATGTCATACTAAAATACAATGTGATCAACAGGAAAATCAGTCTGTTGCTCCTCATCTGGGAGTATGACATCATCACATTCTCCAATCTGAAATCCACCGGCGAAAAGGTGCATTTACGAGAACCTCCAGATTGAAACCACCAGGGCTATAACAATTCCAGGTCTGAGGAATTAGGGTTTACCAAGAATTTACCCGAGGGAAGACAAAAATGTGGCAACAACTGACTTGATGGTCGTCGATAAATAATTTTGCCGTCAGAATGAGTGATATCTTTATGTAATAGAATTATTTTTATTTTCCTCTGACTTCCTCTGAAAGTTACGTAACGGTACTTCTCTGAAACATCACTGAACTATCCGCTGTTTCACTGATTTATCTGTTGATACTTTGCAGCCGAAGTCGTCAACATTCCCTGGTCGTGTGATGCTAACTGGAGGCACTGCTCTGTCTGAAGTGCTGTTACTCAGGTTAGACTTTAATCTGAGCTTTGTTTTAACACAATCTGACCGGAAATGAACTGAGCTGGACTACAACAGGTGAGATGATATACAGACTCCTGAAAATGTGTTGTTTAAATCAATTTTGTATTTTTGTTTGAATTTTCAGGCAGTCCTAAAACTTTTTTGGTAGTTATTGCTAATGTGTGTTGTGTCACCTCGGTAAATGCCAACATCCTGCCATAGACATAGAGGAAGAACACCTCCAACGTGATGGCACTGCAACGTATCAATTTACAGTCATTAGCCTTATCAATCCTCCACCTCGTATCTCCTCTACACATATTTTTGTACATTCTTGCCTTTAAATGTTGTTTATTCCTTCACATTCGAGGGTGTTGAATTTATCAGGCCTGTTTAACTGACCTCCAGTTCCTTGACTCCTCGTGAGTTACTCCCCAGAGATCCAGCTTCCTTCCTGGGTCAGACCGTAACTCTCCACTCCCTCCACTGCCATAACTGTGAACTGGACTCTGTGCACTGAGGCAACAAACAAACAAACTCATCTGTGCACACATTATTCTGTTATATCTACTTCTGTCTTTATGTGTTAATACCGTGTTGCACTAAAGCCACACTGCTGTTTAAAGGGCCTCTGCTGTGCAAAATTGACTCTTGTGAGCTTTAAGTCCTGTTATAATGTCGTTTCCTCATTAAAAACATATCTGGAGTTGTGTTTTGTTTCATTCACATGTTTGAGTAATCCTTTATTATTAGTCTGCCTATGTCTCTAAAGCTCAAAATGCTCAAAATGCTCTGTAGTTTTCAAGTTAACATCTACATTTTTACCTTTAGTTCAGCAGAGATTGGAAATTCCAGGGCTGAATTTTTTCCAAATGATTCTAGTGAAGGTGCATGGAGTTTAAAAACACAGTGGAGCACTTTCTGTATTTCCATGTGACATTACAAGGTGGAGTGTTTTCTGTTTGAGAGAAGAACTCAGCCTAAATATGTAGAGTTTGTGTGTTAAACATGTGTGAATGAAACAAAACAAAACTCCAGGTGTGTTTTTGAGGATTTTTGAGGAAACAGCGTTATAAAATAGATCAGAAATAGAGTAATACAGGTACTTTAATGCTCTTGAGTGCAGTTTCACTGTTCCTTGTGACGACGGCAATAACCTTGAATCTTAAACTATCTTGAATCTCGGACGGTTCACACAGAAGTCACCAAGTTCTCCTCTGACAGGAAAAAGAGGAGGGCACGTTTCTCTCCCTCCTCTTCACAACAGCAGCACATGGACACACATGGACACACTGTCTCCCTCCTCATGTTTGTTGACCCTGTGGTTTATTTTCAGAGCGCCTTGGATTCAACCAACTTTATTTCCCCAAGCACACACACATACTGGCCCAAGCCTTTATGGGGCCCTAAGTAGAATTTGGGCCCCCCACACCATCAAAACATAGCCAGAACATAACCGAAAACCTTGATGACACATAAAAATAGTATCATTGGACATTCAAATTTACCTTTTTCTTGCTGCTTTTTTTCTTCCTCTTGTCTCTTCTTTTTTCTCTTGTCTGCTCCAGATGGATAACCTCGTTTTTGAGACATGGCTTCACAGCCAACTAGTCCACCTATCTTCGACATTAAAAGTCAATCACTCCTGTCGTGTGCATCTAGTTGTGCAGCAGTGCAGTGGCAGCAACCAGCAGCAAGAATTGGTTAACCGACATTGTATCAACTATGAAAATGATACAAAAAACATTGTTTTTGTTTCTTTTGTTTCTGCAATATCATATCACTGATATTACGCTTTTTAGTTAAAAAATATTTTAGCAGGTGGCCATTCCAATTGGTCTTGGGGGCCCCCTGGTGGTGTGGGGGCCCTAAGCGGCCGCTTAGTTTGCTTATGCCTTGGGCCGGCCCTGCCTGGGGAGGTCCGTTTGTGTGATTCTCTGTGTGATTCTCTGTGTGATTCTCTGTGTGATTCTGCTTCTTGTTCTGCAAAACTAATTGGAGTTTTTAGTCACCAACACTGAACTTTAAGCTTTGAGGGCTCTCGTGTTATTGTATCTCTGTATACAGCTGACTAATGCATAATCATCGGACAATTCTGAACTAATTATAATGATGTAGATGCAATTACAGGACCTTTATTTCTCACTAGTTTAACAGCTACCAACCACAGCGTAATTAGAGATTGTTTATTCCACAGATAATTCAGCGTGTCGTGTCCTTACCGAGATCAAATAAACAAATTCAAGGACTTGCAGCAGATAAAATGAGAGTTCACCCAAAGAGAGGGAGAGAAAACAGAGCCTGTGTTTGTGTTTAGATGCTGATTTATGCTGTGAATTAAAGGTCCTATATTACACAAAATGGACTTGTTTTGTGATCTTTGAGCCGTGTTATAATGTTGTTACCTCATCAAAAACAGACCTGGAGCTGTGTTTTGTTTCATTCACACATGTTTGAGTAATCCTGGTTTATTATGTTTACATCTCCAAAGCTCAAAATGCTCTGTTCCACCTTGTGATGTCATGACGAGGTAGTTTTCAAGTTAACAGCTACTTTTACCCTTTATTCAGTTGTTGTTGTTGTTGTTTTTTCCTGGAATGTTCTACAGTATGGCATTCAATTTAACTATCTCCATGGAGACAAGCAGGCCACATCACCAGGCCAAGTTACAGGTCAGCTCTGTGGAAAATGGTCCCGCTCACAGTAGTAATGCATTTTTGTGGTAGTTTTGAGAAATAAAAACACCAGTAATTAAATAAAATTAAAGTTAGATCGCAATGTGCAGTGTTTTCCTTTTGAGAGAACAACTCAGCCTAAATATGCAGGGTTTGTGCGTTAAACGTGTGTGAATGAAACAAAACACAACTCCAGGTCTGTTTTTGATGAGGAAACATTATAAGAGATCAGAAAATAGTGTAATATGGGCCCTTTAACCAGAGAAAGGGAGAAAAAACAGAGCCCGTGTCGGTGTTTGCTTGCTGATTTATCCTGTATATTAAATAGCAGTGAGTTTATGGACGTGATTCTGATCTCGTTGCTCAGAGTGTCCTTCCAGATGTCAGTTCGCATCTGCTTTGGCTCTGCAGCTCCTGTTCTCCACCGTTACTGGGAGACATGTGTTTGAGACATGTTTTTGGGGAATAAAACATCTCGGCTATTATATAATGCATGAGGTATTCCCAGGGCTTTGATCTTTGTTTATTTTAGTGAAGACAGTTTTGGTTCATGGAGTTTCTATTTTTAACAGATCCTTACAGGGCCTATATTACGCTGTTTTCTGTATTATAATGTTGTTTCCTCATTAAAAACATACCTGGAGTTGTTTAATTCGCACACAAACTCTGGATATTTAGGTTATGTTCTTCTCTCAAACAGAAAAAAGTCTGTTCCACATTGTGATGTCATGTGGTAACACAGGAAGTGCTCCACTGTGTTTTTAAAAACAGGTAAGAGATAGAAGTTTAATGACATGTGGAACATTCTAGGAAAAGCAATAGAAGCAATGGACTCCCTGCCAGAAAAGTTACACAGTGAATCTTTAAAGGTGGACAAAATTGATTCTTAATGGATTCGTATTGATGTTATAATGTTGTTTCCTCATCAAAAACAGACCTAGAGCTGTGTTTTGTTTCATTCACACATGTTTGAGAAACCCTTTAGTCAGTCTACATCTCTTCTGGTCCACCTTATGATGTCATGTAGCGGTAGTTTTCAAGTTAACAGCTCCTTTTGCTCAGTAGAGATTGGAAATTCCAGGGCTGAAATCATCCAAATGATTCTAGTGAAGGTGTATGGAGTTTAAAAACACAATGGAGCACTTTCTGTATAGCCACATGACATCACAAGGTGGAACAGAGTGCTTTGTTTGAAACTCAGCCTAAATATGCAGAATTTGTGTGTTAAACATGTGTGAACGAAACAAAACACAACTCCAGATATGTTTATGATGAGGAAACAACACTGCAACATAGATTTAAAAATATAGCGTAACATAGCCCCTTTAAATATGATCTTTTTACCACCAAGATATTCAGTTTTGTCAATATCTCTCAGCCTAGTCTAGCATATCAGACTCTCCACAGGCTTTCATCCGCCCTGCTGTCAGTGTAGCCTATTAGCCTTCCATCTGAGTGCCCTATCTGACCCCTCCGCCTTATCATTACTTCTTCTTTTGACTTCTACAGAACCACCCAGGGCCTGTCTCTCCCTGGAGTTTAAAGGCGTGGAGAATCTCCAGAGAGTTCCATGTGAGCTGGTGGAATGTCCTGCGCTCTCAGCATCCCTCCCTCGGACACGTGCAGCCCGGAGACGGACCGCACAGACGGGCTTGAAGATACAGGAAGTACAGACACGTGGAGAAGAAGAGCTATGGGTATGAACAGAAACATCTCAAAGGTCCTATATTACGCAAAATTGACTCTTGTGAGCGTTAAGCCATGTTATAATGCTGTTACGTCATCAAAAACATACCTGGAGTTATGTTTTGTTTCATTCACACATGTTTGAGTAATGCGTATTATTAGTCTGTCTACATCTCCAAAGATCAAAATGCTCTGTTCTACCTTGTGATGTCATAAAGTGGTAGTTTTCAAGTTAACAGCTTAACCTTTTACCTTTAGTTCAATAGAGATTGGCAGTTCCAGGGTTGAAATGGTCAAAATGATTTTTAGTAAAGGTGTATGAAGTTTAAAAACACAAAATATTGTCACTTTTCTGTTTGAGAGAAGAACTGTATATATAAATGGACATAGCTAATCCACTAGCTGCCACATTCCAAATTGGAAGTAAGCGCTTGTGCGATTCTGGCTCCAAATCACTTTCTATTGAAAAAGCATGGCCCCTCTTTCCATAACTGCTGCTGTCAGGCTCCACATTTTGGTCTTAAAATGTTCATATTAACCTGTCCTACATATTCCAGGGTTTTTATTTTGCTATTTTGTCCATAAATCAATTCCTGTTCCTAATACTGAACTGTTCCTAATTTGGCCCTATAACTTTTGGCCTCGATGAGCTTCATTTGACTAGAGCCGACTGCTATGGGTGACGTCACATGGTCTCAATGCACAAATTCAGTCATTTCTACACGGCATTAGAGTATTTTGTAATGATTTCATAATCCATTAATGTAATTATCTAAAATAAATGTTAGGACATTTTGTCTCTCGAAATCTGCTTCAGAACAATACAAGGACATCACCTAACCTGACCCACAGACTGTATAAAGACGCAGACAAAGGGAGATGTTGTGATTTTCCGATACATCTTGGCTATAGGACGGTTTACATGATGTCATTCAGGAGGCATCCAGACTGTGTTTTGAAGGCCTTTTCCGGACAGGGCCAGTGTAAAGACTGCATGCCACACACGGTCTCCCGGGGAAACTCTTCCTTGACCAGTTGTGATGTGTTGACTGGCTGAGTGTGTGGATTAAAATGGTACTATAGAGGACATACAGAAAAGCAGCATCCAAACTCCAGTGATCTATAGTGAGATATGAGCAGAGGGCAGCTGTATGAGCCCTTTCACTGAAGAACTTTAATCTGTGGATCTTAAAGAAAGGCTAGTTTATTTTCATGCAGTTACTTTTAAATTGAATTGGAAAGTGGAAATATAAACGAATAGCTACTGTTTGTCTCTACACAAAGTAAACATTTTCAAATACTGATTTTATTAAAGAGCTCATATTACGCAATTTTCTGATCTATGTTATAATGTTGTTTCTTCATCACAAACACACCTGGAGCTGTATTTTGTTGCATTCACATATGTTTACATGGACATATATTTAGACTGAGTTCTTCAATTGACCTTCACCTTTTGAATAATTTTAGCCCTGGAATTGCCAATCTCCGCTGAACTAAAGGTAAAGGATAAACTATCGCTTCATGACATCACAAGGTGGAACAGCGCATTTTGAGTTTTGGAGATGTATACAGACTAATGCAGGATTACTCAAATGTGTGAATGAAAGAAAACACTCCTCAACTACGGGAATGTTTTTGATGAGATAACAACATTATATCTTGGCTTAAAGTTCACAAGAGTCAATTTTGCATATAGGACCTTTAAATACAATAATAAAGCATGAATTTGGTTGCTGAATTCTATGCCTAAACCAACTTGTAATTGTGTCACCCACTTAAAGTTGTGGATATTAGACACCAACAGTAATAAGGTACTAAATTACTGTATTTTAAAATATGTTTAACACACACTGAGTGGGTTTGCCTGTCAATTTTCCACTTAAATGTCACCTCTGTAAACATCAAAGCTCTTGCAAAACCCCAGGATCCCTGTTTAAGTACCTTTTACTCCCTGTTAAAAATACAAGGCACACGCTCCAAACGACTGACTCCACTGCGGCTGCTGGGTTAAAAGGCCCCATTAACACAGGCTACTTCCGACTACCAGAGTTCAAACAAGCTTCAACATTTCTATTAGAGACGACTCGTGTAGCAGACATTTCAATTCAAGTGTGCCTGCATTTTCATAGGGACTGTAAAAGTATTAAAGGGCCCGTATTACTCTATTTGGGCCTGGAGATGAGTAATATGGGCCCTTTAATACTTTTACAGTATTAAAAGGCCCATATTACATAATGTTCCACAGTATGGGTTTGAACTTCTTTAACATGTATTTATTCAAAATTGTGAGCAGGTTCACCAGTCCACAAACCTGACCTGTAACTTGGCCTTACAAATATCCTGCAGATCTAGGATAAGTTCTTCTCCTAAACAGAAAACACTTTGTTCTACCTTGTGATGTCATGTGGTGATACAGGAAGGAATACAGGATCTTTTCAGCGCTGGAATTTCCAAGCTTTACTAAATAAAGCAGCTGCTAACTATAAAACTACAACTTCATGACATCACAAGGTGGAACAGAGCATTTTGAGCTTTGGAAATGTAGACAGACTTATAATGCAGGATTACTCAAAGGTGTGAATGAAACAAAACACGACTCCAAGTATGTTTTTGAGGAGGTAACAGCGTTATAACATGGCTTAAAGTTCACAAGAGTCCATTTTGTGTCATGTAGGACCTTTAAAAGCCATACTCTGAAACCTTCCAGGCCAAGCAATATCATCTCCATGAACACAGACAGGCAGCAGACCCTCCACCAATAAAGTTACATAGTGAATCTTTAAGCTGAAACCATTTGTTGAGCTGTTAAGTTTGTGAAAGCTCCCTGTAATACACTGCAGGTGAGCGTCCCATGTGGTTCTGGGTTCACTGGCGTAACAGTCTGTCCAAACTTAGGCATAGATGATAAATCCTGGATTCTTTTATGGACACTCGGCTCAGACCTGTTGACCCCGGCAGTGAGAGCAGGAGGATGCCACAGCTTGACCCGATGTTCTTTACCGTGGGCAAGATGGCCGCTTCAGCTGAATCATGGGAGCAAGCTGGCAGAGGGGTCAGAGGTCGCCGTAAATTACCAGAGCCATGTTTTGTCTTTTGGAGAAATGGTCTGGCATTGGGGTCAAGGTTAAAGAGTGATGTCATTCACAAACAAGAACGTTTCTAAACTAGCTGTTATGATTGTTTGTGAAAATGTTAAAGGTCCCATATTCCACAAAATGGACTCTTGTGAGATTTTAGCCATGTTATAATGTTGTTTCCTCATCAAAAACATATTCAGAGTTGTGTTTTATTTCATTCACACATGTTTGAGTAATCCTGGTTTATCAGTCTGTCTACATCTCCAAAGCTTAAAACGCTCTGGTCCACATTGTGATGACATGAAGTGGTAGTTTTCAAGTTAACAGCTCATTTTTTACCTTTAGTTCAGTAGAGATTGGCAATTCCAGAGCTGAAATTGAGTTTAAAAACACAGTGGAGCACTTCCTGTATTACTACATAACATCACAAGGTGGAACAAGGTGTTTTCAGTGTGAGAGAAGAGCTCAGCCTAAATATGCAGGGTTTTTATGTTAAAAATGTGTCAAAGAAACAAAACATGACCCCAGTTATGTTTTTAATCAGAAATGTAATATGGGCCATTTAACATTTTTGTTTTGCAAGTGACTGCTGTACTGTTCTTTTGATAATGAAATGATGACTTGTTTCCTTAGCCGTCTAAAATGGCAAATCCTGCAAACAAACAATATTACACAATAGTAATAAAATATAGCCCCAAGTCAGACCCCTTTAATTCAGTTATATAAGCCTCCGCAGTCGGCCCCATCTTGGTTTGCTTAGGCCTGGTGATTGCTTTCAGTTGTAACAGCTTCACAGGGATGTAGCGGTCTGAAATAGAAGCCGTCACATTTTTCCTTGACTAAACCCCATTTTGCTGAATTAAGGAAAGTCTGGCAGACACTCACGCGTCAGTGGTGAGGCGTTGGATGGGACCAGCCATTTTTCCACACGGGGGGTGCACAGCGGTGAAAGGCGGCAGTCTGTGTTTGTGTTTTCTGACTCCTGAGTGAGTATTGGTCTGAGAATGTCCTTCAAACTGGCCTGTGTCCAGAGGTGGTAGAGTAGCCAAAAGCTGTTCTCAAGCACAAGCACTGTTACTTCAAAATAATACTACTTAAAGCTGCACTGTGTAACTTTTTTGCTGGAAGGTCCGTCACCTGCTTGTTTCTATGGATATGTCATTGCTCTGACTGCATTCTCCACAGTGTGATATTAAACAGTTCTGCCTTACATTTATCAATTACAGATGGTTTTATAGCTCAAAAATACCTAGAAAAACAGACATTCTGACTGTGAGAGGATTTGGAGAAAAGCATTTGATAGACCCTCCACCAGAAAAGTTACACAATGCAGCTTTAAGTAGAAGTAAAAAGAAACAGGGTAAGTACCTGTCTGAATTATAATTAATTAAAACATTAAAGTTGTCTTCTTCTTCTTCTCTTCTTCTCTTCTCAGGTGGAGGGTTGCCACTTAGAGTACTTGTCTCCATGGAGATGTTATTGCTTTGTCTGGAAGGTCCCGGTATGGCATTAAACGTCACCATCCTGCATTTACTCAATAACATGGGTTTTTATTGACCTAAAAAAACTTCCATCCTTGGACTTGGATCTTTGCAAACTTGGACCCTCCACTGATCTGACAAATAACTTAGCCCAGAGGTGTGGCTTGCTGTCTCCGAAATAAATAAGTGTAATGACATACTGTGGAACATTCCAGGCAATAAAGCAGGTGACGGTGTATCTTTAAATAATGCACAAAAAAAGGCTCATATTTGAAGGAGCTTGTAGACTTAGTAGTAAGATAACCTAACCAAAACTTTTACTCATGTAAGAGTACTGTTACCCTGTAAAATATTTGTGAAATAAGAATATAAGTATAGCACACACACACACACATGCACACACACACACACACACACACACACACACACACACATTTTCCTGTCATCTGTTGCATTTTCTCAGAGGGAAAAGTCCAGCTCCTCTTGCATGAGGCAGACCTCCCTCAGAGCCCTGCAGCACACAGGTTAACACCATATGAGGAGCAGTCATAGGATGATTATAGAGCAGTCCATATTCAGCTATTTTTATTGTTCCCATGCACAATATCATTTCAGTCCCTCTGGGCAGTTTCGGTAATCCTGCCCGTGTGATCAGGATCAGGCTTTCACTTTGTAATAATATCTCTTATACTGGATGTTTCTGCTGCTGCTATTTTTACACAACCGCACGGAAGTCTATCTGTAACGCTCAAGAACACATTTCCTGAAAATATAGATAAAAACTCGAGTGAGTACTGTTTAACTTGAAGTAACAGTGTGTGTGTGTGTGTGTGGCAGATGTGCAGGTTTTGAATTGACAGGATGTTTGTCAGGAATGCAGGGTTGACCCTATGTTCCACAACATTGGACTGGTGATGTGTTTAACATATGGACCCACACACATGAAGAGAGGCATTGTAAAGATATGACATAAGAACACTGAAAATATCTTTTAAAAAAAAAGGGAAAAAAATAATAATAAAATAAAAAATAACCAAAAATATATATTAGCACATATAGCTTACCACTAATATTTTTAAAGGTCCCATATTATGCAAAATTGACTCTTGTGAGCTTTAAGCCATCCTGTTTCCTCATCAAAAACATACCTGGAGTTGTGTTTTGTTTCATTCACACGTTTGAGTAATCCTGTATTATTAGTCTGTCTACATCTCCAAAGCTCAAAGTGCTCTGCTCCACATTGTGATGTCATATAGTAATGGTTTTCATGTTAACAGCTACTGTTTTACCTTTAGTAACCTTTAGCCCAGTAGAGATTGGCAATTCCAGGGCTAAAATCATCCAAATGGTTCTAGTAAAGGTGTGTGGAGTTTAAAAACACAGTGGAGCACTTCCTGTATTTCCACATGGCAAAAAAACCTTGCTTAAATATGCAGGATTTGTGTGTTAAACATGTGTGAATGAAACAAAACACAACTCCAGGTGTGTTTTTGATGAGGAAACAACATTATATGGGCCCTTTAAATACCACTAATACCAGTTTAATGATTCTACAAAATTAGGCCTAACTTGCCCTTTCTCCCTCCCGCATGTGTTTTTGTTTCATGAAACAAACCCGCAGTTGGTAGTGTCCATTAGAGGACGCGTGTGGGGTAAACGCGCAGCTGAAACAGAGGAAATCCTTTTTCAGTGTCAGTGAATTGTTGAGCCAAAGAGCTTCACTTTTGTTTGCAGCCTGAGTGGGAGGGGCCGGGGATGGGGTGTTCCAAAGTGCCCCCTCCCACTCAGCAGCTTCCATGTGTTTGTGTGTGTGAAAGAAAGAAGAAAAGCAACAGCCCCTTTCCCATTCCCATGGATCGTATTACTCCCGCATCAGCCCGGAGAGTGCGCTGCTAACAACAGTGCGCCCGTGAGCCCCGTCAGCCCGCTCCTCCGCGTCTCTCCTCGGACAGACCCGTGCGCACTCGGTACTCGTAGACCGGGCGGGCGGTGAGCATGTGGAGTCCCGGTGCATGCCTCCTCCACGTTTTCCTGCTTCACTTCACATTTCTTTTTGTTTGAGCGCTGCGAGCCTCAGCCGCTGGTGGCCGTGGGCAGAGCGGTCTCGCATCCACTCCTGCGCAGCCCGTGGAAGTGGAAGAGGGCGAAGGGCGGATGAAAACAACTGTATTCATGTCTGGACTCTGAAAACGCAGCACTAGCAGGAGATCTGACCTGATTTTGTTCTTCTGCAGCGTGCGCTCTGTTTGTTTTTGCCACCATGGAGTCGGTGGAGAAGGAGTGTGGAGCGCTAGGTGGATTATTCCAGGCCATTGTGAACGACATGAAGGTAACGCACTATTTGTATAAAGTGTGCATGACTTCTAACTCACTCTTGTACTTGTATGAGTGCGGGCTACACTCATAATTTTACTGCCTTTGTTTGGTCCACCGGGTCCTCCCCCACAAGAAGGACTGCTTCAGGACATATCGACAGATGAAGCGTGTTTCCTTTGTGTTATTTGCATAATGTGCAGCAGGTTTCAGATGTAATAACATAAGACTGAACAAGGCAAGTCTCACTAATACACAACAGCGCCTTGTTAAAAAGCTGAAGCGTAGTTTTTCAATGATAATACAATGTGTCCTGTATTAGGAGACACTGCCCTTGTGATTTTCTCAATAACTATAGTAGACCAAAGGCATTTAAAGTGACTACATGTTGTTATTATACATTTATTACACATCAGACTGACCAGAGTTCAGAGCATTTAGAGTTTACCCAATATCCAGTGTCAGGATGTTAAATATGGTAAGTTCACCATTCGTTCATTCATTGTTGTCCCAGATCCAGGTTAAATACTGGTGTTACTTCTTGTCACGTGGCTTTCTTAAGGAAGGTGAAAAGAAAGATCTTTATTTTAAGTAGGTCTGAAGGGCCTATCCATAGCAGGTTGTCCCTATTATGTGTCACACATTATGTTTGTTGCTGGGGGAGGGGTCAAGGCAAGGAAGTTAAACCAGGGTGGTCTGTTGTTCACTTCAACAGATGGAGAGTGTGAATGTGTTCATCAAGTGTTTAGAATCTCACTGTCATTGAGGATCTTCTTCAGTATTAAAATACAAATTTCACTGTGTCAGTTCGCGCCATCGTCCCAAATGCTTCACTGATCCCTCAGTTTCAGAGTTGTGTGATTTGGAGCCTGATGTAGTTAAACCTGTATGACCTGTGTGTGGACAGAGGTATTCTGTGTATTGATAAGCTGAGCTGATGGATGAGAGTAAAGCCCTTACTCGGCACAGTGTCCACTGTCTGAGACAGACATCTGACCTCATTCCTGTGGCTGGGCCACGCCGGCCTGTCGGACCCCCCTCACCCCTCCTGCCCTAGGCCCCCTTGCCCCCCCAGAGCAGGGCTATTGTGTCTGTATGAGTGAACACAGTCACAAATGTACAGTGTAAGTGCTGATATAACATGCACCTGTTGGTTATGTAACTGAGAGATGAGGATTCAGGAAAAGAAATCTGAGTGGGAGGTGTTGATTCAAAGAAGACCCTGTACCAGCTTCAGTCGTTAATCTGTGAACACTGATGTGTCAATTATACAATACTGACTGCACATTTGCTAGTTTATAGTTTTAATACTTACAATGTAATAAAGTCATGCATTAAATAAGTAGTAAATGACCAACATTTTGAAAAAGCAATACTCCACCCTGGAACGGCACTGACGGGCATTTAAACACATATTCTGTCCTCAGACCCAGTGCTACACTTCACACAGTTGTATTTATTGTAGCTGCTACATGTGCATAAAGGAGGTGTGGTCCAACAGAAATAGATCTCTCCAGGGCCAGACTGCTCCCTCTCTCAGCTGTCTCTCCTCCTCTCTCCTCCTCTCTTCGTCGCCCTCGGGAGTCACAGGCCACCCAGGCTAATTAGGCACCTGTTGGAGTCAAGTGCAGGCGGATCTCTGGGAGGCGCTTTGAAAACATTTTTATAAGAAGTGATAGTCCTTAAATCACAGGAGTCAAGAGGAGTGTAACCCAAGGCATGTGAAAAAAACTTTGAAAAACCTTGAAAAAAACTTGAATTTCATGGTGACTTAACGTTGGTGGGATCTTCTGGCTCTGCTCCAACACAGAGGGTCTGGCCTCCCTGTTCTGTCTGCAGGGCTATACCTCGTCCTAAGAGGATTTAGGCCCCAGTGTGTTTTATGTGGGGCCTCTGATCTTATGGCTGGGGGCTGCACTGGAGATGATCCCAGGTAAATGTGATCCAGGTGATGCACATGACTCTGACAGATTGTGATGATACTAAAGGATTTTTACTTTTTTGGAAAGGCTCAGTACTCAATGTCGGTTTCAGTAACGTAATAATAACAACACTTTTCAACATAAACTATTTGTACTTTCCTATAGGTCCTATATTACACAAAACTGACACTCTTGAGCTTTAAGTTAAGCCGTGTTAGAATGTCGTTTCCTCCTCAAAAACATACCTAGAGTTGTGTTTTATTTCATTCACACATTATTTTTAATCCGTCAGCATCTCCAAAGCTCCAAAGTTTTCAAGTTAACAGCTACCTTTTACCTTTTGTTTACTAGAATTTGGTAATTTCAGAGAGCAGAAATTATCCAGATCATTCTAGTGAAGGTTTATATCGTTTCAAAACACTGTGGAGCACATCCTGTATTACCACATGACATCACAGGGTGGAACAGGGTGTTTTCTGTTTGAGAGAAGAATGCAGGGTTTGTGTGTTAAACAGGAAACAAAACACAACTCCAGGTATGTTTTTGATGAGGAAACGACATTATAACATAGCTCAGAAAATAGTGTAATATGGGCCCTTTAATATTACCGTATCGACAAAATGAAGACGCCTCTCTGACCTTTTATAAAGACAAGTTATAACAACATTACGCGCGTCTACTACACGTGTGACTGCTGTGTGCCTGTAGGATACGAAGCCACGCTGTTTTGAATTATATAGGTGCAAAGAAAGGACAAGTCTGAAAATGAGTTGACTAGAGGCTGTATCTTAAAGAGCCTATATATTACACAAAACTGACCCTTGTTTTAAGCTTTAAGCCATGTTATAACGCTGTGACCTCCTTAGAAACACACCTGGAGTTGTGTTTTGTTTCATTCACACATGTTTAAGTAATCCTGGTTTATTATTCTGTTTACATCTCTAAAACTCACTACCACAAACTACCTTTTACCTTTTGGTCAGTAGAGATAGGCGATTCTAGGACTGAAATAAACGCAGTGATTGTAGTGAAGGTGTACAGAGTTTAAAAAACACAGTGGAGCACTTCCTGAGAGAAGAACTCCTAAATATGCAGGATTTGTGTGTTAAACGTGTGAATAAAACAAAACACGACTCTAGGTATGTTTGTGATGAGGAACATTATATACATTATAACACAGATCAGAAAATAGTGTCATATCGGCCTTTTAAACAGAATTCCATGTTTACTAATTCTCTTTTTTCCTTTTCTTTTTTTTTTCAGAGCTCGTATCCAGTTTGGGAAGATTTCAGTGCCAAGGCTACAAAACTACACTCTCAACTTAGGTAAAAATCACAAAACTGCACATTTCTTATATTCTTCCTCTTAGCATTTCTTATATTGTGACACTACTAACACACAACTAATATTTGAGTGTTACCTGTATTTTTTTTTAAAATATTTCTTTCTTTCATTAGGACTACAATCCTGGCAGCTGTGGCCTTCTTAGATGCTTTTCAGAAAGTTGCAGACATGGCTACCAGCTCCAAAGGTAAGTCAAAGTCCCTCCGTCACTAAAGCCAAACTCAGTCACATTTCCATTTGTAATGAAGTGATTGTGACTTCATGAGGTGTCGCACTTGCCCCTCCACTTACATGAATCACTGGTGTCATACTTGGTGCACAATATCGAGAGTAGTGATGCTGCAGAGACGTCATGCTGGGGGTGTTCTACATGTGTCTTTAATGGTGGAATGTTTAGGAGTTACCATGGTGACAAAATGCAAGAAAAAACACAAAATGGATTTAAACAAGAGCCTGTGATCTGTATAAACTATGAATGTTTGTGATGCCATCAGAAACCCAGCGACAGGCGGGTTTTGATGTGTGAAAAAAATAATTTAGTTTTTATTTAAAGGTGCACTTTCTGGTAAAGGGTCTGCCACCTGCTTGACTCCGTGTTGTATTTTCCTGGAATGTTCTACAGTATAGCATTTATTTGAACTATCTCCATGGAGACAAGCAGGCCACATCACCAGGCCAAGTTACAGGTCAGATTTCTGGAGAAGTGGGTAGTTTTGAGAAATTAAAAAAACACCTGTAATTGAATAAATACAAGATATATTTTAATGCCATACTGAGGAACATCCCAGGCAACACAATAACATCACCATGACACAAGCAGATGGCGGACCCTCCACCAGGAAAGTTAACAATTTCTTGAAAAGTCGACTACTGGTACGAAGATAAACGTGAAAACATAAGCCATTCAACAATGATTTCTTTTGACATGATCAGAACTATGCAGGTTTTTGTGTCTCAGTGGGCAGAGGATTTGTAAAGTGTAAATGTGTAATATTTGTATTTGATTTGATTCTATATATACATGGCCATAGCATGGGTGCATTTCACACTCCAGCTGGGTATTTATTTCTTTGACATTTTATTAGCTAATGGTTCACTAAAATGGGTCAGATTTTAAACAGATTTTTGATACTTTTTTTTTTTTTTTTAATTATATTTACATATGCATATTATTTGTAATATTTGTAAACTGACTCTAATTTCACTCTGTTCTTTCATCCGAGTTGTTCTTATGAGTTCACCTGTTCTTGTAGTGTTCAAAGTAGGTTTGGTTCAAAGTTCAAAGCAGTGAGAATCTGCTCTTATTGTTCTTATTCTTATTATCTTATTCTTAGGGCTTAATGAGGCCTGTGATCTGCTTTGTCACCCTGTAGTGACGCAGACAGACGGACACAGAGGCTGCTTATTCTCACAGATTTTCCTTGGAGTAAGTTCATGGCAGAGCTCAGTATGTAGGTCAGAAGAGCCGAGTAACACACGAGGCTAAGGCGGCATGAGCACGCACAAACAGTGAGAGGGTGACAGCTGGTGCCGAACACCTGACCTCCACAGGTCACATGGCCCCTGCAGGTCACATGACCCCTGCAGGTCACATGACAACATGTTCTCAGTGTGTTTGCACTGGGTTTGCACTGGCAGATTTAGCCTCCATTCACTGATTTTTTACTGCAGTCACCTCATAAACCCGGCTTTGGTTCAGAAATGCATTATTTGATTACTACATGATTACTGTTACACTACTACTACTACTACTACTGCTACTACTACTACTATACTACTACTACTAATTATAGTACTACGTAACGCATATATGCGTAACACAAAATATCCAAAGACCCTTTACATGGAGAATTAAACATAGACTAAATTTTGATACTCAAGAAAATGCGTAATAAACCCCAAATAATAATTGATACTTCGCAGTGACATCACGCTAGGGGTGTTCTACATGTAGGCCTATGTCTATGACAGAATGTTCAGCAGTTTTCATGGTGATACAATGCACACATTAGCAAAAACAGTCTGATTTGTACATTTTTACAAAACTCAAGAAAAACTGACTAACTGAAAACTGTTGGCTAATGCTCTAACTAGCTTGTAACTGTAATTATACATGTTTGAAGAGACTTGTTTAACAGCACAAATCAGCTCACTTGTTGTAGTTCAAACTATAAGTCTTTTTTTTTTCTGGTTCGATTGTGTTAAAACAAAGCTCAGATTAAAGTCTTAACTAAGCGTCAGACAGAGCAGTGCCTACAGTTAGGTTCAACCCCAGGGAATATAGATAACATCACCTGCAAAGTATCAATACTTTTTTTAATGTTACCATGTTCTTTTATACTAATTCTACTTGTACTAAAACTACTCAGAAAAGTTCCAAAATTGTCCTATTTATGTAATATTTTCAGTATTGATAGTTGTTTGGTTTCAATACTCTTTTTATAAACATCTATGTATTATTTTTTTGAACTTTAAATACCACTGACGTTAGTTTTTGAAGGTAAAAGGTGGACTCAGGCCATGGCAGGACACATCAAAGAAACAGGCTGCAGTTGGAGGCGGAGCAGCAGTTTCTAGTTAAATCTGAGAGGCATGAGAAGGGAATGAGAGAGGACGCAGAATGAGTTTTACTTCGATAAATGTTTAAAATCCCTAGAAGTGTGTCACTGGTACACGCTCAGTCCTCTGTCCTCATGCACTGACATTCACTTGAGGATTAATGTTCTGAGGTTTTATTAGTGAAACATCTGTTGAATCAGAAAGAGGCAGTGTTCTTTTGATAAAATGTAAAACGCAAAATTGACTCTTGTGCATCAAAAACGTACCTGGAGTTGTGTTTTGTTTCATTCATGTTTGAGTAACTTCTGTCTGTCTACATCTCCAAAGCTCAACATGCTCTGTTCCACCTTGTGATGTCATGTAGTGGTAATTTTCAACAAACAAAAGGTAAAAATTAACAGCTACCTTTTGTTCAGTACGACCGGCAATTCCTTGACTGAAATCATCCACATGATTCTGGTGAAGGTGTATGGAGTTTAAAAGCCCACAGGAGCACTTCCTGTTTTACCACATGACATCACAAGGTGGAACAAAGTGTTTTCTGAGAGAATAATCCAGCCTAAATATGCAGCATTTGTGTGTTAAACAATGAAACAAAACACAACTCCAGGTATGTTTTTGATGCGAAAAACAGTGTAATATGGTCCCGTTTAGATTTAAAAGGGTAAAGATAACTACTTTTGACATGTGTTCGATCTGAAGTCTCAAATCCAGGGCAGTTAATTTGCTAGAATGGTTGTCAATATTTGGTGAAGCTGACATACGCTGCACTGAAGCGTGACCTTTGACCTCTCTGCCCACTGCTCAATCCACATACTCATTCATTTGTGACAAGTCCACTACAGCCAAAAAAGTAATCTTTCTAAAAGTGCTGACTCTTAAAGGGCCTGTGTTACGCTATTTTCTGATCTATGTTGTAATGTTTCGTCATCAGAAACATACCGGGAGATGTTCTGTTTCATTCACACGTGTTTAACACACAAATCCTGCATTTTTAGGCTGAGTTCTTCTCTCAAACAGAAAACACTCTGTTGCACCTTGTGATGTCATGCGGTAATACAGGAAGTGTTCCTCTTCATCTTCACTAGAATCATTATAATATAAGATAAATTTAGCCGTAGAATTTCCAATCTCTACTGAAGAAAACGTAGCTGTTAACTTGAAAACTAACACTTCATGACATCACAAGGTGGACCAGAGCATTTTGAACTTTGGAGATGTAAACAGACTAATAATAAAGGATTACTCAAACATGTGTGAATGAAACAAAACACAACTCCAGGTGTGTTTTTGATGAGGAAACAACATTATAACATGACTTCAAGCTCACCAGAGTCAATTTTGAGCAATGTAGAAACTTTAACCTTTTATATTAGCCTTAAGTAAATAGATGATTTGATTAATTGTCTGTAATCTTGTGTTATCCTCAGCATAGTGTAGAAATATGAGGTGACTGCTTTACAGGGGGTTTTCTCGTCACCCCAGGTCCCCCTTCGTGTGCACAGATGAGCTGCAGCTGCCGGCACAGCTGGAGGCTCCATCATATTCTGTCTACGGTGCTTTAATCTTCCTCCACAGTCACTTTCTCTTCATACTTTTACTCAAGTCCCTACAGAGCAAAGCTGAATTCGCCTTCTCTGCTTTGTTCCCTGTAACTTAAAGGTGCACTGTGTAACTTTTCTGGTGGAGGGTCCGTCACATGCTTTTCTCCATGGAGATGTTATTGCTTTGTCTGGAATGTCTCTGTATGGCATTAAACATATCCATTTTGCATTGACTCAATAACATGGGTTTTTACTGACTTAAAAACTTCCATTCTTACTGTGAGTGGGCTCGCCTCTCCACAGATCTGACATATAACTTGGCCCTATGGCGTCACCTACTGTCACTGTAGAGATAGATAAGTGTAAAGCCATACTGTGCAACATTCCAGGCAATATCTCCATGGAGAAAAGCTGGTGACTGACCCTCTAACAGAAAAGTTACACAGTGCACCTTTAAGACGACGGTTCCCGTGGTGGTTTAGTCATTTTACTGGAAGGATTTTTATTATACGCTTAAAACATTCCAGCTACTCGTGTCTCGCTCTGTGTGGATGTGCTACACTGGCCTCGTCTGCCTTACTGCCCTGTGTCCGTTTTTAGTTTATGGTGTTGGTGGCGTCAGCGTCTGTGTTTTATGTAGCAGCTGGAGCAGTGGCTCTATGCCCGTTTGGCTGTGGGTCTGACACCACTGTTTCTCTGAAGCTCAGGCTGATGATGGATTTCTGTCCAAAGGCTTGTCTGCTTCTGCTGATGTCTGAGTCCAATTTAAGTTTATTAATATTCATTTAGAGAACACTTTGTAGATGCTGTTTAGCCCTGCTTGTCTGAACAGGCAATGCTTTATATAACCCAATGTGTCCGATAAAAGTGATCCACACTTTGAGACATCCATCAATAAGATATTACGAGCGAGTTAAAGGAAAACAACTGGACTCACTAATTATCTTTTTAAGCCAGCCGACCAGATAACAATGCTGGCTTCAAAAAGCTAAATAAGTGTTTTTGCTGATAATATCCAATAAAATGTACCTAAAGATATGCTTTTCATTAGTGCTGTTTTGTTTCAGAAATAGTAGTGAAGGTTTTAGTGTAGTAAAAATCCCCACCATGTTTTAGGAGACCTTTATAACATGGCTGTTTGTTTGGATTTGGTTTCTGTTTGGTTGAATTCATTGATTCCATTTTTGGAGCTCAGAGCTCAAAGGGCACTGGTTCAGGGATAATGGCCCGTGAGGATATAGGATATGGCCTCTATATATTTTACAGGGAGGTGATTGGGCCTCTATATATTTTACAGGGTGGTGGTTGGTCAAAATGGGGGTTGCGGTTGTAGTGGGATTTCCAGTTCTGGGTATCCAGGCTAGTCTGCACAGGCGTTTAGCTAATCCTCTTAGCCCCACTCTGTGACACAGACGAGAGTTCTCTTTCCAGCCCAAAACTGCCATCATCTCTAAGAATGTACATTATGGGATAACTGGTTTACATGTATCTTTAAAGCTCTCAATGAGCCTCTCTTGGACAGCTCTGTGAAGCTTCACAAGTGTCAATAGCTGTGAAAAGATTCAGAGGCTCTCCTGTAAGCCTGCCCTCTCCTTTCTTTGTGCCAGTGGAGGAGCTGAGGTATGCCAGTAGATCAGTGTGTCAGCAGTAATCAGCTTGGCCACTGTGGCTCTGGCAGATGGAGCGATATCCCTGCCCCTCCATCTGGACCCACGAAGAGCGGCATCGGCCTGGTGCACAGAGATCAGGGATTACTGTGTGTTACAGCTCCAGCTCCTCTGCTGTTTTAATGGACATGTGGAATAATGAGAGTTGGTCATGTGACCCAGTGACAGCCATCAGCCCGGGTGTTTTATGTGTCAGCCTGAGACAAGCTACAAGGAGGTTACATGCTGAAATAAGCTTATAGATAATGTAAGGATTAACTATACCATTGGTCTAAATAGTTCACTGTTTTACATTATACAGAACATTATGTTTATGTTTACACAAAATGTTTAGAAGCAACATATGTTTGACATCCAGATTTATGGCCCCCTTTTTATTGACCACATTTCAGAGCAGCAGCGACAGCTCCTTCTCGTTTTCATTTTACAGCCATTTCAATCCTCAGCCTGGTTCTCCCACAAATCACCGTTTTCCAATGATTCCAGTGGCCGAGTCTATTAGGCCAAAGTGAAGTGACTCGAGCAGTAGCATAATGGAGGGAAAACAGTTTCTTTGGATTTGGACGGATTTTCTTGGGAATACCAGAGTTAAGAAGACAAACATAGGAGTCGTATGAGGAACAGTGTGTACAGGCCAATCCTGAACATGAACTCTGAGTGGAGGAGGGAGGGATGGTGGGAGGAGAGGAAGGAGGGAAGAGAGGGAGGAGGGACCCCTGTAAAGGAACACGGACCCCTGTAAAGGAATGTAGGGAGGACATTAGAAGGGCATAAGTAAGGTATACATGCTCAGGTCATCTGAGAGGACCTGATTGAAAACAGTTGCAATGTTTTTGAGGTTTGGTCTTTAAATGCAGATGGTGATACCTACTTGAGATGGGTGAATTACTCAGACAAGTATGACTGTAGCAGACGTTAAAGGGCCCATATTATGCTATTTTCTGATCCATGTTATACTGTTGTTTCCTCATCACAAACACACCCAGAGTTGTGTTTTGTTTCATTCACGCATGTTTAACACACAATTCCTGCATATTTAGGCTGAGGTCTGTTGTCCCAGGCCTCAGGGTTTTAGGGGACCAGAATTGGACGCTCTTCCTATTAATTTATATTAGAGGGGAGCCCATGTGAGGCTTCTTGCCCCGGGCCCTCAGAATTCTGTTGACGGGCCGAGTGGTTTATACCCAGGGCCCAGAGTTTCTGTTACACCCTTGTCTATGTGAGCTGTTTTAGTAATAGTACTGTATACCCCCTCTGCTCTTGAAACAACTTCAAGTATTTACACTTTACAAACTGCTGCTTTTGCTGCAACAGACCACTGTTATTACTGATTTTAACTGCTGCTGCGGACAGTACACCAAGAGTTACTGTAAAATACTTTAAATCTGGACAAGAAGTCATTTCTTTACCCTCAAAATGTATTTAAAGGTCGCAAAACTGACTCTTGTGATCTTTAAGCCATGTTAGAATGTTGCTGCCTCCTCAAAAACATACTGGAGTTGTGTTTTGTTTCATTCACATGTTTGTTTCATTCACACGTTTGTAGCCGTTATGAACATCTCCAGAGTTCATAATGCTCTGTTCCACTTTGTGATGTCATGAAACTGTAGTTTTCAAGTCAACGGCTCCTTTTACCTTTTGTTCAGTAGAGACTTGCAATTCCAGGGTTGAAATTATCCAAATGATTGATCCAAAGGTGTATGTAGGATTTGTCCTACGCTGAGTTTAAACATTTTTTTTAGGAGAGTAGGGTTTGTCTTATTACAAAACCCTTGCCAAGAGCCTGTTACCACTGCAGAGTCACAAGAGGAAGCAGAGTTGTGTAGTTCTCTGAGCAGAAGCAGTGGTGTTGTCAGCATTGTTGACCTGATTGTGTGCAAATGAGAGAAGATGTTAGGAGCAGATGTTTGGGAGCAGACGGATCAGGAACCTGTTTGAAAGGGCGAATTGCTTCAGTCTAAACCTGTATCTGTCTGGGGCTGCTGTTTCAACTTTAACATCTGTTTTTTTTCCTCTAGAGCAGTCCCCCAGTGTGTTCGGCAGTTTTTCCATTTCTTTCTTGTTGTTTCGTACATAAGTCTGTCACAGTAATTACTATAGCAACTTATCATTCTGCCAGTGATAGATGGAGCTCTAATGGAACTCAACAGTGGTTCTGGAAGTACATTTTCAATTCATTTTTCCCATAGACTTTTTGAAAATGTTCAAATATTAAAAGTTCAAAGACACTGTGGAGCTAAACAGCTAATATCTTTAACGCAGTTGTTTCAAGTTCAAAAAAGCATATTTAAAATGCAAGATTCAGGAATGTTTTAATAACTTTGCAGTTTATAAAGTTTTAGAAACAGATCCACATTACGCTATTTTCGGATCTATGTTATAATGTTGTTTCCTCATCAAAAATATACTTGGAATTGTGTTTTATTTGCACATGTTTAACACACAAACCCTGCATATTTAGGCTGAGTTCTTCTCTCCAACAGAAAACGCCTTGTGATGTCATGTGGTAATACAGTATGTGCTCCACTGCGTTTTTAAACTCCATACACCTTCACTAGAATCATTTGGATCATTAGAGTCCTGGAAATTCCAAACTACTGAACTAAAGGTAAAAGGCGGCTGACATCACAAGGTGGAACAGAGCATTTTGAGTTTTGGAGACATCCGTAAATGAAACAAAACACAACTCCAGGCACGTTTTTGACGAGGTAACAACATTATAACATGGGTCAGTGTTGCATAAGATAGTACCATTAACTTTTAGAATAGTTTTAGTTTTTCTTCAGTAATATATCACACTTGAGTTTTTTCCATTTCATCCTTGTTGTCTTGTACTTTTTGCTCTCTGTCTTGTCCGTAATGAAAGGCACATCTGGACACAGGGTTTATTTTTAGCAGCAGGAAGCGTCTCCAGCAGTAAATATCTCTTCCGTCAAGTTCTCCTCCTCCTCCTCCTCCTCTGGCCCCAGTCTAATGCGCTCCAGAAGCTGTTTACACCATCTACGGGGGCGACTGACTGCAGGGCCGCGGGGTGAGACAGTGTGTTCGTGTACAGTTGAACCAGACAACAATAGGATCTGTGTGTGTGTGTGTGTGTGTGTGTGGTGCATGTTTCTGTGTGTGTGCTCTATAAGACAATTGATCCTGGGCTGCTTCCTCTGCCTTTCATTAGTTTTGTTGTTGGTCAGAAGAGACTATTCTTTCGGCAGGAAGTGACACAATCCTGTTGCGATTTCGAGCACATGGCGGAAAACAATACACACTAACATACAAAGATAACTCGGTTTATTGGGTATTTACATGAAGTGTAAGTGGAGACATTCCTATGGAGTTTGTGTTGAAGTCTATATAAGCAAGTGTTACGTAAGCTGACTTCTGTTCTTTTCTTTTCATTCATTCATTATATTTTAATTGAGCAGGTTGTTACACAGTGTATTGCAAAGAAAACACTACAGTGGGCTCTATTCACGTTACGTCACAAACCAGGAAGACGTTTGGAAACTGTTTGCGGTAGTAAGTCTGATAAAATCTTGGAAAAATTAGAAAATTACCCAGTTTTCTTCCTCTGCATGTCATTGTAGCGCTCCGTTATGTTCGGCTAATCCACAATTACAACCGTACCTCAGTTTTTATCATTTCCCCTCTGACGCACAACTCCGAGCGTACTGGGTACATGTGATTAGAAGAGATGAGGGTGCCAAAATCAGGATTATACGTATACAGTCTTCATTTTACCGCTGATGACATTTACTTCAGTGGGTTTTATCACAGTCGGTTGGCGAGCCCAGTGTCAGGAACTACACCGGAAGTCGTCATCGCATGTTTCCAAACGTCTTCCTGGTTTGCGACGTAAACGTGAATAGAGCCCACACAAAAATACTATAAAAGGTGACACAGCAATGCTCCAAAGTATCCTGAAAAGTGCTATACAAGTTTTATGTATCATTATTATTAAAAGGAATAGGCAGAAGCAAAAGTTTATGTGAGCTTATCCCCTTCGCAGAAAACAGCTGTTACATCCAAGACCATACAAAAAGAAGAGTTGCATTCAATACCCAAGTTTGGTTAAAACTTGTGGAAGAAAAAAAAAAAAAACATCCCAGAAGCAACACTATTCCATATGTAAATTTGTTTGTAATATATTTATTTTTTCAGTGTGTGACCCATACACATATACTGTATACATAGTGCGTGTGAATGTTGTGAATGTTTGTGTAGTTTAGTTTTGTTTAGTCTTTATTTGAAGGAGCAATGTACAAAGGCATTAAAGTTGCATTATGTAACTTTTAGATTGAGGCTCCGTCACTTGTTTGTTTCTATGGATATGCCACTACTCTGCCTAGAATGTTCCACAGTGTCACATTAAACAGCTCTACCTTACATTTATTCAATTACAGGTGGTTTTATAGCTCAAAAATACTAGAAAAATAGGCATCCTGACTGTTAGCGGGGTCGCCTCTCCACAGATCTGACCTGTAACTTGGTCTGGTTTGGTCTCCATGAAGATAGAAAGGTTTAATACCATACTGTGAAACATTCCAGGCAAAGCAATAACATCTCCATGGAGAAAAGCATTTGACGGATGCTTCACCGGAAAAGTTACATAATGCAACTTAAAAAAACAAAACAAAACAAAAAAAAAAACAAAACCTAAGATGTTCACAAGATTATAGCTAAACTGGTTTTCGATTTACAGAATAAGTTACATACACACACACTAAAACTCTTACTGCAGTACTGCTACAGATCTTCACTTCTTGGTCTACAATTTAAGATTTTTTGATTACTGTAAAGCTAGAATTACTCAGAAATAATTGTAATTCTGGTGGTATCACTGGCCAAGATGCAGCTTTCAAATTGAAATCTTTTGCAATTATTATTGTAGCACCACACTATAATTTTCAGGGCCGAGGTGAAGTAGTGACTTGGTTTCTAATTGGAAATCAAATTTAAAAAGTCAGTCTCTTGGTGAAAACCTTTAATTTCTTCCTCGGATATTATATAGGGATGTGTGGGCTCGTGTGTCCAAACAATATGCCTTGTGGATCAATAAAGTTCGTCTAAGTGTAAGTTGTAGGACTCATATTCTTCCCTTTACAACTATGGGCAAGTAAAGGGCCCATATTACACTATTTTCTGATCTATGTTATAATGTTGTTTCCTCATCAAAAAACATACTGGAAGTTGTGTTTTGTTTCATTCACACATGTTTAACGCACAAACCCTGCATATTTAGACTGAGTATGTGTGTGTGTGTTGTGTGTGTGTGTGTGTGTGTGTGTTGTGTGCTTGGGGAAATAAAGTTGTTTGAATCCAAGGCGCTCTGAAAATAAACCACAGGGTCAACAAACATGAGGAGGGAGACAGTGTGTCCATGTGTGTCCATGTGCTGCTGTTGTGAAGAGGAGGGAGAGAAACGTGCCCTCCTCTTTTTCCTGTCAGAGGAGAACTTGGTGACTTCTGTGTGAACCGTCCGAGATTCAAGATAGTTTAAGATTCAAGGTTATCGCCTTAAAGTACATTAAAGTACCCGTATTACTCTATTTCTGATCTATTTTATAACACAGTTTCTTCAAAAATCCTCAAAAACACACCTGGAGTTGTGTTTTGTTTCATTCACACATGTTTAACACACAAACTGTACATATTTAGGCTGAGTTCTTCTCTCAAACTGAAAACACTTTGTTCTACCTTGTGATGTCACGTGGTAATACAGGAAGTGCTCCTCTGTGTTTCCAAACTCCATACACCTTCACTAGAATCATTTGGATAATTTCAGCCCTGGAATTGCCAATCTCTACTAAACAAAAGGTAAAAAGTAGCTGTTAATTTGAAAACTACCACTTGATGACATCACAAGGAGGAACAGAGCATTTTGAGTTTTGGAGATGTAGACAGACTAATAATGCAGGATTACTCAAACTCAAACAAAACACAACTCTCTGTATATATAGTTTTTGAGGAGTTAACAACATTATAACACTCTTGACTTGACTCGACTTAAAGCTCTCAAGAGTCAATATTGTCGCTCTATCAAGAAGCCATTAAAATCCTATATTTATTTTAATCACTGACATCACATTTGACTTCCAATCTTCTCTTGCATATTTGTGATGCAATATTTATAGTTATTGGACATGATCCAAGCTCCACACGAGATGTTCGAGTGAGTTTGCGGTGTGTATGTCTGGAAAAGATTACATAATACTTGTCAATCATCCAGTTTTCATGCCTGGAGCTATGTGAGTGTTGCTTTAACCTGACCGTGGAGCTGTGGAGTCTGTGTTCACTCCACACAGGTCTGCTTTATCTGTCCCTCTGTCTCTCCCCGACCAGCTCCTCAGCGGCGGAAGGTAACCAAGTACAAAAGTAAAAGAACAATACTTACAGGTGCATTGTGTAACATTTCTGGTGGAGGGTCCGTCAAATGCTTGTCTCCACAGAGTTCTTAAACCAGACCAAGTTACAGGCCAGATCTGTGGAGAGGCAAGCATGCTCACAGTCAGAATGCCTGTTTTAGGTATTTTTGAGTAGTAAAACCAACTATAATTGAATAAATGTAAGATAGAGTCATACTGTGAAACATTCCAGGCGGCGCAGTGGCATTTCCATAGAAACAAGCAGGTGACGGACCCCCATCCGAAAAGTTACACAGTGCACCTTTAACTAAAATTTTAGGTATCTTTACTTTACTTAAATGTGCAGTAAGTAACTCTTTCGTTGGGGGTCCGTCACCTGCTTGTTTCTATGGGCATGTCATTGCTCTTCCTGCAATGTTTCACAGTATGACATTAAACATTTATTCAATTATAGGTTTACTGCTCAAAAATCCAGGTATTCTGCTGCCTCTCCACAGATCTGACCGGTAATTTGGTGTGGTTTGGTCTCCAAGAAAATAGAAAGGTTTAATACCATACTAGACAAAAAATAACATCTCCATGGAGAAAAGCATTTGGCGGACCCTCCACCAGAAAAATTTACATTGGATACTTTAGATAAGATAAGATAATCCTTTATAATCCTTTATTTGTCCCACAATGGGGAAACTGTGGGACAAATAAAGGGGGAAATTTTACTTTTACTTCATTACATTTGAGAATGTGTATCTGCTCTTTCTATTCCACTACATTTTAGATCTGACCTGAAAACTAAAAAGTACTTTTTTTTACGCTTAGGAGATGTAGACAAACCAATAAAGCAGGATTACTCAAACATGTGTGAATGAAATAAAACACAAAATACACGTGTCTTTTTCATTTGTGCTTCTCCTCTCCCTCCTCCCTTCTCCCTGACCAGCTCCTCAGTAGACTAGTTTTATTTATAAAACCCACTGCCCCCACTGTGTTCCTCCATCACTCTCCCACTGGGCCCTCAAGTGCCGCTTGAAGATGAGAGCCTGCTTCAAATCTCTGCTGTGTACTGTATTGACTCACAGTTAAGAGGGGGATTAGAGAAAAGTTGGATCGTTTTGGTACAAGTTTGTTTGGTGTTAGAAAATAAAAGTTAGAAAAAAGTTTTGAAGTCTTTTTTAAAAAATACGGTTGGCTTATGGTATGTTTTCTTCTTCTGTAGATAAGAAGACCATTTTATCTTTTTGTTCAGCAGCTCTTTTCAATATTGTTTTGTGTTCTTAATTTGAATAGTTCTATTTAGGGTATAAAAGTATAAAAGTTTAAAATATGAGGTACTAATCGATACTAAAATTTGTTTTGAAACTAGTCATTTGAACAGGTATAGACACTAAAAAAGTCACATTGACCTTTCTGTCCTAAATCGCTTTAGAATGATTTTGAGCTGTATCAGAGCAACTATAAGAGCACATAGACTAGTATACCCATGGACCACTATGAATTAATGTAGAAAATCACATTCTATTGTCAAAATAAAGAGTGTTTTTTATTATCATGGTGGTATTAGACTCTGTATTGAGTGTCGAAATCAAGTGAGGGATTTTTGCTGTGTGTCAAATCATATTTAATCCATTATGTTTCTCCATTAAAACAGCCCGGTTGAGAGCGTTTCCAATTTTTTATGCCAGTACTTGAATCATATTTTTTAATACGTTTTCCCATATCAGTTATTATCTAGAAAGAGAAACAGAATCATTTTGTTCATAAATCATAAAACCGTGTATTACTAGTTCATTCTGTAGTTCATTTGTGGTGACAGTAACTTTTTATAGGCCTAGTGCTCCCATAAGACCCACCATCAAGACTTGAAAGCAATCCTATTCTGTAAAATTGACTTTTACAGAGATTTTAACCATTTTATAGTTGTTTCCTCTTCTCATATAAACCCTCCAAGTTGTATTTGGAGTGATTTGTGCATGTTTGAGCAATATTTAATCACTTGTTTTGAAGACTCCATATTGCCGATCAACCTCAGTTTTCGCCACAGCCGGGATACGCCCATTGCTCTCTACTTACTTTGTTCTACATCATTTTGGTACAAATGATTACATTTACTACGACTTCTGTTCCCATTGAGCAAGTGAATATAGGGTACAGAGGAGGAACAGTGGATATATGGTAGAGAGGAGGAATCGTGAATATAGGGTATAGAGGAGGAACAATGAGTATATGGAACAGAGGAAGAACCGTGAATATATGGTACAGAGGAGGAACAGTGGAATTAAGGTACAGAGGAGGAGAGGAGAGTGTAAATATGGTACAGAGGAGGAACGATGAATATAAGGTACAGAGGAGGTACAGTGGATCTGAGGTACAGAGGAGGAACAGTAGATATAAGGTACAGAGGAGGAGAGGAGAGTGTAAATATGGTACAGAGGAAGAACAGTGGATACATGGTACAGAGGAGTAAACTTTTTTCCTGGGATTAGTGATACTTTTAATCATAATTAGTTTCCTTGACTTTCTGACACTTTTATCTATTGTCCTGATAGAAAAGTTTCCTGTCTCTTAAGTGCCTTCTCTATTGTGACCAGTGCACGGGCATTTTCCCCCTTCACATTTATTCCAGAACCCTTTTATCCATAGCCGGCCCTTCTCTGCTCTGCCCCTGCCATCCTCTGCCCCTGCCGTCTGCCCCTGCCGTCTGCTCCTGCCAGGTCACATTCGGCTGCACTTAAAGGGATGAACTCAGGGCATCGTCAGGGGGACTTAACTGTCTCTTCCTGCTACAGTCGTATTCACAGCCAAGAAGCCGACAGGAGCCAGGACTGTTGTCTCATGAATTTCCTTCGGATCAGTAGCTCCAGCTTTAGTCTGAAAAGGGGACTTCACTTTTCTGGGAATTGTAACCATAATAATATTCTTTACCTTTCTGCTCAAACATACTTTATTGACACAGGAAGCAGAGACGGTAAGAGGTAGCAGCCTCTCACCTGAGAAGAGTTTTGTGTGGATATGGCTTTGGCTTACTTACAAAGGGGCACAGAGCAGCTTTAGGTTAAGTCTGTGATTAGAAACGAAAACTTTGAAGTTTGTAGACTTTTATTGCATCTGTGATCCTTAAAGGTCCTATATTATGTAAAATTGACTCTTGAGAACTTTAAGCCGTGTCATAATGTTGTTACCTCATCAAAAACATACCTGGAGTTGTGTTTTGTTTCATTCACACAGGCTTGAGTAATCCTTTATTATTAGTCTGTTTACATCTCCAAAGCTCCAAATGCTTTTACTTACCTTTGTTACCTTTTACCTTTTGTTCAGTAGAGGGAAAATGATCCAAATGATTCTAGTGAAGGTGTATGGAGTTTAAAAACACAGTGGAACATGTCCTGTATTACCACATGACATCACAAGGTGGTGGAGTATTCTGTTTGAGAGAAGAACTCAGTGTAAATATGCAGGATTTGTGTGTTTTAACAGATCAGAAAATAGAGTAAAATGGGCATTGTGTCACTTTTCTTCTGGAAGGTCTGTCAAATGCTTTTCTCCATGGAGATGTTATTGCTTTGTCTGAAATGTTTCACAGTACGGCATTAAACCTTTTTATCGTTATGGAGACCAAACTAGACCAAGTTCCAAGTCAGTTCGGTGGAGAGGCGACCCCGCTCACAGTCAGAATGCCTGTTTTTCTAGCATTTTTGAGTTACAGTAAAACCACTTGTAATTGAATAAATGTAAGGTAGAGCTGTTTAATGTCATACTGTGGAACATTCCAGGCAGAGCAATGGCATCTCCATAGAAACAAGCAGGTGACGGACTCTCAACCAAAAAGTTACATAGTGCACCTTTAACAAAAATAACTTAATTGCGGTTGTAGTAAATTTTTTTTTAATGTTGATTTAAATTCAAGAGATAATTTTTGATCTAGGAGGGAGATAGTTTTGCTAAGAACCAGACCCTGTGGCAATTTGGCTCCCGGCTTCCCCCATAAAGCAGCCCTATTAAAGCACTCCCGTTACCCCAAGCAACCAGCAACCTTAATCCGAACCAGATCTGTGATTGGAACCACTCTCCAAAGGTCCAGACCACACTGAACTTATCCAGGGTACGAGAGATGAAAAACTCCCACCGAAAACCAGAACGGGGAGCTCAGCATTCCCACAGAGATTCCCACAGACATTCCCACAGACATTCCCACAGACATCCCCACATATTCCACAACAGTGCTGACCTGACAGGCTTATGTTTATGTGCGGTGTATGTGCGTTAACCCGGCGCCACTGGCCTGAGTGACAGCGCACAAGACGCATTTGTGGTCGGTCCTATAGTGACTACTGCTTGTTTGGTTTTGGTTCTGTGATATATGGGTCTGTTGCATAATGAGCCTGTTTCCTCTGTGTTTTTCTCTGCTCGTGCACGTGTGGGTATCTGCTCCCTCGGCTGTCCCAAAGCGCCAACTCGGCAGCTAATAACATTTCCAGATCTGGTTTACTCAGGTCAACATGTTCCAGAGAGAGAAAATGTGGAGTATCAGTATCTGTGTTTCCGGGGTGTTTTGAGGTTAAAGGTTCCTATATTATGTAAAATGGATTCTTGTGCGTTTTCTGCCATTATAATATTGTTATTTCCTCAAAAACATACCCAGAGTTGTGTTTTGTTTCATTCACACACACTTTATATTAGTCTGTCCACATTGTGATGTCATGTAGTGGTAGTTTTCAAGTTAGCAGCTATCTTTTGCCACATGACATCACAAAGTAGAATAGACTTTTTCTGTTTGAGAGAAGAACAACTAGCCTAACTAAATATGCAGGGTTTGTGTGTTAAACATGTGGGAATGAAACAAAACACAACTCCAGGTATGTTTTTGATGAGGAAACAACATTATAACCTTTAGACCAGAAAATAACCTTTAAAAAATCTGGATTCTGTACTCGGATACTCAATACTGAAACAAGGATTGAAGCTATACTAATCTGAGCAGGTATGGTAGATGCTTTAAAAGTCACATAAATTAGACACATTTCACCTTTTCACCTTTTTGAATAGTTTTAAAATGATGTTGATCTATGTCAGAGCTTTTACATAACCTTAGTGATTAACATTTTGTATCGAAAATGACATTCCAGCTTTTATTATGATTGTGCTCTGCAAAAAAGTGGAATGTTTCCAGAGTGAAATGATTTGAATTAAGAAAATGTTCCTTTGATTTGAGCACATTTCACATGACAAGTACAGTGATGTACTAATGGAACATGCGTTTTTGTACTTAAAATCCGAAAATACATCTTGTTACTCTAAAGATAAGAAAAACAACAACTCTTTGCACTTAAAATAAGCTGAAATCAGGAAATAATACTTACTCCACTGGTCGATAATTTTACTTGTAATGCAAAATGTACTCAAATCAAGTTAAATGTTTTTAATTTGAGTCATTTAGATTAGATATTACTTCTTACAATGTGATATCAAAATTGGTGCCGGACATCAAGCATTTTCTTATGTATAAAACAAAAAAAATCAAGTTGAACTTTTAGTAGTGGCTTAGACTTAAACTTTATTGATCCACAAGGGAAATCGCTTGGACACAGTAGCTCACATATCACATTATATTACAATAACAAAGAGTAAAAAAATATAAAAAAATGGTAATAATAATTCAAGTGGCAATAAAAAATAGCAAGAAAATGGTGTTAATAAGACATAATTATATAAAAGTATATGTACAAGTAAGTAGAAAGCAGAAATGTAGTAATATAAATACAGTTTATCACAGTTATACAAGAGGTCGTAAGGAAAACATTGCTAAGATGATGAGAGAAGTTTATTTATTTATTTTATTGGAATGCCCCTTGAGATGTGCCATCTTGTTTTCGAGGGGGTCCAAAAACACAAAATATTAGTAATACACAATACAGTTCAATACAATACAGTACAGTAGACAGAATACAAAACTTACAGGTTTACATTACCAAACATACACACATACATATACATACCCATACATATACAATAGAATAAACTGGAAAAATAAAAAAATAAGAAAAGACAGAGAGTTGCTGTACAGTTGTAGGGAGTATTGTATGAATGTCGTCCTGTATCTCTCACTGTTTGAGCAATACCAGCATCAAGCCTTTTCTTATGTATAAAAAAATAAAATAAAATCAAGTTTGAAATTGTAGTTTTGTGACAACTGCAGTACAGCTCGTCACTCACAGGGGAGCAGAGGGTGTGAATCACTGTCCCCGTCCATCCGGTTCAGGAGCAGGGGCCAGTGGACTTTAGGACACAGACAGGAAGCCCGTGTCCCTCCCCAGGATGTATCTGTCAGCTGATCCTCTTGTGGGAAGGAAGGGAGCCGGCCGGAGGAAGAGGAGTGGAGAACGAGTGGAGATATATATGAGGGATATTCACTGCAAAAACTAAAACCTAGCCAAGTTGAATTAAGACATTTTTATCATGATTTGGGTTCATTTCACTTGGCAAGTAAAATTATCTCTGCCAATGGAACAAGACTTTTTGTACTTAAAATATTGGTGGTTTTCTTTGGGCAAATGTTATTGCTTTGTCTGGAATGTTTCACAGTGTGGCTTTCTATCTTCATGGAGACCAAACCAGACCAAGTTACAGGTCAGATCTGTGGAGAGACAACCCTGTTCACAGTCAGAATGCCTGTTTTTGTAGGTATTTTCGAGCTATAAAACAACCTGTAATTGAATAAATGTAAAATAGAGCTGTTTAATGTCATACTGTGGAACATTCCAGGCAGAACATTACTTGTCATGTGAAATGTGCTCAAATCAAAGGAACATTTTCTTAATTCAAGTCATTTTAACCTGGAAACATTCCACTTTTTTGCAGAGCACAATCATAATAAAAGCTGGAATGTCATTTTCAATACAAAATGTTAATCACTAAGGTTATGTAAAAGCTCATTTTAAAACTATTCAAAAAGGTGAAAAGGTGAAATTTGTCTAATTTATGTGACTTTTAAAGCATCTACCTACCATACCTGCTCAGATTAGTATAGCTTCAATCCTTGTTTCAGTATTGAGTATCCGAGTACAGAATCCAGATTTTTTGAGGGTCTATTTTCTAAAGGTCGTCTAAAGGTTATAATGTTGTTTCCTCATCAAAAACAGACCTGGAGTTGTGTTTTGTTTCATTCCCACATGTTTAACACACAAACCCTGTATATTTTATAAGTAATATAATACATATACATAGAAACAAGCAGGTGACGGACCCCTGTTGCTTTTTGCAGTGTTGGCAGGTGTAAAGGGACAAGATGGAGGGGGAGTGGCCTGTAAGCATCAGCGGACAGTGACATTGAGAGGGGCTGTTATAGAGATAAAAGCCCACGTTGTTGACCTTTCCCTCCGAGTCTCCTTCAACATCACTCCAGCCTCCAGCCCACCCCTTCTCTCTCTCTCTCCTGAGTCGATTTGCAGCTGTGAAGTGCAGAGTTTAATGCTTTTAACGGAGGGCAAAAGGAGAGACGCTTCACCTCTGCACACGTGGACCACATGTGTTTGGAAGGGCCATGTCAGCTGCTCATTTCATTAGTTTTATTTTATTTTATTTATAGATTTAGAAATAATAATACAAAACATTCTAAATGCCACAGTACTAAAAAAATAGATAATAATAAAATCCAGTAAACTAAGGTAATCAATGAATAATACAAGTAAATACATAAAATAAAAATATTATTATATGTTCATGGATATACGTGATCCATGTATTTAACTTTAAATTTTCTGGTGGAGGGTCCGTCAAATGTTTTTCTCCATGGTGATGTGATTGCTTTGTCTGGAATGTTCCACAGTATGATATTAAACCTTACAATGTTTATGGAGACCAAACCAGACCAAGTTACAGGTCAGATCTGTGAAGAGGCAGCCCCGCTCACAGTCAGAATGTGTTTTTCTAGGTATTTTTGAGCTATAAAACCAGCTGTAATTTAATAAATGCAAGGTAGAGCTGTTTAATGTCATACTGTGGAACATTCCAGTGCAATGACATGCACCTTTAAGATGTCCTTGAGGAGCAGCTGATTCTTCTCAGTGTTTCCCATAGATTTTGTTAAAACTATGGTGGCACAAATATTTATTTTTTTATTGAAATAATTTAATCTCCTTCAGTTCTTGGAGTATAAATGTCACTTACATCCTATATTTGACTTTTAAGCAGCCATTTTTGACCAGTGTAGTCTCTTATATAAATCTAATTTTGTAATACCAGTTTAATCCAGGTTGTTTTTAGGCTGGGGAAGAGTTTTGTGGTGGTTCAGCTGCTCACTTCTCACATAAAAAAGGAAAAAAACTCTGGACCTACTTTACCTTTTGAGCTCCCAAAACATTTTCCCCATGCTATTTCCAGCTTCAGTGCATGTGTATCTGCAAGACTTTTCACCTTTGACCCCTCTGTCACCTACAAAGCAGAGCAGATACCAGTACTGCAGTCGCTTCAAGTCCCAGAGATAGAGTCAAGGTTCCTGTGCTGTGACCTCAGGCAGGGGAGGACTGTGTGTGTGTGTTTTGTCTTTCAAAGGGACATGGTATCGACAGCAGACTCTAACCCACTTTCTTTTTTGATCATATGAAACAAGCACAGGCCTCACTGGACAGACATCTGGAACTCTGCTTTAAAGAGCCCATATTACGCTATTTTCTGATCTATGTTGTAATGTTTCCTCGTCAAAAATGCAGTATACCTGGAGTTGTGTTTCGTTTCATTCACACGTTTGACACACAAATCTCAAATGGAAAACACTCAATATATGAAGTGCTCCACTATGTTTTTAAAATTCATACAGCTTCACGAGAATGATTTGGATCATTTCAGCTCTGGAACTGCCAATCTCTACTGAATTAAAGGTAAAAGGAGCTGTTCACTTGAAAACTGCCACTTCATAACATTACAACGCAGAACAGAGCATTTTGAGCTTTGGAGATGTAGACAGACTAGTAATAAAGGGTTATTCAAACGTGTGAATGAAACAAAACACAACTCTAGGTATGTTTTTGAGGTAACAACATTCTAACGCGGCTTAAAGCTCACAAGAGTGAATTTTACATAATGTAGGATCTGTACTAGTGCACCGGGCTCGTCCTCGTTATAGTGGACTGCAGGCCTCTCTCTCTGTCTCTGTCCTCTGCATGAATGGTGTTTAGGAAACAGAGAGTACAGGAAAGGCAGAGCAGCCAGGGAAGAATAGAGGGATATCCCCTTACAAGGCTCCCCTCCTTTTTCCTCTGGGATAGAGAACTTTAAAGGTGGGGGCTGTGAGCTTCGCCACCTGTTCATACACGTGTACTGAACCCAGTGCTTTTACAGCAATACATGGATCCAGTGATTAGGCCTGTCACAATAGTTGTTTGAAGTGCGTTATATTGATGAAATAAATATAAACGATAATATTGAAACCAAACCTTCATAGAGACCAAACCAGACCAAGTTACAGGTCAGATCTGTAGAAAGGCGACCCTGCTCACAGTCAGAATGCCTGTTTTTCGAGGCATTTTTGAGCAATAAAACCACTTGTAATTGAATAAATGTAAAGTAGAGCAGTTTAATGTCATATTGTGGAACATTTGGGGCGTAGCAATGACATATCCATAGAAACAAGAAGGTGACAGACCCCCAGTAGTTAATTTGCAGTTATAATGAGGCATAGAAGTTCATAATTCAACCCTCTACAGCTCAAATCTCACCATAGTACAAAAAATAACAAAAAAATGTCCCTTTAGAGAAAGAAAAAACACACACAATAAATACTGACCCCCAAAAGTTATTGTTCCACCTCTCATATATTGAACAATAAACTGATATACTGTAATATTTATTGTGACAGGCCTAGCAGTGATGCATGCTGGGAGATGTCCACTCTGTGTGTTGCTGGAGACCCTGAGATTAGCCCTATGTGGCCCAGATTACACCAGGATCAGGGCCTCCACTTATTACACCATTCTGAGCTCCATCAGTGAGACAGTGGGCAGGCCTGGGCTTTGGACTTAAGACCCTCTTTAATTACACTTGTGCTGAGAGGAAAAGTACTACGTCCAACTCACTCAAGCTTTTTTTTATATATCATTTTCGTCACCCAGCACAATAATAAAAGATACAACAACATAAAACATAAAAACAACATAAAAAGACAACAAAAAATAAGACTAACACATATCCATATGTCCAAGTCACTCAAGCCAAGCTGTTTTATTTTTATTTTTATTTTTAAATGTTATTATTTTTTATTTATAATTTTTGTCACCCAGCACAATGACACATAAAATAAAATAATAAAAATAAATAAATAAGCATAATAGGACATAACAGAAAATAACATAATAAATAAATAAATAAATAAATAAATAAGGTTAAAAAAGTTTGCATGTGTGTATGTACATTTTACATTTTAGGGTTGTCATATTCATATACATCATATTTACAAAGTTCCACCTTCCTACTCAAGCTGTTTGTAATTTATCTGAACATGTCAAACCAATCAGGGCCCTTTATCTAGAGCACACTGTGACATGCATCGTGTTAGCTTAGTGGCTGTGTCTAGAATAAGAAGACATGAGAGGATTAAAGCTTTCGTGCCATCCTTATCACTTACAAATGCTCAATCGGCAGAGATGGGCAGAATACTTTGAAAATGTGTTTGGTTTCAGAATATTGAACGTACACGGTCCAATCAGAGTAGTGTATTTTGAATATTTAGAATACATTAACACCAAGTTGTTTTATATTATAGTGAAAAAATACTACATAATATTACGATCTTACAAACTGCTTTATTTTTGTGGCCCTGTTTGTTATGCGCTAAAGCTGCACTGCGTAACATTTGAAGTGGAGCATCCGCCACCTGTTTGTCTCCATGGAAATATTATTGCTTTGTCTATAATGTCCCACAGTATCACATTAAACTCATCTATTCCCATGGAGACAAGCCAGCAATGCCTCCAGGCCAAGTTACAGGTCAGATCTGTGCAGAGGTGAGCTCACTCGCTGTACGAATGCATGTTTTTCATAGTATTTTTGAGCAATAAAACACCTGTAATTGAATAAATGCAATATAGAGACGTTTAATGCCATATTGTGAAACCTTTCAGGCAAAGCAATAGCATCTCCATGGAAACAAGTTTGTGGCGGACCCCCTACCAGAAAAGCTACATAGTGCACCTTTAACTTATGTTTAATTAGAGAAGGAAAATCAAGATAAAGTGTAGCTGTACCACAGTACAGCTACTCAAAATTAGCATTCCGACTGCATTTTTTTGTATTTTTATTTATTTAAAACAAGGACAGTGCTCAGAAAAGGTATTCTTAGTACATGTATTCAGTTACTTCCCAAAACTCTCAATAGGGGTTATATCAGGGCTGTTATCGTCAAGTTTTTCAGTCTGTCTCAAAATAATAGCTCTCTCCCTCTTCTTTCTCTTCTTCCTCTTCTTTTATTCTTTTTCTAAGGGGCCACTAGGGACATCGGCTCAGCCCTCACCAGGATGTGCATGCGCCATCGAAGCATTGAAGCGAAATTACGGCAGTTCACCAAGTAAGCATCACCTGTTTCTCTGTTTTCTCCACAATTTTCACTCCTCTCTTGTCTTGAGAGCGTTATTATATTCCATGGTCCCTCGTCACCCCTTGGCCTCCCTCTCAGTTTTTCCAAGTGTTTTGCTTCTTAGATATAGGGCTGTTTGTTATGACCCTCACCTCTTTGTTGATTTTTCTGCCTGTGACTCTAGTGCTCTTATGGAAGGCCTAGTTACACCACTCCAGGACCGAATAGAAGAGTGGAAGAAGACCGCCAACCAGCTCGACAAAGATCATGCCAAAGGTACAACAACAAAATAATAGCCTGCCATCTCAAAATAAAAGATCTGTTTGTGAAATACAGCTCTGATTTCACTTTTACGTTTATAGAATACAAGAGGTCTCGCCAGGAAATCAAGAGGAAGTCCTTAGACACGATAAAGCTCCAGAAAAAAGCCAGAAAAGGTGAGGTTTTGCCATTTGCAGTGTATGTATTTCTATGGTGAAATGTTCAGCAGTTACCACGGTGACACAATGCACACATTAGCAAACGCTGACAAAAATGTTTCAAGAAAAAGCCCGAAAACCAAGAAAAAGTACAAAATGGATTTAAATAGCATCTTTTCGGGAGCCTGTCATCAATACGAGCGTTCACGTTTTCGTAGTTTAGTAGCTTTTAATTTTTTTGAGTGACTAACTGAAATGGCTAATGCTAGCTAGCGTGTAACTGATGTTTTCTGAGAGCGTTTTTGTTTAACAGCACAAATCAGCTCCTCTGTTGTAGTATTAGCTAACTCAGTTCTTCCTGATGAGATTGTGTTCAAACAAAGCTAAGATTTAAGTCTAACTTGAGTAACAGAGCTTCAGACAGAGCAGTGCCTCCAGTTAGCATCACACCCCTAGCGAACGTTGACGACATCAGCTGCGAAGTATCAACAGCGACTCTGCTATGAACACAAAACTGCACTTTATTCGTTCATTAATAACCCCTGCCTGCTTGACTACCGTTTGCACTTTTGCACCACTGAAATGGCGCCATCTAGAGTCCAGACTAAGAAATGGCGTTTTAATCATGCATAAACGCCTGGCACGGCTTCAGCTCCTTCCGTCCCACTTATGACTTATAAATCAGCCCGCCTGCCAGACCTCACTTAAGCTTTTACTAACTGATGTAATGAAATGCTTGTTATAGTTCACTCTGTGCTCGGCCAAATCACACTCAAACACATTGTGGTGTAATTACGAGCTGTGGCTAACCCTCTCTCCTGTCTCCCTCCCTACCTGCTCCCGCTGTTCCTTCGTATTTTCTTATGACCTTTTATCTCACATTAGAGCTCCTGGGTATGTTTTAAGTATTCACTATTAACTCTTCTAACTAACTGTTCACTATGCATCTCATTCTGCAAAGCATCATATCGTCATCTTTGTGTCATATGTACATACGGCTGAAGAAGATGAAGTTTTTTCCTCATATTTTGGTTTTCTATTTAAAATTTTCTTTTGTAAAACTAAACAAAAATGGCTTTTTAACAGCCCATATTACGCTGTTTTCTGATCTGTGTTGCTTCCTCTTCATAAACATACCCGGAGTTGTGTTTTGGTCCATTCACATGTGTTTAAATTCTGCATAAATTCTGCATATTTAGGCTGAGTTCTTCTCTCAAACGGATAAAACACCCACTTCCACCTTCTGATGTCATCTGGTGATCCAGAAAGTGCTCCATTGTGTTTTTAAACTCCATACACCTTCACTAGAATCATTTGGATAATTTCAACCCTGGAATTGTCAATTTCTACTAAACAAAAGGTAAAAGGTTAACTAGAAAACTACCGCTTCATGACATCACAAGGTGGAACAGGGCATTTTTGAGCTTTGGAGATGTAGACAGACTAATAATACATATGTGAATGAAACAAAACACAACTCCAGGTATGTTTTTTGGAGAGGTAACAACATTATAACACGACTTAAAGCTCACAAGAGTCAATTTTGCGTAATATAGGACCTTAAGTATTGATTTCATGGACATAAACAAGATGACTTATTTTTAATGATTGCCGTTTAAACACAGAAAAAAATAAAAATAAAAAAATCTTCCTCTAAAATTACAATTCCAAAGCACATGACAAAGGATTGGCTGTGCACTTCTTTATTAAAAAGACCCTCATTGACAATTAGACTAAACCTCGTACTGAAATTTGATTAACTGCCCCACTCTAGATACAAATGACCCTTTTACTGTTTTGGATAATTCTTGTTTCAGTTATTTAATCTCAATCTTTCTTATTAACTTTGGCTATTACATGGAATTTACAGACCTTTATGTTGCAGCAATAATGATTCTTGTTAAACTTTAAAGGGCCCCTATTTTTTATCTGTTATAATGTTGTTTCCTCATCAAAAACATACCTAGAAAACAAACCCTGCAAACGAAAACACTTGTGATGTCATGTGGTAATACAGAAAGATCTCCACTGTGTTTTTAAACTCCATACACCTTCACTGGAATCATTTGGATGATTTCAGCCCTGGAATTGCCGATTTCTACTGAACAAAAAGTAAAAGGGTAGGTATTAACTTGAAAACTGTAAAGCTTCATGACATCACAAGGTGGAACTGAGCATTTTGAGCTTTGGCAATGTAGACTAATAATGCAGCATTATTCAAACGTGTGAATGAAACAAAACACAACTCCAGGTGTGTTTTTGATGAGGTAAACACATTTTAACATGGCTAAAGCTCTCACAAGAGTCGGTTTTGTGTAATATAGGGCCTTTAATTAACTTCCATCTTATGAAATACTAAAATGTGTTTAGGGGTCTGTAAGGCACAAGCACTGAACCATTTTCTCTGCATTTCTTCAAACTTTTGCCCTTTTTTGCCATTCAACTTCAGCCACTTTAAGATCTGTCTTTCATTCCATCATTTCATTTTACACGGACCATCTGTACAGTGCACTGACAAGTACTACTACAAGTACTGCAAGTCGTTTATCATTATAAACCTATTTTATCATGTCTAAATTTGTGCTCTATTTCTCCATCACCCACTCCGTCATCCTCTCTTCATTCCTGTCCAAATCCTCCTCTCCTAAACATTCCTTTGCTCTGCTCCCTCTCCCTGTTCTTCCTCCCCTGTCCGTTTCTGTGGTATGTGCGTTAAGGCCGGGGAAACCTGCGCCCCCAGCTGGACAGTGCTATGCAAGACGTGAATGACCTTTATTTACTGATGGAGGAGACGGAGAAGCAGGCGGTCAGAAGGGCTCTGCTGGAGGAGAGGGGCCGGTACTGCGCTTTCATAAGCCTGTTGCAGCCTGTTGTGGTGAGGTTTTGTTTGAGAATGTAAAACCTTATTAAAATAGTACAAATCTAACGAAATATGAATTTTTGTTGTTGTATTTTTAGAATGTAGAGATTGCAATGCTGGGAGAAACAACTCATCTCCAGGCCATTGTTGATGACTTGACCCTGTTGACTGAAGATCCACACAAACTGCCTCCTGCAAGTGAACAGGTACTGAGACATTATTACGATTGTGCTGTGTGTAGAAATATATTGAACAAAACAGTTACCAGTAATAAAGAAAAAAAAAAGAGAACTCACTGTCTTTGAAGGCTCCATGCTCAAGATGCTCAAGACCACATGTGCTAACTGTTCATTTAATAAGGCAAAAGGCTGTGATGGGCTCCTGGCAAAAATACAACCCAACTGAATTAATCCAGAGCGTTAAAGCTCCTCCGTGGGCATTACCTGACTGTACAGCGTCCGCTCTGAGCTCCTCTCGATACTTTTAATTATACAGAACACCACAGCAACGGACTGGAGCTGCACCGCCAGCAGTCTAGACCCTCCGTCTGGGCGAGGAAAATCTACTGAGGGGAAAAAAGAGAAACAACGAGCAGAACCAGAGTGAAGGAGAGATCCACTCTATGACTAAACCTGGACTAAACTAGGACTAGGACTAAATCAGGACTCAACCAGGACTCAACCAGGACTAAACCTGGACTAAACCAGGAATAGACCAGGACTAGACCAGGAATAGACCAGGACTAGACCAGGACTAAACCAGGACTAAACCAGGACTAAACCAAGACTAAACCAGGACTAAACCAAGACTAAACCAGGACAAGATGAGGACTAAACCAGGACTAGACCAGGACTAAACCAGGACTAGACCAGGACTAAACCAGGACTAAACCTGGACTAAAACTGGACTAAACCAAGACTAAACCAAGACTAACCAAGCCTAAACCAGGAGTAAACATGGACTAATCCTGGACTAAACTAAGACTAAACCAGGACTAAAAGAGGACGGGCAGGCTGCAGATGTGTCCTGGACTAACCCGCATTTGTTTGTAGATAAAGTTAAGGGATAGAGGAGAGGTCATCCAGGATAGAGGAGGGCTCGTCCAGGATAGAGAAGGGGTCAACCAGGATAGAGGAGAGGTTATCCAGGATAGAGGAGGGCTCGTCCAGGATAGAGAAGGGGTCAACCAGGATAGAGGAGAGGTTATCCAGGATAGAGGAGGGTCATCAGGATAGAGGAGGGTCATCCAGGATAGAGGAGGGTCATCCAGGATAGAGGAAAGGTCATCCAGGATAGAGGAGGGTCATCCAAGATACAGGAGGGTCATCCAGGATAGAGGGAGGGTCATCCAGGGTAGAGGAGGGTCATTCAGGATAGAGGAGAGGTCATCCAGGATAGAGGAAAGGTCATCCAGGATAGAGGAGGGTCATCCAGGATAGAGGAAAGGTCATCCAGGATAGAGGAGGGTCATCCAGGATAGAGGAGGGTCATCCAGGATAGAGGAAAGGTCATCCAGGATAGAGGAGGGTCATCCAGGATAGAGGAAAGGTCATCCAGGATAGAGGAGAGTCATCCAAGATACAGGAGGGTCATCCAGGATAGAGGGAGGGTCATCCAGGGTAGAGGAGGGTCATTCAGGATAGAGGAGAGGTCATCCAGGATAGAGGAAAGGTCATCCAGGATAGAGGAAAGGTCATCCAGGATAGAGGAGGGTCATTCAGGATAGAGGGAGGGTCATCCAGGATAGAGGGAGGGTCATCCAGGATAGAGGGCGGGTCATCCAGGATAGAGGGAGGGTCATTCAGGATAGAGGAAAGGTCATCCAGGATAGAGGAGGGGTCATCCAGCCAGCTGAGGGAAGGAGAGGATCTGTGACCACGTATCAATATTAATATCCTAAATATCACAAGAAACTGGTACATGATGAGTCACTGTTTGTGCTTCACAGTAAAACAAACTTGCTGGGTGGTCTGAGTGATGCATTCTCCTTGTTTCTGAATTTCCTAAATGTTTTTTTTTATGTTTTAGGTTATCCGGGACCTGAAAGGCTCGGACTATAGCTGGTCCTACCAAACTCCTCCCTCTTCTCCGAGCAGCACAAGCTCCAGAAAAAGCAGCATGTGCAGGTGAGTGTTTTGGTTATTTTTAGTTGAGAGTTGCGATATTTTGAGGGCACACAATTGTGAAGATGATTTTTTCTTTTTAAAATGCCTGGATAAGCCTTTGGTTCTGTCATACTCTTAATAACTGAGTGCTTAAAGTGCTTAAAAAAATAATTTCTTCATGTGGTCTGCATCATAGACTGTATAAAGAGGTGGACTAAGTGAGTGTGACATTACCCATAGTGTTCCAGTCAAATAAAGCTCATGAGGCTAGCAGTTATAGGGGCGAATCTGGAGGGATAAGAAATGATTTACAGACAAAATAGCAAAATAATGTAGAGTGGATTAATATGAAAATTGTAACACTAAAATGACGAAGTTCACTGCAGCAGTTACAGAAGGAGGGGTGTAGATGGAGCCGGAAGTGTGCCCATGCTCACTTCCTATTTGGAACGTGGTGGCTAGCAAAGGATCATGGTCTATGTAGTTCTCTCTGTTTTTAGCTATTGCTGCACCATAACAGTGAAACTAAGAGACTTGTAATTCAATATATTATGATGGCCCATGATCATATTATGAGACTTTTGACAATACGACATCTAGATATTTCAGTTTGTCTTACCTCCCTAGTTTAGAGTGAATATTTGCAGCAGCTGGTCGATAAATACACACTGATGCTGGTGACTGTTGACATGGACTCTTATTCTGGCTCCTCTCCTGAACTTTTGGCAGATTTGCAGTTTCAAGCCTCTTAGCGCCAGATTAGGTCCAAAGTTGTCGAACATGCCAGCCTAAAAGCCACGCTCCAACATGTGCACCAGCGCTGACTTATTCATGGAGCTAATAGTGATTTTACATTTTACCTACACGTGTGGGTCAGGAGTTCACTCTAAACTACAGACTCAGCAGGAAAACTTAAACCAGCCGAGGAAGCCTTTATCACAGTTACACACCTTGAAGCATACAAATTAACTTCACTTTGCTTATAGACTATTTATGTACGCAACAACTGTATACAATTTACTGTTTTATTATCTTGATCTATGTTATAATGTTGTTTCCTCATCACAAACACACCTGGAGTTGTGTTTTGTTTCATTCACACTTTTAACACACAAATCCTGTATATTTAGGCTGAGTTCTTCTCTCAAACTGAAAATACTTTGTTCCACGTTGTGATGTCATTTTGTAATACAGGAAGTGCGCCACTGTGTTTTTAAACTCCATAGACCTAGAATTATTTGGATAATAACAGACCTAGAATTTCCAATCTTCACTAAGGAGCTGTTAACTTGAAAAATGACACTTTTAAGCTTTAGAGATGTAGGCAGACTAATAATAAAGTGTTACTCAAACGTGTGAATGAAACAAAACACAACTCCAGATATGTTTTCGTACAGGTAACAACATTTTAACATGGCTTTAAAGGTGCATTGTGTAACTTTTTGGTTGTGGGTCAGTCACCTTGTTTCTATAGTGGAGTGTTCCACAGTATGGCATTAAACAGCTCTACCTGACAATTATTCACTGACAGCTCAAAAATACCTAGAAATACCTACCTTCTGACTGTGAGCGGGGTTGCCTCTCCACATATCTGACCTGTAACTTGGCCTGGTTTGTTCTCCAAGATGACAGAAAGGTCAATTACCATACTGTGAAACATAGAAAGCAATAACGTCTCCATGGAGAAAAGCATTTGACGGACCCTCCACCAGAAAAGTTACACAATGCACCTTTAATCTCACAAGAGTCAGTTGTGTGTAATATAGGCCCTTTAAATATGAAACCAGAACAAAACTTTGCAGAGTAAAAGTTGTACTTTTTCACTTTATTCATTCCGACATAATCCCCATTCTAGAGGACATGGATTAAAGCAAAATGATAATGTCAGATTTATTCCACAGGGAGAGGGGGAGGAGCACACAGCTCTGCTCCATAAAACAGAGCAAAAGAAAAGATTCGCAAAATCTGAAAATGGAAAATGGAAATGACCAGAAAAAGACTCATGGAAAAATACACAAAGCAGCTGTTGGTGTTCAGAGCAAAAACGAAATCAAAGACAGGATCATATTTAATGCTCTTTGATGTTCCAAATGGCTTCACTTAGAAAATCCAACCTCATGTTCACAGCTTTAAATATCAAAATTTAATGTAGATGTTTTTTTTTTTTTTAATCACATTTTTATCTTTTTAAAGGTCGCAAAAATGACTCTTGTGAGCTTTAGGCCATGTTAGAATGTTGTTAACTCATCAAAAACATACCTGGGGTTGTGTTTGTGATGAGGAAACAACATTATAACATAGATCAAACATTATAACATAGTAAAAGTTAAAATTTGATCCTAATCCCTGTCTCTTTGGAGTAATATTCTACTTTATGTTTTCTGCGGACAGTCTCCTCCAGATGCCCTCGGCTGGTGCCCATCGCCTCAGCAGCGTCTCCTCTCACGACTCCGGCTTCGTCTCCCAGGACGCCAACACCCACTCCAAACCCCCCTCACCCATGCCCTCGGACATCACCAGCCAGGTACCACCGCCCTTTATACAACCAGCGACCTTTAGCTAACACTGTATTACCAAAAGGACACACTAGACTTGGACTTAGACAAACTTTATTGCTCCACAAGGGAAATTATTGGGACACAGTGGCTCAAACATCACAATATAATATAATAACTGAGAGAAAAATATAAAAGGTTCAGAATAAGTAGCAAAAATAACAAGAGACTGGTGTCAAATATAGAAATATAGTAATGGAAATATGTCTCTCAGCTAATGTGCAAAGATGATATAATGATTGACATAACATAGGGTTATCTGTTACATAAGGGTGAGTTGTTGTACAGTTGTAGGGAGTATTATCTGTTACATAAGGGTGAGTTGTTGTACAGTTGTAGGGAGTATGGTATGAATGTAATCCCGTATCTCTCACTGTTTTATATACATACAGAAGACATGACATATATGAAGCAAGATATGATATATGGAATTATGTAGTTAAAAAAAGTTAATCCTGTTAAATATAAATAAAAAACATATATAACAAATATGTAGAAAGTAGTAAAAATAAGGAAACAAAAAACATTGAATGAGATGGTGTGTCCAAATGTTTTACTGGTAGTGTAGATGAGTAGGGTTGTGTAATAATAATAAAAAAAAATCAAGATCAAGATTGAGTCACTTCTATTCATCAATAATAAGCTTGGTTGTAGTTATATGTAGGGTAAACTCTCAAAAATGCGTATGGAAAATCACAAAATAAAAAAAAAACAAGGCACTCTGTTTAGAAAATTTAAAAAGCCTTTACTGTATCTTGTCTGTTAAGGATAAAAACACACACAGCAACGCGTTTCGGCCATGTAGCCTTCATCTGGCACCCCGATAAAAGCACTTTTCAAAATTTACTCGAGACAACTACTTAAATATTTGCTTTTAAAGGTGCACTTTGTAACTTTTTGGTTAGGGGTCTGACACCTGCTTGTTTCTATGGATATATCATTGCACTGCCTGGAATGTTCCACAGTCTCATATTAAACAGCTCTACCTTACGTTTATTCAATTAGTGATGGTTTTATAGCTCAAAAATACCTAGAAAAACAGGAATTTTGACTGTGTGGGGCTGCCTCTCCACAGATCTGACCTGTAACTTGGTCTGGTTTTGGTTTCCATGAAGTTTTAATGCTATACTGTGCAACATTCCAGACAAAGTAATAACATTTCCAGGGAGAAAAGCAGAGAAAAGCCTTCTCCAAAAATGCAAGAAATTAGATTTTATTTTGCTTTAAATAGTACTGATCAAAAGTCTGTGTCGTTTATGTTCAAGAAATGTGCCATTGTTATGTTTTTTAGTAAGACTAAATGAAAAGAAACTCGTGATGGCTCAGTTAGAGGAAAAAAAAGTGACTCAGTTTATATGGGGCCGCTCAGCCCTAGTTACTTGAGTCATGCCACAGACGTACTGCTCCTTTGTATTCTAATTTTATGTCCACTCCAGAGGGACTATCACTGTATAACTGAACACCATTTCTGTGCTTGCGTGTTAACATTTCCTTCACAGTCATGCTGTTTTCAGACAGCAGTTCTCGTCTGTATAGACGCCTGCTGGCTACAGAACTCCATCACTTGTGAAATGTACTCTGAGGTTTTTGATCCCTCTGGACTCTCTGGTCTGAACAGTTTGCAGAGTACAACGCACACTCAGCACTACACCAACTGATGCAACGATTCTTTTCTGAATATATGATCTTAGAGGCTGCCTTATTTTTGATCCTGCTATGGACTGTAGATCCCCTCAGAGGAATAAAAAAAAGCGTCCGTTTTCTTTCTAAACCTCATCAACATTTCTCCAAGTCACACTCTTTCCCCATCTCTTTCCTTCTTCATGTCCTCCAGTTATTATCCTCCTCACGTTGTTTCTTATATTACATTTTCCCTTCTCCAGAAATCAACAAGCTCAGCCTCCTCGGAGGCCTCAGAAACCTGCCAGTCTGTCAGCGAATGCAACTCTCCCACAGCGGTTAGTAATGCACGCATATTCTCAATCAGCCCACTTAAAGGCCCTATATTATGCAAAATTTACTCTTGTGAGCTTTAAGCCAGGTTATAATGTTGTTACCTCATCAAATACAGACCTGGAGTTGTGGTTTGTTTTATTTACATATGTTTCTGTAAGCTTTTATTATTAGTCTGTCTACATCTCTAAAGCTCAAAATGCTCTGGTCCACCTTGTGAGGTCATGTTGTGGTAATTTTCAAGTTACCGTTGCACCTTACAGCTACCTTTTACCTTTAGTTCAATAGAGACTGGCAATTCCAGAGCTGAAGTTATTCACATGATTCTAGTGAAGGTGTATGGAGTTTAAAAAAAAAACAGTGGAGCACTTCCTGTATTACCACATGACATCACAAGTTGGAGTGTTTTCTGTTTGAGAGAAGAGCTCAGCCTAAATATGCAGGGTTTGTGTGTTAAACATGTGTAAATGAAACAGAACACAACTCTAGGCATGTTTTTGATGAGGAAACAACATTATAACATAGATCTGAAAATAGATCAGGTCATTTGGGAGCTTTAACTGGACACACTCACACATAATGTGCAGTACTCCTTGTTATAGTTCAGTTGAAGTGGCCGGTTGGTTCCTCTTGACAGCTGTAGTTTAATATAGACTATTTGTGGATGTTGTGGCCTCTGACTCACACTATCTGTCCATTCCACAGTTTGGCTCATGCTCATCCTTCGGTACCTTCCGCCCTGCTTTCTCTCACACTGGCACCATCAGGCCTATGTCTGTCATACTTCCTGCGTCCCCCACATTTAACCACTCCCCCGGATCCAACACCCCCTCACCCACATCAAAGGTTCCTAGCTGGAAGGTTTGTTTTCATTTGCAGATTAACTTTTAATTTGCTTTTTAAAATTCTGTCTTGCTTCTTTGCTTTTGTTTCAATGGCTCCATACATGTTAATTGACATATAAATGTGTAACACACTCTCTTCACTGTTGTCATCTTTTCTCATAAAGATGTCCTAAACTAGTCACAACTTACAACACTCACACAAGACGTTTCTGCCTGTGCATACTGAACTTCCACACCTAACTTCACCATGAGCCAAATGAACTGTACTTTTATGGATGATTCCTCAAACGGCTGTCATTAAACACTGAAGAGCAGGTTCATTGTCTCACCGTTTGTGCTGGCACAGGATTGGGCCAAAGCCAGTTCCTGTGAGCCGCCTTTGGCCAGCACTCCTCAGCGAAGGAGAGAGTCTGTGGATAAGATGAGGGAGTGTGAAGCACCTCCTAGCCCCCAGGGGTATTCTGGGATGCAGCCAGATGATCTGCACAGAACAAGAAGTCTTAAGGTGAGGCAATTCATAGAAAGAGAGTAATAATCCTAAGAGGTATAGAATAAATGTTAAACTTAAGTGCACCTGTACTGTTTTAGCACGGTGAGCCCCTGTCTCCAGCAGCCAGTACTCTGGCCATGGTCCTGACCAGAGGCCTGAGCATGGAGCAGCAGAAGAGCAGCAGAGACTCACTGCAGTATTCCAGCGGATACAGCTCCCAGACCAACACGCCCTCGTGCTCTGAGGACACCATCCCCTCTCAAGGTACACACACAGACACATGCACACCTACACACCTACACACACACACACACACACACACACAAGCACAAACACACACGCACAGTTGATGACTTCACTAGGCTGTGCTTCTATTTATTTACTGATCTGAATTTCAATGTGAACACTTTTGTTTTTATGTAATTCTCATGTGCTTGTGTAATTTGGAAAGTGTAGCACTCAGTAAGCTGCTGAACAGAAATGATTATGTAATTATACTGAAGAGTGGCAAAACTGACTCTTGAAAAGTGCTCTGTTTTCAGTTTGGCTTTATGAGGTGGAGAAAAAGTACATACTCATGTGTCTCTCTCTTTAGGCTCTGATTATGAGTGCTACTCACTCAATGGAGATGCTGACGGTGAAGGGCAGGCAGACTTCGACAAGTCCTCCACCATCCCACGCCACAGCAACATCGCCCAGAGCTACCGCCGCATGATTCAAACCAAGAGGCCCGCCAGCACAGCCGGTCTGCCCGCCGGGAAAACACAAAATGGCACAGCAGGGCACAGCTCAGGAAGCATCACCTCAGGAACAGCTACCATACGGCGTACACCCTCTTCCAAAACCGGGGTGAGAAGGACTCCATCAACATCCGGCCCTATTCCCATCAGACCTCCTATCGTGCCCGTGAAGACGCCCACAGTGCCAGACTCTCCAGGATATGCCAGCCCCTCTCACCTTCACGCCGGCAGTGAGGAGTCTCTGTACGGTGACGACCCGACGTGTGACTATATGAGGGGGTCTCCAAAGAGGATGAGTCTCCCAGAAAACACCTGGGGCGTTGCAGGAGCAGGGGCTGACAGGACTGTTTATACTCAGGAAGCCTCTGGCATGGTCGCCCACAGTGCAGAGGAAGACCCTTTTTTTGCTGCCAACCGCCACAGTCTGGTGGAGAAGATAGGGGAGTTGGCAGCTAGTGCACATGCCCTGGGCGAGGGGCAGTTCCCTTTCCCCAGCTCAGGGGAACAGGGTGTGTCCTCCACAGGCCACAGTGAAGTGGACATGCTGGTGTCCATCCGGAGAGGCGTCAGGCTCCGTAAAACAGTGACTGATGACAGGTCTGCCCCCATGATCCTGCGGTAGCTCAGGGAAAAGACGTGTAGAAAAACAACCAAAACTATTGCCCCAGAAACTTGGTTGTAAAAAGCAACAGCACTCGTCTAATACAACAGATGAACAAGGCACAAAGAACAGAGACTTTAAAGTGGAGAATGAAGGCCAGTTAAAGAAGAATGACCTTTGTCATGTCATGTATGTATGTATGCGTACATACAAAGTAACCCATACTTTTGGTTTAATTCCCCGCTTTCTCTTGTATTTCTTTTGTTTTTATGTTTATGGTTTTGTGTCTGTGCATCTCTGTTCACTGTGTGTCCAGTTTGTCTTTTAAATGCAGTGATCACAAGTAGATATTGAATGCTCTTTGTCTTTGCTCTTATGATTATTACAAAACTGTGTATTTTTACATCAGTCAGTCACCTGAAAGTGAAACTAATGAGTGCTCTGTGAGCCTGTGTGTCTGTCTTTTTACTTATTATTATGTTCATGTACCATGATACTGTTTTGTTTCATAAGCTAAAGGAGCTGTTAAATGTATAGAAGCAATATGGCAGTGTTTTATTGCTGTGTGCTGTATGTCAATATATTCTGCAATTAAACACACACTTTCAAGTACACGATTCGCAGTGCTTTTCTTTTCTTATTCAGACTCCATGAACATGCAGTGAGAGCCTGCTGAAGGAAGGAAGAAATCTGGTTTAGAATAGCACAGACAAGTATAGCCCTTCAGACAATTCACCTGCTCACAACAAGGGGGCGACAAAGATCCACTCCTGTTGAAGCAGCTCGTGTTCAGAGGCTCAGACCCAGAGAGAGGCCATCAGTGGGAAGATGGCCCGCCTGATGGCTCATACATTCATACATGTGGCAGGTTGTTGCCATGAATGATAAGTATTCTGAAGAGGAGATCCGAGGAAGGACAAATCATAGGCTCTAGGACGGACTTCACAATGTAAGATTAAAATGGGCACTAGCAAAGGCTTCTATTTAATTTTTCTCCCCTTGACCTGAACCAAAAGGCTGCACATTATAAATATTAGCCATTGCAATAATATTTAAACACGTGGAACTATTGACCGTATCTTAATTAAGCCAGATCTGAGTGAAACTTATTGACTGGGAGATTGTGTGCAGTAATGATTTTACAAGAAATGCCCAAAATACATTCTATTTTATTTATTGTTTTCGCATTTTTTTTAATTTTTTTTTTATTGATCGTGTTTGCCACAAAATTACAGCTCACATAACCAGTTTATTATGATTAAGCATAGATTGTTGTTCTTATAGACAGACCAACAAGTGTGTGCATCTCATTATTTATGCAGAGCCTTTCATTTCAAGTGTTTTCCATTAATATTAGTCCATAGTTTTTGCCTCCACTGTCTAAAAACAGGCTGAGCAAAAATCGGTAAGGGAAATTAATGTTTGCAATATTGTATTAAATCTGCAGTAATGACGCTGTTTAGTTATCAGTGCTTTATTTCAGCAATTCAGACAATAAGTGGCATTTAATCTCCATTAATTGTATTCAAAAAAATGATTCAAATATGGATTGCTTGTGCCACCATAGCCTCAGTTGGAAACCCAGGAAATAATCTGTTCTGAGTTCTTGGAATTTGAAAACAAAGGACTTCAGAGGTAGAGCGGTAGTGGCGAATAGACAGAAGCATATCCTGGCGCTGAATCATTATTGACAATTAAACTTCCACGTATTTAAAAGCAGCAGAATAGACAAAAAAACTGTGTAATAAAAAGCAGTCAGCTGGATCTGCAGGTAACCCATAGCGATACAAAACAGGTCTTAGTTCTGGGCTCAGTCTTTAAATCATTTAGGAGATTCTGCAGGACCACCACATCCACAGGAGTGATTATTAGACTTGGATTGCCTTCACTACATTTCATATTCTCCCCAAAGTCGTCCCTTATAATCCTCTCAGCCTCATAAATAGGACATTATTGAATTTACACTATTACTCTCATAGCCTTGAACTGGTCCAGTAATGGAAACCTGCCTAATGGTTTGGTCGTCCTGGAATAATTAACTGAGAAAGAAATGCAGTCTCTCATTGTGCATCCCAGCTAATGTCTCACTCTTTAAACCGTGTGTTTTTCTAAGAGACAATCATTACCGCCTCTTTCAAAAAATACCTCCCTTTAGTTTGGTCCGATGAAAAGAAGAGAAAGAAGAAGATGACTACGCTGGGTTAATTTCCCCTTTTCTTCTGGGTTTCAATAGGCATCTTTGTGTGTTTTCCTGGGAGTAAGAAAGCTTTCATTGTGCTAATAGAGAGCTGTCATTGTCCCAGGTTCGAATGAGATAGTTTTCAATTCACTCATCAAGTGCCTTAATCACATTTTGAGCCCCGGGCTGGTCTAATCACTTTGTAGATATAATAAAGTTTCTCCTCAGATAGAAAGTGGCCCCGAAGTGCTGTGTGTTTCTATCAAAACAACAAGCCCATGCATTAATAATGGGACTATTTTGGGCTTCCATATTAGTCTCATCGCATCTCTTTTCCTTTTGATATCAGGAACAAGTTCACATGTTCAAATTAGCTTAGCGTTTTCCTAAACTTAGACAAACTTTATTGATCCACAAGGGAAATTATTTGGACACAGTAGCTCAAACATCACAATATAATATAATAACAGAACAAAAATGTAAATGGCAATAAAATCCCGTCTTTTCGCGTTCTCGTGGATCCAATCTCGTGGTGTGTCTCGTCCCATTCCGAATAGATAAATACTTTATTGATCACGAAGGAAATTCATTTTTTGGCAGCAACAATGTAATAATAATAATAATAATAATAATAATAATAATAAAATACAATAAAATAAAATAAAAATAATACAGCAATAATTCTAAATACAGTAAAAGTAAATAAATAAGGCATAAATAGGTAAAATGTATATGTATATATACATTATATATATATATGTATAATACAAAAGGAGGTCGTAAGGAGAAACAGCGTAAAGATGAGGTAAAGATTGACATGACATAGGGTTATCTATTACATAAGCGTGAGTTGTTGTACAGTTGTAGGGAGTATTATCTATTACATAAGCGTGAGTTGTTGTACAGTTGTAGGGAGTATTATCTATTACATAAGAGTGAGTTGTTGTACAGTTGTATGGCGTATGGCCTGATTGTAGTCCTGTATCTCTGTCTGTCCCTCTATAGTCTGTCACAGTGGGTGAGCAGGAGTGTCCATGATGTACAGCAGTTTATCCAGTGTCCTCCCGTCCCTCACTGTGACAAATGTCTCCAGCTCACAGCCGATCACGCGGTGCATTTCGAAACACCTGGTAGTCACACTGAATCTGGCTGCACACTATTCATAATTAACATGTCTATTAATATACAGATATGGTTTTCTGCTGCTTAAATGCTACAGTAGGTGGTAGAAGCCTGAGGGGGATAACAGATCATATGTAATTAGCCGTACCTAATACATGAGAGAAATGTCTTTTATATTTATTCAGCCCTTTTGCCTTCAGGTTGGTGATGAGAGAAGGCGTCCCCGGGGAGCCACAGACACTGGAACAGAACTCTGAGTCGTATCACAGACCTCTCTTTCTCGAAACTGTCACGCCGTTCCCAGAAATGGCTGTACTAAAGGAACGCTAGGGTACAGTTGCCATAAATGTCTGATGGCCATAGCTGAATAGCAACTTATATTACTTAGTCATTCGCTTTAATTGTGCTGCCAGTCTTCCAGCTATAGCCAGGCAAGTATCTTATTAAAGGTGCAATTGTATTTTTTTATTGCTTTTCCACTGTATGGCATTCAACTTATGCATCACCATGGAGACAAGCAAGTGACGTCACTGGGCCGAGTCAGATCTTTTCAAGGTGTTGATACTCTGCAGCTGATGTCATTAACATTCCCTGGGGGTGTTGATGCTAACTGGAGGCTGTGCTCTGTCTGAGGCATTGTTGGAGTTTAATCTGAGTTTTGTTTGAACACAGTCTGACCAGAAAGAACTGATTTAGCTGGAACTACAACAGGTGAGCTGATTTGTGCTTGTTCTCTCTCAAATAACATGATAGTCACAAGCAGTCTTTCAGTCACTCTCATTTTTTTGTTGTTGTTGAAAATTAAACACCTACAGCACCACAAAAGCTCGTATCGATCACAAGCTCCCGAAAATGTGCTGTTTAAATCCATTTTGTATTTTTTCTTGAGTTTTCAGATGATCTTAAAATGTTTTTGACTGTGTTTGCTAATGTGTACATTGCGTCACCATGGTAACTGGTGAACATTCTGCCAATACACATACATGTACAACGCCCCCAAAATATCAGTTGAACAGTAAAAACACCAATATTGATGAGTTTAATGCAATACTGTGGAATATTCCAGGCAAATCAATAACATCTCAGTAGAAACAAAAGTAGAAAGTAGTGATGGACCCTCCGCCAGAAAAGTTACATAGTGCTACTTTAATTTGTACTGAATCAGAATAAATCCCAATTATCCAATGCCCATTTTTTAAACCCTTTGGTAATTTTCCGTCTCATCCATCATTTCCACGTGTTTATCCTGAAAGGAAAAGTTGCAATGCAGGAACACCTCAAGGTCTTTATATTTTTGTGTTAGAGCAAATTTTTTATCGTTACGAGTCCACAACCTTTCAGAAACTAGAGTATGAGTGCTCCCTTTTGAATGGTCAATTATTCATTATATAAGCATGAAGCCTTCTAATGTTCTTTGGCTGCTTTCTTTACAGCATGTTTCTCCTCTCCAGTGCCCTGCGGCTCTCAGTTATCTGCTGCAGAAGAAGGATGATGAGACTGTTTCATGATTTTTTTTTTTTTTTTTCTCATAAATTCATTAGCGGCATTGTTATTATAGGGTGTAAGTTAGTGTTTCATCTCAACTCTTAACCCAAAAGTAAACTCTCTCCTCAAACTCCGGCCTGGCCCCGTGATTGAATTAGCCTTTGCTACTGCTATCTCCCGTGCTGGCAGTCACGGCGAATTTGGCCATGTGAGACGGCATGATAAAGGACAGGATTTGATTTGGATTCATGAAGCACTTAAGAAGTTCAAAGCCGAGTTTCAGGCAAGAATAGTGAGGAGCTCATTTCAGACAGCAGCTTTTTCGGATGCTCTGCAGTAGTTCACCTTAAAGGGCCCATGTTACGCTGTTAAAATGTTGTTTCCTCATCACAAACATACCTGGAGTTGTGTTTTGTTTCATTCACATGTTTAACACACAAATCACCTGCTAATAGGACTACAAATAAACATTAGCTTGCATGGCTAACTCTGGCACATTTACATGATATACTAACACATGTTGATTAATGTGCACTGTCCCATATTTAATAAATAAACACAAACATAAATCCTGCATCTTTAGATGGAGTTCTTCTCTCAAACTGAATACACAATAGACTCAAAATGCACTGTTCCACCTTGTGATGTCATGTGGTAATTGCTCATCTGTGTTTTTAAACTCCATACAGCTTCACTAGAATAATTTGGATCATTTCAGCTCTGGAATTGACAATCTCTACTGAATAAAAGGTAAAAGGAGCTGTTAACTTGAAAACTACCACTACATGACATCACAAGTTGGAACAGAGCATTTTGAGCTTTAGAGATGCAGATAGACTAATAATAAAGCGTTACTCAGATGTGTGAATGAAACAAAACACAACTCCAGGTGTGTTTTTGATGAGGTAACAACATTCTACCATGTCTTAAAGCTCACGAGAGTCTGTTTTGCCCAGTATAGGACCTTTAAGTGACAATACCAACGATGTAGCATGAGGTCCTCGGTTCCCTATTGTATTAGAGGTTATACAAGTTCACAGGTCTCTTCCCCAGGTCAGTGGATATTCAACCTTGTGAACATGGAATGAAAGCGTGTCCAAGCGGTGACCTGCCCTACAGCTAAGTTAAGGCATACAGCCATTCCCCATTATGAGCTCCGTGCTCCAGCTGCAGGCAGGGTTTCAAAATTGTCTGGGGGCTTGCAGCCACTTACCAGACTTATTGCCTGAAAAGAACAGTTTACCGCTCCCCATAAACGTAGCTAAAATTGCGAGTGATGGATTAGAGTCTGAGCTTGATAAGGATCTCTACGCAGGGAGCTTTGATGTATCTCCAAACTGAATACCGATGTGGGCTTGTGAGCTAGCAGTAGCCCGCGTGACATTGAATTACATATCCGACATAGCATCGCTCTGCCTAAATGGTTATGAATATTGATCTAGGCACGTCTTAAGTAAAGGTTGACGTGACATGAGAGACAGACTCAATAGGGCGTACAGCTGAGCTCTAAAGACTATTATTCCCCATCTTTCAAACAATCCGGCCCCCGCCCCCAGCGTTCTCTCTATGTAATATTTAGTCTCCTGAGATGACACGTACGGAGTGGTGAGGGGAATTGAAAGTGTGCAGTCTGTGAGAATTAGCAGTAGCCACCTTCACATTGGGTTTGCACTGCACTGGGTGACTAGCACGCTAAGAGAGTGGGATGGAAATGGGAGAGCACTCAGGGTGACAATATTACAGGCTGAATCACCATGTGCTGCGGAGAGAGACATATGGAGGTCGCAACGTGGGGTGTTATTTACATGGCTCACTGGTCATAGTCTCCCAATTATGCAGAGAGGTGATGCAAAAGTACTTGTGCTAGATAACTTCAACTTCATTAAAGGGCCCATATTACGCCATTTTCTGGTTGACGTTATGATGTTGTTTCCTCATCGCAAACATACCTGGAGTTGTCTTTTGTTTCATTTGCAACCTGCAGAGTTCTTCTCTGAAACTAAAAACACTCTGTTCCACCTTGTGATGTCATGACCACTGTGTTTTTAAACTCCATACACCTTCACTAGAATCATTTGGATAATTTAGACTTAGACTTAGACAAACTTTATTGATCCACAAGGGAAATTATTTGGATACAGTCGCTCACTCATCACAATATAATATAATAACAGAGAGTAAAAAAAAAAGATAGCAAGAGACAGGTGTCAAATGAGACATAATTATAGAAATAAATGTATATGTACAAGTCGAAATAAAATAGAAAAATAAGTAATAAACTATAAAATAAACTATAAAATCACAGCTATAAACAAGAGACAAGAACGACAGTGTAAATACTCTGCTGATTGACAGGGCATAAGGTTATCCGTTACTTAAGATTGAGTTGTTGTACAGTTGTAGGGAGTATTATCTGTTACATAAGGGTGAGTTGTTGTACATCTGTAGGGAGTATGGTATGAATGTAGTCCTGTATCTCTCACTGTTTGTAATTTCAGCCCTGGTATTGTTCAACTCTACTGCATTAAAAGTAAAAGGAGCTGTTAACTTGAAAACTACCACTACATGACATCACAAGGTGGAACAGAGCATTTTGAGCTTTGGAGATGCAGACAGACTAATAATAAACCGTTACTCAGACGTGTGAATGAAACAAACACAACTCCAGGTGTGTTTTTGAGGAGGTATAAACATTATAACATGGCTTAACGCTCACAAAAGTCAATTTTGCGTAATATAGGACCTTTAACAAACTACAGTAATCCTAGTCCTAAGAAGTTATATTGTTCAATCATTTCTTATTTCTTTTGTAGACTGTGTGAAACTAGAGCCTGTTCCAATTACCTACTTTGCAACTATGGAGAAAGTTCATAATGAGCAGAGGGAAATAAAACAGACTGACCAACAATTTCTTTCACCACGGGGAGTATACGTTCACCAATTCAACCATAAATACACAACTGGAGGATGCCAGAGTTGATCTATATGCATCTCTACAGTGGAATGTTCACTAGTTACTATTGTGACATAATGCACACATTAGCAAACAAGCCAAAATTGTTTAGGTTGTCCGAAAAGAAGAAATACAAAACGGATTTAAACACATTTTTTAGGAGCCAGTGATCAATGCGAGCCTTCATGGTCCCTTAGGTGTTTGATTTTCTACAAAAAACTCAAAGTGACCAACTGAAAAACTGTCAAATCAGCTCACCTGTTGTAGTTCCAGCTAAATCAGCTCTTTCTGGTCAGATTGTTTTAAATTAAAACTCAGATTAAAGGTGCACTGTGTAACTTTTCTTGTGGAGGGTCTGTCAATTGCTTGTTTCCATGGAGATGTCTTTGCTTTGCCTGGAATCTTCTACAGCAAGTGTCTCCACAAAGCCAAGTTACAGGTCACATCTATGGAGAGGTGACTACGCTGAGAATGCATGTTTTTAAGGTATTTTTAAGCAATAAAAATACCTGTAATTTACTTAACGTAGGATAGATACATTTTATGGCATACTGTGGAACATTCCAGGCAAAGCAAGCAAGTTTCACGAGCACCTTTAAAGTCTACCCTTGAGTAACAGAGCTTCAGACAGAGCAGAGCCTACAGTTAGCGTCACAACCCCAGGGAATGTTGATGATGTCAGCTGCAAAGTGTCAATACCAAGAAGCCTTTAAAACACTTCTTCTTTGTATTAGTGTGCTGCTTTGTTATGCCTCCGCCAAAAACATACAAAAACACCTGTTGTAGTCTAAAACCTTGTCTACTGTGCGCTGAGTGGATAGAAGATCAAGTAAACTGCTGCTTTTGTGCAAAAATAATCCTTCAGATACTTTTGAAAATACTTATTATTCTAGTCTAGGCCTGTCATGATAACGCATTTTGAAGTGACACATATTGGTGACTTACTGTATATTGGTATAGTGATATATATTGTAGAAAATATATATAATACTGAAACTAATTGGTTGAAATCATCCCAAAAATATAAACAAAAACTGCACAATATTGTAAGAAAAAAACACGAGCTGCAATAAATAATGAATAGAAGAAGAAACACTAGTAGTAAGTCAACCCTCTATAGCTGAAAACGTATAGTAAATAGAAAAATAACAAAAGGTTCCCCACTAGTACAAAGATAATATTAACCCTCAAAAATTATTGTTCCATTTAGCACTGAACGAAGAGTCAATATAGTAATTATTGTAGCACATTGTAGAGTGTTTTATCCATAACTTGTATACATTAAAGGGCCTATATTACGTTATTTTCTGATCTATGTTATAATGCTGTTTCCTCGTCACAAACATACTTAAGTGTTTTGTTTCATTCACACATGTTTTACACATAAATCCTGCATATTTAGGCCCAATTCTTCTCTCAAACGGAAAACACTCTGTTCCACCTTGTGATGTGGTAATACAGGAAGTGCTCCACTGTGTTTTTAAACTTCATACACCTTCACTAGAATCATTTGGATGATTTCAAACCTGGAATTGCCAATCTCTACTGAACTAAAGGTAAAACGTAGCTGTTGAAACTTGAAAACTACAGCTTCATGACATCACAAGTTGGAAAAGAGCATTTTGAGCTTTGGGGATGTAGACAGACTAATAATAAAGGATTACTCAAATGATTGAAACAAAAATAATAATAATAATACATCAGACTTGTATAGCGCTTTTTGGACACTCAAAGACGCTTAACAAACAAAATAGGAAGTAACACTGTAAGAAACAGGGGGAATCATGGAGGAATGCAGCTTGAACAGGTGAGTTTTTAGTTGTTATTTGAAGTGCTGCAGTGAGTCCAAGTTCCTGATGAATTCTGGGAGAGCGTTCCAAAGCGAGGGGGCGGCGGCAGCGAAGGCTCGGTCCCCCCAAGGTCCGGTTCTTTGTCCTGATGAGGGGTGCGAGGAGGTTGGCGTCGGCTGATCTGAGAAGGCGGGTGGGACAGTGCTGACGGAGGAGATCAGTGACACGGGGAGGAGCCAGGTTATGGAGGGACCTGTAGGTGATGAGGAGGACCTTGTATTGAACGCGGTGTTGTACGGGGAGCTGGTGGAGTTGCTTGAGGACAGGAGTGATTTGGTCTCTGGAGCGGGTGTGGGTGAGGAGGCGGGCGGCGGAGTTCTGGATGTATTGCAGTTTTTGGAGGTGGGTGGAGGGGAAACCATACAGGAGGTTATTGCAATAGTCGAGTCTGGAGGAGATAAAGGCGTGAATAAGGATTTCTGCGGTGGGCTGAGAGAGAGAGGGGTGGAGACACAACTCAGGGTATTTTTGATGAGCTAACAACAATCTGACATGGCTTAAAGCTCACAAGAATCCAATCTGGACCTTTAAAACTATTTCGCTCTACTTACAAATGGTCAAATCAAAACTGGCATTCTGGCTGCACATTTCATTTTCATTATATTTGCTGTAAAAAAATTCTTACACCAATGCGGCATTCTGTCAGTCAATTTGGATCACCTTGTGCCTGAAGGGAGTGAAACAGAAAATTCGAGAAGAGGAAGAGATGGCGTAGAGCTAATGACCCAAACCGAACTCCAAACCTGGCTGCTCTCTTCAGGTCTCTGCATTTCCAGGTGAGACACAAGCTCTCCGCATTTATCATTCTTACACACTGTTCTGCTACACTCACTCTGGTGAATAACACTACAATGAAACATGTAGCTCCAGGCCTTACTCTAATTTGACTGGGCACTTCTTTATGTGAGTCATATGGTGCCTGATGGGAGCTTTTATAGCTGTGAGTTTTGGAACACATTTGGAGGAACACATTAAAAAGAGCAGGTGATGCTGTTGTTACTGTATGTTGTAAAAGGCATTCTAGAGACTATTAGAATTACACTATAATAAAGCTTGACACATGAAGTAGTTCTGTTGACAAGCAGCTAATCCACACTCAGGTCACAGATGCTCACTGCAGAGTCAGTCCACATAGACCAGAGCCTTTATGCTGAATGTTAATAGCCCATCAGAGGTTTGTCTTGAGGCTGTGCAGTTTGTGCCCTGTACTTCATAAAATACTGAAGTTAAAACTGTATTTAAATGTGAACAGTAAACTTTAAATACACTGCTGAGAATATGTGAAGTATGCATTTTATTGCAGTTTTCCAAAGGACGGTATCTTTATTTACTCTATACACTCAAGAGCATGATGTGTTCGCAGCTTCCTATTTAGGACATGCTCGTGACGCTTGTGTTTGCGAAAAGCAGCGTGCGGTGGGCCCCTCTGACCATCACTCAGGGTGGGGTTCACAGAGGAGCTCCATCGCGCGCGCCGCCACGCCCCCGCGCTTGGCGCTATCCGGCGCTCTGGTGCTGAACGCTGGGTCCTCACAGCTCCTGCCTGCAGCCCTGTGGACAGACGCACCGAGCTGCATGCAGCCCGCTCCGTCTGCCAAGATGAGAGAGCGCAAAGTTCTGGGGTTCTTATCAGTGGACCACGCGCTGGACAACTACGAAGGACATGTTTCTCAACTGTTTATTTTCTCTTTTTGAATGATCACTCGCTGTCTGCTCCGGTCGCTGGGGGGATATAACTTGGCGCCAACATGATTTGGAGGCTTGTGTTGTGCAGCCTCCTCGCGCCGGCTGCTGGATACCTGTCCTCGGAGCGGGTGCCTTTCTTTCACGGGCATGTTTTTGAGAACTCACCGACAGCATCCAAAGTAAACGGACTTAGCATTCCGGTGAGACGTCTAAACGCGCAAAAATGGTGCCCAGTCTCCGGGCTGCATTTGAAACTGTACGGCAACGGGAGTGAAGATTTTCGAGTTTTGACACACCACAACAGAGGAAATGTATTGCTGAAAACTTGTCGGGTTTTGGATCGGGAAAAGCGCTCGGAGTACGTACTGGACCTGGCTCTGCGCTGTCAGGGCTGCGGACCGGAGTGTGGCGGTGCTCACATTGTCGCGTCTGTAAAAGTAGACGTTTTAGACGCGAATGATCACGAACCCATTTTTCGCAGTGCAGACGCGGTGCTCATAACTTTAGATGACACGACCGCTCTCCGTAGTGTTGTGTACAGGTTTGAGGCTGTCGATGCAGACAGTGGGAAGAACGCAGAGTTAACGTACACGTCTGTCCCACTAAATGGCAGTTTCTATGTAGTCCCCAAAACAGGGGAACTTCTTTTAGTTGATTCTATCCTCGGCTTACCCTCAAAAGTTAGATTCAGTGTTTACGCCAGAGACCACGGCTGGCCCCCACTGTCCAGTAACCCGGTCACGGTCATCATATCTCCACAGCGTTGGCCCTCCGCTGAATTAACGGGGTCTGTGCGGTCAAGACGCGGACCCAGGGCGTTACTCGACCCGAACACTGTCCTCTCTCTCAACGTGTCTGAAGACGCCAGCATCGGCTCTGTAATCACGAGCCTGAGCCCCAGCAGATTTCAGTCAGCCGCCTACGAGCTGCTTCACCCGGAGCCCCACAAGTCCCCCGTGAGCGTGGGGCGCGACACTGGAGATATCATCATTACCAGGCGCCTGGACAGAGAGACTGAGCCTGTGGTGGAACTCACGATTAAGATCCAGGACAAACGAGGTGTGTAATCCCCCCAAATACATGTGTGCCTATTATGTTTGGGTACAGCTGATGCCTATGTATGTTGGCCAAAGCATGCTCACTGCAAGTCTGCAAAACCTACATTCTGGCTATTTATATATAGGCCCACTATAGGCCTGCCACTATACCGTAACAGGAACTAGGCCTGTCACAAATTTTGAAGTGCGATTAATTGCTGAAGAAAATATTGACAATACATGATACTAATGAGACTAATTAATTCCTTTGACATAACCTAAACTACCAGAATTATCCCCCCAAAAAACTATTCTAAATGTAAAGTAAGGTTAAAACACATTCACTGCAATAAATACACAGAGGAATGACACACTTAAGTACGTAGTTTGCATCTGTAATGAGTCATACAAGTTACTGATTCAACCTTTTACGTCTTAAATCTTATCATGCAACCTAAGAATAACCACAAATTCACCAGTACTGCAAAGGAAATGTACACAATAAATACTGAACCCTAAAAAATATAGTTCCAGCTTTCATATATTGAATGATAAGGTGATATGGTAATTATCTTGACAAGCCTGGTCTCTGTATTTAAATTATAGCACGTTTAGCATAGCATGATATATTAGTCCAGAGAGATAATGCGATAAACAATAACAATGAAACTACTTTTATATCTGATACAATAGCAATATAATGCAAGATAATCCCAGTAAACCAATTTTAAATAGACAGTATGATTAAAAGACCAGAGCTGCAACAAGTAAATAGCAGAATTAACCACTAGGGATGGGACAAGAGCTCATGCCACAAGATCTCGCATGACAAAATTGCCACAGGATCGTGCACACATGGTAAAAATGAGCTTGTGAGATTTTTGTCCCTCATGTTTTTATGGTTGGATTGAAAAAATAGTGTACTGGCGAGTCACATTTTCTGAGAATGCGTAGTCCCAAAAAGCAGAGCTACGGTGACAACAGAAATGTAAGACGAAGTAAAACTGGGAACTGAAATGCACAAAGCCTAAATAATGTCAAAATCTAATCTCGTCTCGTTCTCGTAGATCCAATCTCGTGTCTGGTCTCGTCTCATGGAAAATGTAGCTCGTCCCACCCCTATTAACCAGTAATCAGCCATAGAAGTTATTTATTCCACCCTCTACAGCTCAAATGTTATTATATTACAACAAAAATGCCCCAAATCTTCCCACTTTTACAAAGAAAATGTACACACAATAAACACTGACATGCAAATTACACCTTTCCAGCTTTCATATATTGAAAGATAAGTTGATATAGTAATTATCAAGACAGGCCTAAGAGGTACACAATTTCTGACATTAAAAGGTGCACTGTGTAACTGTCCGTCATCTGCTTGTCTCCATGGTGATACTATTGCTCTGCATTGGATGTTCCATAGTACGGCTTTATACTGCACAAATATATTTTGCATTTATTCAATCGCAAGTTGTGTTTTTATTTCTCAAAACTACCGCAAAAACACGCATTATTACTGTGAGCTGGTCCACCTCTCCACAGACATGACCTGTAACTTGGCCTGGCGATTTGGCACAACGCAAAAACAACATGGAGTCAAGCAGGTGGTGGAAAAGTCACACCGTGCACCTTTAAATTGGTACAAACATCTAAGAAAATCACTCAAGTTTATCAGTATGCCATATGGAAGAGTTTATTTCTATTTTCTGCCCCAATTACATAGAAATACCTGACTGTACTGTGATATTTTCATCTGCCGTAGTTAGTCTTAGGATTACTGAAAATATAAAGGCTTAATGCCAGTGTAGCTTCTAATGGGTCCCCACCCTCTGTTCCCCAGGCTTTATTTGCATTGTGGCCTATTTAGACAGTGATCTGCGCATCTACATGTTCTAATTGTTCTGCCATCTGGACATAGCATCTTCCATGAGTAAAAGCTGTATGCTGAAAGCTTGATAGGTCCATTTCACATTTTCATCACAGCTGTCAGTTTGTGAGTCTCCTCCACAGGTGCGTCTATGCCATACATCTCTATGAGCGATAAGTAGACTACGATTTGCATCTAAATTATTGTGATTTATTCTGAACGTTGATGTTGTCAGTAACTAAACGAGGAGAAATGTAACTCTATGAGGAAACTTTGCAAACCAATTGAATACTGTCCTTGAGTGACGCATTTTGAAACCGCAAAGTTGTTTTTAGAGCTAATCCTTGCAGAGTGGCACACCATGGCGACCCTTTTTCTCTCATCTACTGGCATTACCCCTCTAATCCTCCTCTCATTCACTCGTCAGGCCCAGGGATTTCAAGTGACACCGCCACACTCGTGAAACCCCATTTTCTTCAGGAAAATGTGAAACTGTATTTAACTCATTTTTTGTTTTATTTTTTCGATTTTAAAGGTGCATTGTGTAACTTTGCTGTCATTGCTCTGCCTTGAGTATTCCATAGTAGGTCATTAAACAGCTCTACCTTACACAGCTTCAACTACAGGTGGGTTTATAGCTCACAAATACTTAGAAAAACAGGCATTCTGGGAGCTTGGTTGCCTCTCCACAGATCTGACCTGTAACAGTCTGGTTTAGATTCCATGAAGATAGAAAGGGTTAATGCCATACTGTGACACATTCCAGACAAATCAATAACATTTTCACCAGAAGAATATATAAAAACACAAACAAAAATAGACAAATAAAAGAAAAAAAACCCCATCTCTCTTGCCACGCTCAAAAAACACAAAACTACACAAACTCCTGGGTAAATATATACTAGTAACTGCATCTGATTACGTTTTGGTAAAAGACAAATCAGACAAAAACAAGAAATCGCAAATGTTTTCTGCTAATTGAGCTACATAGAGAGTAGGAAGCAGTGTGTGCCATTTCCATGTGAGTTGCCTGCTGCTAATACTTTGCACAATGTGTTCTAGTCTGTAATTGCCTGCCTGATTGGGACACGTTCCTGTAAAGTACGGCTTGGATTTTTTTTTTTGTATATTTGCAAAAAGGCTGCAAAAATACTGAGTGTTTTTATATCTTCTCACACATGTCTTAAGAGAAATAAGCTACTCCATTCTGACAGATATTCACACAGCTCCTTCCATTTTAGCTGCTTCACCTGTGAAAGTCTTCTCTCTTGATCAAAGCCCTGGTATGTCCTTTATCCGGCGACTACAGCTTTCCAGACAGAATCTTGACGTGACTACAGAGAGACAGGTCTTTCTTCTTCTCCTCGTCTCATTCCCAAAACTTGCTCCATGGCTATCACGCTAAAGCAGTCTATGAGAGCTGCTTAGCCTTTCTCAAGCCTGATTAGTGCGCTCATCTGAATGCCACTGGGAGACTGATAATTAACATTCTTCAGACATGTACTTTTGTCCTTTGGTGTCTTTATTCACACGTGGAGAGTGCATGCTCATGTTAAGACTAAAGTAAAATTGCAGCAGTTGGTAATAGGGCCCCTTGCGCTTGCGTTGCTTCTCCTGTGTGATGGCTGTAGCCTCTGGAGTGTGGAGCTGTCCGTGGTGCTGACAGTCACCTGCTGAATGCCAAACAGAGCCCCGTCAAGCAGGAGTCTACAGCAGTTCACCGTGTTCTCAGGTCAGAAACATGTCCCAAATGGCTCTCCACAAACACTCAATACATTATTCATACTCAAGTCTAAACTAGGATAACGGCACTGGATCAGATGCTTTATAGATAAGGCGTAAAACCCCCAAAGAATATACTGGTTTTGTTTTTGAAGTTTGTTCGTGTTGCTTTTGCTAATAATGACAACAAAAATAAGAGAATCTATGGCCGTTTTGCTCAGTGAAGTAGCTAGTCATGGACATAGACTGTGTAAAGAAGTGAACCAAGGGAGTGTGACGTCACCCATAGCTTTCGGCTCCAGTCAAATGAAGCTCAAGAGGCTAGCAGTTATAGGGGCGATGTAGAGAAGGTTAAGACGAACATTTTAAGTCCAAAATGAGGAGCCTGACAGCCGCAGTTACACAGAGAGGAGCGGCGTTTTTTCAATGCAAAATGAACTGGAGGCAGAGTTGATGGAGCTGGAAGCGTGCCCATGGTCACTTTCTATTTGGAACGCGGCGGCTAGCGGGTTAGTTCTGTCAATTTATATATACAGTCTATTGTCATGGCACATTGTTTCGCTTAAAGGTGCACTGTGTAACATTTGGAGTGTTTGTCTGCAATTTTGGCTTTGTCTAAAATGTTCCACAGTATAGATTAAACTTATCTATCACGAGGGAGACACGCGGGTTACAGCAATACCCTACATTACAGTTCAGATCTGTGGAGAGTCGCCCCTGTTCACAGAAGGAATTGTATTTTTGAGCAATAGAAACACCAGTGATAAATAAATGCTAATGGATATGTTTAATGTCATACCATGGAACATTCCAGGTAAAGCAATAACATCTCCATGGAGACAAGCAGGTAGAGGACCCTCCAAAAGTTGCGCATTGCACCTTTAAAACATAAAAAAAAGAAGCCATGGAACACCACCTACTACCAAATTACACTGTTTCCTTGTCCCCATGTCTGGTTCTTTGGATTTGGCAATGATTTTTTGTTTTTTTTTGTTTTGTTTTGCTCCCTCAAAGTTGCTCAGGACACTTAAAAATGATAAAATATTCAATAAAAAAATTGGACTTTTTTCCAAGGCACACAAACACCTTTAGGCACAATAGTTTTCCTGACACACTTGAAAAACTGGTTAAAAAATCCATGTTTTAGTTTGTATGAGCAGAAACAGCTTCAACACGAAAGCTGTTAAAGGGACCATGTTACACTTCTTTCGGATCCATGTTATAATGTTGTTTCTTCATCAAAAACGTATCTGGACTTGTGTTTTGTTTCATTCACACATGTTTAACACACAAACCCTGCATATTTAGTCTGTGTTCTTCTCTCAAACAGAAAACCTTCACTTGAATCATATGGATAATTTCAGCCCTGGAATTACCAATCTCTACTGAACTAAAGTTAAAATGTAGTTGCTTCATGACATCACAAGGTGGAACTGAGCATTTTGAGCTTTGGAGTTGCACACAGACTAATAATAATACTCAAAGATGTGTGAATGAAACAAAAAAACAACTCCAGCTCTGTTTTTGAGGACATATCAACATTCTAACATGACAAAAATCTCACAAAAGTTTATTCTGCGTAATATAGGATTTTTTAACTTGACAGTGCATCTTACAAAAAATGACAGTTCATTGACATGTGACATTTTGTTTTCAGTATTTGACCTGCTCTGACGCACAAACATTCTTATAGTGTCAATCCTCTTATTTCAATGTGTGCTTTTCAGAGTGTAAAAGTTCACTCTTTGTTTGGTTGAGTTCTATTTACTAATCTATACGAGACGTGACAAATGAGACGGATTCTCTCTGCGACATCTGTTTCTCGTCTCAGTCTTCTGCTGTGGATTAATGCATTCATCATCTGCACAAACTTTAACAATAACACGGAAACCGGAGATGCAACGTGATCTTTTATCCATTTTTTAATATTTAACACCTCCCTCAGTTCATTCCTCCTCATGAGTTCACTTAAGGTTCACTGGAAAGGGTCTTATTTATTCACTGGGTAGAATATGTGATATAAAAGTATTTGGCAAAAGCATAATCAAACTTCTAAAATTCTGGTATTTGCACTTTTTATGACTTTTTAGTTTTACAGGTACATTATGTAACTTTTTCCTGCCATTGGCTTTTGTCTCCATGGAGATGTTATGTTCTTACCTTAAATTATTATATGTTTTTGTGTTCTTGTGAGTGAGGTTGCTTCTCTACAAGTCTGACCTATAACTTGGCCTGGTGATGCTATGGTGGACATACAGTATCAGTTTAATGCCATATTGTGGAACATTTTAGGCAAAGCAAGGTGGCAGACCCTGTTATGACCCTCAGGCATTTTAACTCTTCCATTTTTGTTATTTATGTGTTAAGTTTTGGTGTATGATTGAATCCTATCCCATTTTCCCATGTATTCCTGATTGTATGAACCCTTGCTGCTGATTGGTGGACTGTTTTCCCGCCTGCCTCTGATTGGCTGCTGCTCACTGGCCCCTTATTGGTGCATCGAGCTCCCGCCTGGCCAATCCTGTGCCACACCTGTAGCCACCGCCCTTATTTAAAGGACCCAGATTGGGCTATTTTCTATGTTATAATGTTGTTTCCTCATCAAAAATAGACCTAGAATTGTGTTTTGTTCAACGCACAAAACCCTGCATATTTAGGCTGAGTTTTTGAACAGAAAACACTCTGTTCCACCTTGTGATGTCATGTGGTAACAATAGACTGTATATATAAATGGACATAGCTAATGCACTTTTGCCTTGTTCCAAATAGGAAGTTCACGTGCAGGTTCTTCCGGCTCCTACTGGCTCCTTTGACTTACATTGGAATATTGTCACCCCTCTCTCTGTAACTGCTGCTGTGAGCCTTGACATTTTGGTCTTAAAATGTTTTGTATCAACCCGCTTTACATATCCCGGTGGGTTTGTTTTTTTTCGCTTTTTTGTCCATCATAAAAATCCTATTCATAATATAGAACGTGGCCCCAAATTCGCTCCTGTAAACGTTAGCATCGTGAGCTTCTTTTTTTTTTTTCTTCACTTTTTTATACAGTCTGTGATTGTAACACAGGAAGCGCTCCACTTTGTCTTTAAACTTCATACACCTTCACTAGAATCATTTGGATCATTTCAGCCCTGGAATTGATAATCTCTGTACAAATGAATGAATGAATGAAACAAAACACAACTCCAGGTATGTTTTTGAGGAGGTAACAGCATTATAACATGACTAAAAGCTCACAATAGTCAATTCTGCATAATATAGGACCTTTAAGGACCTTTATCATCCACACCTGCTCGAGGCTGCTGCTTTGTGGACAGTTTGCCATGTAGTGTGTGTGGCTCTTGTGTGTCAGTCACTTTTATGTGTCTGACTCTGTGGGTTTAGAGACACTGTTTTACTGTTAGTTTATTTGTGTTTTATGTGTCTCTCGTTTTCATTTGTCACTCCATTCTTTTTATAGCCCTATGTACCTCGTTCTTAGTGAGACTCTCTGGTTTTGTGGTTTAGTTGTTTTTTTTTAAATCATCTTCATATTTTAGCTCATTTTGTTAATTTACCTTTTACATTCCTGTTTTAAAGGTGCATTATGCCACTTTTTGGTTGGTGGTCTGTCACCCGCTTGTTTCTATGGATATGTCACTTCTCTGTATACAGTGTTCCACAGTGTGACATTAAACAGCTCTACCTTACATTTATTCAATTACTGGTGGTTTTATAGCTCAAAAATACTTCCTGGCGACATTCTGGCTGTGAGCGGGGTCGCCTCTCCACAGATCTGACCTGTAACTTGCTATAGTTTGGTCTCCTTAACGATAGAAAGGTTTAATACCACACTGTGAAACATTCCTGACAAAACAATAACATCTCCATGGAGAAAGCATTTGACGGACCCTCCACCAAAAAAGCTACACGATGCACCTTTAAATTACAACTTAATTTACCCCATTTTAACACCAGAAAAGTTACACAGTGCAGCTTTAAATTTAGCAGCACTAGACTTGGAATATCTTTAGCCCGTCCCTCTAATTGTGATCCCTGTTGGTTATCGTGCCAAAGTTTAGTCTGTCACATCGTCTTGAGGACACCAGATGTGGATGGCTGTGGTCTCGTGCTTTATGTAGTTGTTAATTGGTGAATACATATTTGCTAATGTGTATCGGTGAGTGCGCTCAGTGGCTCTTAATGTGGTCCTAAAATGGTAATCACCCTTGTGCTTGGTCTTTCTTATGGTAATAAGTATGCAGTGGGTCCCGAGGAAAGAGGAGAGAGGCTATTTGCGGCGTTCAAATGCAGATTAAAAAGTGGAGTTTGACACTTGAAAATCAGATAAATTATTCTGACATGCTGCAGATAAGGACAAGAGGAGACCAGTGGATAGCTGTTACTCTCAGTGTATGGTACCTCTCTTGTTGACATAGTACCTGGAAGAAAACACACCCATACTAAACATACAAAACCTCCTTTGCTTTGCCCCACTGTGGTTTCCTTGTTGTTCACTTTACCAACACGTCAAACCTCTCTTATGTTTCTGAGAGTTGTGAAAAGCACTTATAACTCAGTATAATGAGTATTAGCTAAGTGAGGAATAACTCTGGACCCATAGACTGTATAAAGAAATGGACTAAGGGACTGTGGCGTCACCCATACCGTTCAACTCCGGTCAAATGAAGCTCACAAGGCGCAGTTACCGGGCAAATTTGGAGCCGACTTCCATATTAGGAGCAGGAATTGATTTACGGAGAACATAGCAAAATAAAATTACCAGGAAGGATCATGTAGAGCAGGTTAATACGAACATTTTAAGATCAAAATGAGGAGCAGCAGTTAAGGAGAGAATTGGGCTGAACTGAATTGGAGCCAAGGTCGATGGAGCTGGACGTGCACCCATGTTCGCTTCCTATTTGGAACGTGAAGTGGAGTTGTGTGACAGTTCTCTTGTTGACATAGTACCTGAAAGAAAACACACACACACTAAACATACAAACCCTCCTTTGCTTTGCCCCACTACGGTCTCCAAGATGAGACATGTTTGAAAACTCTTTGTAGTCTCCCGTTTTAATCAGAACAATGTTAAAACACTTATTTGAATAAATGTTGAATATAGTTAATTATAATTAGGCCGGTCTTCTACATCAAAGACTTTTAGAGTTAATGGCGGCTCACAGTGCACCATAGTTTCACCGCCAAACGCACTCACCACGCATTTCATTAATTTAAGATACACGCACAGACCTACTTGCCCCAAATTCATGCTTTCTGGTGTATTTGATTAAAGGTGCACTGTGTAACATTTCTGGTAGAGGGTCAGACAAATGGTTTTTCTCCATGGAGATGTTATTGCTTTGTCTGGAATGTTTTATAGTATGGTGTTAAACCTTTCTATCTTCATGGAGACCAAACCAGACCAAGTTCCAGGTCAGATCTGTCAGAGAATACCTATTTTTCTAGGTATTTTTGAGCTAAAACCATTTGTAATTTTTTTTTACTGTGGAACATTCCAGGCAAAGCAATGACATCTCCATAGAAACAAGCAGGTGACGGACTTCCAACCAAAAAATTACAGTGCACTTTTAATGTTTTTCCCTGGATTGTTCAACAAGATGGCATTTAATTGAGCTATCTCCATGGAGACAAGAGCGCCACATCACAAGACGAAATTACAGGTCAGAGGAGTGTGGAGGAGTGGTAAAAACTACAGTAAAATACATGTTTTTACTGTAGTTTTGAGAAATAATAATAATAATAATGCCTGTAATTTAGTAAAGACAAGATATATATTAAAGGACCACTGTGTAACTGGTCCGTCATCTGCTTCTTTCAATGGACATGTTGCCTGGAATGTTCCACAGTACAGCATTACACCTGTTTATCTCTACGGAGACAGCAGGCGACGTCATAGAGCCAAGTTACATCTGAGGAGAAGCGAGCCCACTCACAGTAACAATGGAAGTTTTTAAATCAATAAAAACCCATGTTATTGAGTAAATGCAAGATGGATACGTTTAATACCACTTTGGGACATTCCAGACAAAGCAGCAACATCTCCATGGAGACAAGCAGGTGGCAGACCTTCCACCAGAAAAGCTACACAGTACACCTCTAATGCCATACTGTGTAACATCCCAGGCAAAGCATAACCTCCGTATGAGACAAGCTAGTGGCAGAACCTCCATCAGAAAAGTTACGCAATGCACCTTTACAGTTATCTATCATAAATACTGTTTGTCTATCTTTGGGGAGTTTAATTGGAGTGATTGATAGTTGTTTGTCGGGTGAGGTTTGAAAGTTGCAGTGTTTGCTAAAAGATCTTCAGGTATCTTCCTTATAGATTTGTACCCGTCTCAAAATGTGCCCAAGGTAAGAAATGAAATGCACATGAGACAGCATATTTATTGGTGGTTCAGCAGTATCAGTGTTACCAAAACTGCTTGTGATGCAGTTTTAAGGTCAATGGCAGTGGTTTCCAGAGCCCACGATACTGGATTGATTTTGGGGCTGTTTTGTTTTTCATTAAAGGTTCTATATTACGTAAAATTGATTCCTGTGAGCCTGTAGTCATATTAGAATGTCGTTACCTCTTTGCTAACATTCCCAGTTGTGTTTTGCTTCATTCACACGTGTTTGAGTAACCCTGTATTATTAGCCTGTCTACATCTCCAAAGCTCAACATGCTTCTGTTATTTAACCTTATGATATCATGAAGCAGTAGTTTTCAACAGCTCCTTTTACCTTTTGTTCAGCAGAGATCGACAATTCCAGGGCTGAAATTATCCAAATGATTCTAGTGTAGGTGTATGGAGTTTAAAAACACAGTGGAGCGCTTTATGTATTACCTCATGACATCACAAGGTGGTGCAGTGTTTTCTGTTTGAGAGAAGAACTCAGCTTAAATGTGCAGGGTTTGTGTTAAACATGTGTGAATGAAACAAATGAAACAAAACACAACTTTAATCTATAGTTCGAATTATTTTCAATTTTCACAAGTCATTCCCAAATCACGATCCTACACTTCCTAGTTCAAAGACCTTGCACCCGATTTTTCCAGCAAAATTCTGTCTTGCCCTAGTACAGATATATTGTGTAAACATCTCTAGAGGTCAAAATAAATCAGCTGCTTTCGGTCTGCATCCAGTTGGAAAGATAATCAGAAAGTGCGTGTTATTGCTTGTTGTCATCTGTATTGATTATCCTTTAGATTCTTATGTACAAACCTCTATATGTTTCATACCTTGACGCTTTTGGCTGCACTCTGCTCCTTCCTCAGAGGTGTCATCTGCAGTCTGACGTTTTCAGAAATGCATCCCTGGTGTGAGAGAGTTGGTACATCCCCCATCCCGATTCACAGTCTGGCGGGCGAGTTTCCGGATCTCGATGGTCTCCCTGATTCTCTTGCCCTCTAGACCTATGACCTTATTGTTGTACCAATCCATAAGATGATTTTCCCTCTTGCAGTGGTCTGATATTGCAGATTGAAGTTTTTTTTGGTGGTCTTGCCGTTGCCTTGGTGACTCGGGTGCATGTTGTGTTGTGAAAAGCGCTTACAAACTCATTGCGATGAATAATTAGGATGCTCAGAATGTATAAGACTAGTGAAGAATAACTTTGGGCCCATAGACTGTATAAAGATGTGGAATAAGGGAGTGTGACGTCACCCATAGGCTCCAGTCAAATGAAGCTCACCGAGACTAGCAGTTAGGGTGCAAATTTGAAGCTAGGTTCCATATTAGGAATAATTGATTACAGACAAAATATTGAAATAGAAACACCAGGATCAGGCATTTTCATATATATAGTCCCCTTTAAGTGAACCAACAGAAAAAGAACTTGTTTTGTGTTCAGATTGTGAGTTTATTACAAAGAGGACCAGGTTCTCTTTCTGGTCCACTTGAGCTTTGATGGGGCCCCAGTCCCCTTCTGTTCACACCAGGTCCTCTAGAGCTCTCAGTCCCCCAATGCACTCAATTCTGGATACACTGGGAATTCTGGGTAATTGTCATTTGAAACAAAATGTCTGCTGCAGTGTTTGCCCTCCTGTGTTTTTTGATGAAATTTGCTCGCATTCACCGGGAAAATAGAACTATTCAGATTACATATGACATATTTGTATTTGCGTTGGCATTGCCACGACAACGACCACGGCCAGCCATGTTTACATCTGAGTGTTCCGGTTACAGTCACGTGACATATCTACGGCAAGGAAGGAGATTACAATACATTGAAAAAGGCAAAGTGAACCCGGTGCGCTTTGTGTTCACAATGCGCAGATTAGGTGAACCGTACCGATGACTTTTTAGCAAACCGTACATCGGTCTGAGTTTGTTTAAATGGCTGAAAGTCGATGGAGCCAGAAGCGTGCCCATGCTCACTTCCTATTTGGAACACGTTAGCTAGCAGGTTAGCTATGTCTGTTTATATACACAGTCTCTGTTTGGACCATTGCAAACCTTTAAAAATGAACCATCTCTGTTTTTCATGTGTTAAGAATCAGGTTCAATATCAGGTTCAGCACCTTTAACAGGGTTCTCACATTCAGTGTTTTTCTTGAATTGTGTAATCTTAGTTAATGGCTTATAATGCCTGATACTGTTTAGAGATAGACACAGTGTCAAATAGGCAGGTAATTTACTAGATGTTATTGCCTCCAATTATGTGGCTGGCTGCTGTGTGCAACATAACAATCTAATGACGCGCTCATAATAATCATAACACTACCTCTATTTCTCCAGTTATAAAAATAAAAACAAAACGCTTCCCAAACTTTGACTCCACATTTTGACCCCAGAATTAAAGAGCCCATATTGTGCTGTTTTCTGATCTATGTTATTGTAATGATGTGTTTTGTTTCGTTCACACATGTTTAACACACAAACCCTGCAGATTTAGGCTGAGTTCTTCTTCTACTACTTGTCTCAAACACAAAACACTCTTTTCCATCTTGTGATGTCATGTGGTGATACAGGAACTGCTCCACTGTGTTTTAAACGCCTTCACTAAAACCATTTGGACGATTTCAACCCTGGAATTGCCAATCTCTACTGAACAAAGGGTAAAAGATATTTTATTTATGTATTTATTTTGGGCAAGTAAACATTTTACATTGGAACATAGTATTATCCACATTGACATTAGTGCAACCATAGCAACAGAAACAAGAACAACAACCACAAAATTGCCTAAAAAAAGGGGGAAGAAGAAAACATATTTAATCCCACCTCGCTGAAGGTAGCTGTTAACTTGAAAACTACAGCGTCATGACATCACAAGGTGCAGCATAGCATTTTGAGCTTTGGAGATGTAATCCAAGATCATTCAAACGTGTGAATGAAACAAAACACAACTCCAGGTATGTTTTTGATGCGGTAACAGCATTCTAACATGGCTTAAAGCTCACAAAACTCACAAGAATCAATTTGTGATTCAAGAGTCAAGAACTCGATGTCATCTTCCACTTTTCTCAACCAGAAAAAGATGAGTTTGGCAATCAGAACTTGTCAGATGTGCGATGAAGAATCCACAGGAGGCTTTTTTGCAGGTTGGTTTCTCAGTTACACCGGAAATTGGTGATGGTTTTCACTCAGTTTGTTTATTGTGAGTCAGTGAGTGCGGATTTGGATCCTTTTCCCCCAAAATATATGATTTGAAATGCTACTAAGTTTTGTATACTCTTTACTGTTCTCCATAATTAAACTATGATAACGAAAATTATCTCAATAGAAATTATTTTAAGATATTCACAACCTTGTTTTTACTGCTAACTGCTAACGTATAAGCAGCAGTGTAATCTCATTTTGTGAACTGTGTTTTTTAACCGCCATACACCTTCACTAGAATTGAGTTGAATTGTTTCAGACTTAGAATTTCCAGTCTCCACTGAATAAAAGGTAAAAGGTAGCTGTTATCTTTAAAACTAACACTTCATGACATCACCAGGTGGAGCATTTTGAGCTTTGGAGATGTAGCCAGGCTAATAAAGCAGGATTACTCAAATGTGTGAATGAAACAAAACAACTCCAGGTATGTTTTTGAGGAGGTAACAACATTATAACATGACTTAAAGCTCATAAAAGTCTATTTTGCTTAATATAGGACCTTTAAAGAGCCCGTGTTGTGCTATTATCTGATCTATATTATAATGTTTCCTCTTCAAAAACATACCCGGAGTTGTGTTTTCTTTCATTCACACACGTTTAACCCATAAATCCTACACATTTGGGCTGAGTTCTTCAATATTATAACATGGCTTAAAGCTCACAAGAGTCAATTTTGCACATTATAGGACCTTTAAGCAGAACATACCCAATTACATTTTAACTATCTCCCCAAATGTGCAGATGACATAATGATTCCAGACACCTTTAGAAGTAGGAAAGATCTGAGCTATACTACAGTAGTAGATGTAGAACACAGCATTACTCCATTACTGCAGTTCTTAGTGAGTATACATCTGGAATTACGAAGAAAAATTGGATGTAAACACTTCACAATTAATTTCACATCACAGGGAAAATATGTAAATACTGCAGGGCGGGAAGTGGAAAAATCTCCAATTGGATTAAAGACAGCGCGAGGCCAGATGCTGAGTCTGAAAGAGAACAAGAGGGAGGGGAAGGCTCTGACAAAATGCCCAGAGAGGAGCCGATTATCACAAACTCAACGCCACTGTGCCCATAGAAGCATACAGCAGAGGAAAGAACCACTCTGGTATACCCCCTATACTTCAGCTCACAAAGGACTTTTTTCCAATGCACCTTCTTAGCTGTCAAATACCATTAACAGCCTGCTGCTCTGGTGTGCCGAACGGATTCCGGTGGGATGGAGGAAAGCTAAAAAAAAAAAAAAAAATCAACCCAATACAAATCTAAAATGACGTTCTCTGTGGATCTACAAATCCTTTAACAGGAAGGAGCTGTACGGAGAGGGCCCTAACTCCCACCTCCTCAGAAACAACAGCGCACCAGTTCTATGAGTCACATGTCATGGCCTACTTCCACTGCTTTTACTGCATCCTCTCCTGTACTGCCAGTGTGATTTGGAGAGGCTATGTCAAAAAAACATCACTTGATTTTGTTCCCTGGGGATTGTTTGAGGTGTTTGTATGTTTTGTGTGTGTGTGCTTGTGTAGAATGCAGTTGGTAAACATGTCTTGAACATGAAGCGCAGGATCTAGGAGAGAGAAGGCGCGGATTTGGGTTGAACAACGGTGATCTTAGACAAACAAGATGCTTTTTTGCTCCTGTGAGTGGGAGGGCTGGTGAGAAAGTCTGACAAAAGGGCTAGACCTGCTTTCACTGTGTGCCAAGTGCAAAGAATACACAATAAAGCAAAAAAAGTGCTTTGTTATAAGGTGAAAATGATAGGGAATATAGTTCAACTCAAAATGCAGGATATTTTTATGGGTCTGGGTAGTGGGGTAAGCAGGAGAGAAGTCACAGTAATATAAAAAAGGTTGTCAAAAGATACTTGCCATCCACTTGTTCCTATGCTCTGAGTCAGGTGGAGATATGGGGTATTACACTCCTGTATATGCTACGGATGGTACAAAATCTCGTGCCACAAGATTTTTCGAGACAAAATTGCTGTAAGATCGTGCACACTTGAGAAAAATTATCTCATGAGATTTTTTTGTTGGTGTTTACATTTGGATTGGACAAAAAAAGGATTACATATTAATGAGTTACATCTCCAAAAAAGCAATGTTAGAATGGAAACAAAAGCATGAAATCAAATTTAAAAAATGTGTGCCCAAAATTGGAAACTGAATTGCAAAATGTATATATTAGGAATGAAGTTAAAATTTTGTCTTGTCTCGTTCTCGTATCTTGTCTCATCCTGTGGAAATTGTGTCTCGTCCCATCCCGAGTCTATGCTGTATTCACCCACAAATACAAATTAAGATCTTTAATTAGTTTCAGTTTTGTTTTTGAAGTTCTGAACTCCCTGTGCTAGGTCGCTCCCCCTTCAGAGTGCCATCACAACAAAATCAATGTGTATTTCGCTAATTAAACTACTGCAATCAGGTTTAAGTTATAGTGTATTGTTTTGTATCCTGCTTTCGTATATACACAGCAAGGGTTACGTAGGTTTGTGGGTTGAGTTTTGGGTAACCTTGTACTAGTTTAAAGTAAAATAAAGATGTTTTTGATGAGGAAAAAAAACGTTATAACATGTTTGAAAGCTCCAAAAAGTCGATTTTGCATAATACCCCCTTTTTAACCTATCATAGTGACGTATGAACTCTTAGAACTAGAAGTAAGCTTTAATTATCTTTTAAAGCAATTACTGTTCAAATTTTTATATTGCTGAAATTGTAACCTGCTTTAAGATGTTGTTATGAATGTGTTTTTGCTAAATTGCCAGCTTCTAATGTAATTACAGATACTGATCACTGCAAAGGAACACTTCAGCGTTCTTGTACATTTCTGTGGTCATAACAATGCACTCAAATACACTCAAATACACTCAAATACTACTTGTTTGGGTTTGTCTTGCCTTTAACATATCAAAATTGTAGACAAAATGTTCACTAGCTGCTCTTCCCCCTTTCTACTCATTATACTGTATTTGCATATTCCTCTTGCGATGTGAAATGAATTGAGAACAGTTTCAATCTCATTTTTATTTGTAATTTCTGACTATGGGGCTGTTTGCTTAAGTAGAAAACAATTTCACCCGAAGCTTATTCAATGTAGAAAAATTGCTTTTGGTCCTTTACAGTGAATATTCATGAGCTCTAGGACGATGCACGTCTAATTGTGTACATTTGCTCACAAGCCCATAAACAGTGGTCCTTTCTGAATGCCAGTTTCAACATCTCTTGGAATGAGGTCTCCTTTCTTATTTCTTAGAGGCGAGGTTGTATTTCACTGCAGATATTTTTCAGAAAGATTTGCAATCGTACGGTCCGTTTGTGTATGAGACCGGGGAAGTGCTGAAGTGGTAGATAGTCAAAATGCCACAGTTAGACCTTGCTTTTGATTTAAGCTTTCATGGATACTAATGTAATGGACTAAAAGTTACTAGATTCTTATGTAAAGATGGGGGAGTCAAGCACCTGCTGGTCTCCATGGAGATGTGAGCGCTATCTTGCATTTATTCAATTTATACTTTGCACTGACATCATGCTGGGGGTGTTCTACATGTACTGTATCTCTGTGGTACAATGTTATCATATTACCAACCATGGTGACACATGTATACATGAGCAAACATTGTTGAGATTGTCTGAAAACTCAAGAAAAAAATGCAATGGATTTAAACAACACATTTTCAGGAGGATAAAAAACAGTTGGTTAACGATTGGGTAACTTGTTTAACAGCACAAAACAGTTCGCCTGATTTGTATAAATTGTTTTGGTTGCTAAAAATGCCTTGAAAAACATGCATTCTTATTGTGAGCAGTACTGTAACCAGGTCCGGTATCACCTGCATGTCATGGAAATACATATATTTAATGCAATATGGTGGAAAATTTCAGGCAAAAAGATATCATCTCTATGGTGACAAGCTGGTTTTAATAGTTTAATAATAAGCTTCTCAAGAATCAGTTTTAATAATACCCATGCAACGTATCAGGTCAAAAATTCAGCCTCATATTTGTACAGAAAGAAAGGCCTCCCGTACTACACAGCGCTGAGGAGATATTTTAATCCAGACCTACACTGAGAGCCAAAGGTCTCTGTACTGACGGTGGCACGGAGCAGAGCACGACTCAAAGATCACACGGGTTAAATGAGCCAGAGGTGAAAAACCTGAGCAGGAATCACAAAGCAGCTGCGTGTGTCGAAACATGAGACCAAAGTTGAGTTTGAAAGTGCGTCCGTCTGGCGTATGTGTGTGTTCCTCTGATAGATGGGTAAAGGGCGGGCAGATCAGAGGAGCCGTACACCGCCCATGAGAAGGCTGTGTGCTCGCATAATTGCCCGATAGTTAGAGGGCAGGGGGGAGAAACTATTGGGGTGACAGAAGGGGAGTTAAGGCGGCCATGTTCTTTTAGCCTGTGGTGCAAAGATGAGAGCTCCAGGGCACAGGGGCTGAGGAGAAAAGGCCAGTCTGTAGCTATATGTTTGGGTGGAGGCAGTTGGGGGCAAATAGAAACAGGAGGAGGGGCAGGTAAGAGCTCCCCTATTAGAGAAGAGAGAGTGCAGGAACTAAAGAATCCTTTCCACTGCCAGCCTTTTCATATTGTATTGTTAAAAGTCACAGTAAAAAGGTCGTCATTATATACCGAATTGCACCTGTTTTTTTTCTCCATGGAGATGTTATTGCTTTGTCTGGAACGTTCCACAGTATTGTATTAAAGCTATCATCACGGAAACCAAACCAATCCATGTTACAAGTCAGATCTGTGGAGAGGCAACCCCACTCACAGTCAGAATGTCTGTTTTTCTAGGTATTTTTGAGCTATAAAACCACCTGTAATTGAATAAATGTAACGTAGATCTGTTTAATGTCACACTGTGGAACATTCCAAACAGAGCAATGACATTTCCATAGAAGCAAGAAGGTGACAAACCCATAACCGAAAAGTTACACAATGCACCTTTAAATTAACACTAAACAAACTAAAATAAACAGAGGGAACTACATAGACCATTATCCATTGTTTCGTTTCAATGCAGACCACATGAAGAAATAGTTATTAATCACTTTTAAATTGTAATGGTTTGTGTTAAAACAGAAGCAAAGGCTTGTCAAAACATTTTAAAAGGAAAAAAAAAAAGCATATTCACAGTTTTGATAGTTCCACAAAGTATTGCAATAAATATCGTACTAAATATCATGTAAATATCGAACCGAGAAATGTGGATATCGTTACATCCCTACTGCCCAGAAATGTACTTTTTATTTCAGCCTATAGTAATCTTTCAGTGTAGTCTTTTTATTTTTCCTATTGCCTGGACCTTTATTGGGCAGTGACACAGCCCACTAACACAGTAATTCCAGTGATTCTCAGTGTGTCCTCAGGGTTTTCTATAAAAGAGGCCCAAACTACTCTGATTGAATTATAATGAAGGGTTAACTGTGGACTGCTACTAAGACTTTTATAATGATTACTGCTCTACTGTTTAGTAACCGTAAAACTATTTTATTTGGCTTATAAGATACTGATTTGTAAGGTAGGAGAAGGATGTTGGGGTCACCAGTGTATCTACTGCTAAAATAAGAAAAAGAGGAGAAAAAGTTTGGGAGCCATTGCTCTAACTAGGTCTGTCATGATAAATACTACAGGTAAATCTAGGGATGTGACAAAAAAACATCGATAGATCTCTACTTTGGTCGATCTCGACGATAATCGACAGGTCAATAGCCAATCATGTGGCAGTATGAGCGCGTGGAACTGATGAGGATTTACACCTGTAGCCTGAGCCACAGTGTGTCCTCCTCACATGCTCACAAGTTTTGACATAAATCTGCACAATTTGACTAAAACTCCAGTATCCCTCTCTCTGCCTCAGTGTGTGCGGTGCCGTCTGCCCCGTTCCCCCTCTCTCTCTGATCCAGCCACGGCTCCTCACCTTTTCCCCCCTTTCTCTCCTTTGGTGCTTCTAATCTTTATAATCCAAGTTGCGGAAAGCAAACGACTGTTTTCTCACCGTTTATGAGTGAAACTTAAGACCTCATTAAGCGCGCGGACATCATGTAGATTTCTCTGGAATTATTGGTCCTATCAACATGAAATAAAAGCTGTAGTGACCCTGACACCCTGCTCTTTATGCCTGGAGTCTAAATGTCTGGGTTTTTATAAGATGGAGGAAGATCGAAAATCGAGATCGATCAATACGGGGGGAATAATCATGGGAAAAATCATGATTCTTTTTTTTCCCCATATCACCCAGCCCTTGGTACATCAAAAAAAAAAAAAAAAAAAAATAGTGGTCACAAAAATGCTGAAATATACCAAAAAATACTCTTGGTGATATATCATATACAGCAGTCCACGATAACGATACTGTATCACCAAATTTAGTATCACAAAATATCGATATTTCAATATTTTTGCACATCCCTAGTACATACTGTTGTTGTGTCTTTGGGCAAGAAACATTTATGTCTGTGTATGAATGTGGCGGTTGCATGAGTGATTAGCTGGAGAAGCCGACTGGCAGCATTACTTTAGTCTAACCAAGGCCAGTGGTGGTTAAAGAAGTGCCCACGATCACCAGTTGGAGCGGCTGAGTTAGACAATTTAAAATGTGTCATTGAGTGTCCAAAAAACTAGCCGAAGAGAAATTCTGATTCACAGTACCATGGGCATGTTTTCAGATTTCAATTTCCTCCCCGATCCAACAAAGACACTTGTTGCTTTCCATGTCTGAATTGGCGGATTTAAACTGTCAGTGATTGGCATGTTGTGTATTAATGAACAAGAATATTTTATCAGAAAACCTAATTAACATGCTTTTTTCTATGGAGATGTCATTGCTCTGCCTGGAATGTTCCACAGTGTGACATTAAACAGCTCTACTTTACATTTATTCAATTACAGGTGGTTTATAGCTCAAAAATACCTAGAAAAAAAATGCATTCTGACTGTGAGTGGGGTCTCCTTTCCACAGATCTGACCTGTAACTTGGTCTGGTTTGGTCTCCATGAAGATAGAAAGGTTTAATGCCATACTGCGAAACATTTCAGACAAAGCATCAAACATCTCCATGAAGAAAAGCGTTTGACGGACCCTCCACCAGGAAAGTTACACAATGCACCTTTAACTGTACTATCATAATGTGAATTGATATAAAGAAGAACATAAGCATCATTTGCAGTGTTATTTGCAAAAATAAGATTCAAGACCATTTTCTTATACAAATTCCTACCCTTGCCCCTTAATTTTTTCTTTTTACTTGCAAAAATATCAAAATATCGATATATTGTGGGCTGTTGTATTGATATACCGCCAAGAGTAGGTTTTGGTATCTTTTAGCAATTTTTTTGTGACTACACTACAATTTTGTTGCTTATTGAGTGGAAGGAAACTTGTTTATGTAATACACTTGACGAATTCACTGCTTTGGTGATTAAATTACATGTATTCCATATTGACTTTGCACAAGTAGTGGTTTAACAAAGAAATATTGTTGCTAAAATGTATTTTGTTCTTAAAAAACACCAATATATCACAGATTTTCATGCGCAGTATATTGATTATCACATGCATTGTGTGAGCCATGTATTAAGTATTGTATTGAATCCTGAGGGACCCTGCGATTCCCAGCATTACCTTTTACACTACACACATTTTGAGGACATACTACTGCGTACATGCTTCTTAACATTCCATATATGAAGTGCATTCCAAATAAAACTAGATTGAATTTTCCAGTAGTCACATGTTATTCATGCCACTGATAGCAAAACGGCATACAGAGTTATAGTTACTGGGCCAGGCCTACTTAAGGGAAATGAATTATGGGGTTCCTCTAAAGGAGCTGACTGGACAGACTCGAAAAGATGTTACTTCTGCAAATGAGGTCAGAAGCCATGTATCTCCACAGGTTTTGTATTTATCAGTGCCCTTTTTCATTTACTACATTCTAGGGCTGAAAGAAGTTAATTGATTTATCACAACTAATTGATTATAGGGATGATTTCGCGATTGAATATCTGTTTTCAGGGCGATACAAAGACTGCGAAACATGCCATGTGCTCAGAATCAAGGTTTTATGACTACACCAAAAGGCTAATTGGTAATGTAGTATGGATGGGACAAGATCTTATGCCACAAGATCTATAGCAAGACAAAACTGCCTGTAGGGAGTGTAGGGATGGGACAATGATGATTTTATTTGTTAAGAGAAAAATACGATAATAAAAAATAAGAAAATAAGAGCAGAGCAACGACTGATCCAAGAGGTCACAAAGGAACCCAGTATAAACAAGTGCAGGCCTCACGTGCCTCAGTAAAGGTCAGTGTTCATGACTCAACCATAATTAAATGATTAAATAAAATAATCTTAAATTGTGGTTCAAAATATTCACTGTATCTTTACGTTTGGGTCGTGTTGCAGAAAGACTGGAGACTGACTGAGCTCTTGACCTTAAATTCAGTGCGTAACTTTTTCTGGTGGAGGGTTCATCACCTGTTTGTCTCCATGGAGAAAATATTGCTTTGCTTTGAATGTTCCACAGTCTGGCATTTTATTTATTTGTCTCCATGGAGACAACAATCTGGCTAAGTTACAGGCCTCTCTGTGGAGAGGTGACCTCCGCTTACATTGAGAATGTATGTTTTTCCACGATTTAATAATAAAACACCTCTAACTGAATAAATACAAGATAGATAAGTTTAATGACATTTCAGGCAAAAAAAAAAAAAAAAATCTGTGGAGACAAGCTGGTGACGGACCACACACCAGAAAAGCTGCATATTGCACCTTTAAATGCTTTTAAATCTAAGGTGAAAATATAGAGCAAGTCTCAATAATGTGCACTTGTTTTTCCTAATCTGTGATGAAGTCATTTTATTGTTGGTTGGTTGTATTTTGTAACTAAGTAATTGTTGCCTCTTGGCCACGACTCAGGACTAAAGAGGTGGTGATGTGTCAGGCGCGAACGTTCCTCTCTGAAGTGAACGGGAGCCGGCTCTTCGTTGGGAGCCAATTTAGTTTTTTCGAGTGCCTTTCTATTTTTTTTCCTCCGATTTTTTGTGAAAGCCGCACGTGATTGGTCAAGATGTGTCGCACCATCTGCATTTTGTTGTCATACTGTGAGTTTGTGCAGGTTGCTTTAATGTAAATAGTTAAAAGTTTGTCTAATTGAGATGGGTCTTTTTATACTTTTTTCTACTTTATAATTTATTTTGTAGCACTCTGTTCAAGGTTGAGTGTGTTTGGAAAATAAAGCCACATAAAGGATAAACATTTGATGTCATGTATGTTTTTTACATTAGTAATTCATTTTACACACAGTTTTGCATTTTATTGGTGATAAACTAATTTAAGAAGCAGAAAATCTGAGGAGCCATTTGGGAGCCGAAAGAGCCGGCTCTTTGTAGTAAACAGAGCCAAAAGAACTGGCTCTCCAAAAAGAGCCGAAATTCCCATCACTATGAAGAGATTTTTAATCCCTGGTTAAATGAACGTTAAATAAAATAAACACACTACATTACATTCTGTTGCTGGAATATAGAGTCATCCGAGGCTAAGTCATCCATCATGAGCTGTTTCAAATTCACAATAATAATAATTGTTCATATTTTCCTATCAATAATAGACACACTCTCGCATCCGAGTCTGAATGCTAAGTCCAAAACTAAAACTGGGAAGAGAGTATGTCTGTCACCATAAATACCATCGAGTTATCCTTCAGTACATGACAGATGGAACAATTATTTTGGGGGAGGGTCAGTGATTATTTCTTGTACATTTTCTTTGCACAAGTGGGAAATTTGTGGTTATATTATCGTTTCTCGTCTATATTTACTTATCTCTTATTTACTATTTGTATTCTCTCAAACTCTTTTCCACCTTGTGATGTAATGTGGTAATACAGGAAGTGCTCCACCAGGTTTTTAAACTCCATACATCTTTAATAGAATCATTTGGATGATTTCAGCCCCAGAATTATCAATCTCTACTGAGCTAAAGGTAAAAAATGTAGCTGTTAACTTGAAAACTACCACTAAATGACGTCACAAGCTGAAACCGAGCATTTTGAGCTTCGAAGATGTGTGAATGAAACAACACAACTCCAGGTATGTTTTTGATGAGGTAACAACATCAAATTCTGTGTAATATAGGACCTTTAAGAACATAATAATAGCAACAATAACCACCTGGACCAATTCATTAAAGTTTGATTCCATGGGTTTCCAAATGAGACTTCAACTAGGAACACAAAATTACAGTTTTTTGTAGAACTCCATGTTGCCTTCTTGTGGTCAGACTGTTGTTACACCGCATAAGATCACAATTGGCTAAGACACCTGTCCTGCCAATCAGGCCTGTGTAGCTTCCTTATTAGCAGCTCAACCGGACGAAGATGTATGGAGCCTAAATAAGAGTGTGTGTCTTATTTGTGACTACAGGTCAGACTGATGATGCAGTTTGCTCAGAGAAATTTAATTGAACATGGGCTTGTCCATGTCAGTGTTTACTCAGAAATGTATATCTCATTACCACACAACATCATTATGTCCGTGCGGAGAGAGCGGCTGTTGGCGGATCGCTGGAGGACACTGTGACTACGGGGATTTTTTTTTTTTTCTATGGCCGGGGGTCTGCATTATTGATGCCCATTACCACAGATAGTGTCAGCTCCAGAGTTTGCAGGGCGCCGGCCGTTGTCAGGTAAATGCAGAGCTGACCTGCAACTGCTCGGAATCCCACAATGCCTTTTTCTGGCCCGATGTCTTCCTGTGTGATAAATGAGCATAGCTTCTGTATTGTGTAATAACCTTATCGCCAGCAGAGAAGGTTTTGTTTTATTAAATCTGACCCATGATGTGCTGACAGTGGCTTAATGGAAGACAAAGCTTTGAGTTTGCAAGTTTTGTTGACGGTAATTTAATTTGTCTGCCATTGTGAGTGCTATAGTTACCTAAATTTTAGAATAATTTAGAATGAGCAGTGTAACAGATTCAGCAGGGCGAATGCGTCAACTGCTCCACTGCAGGATTTGTTCCTCATCCATCTCAAACTTTTGTTCAGGCCCCACCTTTGTACAGCCCCTCTCTGGCATTTCCCAAGAGAGTGGAATTGATTTTGTGCTATTGATTAACCGGGAGCTGTTTTGCTCCCAGTCACAAAACATCACTTTAAACAACAATTTATATGTGGCAGAATGGGTTGTGACAGACTGTTGCTGATGGTTTACAAACTGGTACAGAGGTAGGTGTGTGATTGAGTCCAGGCCCTGATAGAACTGTCTCAAAGCACCCTAATGAATCAGGCTTTGAGCGCTGGCTGCCTATGGCCCAAATGAGCACGCAGAAATTGGAGCTTGGGCTGCAACATGCTGGGGGAATACTCCGCTTGTGCTTATTTATCTATTTGGGCTTGAATTTCTCAACCTTTTGTACCCAAAGGTCCAATTAGCTGAGCATAACAATAGTTGCAGCTCCATCGGTGGTGGTCAGAGGACGCACTGATAAACACACAGGACACAGACAACTTTGAAAGCCTTTCTCTGAACTGTAGACGGAGCTTTAAATGCACCATAGAATCAAAGATCTCTTGGCCAAGCTGCCAACTGCGATGTTTTGACATCCCGTGAACTTTGCTTTGGAGGAAAAGAAGCAGATTCCTGAAATTGTAGTAATTGCGTGACACCAATTTGCACAGCAAGAGTGTGCCATTTGTAGCAAAGATAACTGCTGGAGACAGAACTGCGCATTTTAGTCTCTCTAGTGATTATGTTGCTTATATTAAAGAACGGAGAATTGCTGTATGGATTAGAAAATGTGTTTGAAGATGATGTCCATTACATGCTCGGGCTATTTAATCCACTTCAGGAACAACTACGATAGAATCCAAAAAAAAAACAACAAAAAAAAAACCCTCTCCTCGCAGGTGTTGTTTTAGTTTGAGGAAATCAGATACACAATGCAAAAAGTCATATCTGAGTAAGTTCCAATTACTCAAATTAAGAAGATTTTACTTGATTTGAGTAGATTTCACTTGACAAGTAAAATGATCTACCGGTGGAATAAGTCTTTTTTCTTAATTCAAACAACATACGTTTTAGTTTCTTATTTTAAGTACAAAGGGTTGTTGTTTTTCTTATCTTCAGTGTAACTAGGTGTTTACCTGACACCTCACCTACCTTTTACAAAGATGAGTGGATCTGGAGCCATATCCCGTCTCCCTGATTTAGAAAGCGTGATTGACAGGTGCATTAAGCAATCAGAAAAAAAAAATCTACAAAAGGACTGAGAAATTGTGTGGATTTTTACAGAATCAACAATCAAAGAACCAAGCTATTACTTATTTTCAGTAAAAGAAGTTATATATTTTGTTCTGGTGTTTTGTGCTGGAGTTTATTACTTATTTTTCTATTTTATCTTGTACATATACTGTATATTTATTTTTATAATTATGTCTCATTTGACACCTGTCTCTTGTTCTTTTTTGCTATACCATCTATTTTTGTTACTCTCTGTTATTATATTATATTGTGATGAGTGAGCTACTGTATCCAAATAATTTCCCTTATGGATCAGTAAAGTTTGTCTAAGTCTAAGTCTAAGTGTTATGATAATTTTCGAGAGGAGATGTTTTCTGCATTTGAGAGACTCGTGCTACAAATTAGCTGTGGTTGGAACGTCTCAAGTTTGGACGGAGGTTTTTCACACTCTATGGTCTGATTCCAGACTCTTTCAGACAAAATGTTGAAGGGACTGGCTGGTCAGGAAAACTAGACATATTTTCCTATTTCAAGTACATAAAGACTTGTTCTTTGCATCCAATATGATATGCTCTTCAGTCAAGTAATTTTAACTTGGAGAGATTTTAGTGTTTGTAGTGCAGATGCAGAAACATGAAAAGAAGATTTGAACACTACAAAAGACGGACATAAAGCATTATTGTCTCAGCCTGTTTTGTCATCCGGTCTGGGCGTTCTATTGTGCCTTTGTTCCCGGTCCTCTTTTGTATCGGGGCATTCCAGTGGCGCGTGTGCACAGTGGGCTTCTGCATGTGGAGAATGTTTGGACTTTAGAGTGTTTTATCCAGAACCCCAGCCATCAATTTGTGCAGCGCTGGCTCTGGGTGGATGCAGTGAATGTGAGTCTGTGTCTTTCTCGACAGTGCAGCTTAATTCTGTGGACTAATCAGAGCATATGGTCTCTGCAGTCTTATGATGTGCTGAGAGGGATGGGATAAGGATGCTTGTCACTGGCAGTGCGAGGCTTTTTGTAGAAGACACGCGCCACTGCCACACATTAAGGATCAGGACCTGCTGGAGCCCCGCTAATACTCCTCTTGGAAGTTGAAAGAGATTTTTTTTTTTCTTATTGTGCTCGGACTTTTTTCAAGCCCTGCGCAGATTCAGTATCAGTTTATTGATACTTTGCAGTGCCATCATGCTGGGGGTGTTCTGCATGCATGTGTGTTGGCGGAATGTACACCAGTTACCATGGAGACACTACGTGAAGTCTGAAAACTCAAGAATAAATACAACATTGATTTAAACAGCACATTTTCAGGAGTCTGTGATCAATACGAGCGTTCATGGTCCTGTTTAGGAGCTTCATTTTCCACCAAAAGTTGAGAGAGACTAACTGAAAAACTGTTGGCTAAAGCTAGCTAACTTGTGACAGTAATGTAATTGAGAGGTTCTTGATTAACAGGACAAATCAGCCTGTTGTAGTTCCAAATAAGTCAGTTCTTTCTGGTCAGATTGCGTTAAAATAAAGATCAGATTAATGTCTAACAAAGCCTCAGACAGAGCATGCTTACAGTTAGCATCACACTCCCAAATAATTTTAATGATATCAGTTGCAAAATATAAATAATCGCACCTGCCTGTTTTTTGTTTACATGGTGGAGATTACTTTTTTTTTTTTTTTCTGTGACTCCATGAGTGTGCCTCTGATTGTGTCTGCATATGTCAAGCGTGAGGCCATCGATAATCCTGTCTCTGCAGTTTAAAAAATGAGCCCTCATACACTGGGGGTGAGATCATTTATTTCCTCCAAATCCTTCTGCTTATATTTAAAATGTGAAATGGGGTAATCCTGGTCCAGTGTGTGGAGGGGAAAATGCCAACATTATTCTAGATTTGTGAGTGAAAGGCATTTGTGCTGCTCTTTAGCATATGCCAAATAAACTAATGGCGGTATTTGGTTGGTAACTGCTCCATAATAGCTCATATTGTGATAAATCGTGATGAGGTGGGGGGAGTTTAACACTTGGGCTCTCTCGATCACAGTGGGTGATAAACATTGATCTTGTTTAATCTTGCCAGGCTGCTGCTAATGATGGGAGATGATGGTCCACACAGGACAGACTGCTCACTGGATTAGATATCTAAATGAGGATTTTATTCTCATCCCCTCTTCCTCTTTCCCATTACCAATAAGCCATGCCCCAGTCACATGCTCAATCATAGTGAAGCGCATGTGACTAGTGTTGTGTGGCGTGTGTGTATGTCTGTACAACACAGACAATGAACAGTGCATGTCTGTGTGTAATATTCCTGTGCATTCAGGCGTGCTTCATGTTTGAGGAAGACTCACGAGCCAGAGCCCTTTGCACTCTGTACCTCATATATTTGTGCAATGTGCAATACATTACAGAAGCTTCAAACAAAAGTACATTGATGGTGTGCGCTCAGCATGGCTCCTCGTGTGCTAAACAAACGGGCCTAGCTTCTAGTTTCTGTGATAGATTCATGCTGTCTCACCCATACACTGGGCCTTGTTTTCCCATTAAACTTGTGAAGCTTCTTCTGTTGCTTCTGCCTGGCCCGGAGCTCATTTTTCCTTGTGCTTCCATAGTGTGCATGGGCCCGTGCGTGTGTTTGTTTACCTACAGTATACACACTTTTGTATGGGCAGATATCTAGAGGGGTCTGAGGACAGCCCCCATCCATCACTAACAGAGAGGGAAATGGAGAGTGGGACGATGTGGAAGAGAGATGGGGGTCTCCACAGGAAGCGGCGTCTGAAAAGAGCCGAGTGAGAGTGAGGCAAGCGGATGAATGGATGGAGCGGTCCAACCCGCTCTGATTGAGCTGGTACTGTAGTCTATATCCTTTTGAGATAAGGCTGAGGAGCACTGCTCAGCAGCTTCCTCCCCCTGTAGCTTGAACTGAGCATGATAATAAGAAAGCGTGAATGGGGAAAATTGAATTAATGCTGCAGCACACCATAAAAGGCCTAACTATAATGCATTTTAAAATCCTATAATGAGCAGAGAGCTAAAATAATTTCACAGTCCAGTGAAGAAGATGGGCCTATAACAGATTTTGGCCTGGCTGACACTGCCAGAGCTTTTGTCATTTAATGGGACTCTAGGTGCAATGTGTAAGAGGATACTTTCACTCTTTTAGGTACAACATTAGGCTGCTGATTCAATAGAGAATCAGGGGTTTAATCAGAGTTTACCTAAAGATCGCTCATCTACTACATATCACACACACATCACATATGCATCACACACACACATCCAGTGTCTCATCTGAACCTGTGTTACTGACAGGAGGTGAGAGTGAGTCCCACAGAGCCACATTTGTCATACAGTACTCCCTCATTACTCTACATTAACACTTCATTATGTGACCCAACAGGAGTACGAGTTCAGCTCTATCCTGTATTTCTCACACACACAGGACACATACTAAAAACATGCAAAAGCTGCAGTACTTTTGAACATCTCTGTGCTAGCAGAGAATCAGTATTTTCACCCCCACAAGCTCTCAGCTCCCCCTATCTTCATCATTACAGCTGCACCAGTATGAAGCTAAAATTACCTCTATCATCAAGCCACGGGTAAAGAGAAAGATAGCGCTCTGACACATAGTAACACTAACAGACGGCCGCTGATAGAGACTAATGACCAAATGAAAGCTGCAGTCTGAACACAGCACCTCCCTGGTGAGATGGAAAAACACTATGTGGCATTAACAGCCACAGCTCCCACACTGCTCCTGTGTTTGGACGTCAGACTCCAGCCTGCACACCTCTCTGCACAGGCCTTTCTACTGTACAGATTCAGAGGATTTCTTTGAACCACTCACTTAACCATTGATGGCTCTGGACCAGCGACGATCTCTTTTGTAGAATATGCACAGCGCCCCATGCACACAGATGTAACAGAATGTATGGACAAATGAGCCTGTCAAGATAATTACTACATCGGCTTATCGTTCAGTATATGAAAGCTGGAACACTATATTCTTTAGCTCAGTATTTATCATTTGTACTTTTTCTTTGCAATAATGGGTAGATTTTTGTTATTGTAGTAACTGTAGAGGGTTGAATAAATAACTTTTAAGGCAAATGATTACATTATTATTATTATTATTATTATTATTATTATTATTATTATTATTATTGCAATATTTTTCTGTAACTTGACAATAATCATAGATGCACACGCGCACACACACACACACACACACACACACACACACACCATGGACCATAGTAGTCATCTCTACTGCCACTACCCAATTTGAGTAATTTGCCAGATTTATATCAATCATGTTAGTCGTTAGCTATATTTTCATTATTTTACTCACCAGACACAGTTACATTTTTATTTTATTTTAGTTAAACATTGTGAAACCTTAGTTTGCCATTCATTTAAGTTAAACAGAATTTGCGTTTATTTTTAAAAAACCCTTGTAAAATACTGTACCGCTGTAATCTCAAAACACATTAAATAATACACACAAATCAGTTGTCCTCGAGCTTTTTAGCAGTAGTGGTGTTAACATGAATATTACACTTATATTTAACTTAAATAAAATAAACATATGTAAAGAATAATAAAAATAGATAGCATATTACATGTAGTTTGTCCACAAATGACACGTGTCATTTGTGGACAAACTACATGTAATACAAAGTCATACAAAAGTCAATTACACTTCAATAGTCCCACACCACACACACACGCACACACACATACACACACAAAGCCATGCACAGTAAATACACGTGTGGATGGGCACCAAACACGTCTGGAAAAATCAAAGTCCACAGAGCCACACAGCGCACTGAAGTAGAGATGCACCGATCTAATACTGGAAACTGAAACTCAGCGCCGATACTGAAATATTTGCTGGATCGATATTCGGTTTCCAAATATCGGTTCAGTCGATATCCTGGTTTGCCGTATAAATTCATGTACTAGGATTATATACTGATTGTGATCGGCCCAGAAAGTCTCATAATGTTGCTCTATAACTTGAGATAAATAACAGCTACATAACACATTTGGATCGGCTTTGTCTTATTTTATTTTTGTATAAAGAAAATAAATTCTGTTTTCAGTCTCTGTACTGCTATTGGTTAATATCGGAAATCGACAGATACTTAAAGGTGCATTGTGTAACTTTTCTGGTGGAGGGTCCGTTACCTGTTGGTCTTCATAAATATTTTATTGCTTTGCCTGAATGTTCCACAGCATTCAACTTTTCTATCTCCATGGAGACAAGAATGCCACGAGGCCAAGTTATGGGTCAGATTTGCAAAGAGGCAATCTCGCCCTTTTTCAGTGTATTTCTAAGCAATAAAACACAGGCAACTGAATAAATATTTGATAGATAAGTTGAATGCCATAGCGTGGAACATTCCTGGCAACCCTAACCCAGGCAAGTAATAACCTGCAGGAGTGTAATCTCAAACAGAAAAGTTGCGCAGTGCAGCTTTAAAGCTATAGCATCGAAATCAGTATCAGAACTGAAAAAGCTGGTGGCCCCCTACACTGACGAGCCATTCACATCTTCATTCCTTATGTCCCTTTCCTGGAGATTCCACTAGAATATTCCATCTCAGTGTGTTATTTATATTAACTCTTGTTGCCACCTTTTCAAATGACTTTTGCCTGCTGTAAACTGTGCCTCATAGAATCATGTCATTTTGTGCGTTGTGTGAGTCAGTGGGTGGAAGGTGGGTGAGCGCACAATAGATTGGAATGAATGTACGTATGCTTGACTGCCTATCATTTCTATACTAAGTGTCTGTTTGAATAGGAGCCGCCTTGTTTCATCGCACACTGAGAACACACACTGAACACACACTGAACACAAAGAGTAGTTCACAACTGTAATTACTGTGTGTATCATGTTGTCGACAGCCATGAAGAATGTTTCACTGTTGATGTATTGTTTATGTAAATGAGCTCAGTACCTGTTTTCACACACACGCAGACACACACCTGCAAACGCATGCAAACACACACAAAGACATGCATGTACACACACTCTCACACACACAGACACGTGCACATCCACAAACGCACGCAGACACACACAGACACGCACATACACACACTCTCATCTCACACACACAGACATGCGCACACCCACAAACGCACGCCGACACACACGCACAAAAACATACATAAGCGCACACAGACACACACACACAGACATGCATGTCTCGGTATGTGTTGCTGTAGTCTTTGTAAGTTTGTGCGGAAGCATTTGAGCATTGGGGAATGACATGGACATGCACTGATCTGACACACTAAAGGAAGTGTTCATGGGTGCGCTTCCGGCTTCATCAACGTTTCCAGTTGACTGTCCATTGAAAAACTGTTGCCCCTCTCTGTAACTGCTGCAGTGAGCCTCGTCATTTTTGTCTTAAAATGTTCGTATTAACTCGCTCTACATGATCCTGGTGTTTGTATTTCGCTGTTTTGTCCGTGAATAAATTCCTACTTCCAATATGGACCCGATGGTTGACGTCACACTCCCATAGTCCAGTTGTTTTTACAGTCTATGGCCTGAAAATGTAAAGTTCTTTCCTATATCTATGGTACACACCCACCACTACATTTCATTTTATATAGTTAGCTGTCTCCTGGCTCTAAAAAGCATCTCACCTGTTCGCCCAGCGGGTCAGCGGCCCCGATTAAACTCAAACAGCCCTCTATAATACTAAACCATACATGTTTGCCTGTTAGAACTCTTGACATTTCCTTTTATAATGGAAAGTGGCATTTAAGCGTCTAACTAGTGTCAAGGCCAGCAGATGTATATTGAGTGACAGCCTCAGCACTCTTTGAAAGCTTTGAACGCGTCTCTCCATACAAAACGCATGTCATGCACTAGTAACATTATGAGAATTATTGGTAACTTTCAGATTGTAGAATGTAATCATGACATACTCCCACATGAGGACAGATTTCCCTATTGATTGCATTGTACTTCACCATAACATATCCAAAAGGTAAATGCACAAATGATGAATCTGATCATTTCTATTAGTGACTAGACCAAGAACTCACTTTATTATAACAAAAATCAGCATTTTAACAATATTAATGTAGCTGAACAATAAAATACAACAGACTTTAATGCCATGCTGTGGAACATACCAAGAGAAGCAATAACGTCTCCCTAAAGAAAAAAACATTTGTGGTGCACCCTTCACCAGAAAAGTTACACAATGCATCTTCAAATTATTGCTGTGATGATCTGAAACCCAGCGACATCTAAAGTGCAGGGACTACACTTCTGTTTAACAGGTGTGATAAGGAACACCGGCTCGCTAATGGTTCCTTTTATATTTTATGCAAACAAAGACAGTTTATTAGTACCAGCGTGTGGGAAGTCATTCAAATTAAAGGCTTTCACACACAATCAGAGTTTTTTCAGATCCGTATTGATTATATGAAGTCAAAGTCAGGAATCAATAGGCTGTCCTTTGTCTATGAAGGACTCAAGGGAGCACGAAAATAAGGCTTTATCTTGGCTACAATATGTTTTTCTCTTGCTGTAGAACAACATAGAAATTGGATAGGCTTATTTCCCAAAAGTATTATATCTAAAAGAGATATGCTATTAGAATTCTTTCGACAAATACATGGGCTACTATAAGAACAAAAGTGCTCATGCTTTCTATTCTCTTTTGGAAAAGCGTATGATGAAGAAGCCTGAAAAGAAGCACCCGAGCGTGACTCATATTCTGTCTAAGGCCAAACATTCGGGTTGGATGCAAATTCTGTCTGGCTACAATGATAGATTATCGGTTTGAAAATAATCACGTCATTTTGAGTCTTATATTCAATAAAATATGCAATGTTTTCTATATCCACCTTGTGATGTCATGAAGAGGTACGATAGTTTTCAAGTTAACAGCTTCCTTTTTACCTTTTGTTCAGTAGAGTTTAGCAATTCTAGGGCTGAAATGATCCAAATGAATCTACTGAAGGTGTAAAGAGTTTAAAAACACAGTGGAGCACTTCCTGTATTTGGGTTGGATGCAGATTCTGTCTGGCTACATTGACAGTTATCGGTTTGAAAATAATCACGCCATTTTGAGTCTTATATTGAATAAAATATGCAATGTTTTCTATAACTTTAGCAGATTCTGTGATTTCATATGTTTCAAGACTATATAAAAAGAATAAGAATAAGAAAAATGCTCTGTTCCACCTTGTGATGTCATGAAGCAGTAGTTTTCAAGTAGAAATGGGTAATCCCAGGGCTGAGATCAAACAAATGATTCTAGTGAAGGTGTGCTGAGTTTAAAAACACTCCGGAGCACTTCCTGTATTACCGAATGACATCACAAGTTGGAATAGAGTGTTTTTTGTCTGAGAGAAGAACACACCCTAAATATGCAGGTTTTGTGTGTTAAACATGCGAATGAAACAAAACACAACTCTGGGTATGTTTTTGATGAGAAAACAACATCATTTTATAACATCAGGTATCAGGAAATAAGTAAAAAATGCAATGTTTTCTATATCTTGATTCTCTGATTTAATACACCTCAAGACTATAAACATAAAATAAAAAAATAAAACTTACTTATTCAAAATGATAAGAATTCTCATATACCTCTCACATATGTCCTTGGCTGCACTCGAGACAAAACCGCAGAAAACGTTTTTAATCATTGCTGAAATACAAAGGTGAAAGACTGAGACTGTGTGGCTCAGAGAGGATGACAAAAAACATCTGCTTTGCTCACAAGTCACGGCATAACGTAAACTGACAATAGCACTTCAATGCACCGGAGCATTCATAATAGAATCCGGCCTAACATCCATAAATAATAATAACTACATAATCTTCAGAAAGCGTGTGTGAAAGTCATCTGTTCTGACATGCTCCGATGTCTAGGAAGTCACTTAAGGAAGACTGTTAATATGCCATAATGTGATATACAATCCTTAAACAGATTAGGCTAAAGCTGCGCTGCAAAAAAGTAATATCTAGGCAAATCAAAATGACTTAAAGATGCACTGTGTAACATTTAGGTTACACAGTATGACATTAAGCAGCTCTACTTTATATTTATTCAATTACAAGTGGTTTTATAGCTAAAAAATACCAAGAAAAACAGACATTCTGGCTGTAAGCGGGGTCGCCTCTCCACAGATCTGACCTGTAACTTAACCTGGTTTGATCTCCATGAAGATAGCAAAGTTAGACAATGCTAATTTAAATTAAGAACATTTGACTTTATTTGAGTAGATTCAAGTTGACAAGTAAAAATATCTACCAACTGAATAAGTGTGGTTTTCTTAAAGATGCACTGTGTAACTTTTTGGTTGGGTGGTCCGTCACCTGCTTGTTGCTATGGCGATCTCATAGCTCTGCTTGGATTTTTTTTTACACAGTATGACATTAAACAGCTTCTACCTCCTCGTCTCCATGGAGATGTTATTTCTTTGTCCAGAATGCTCTACATTATTGCATTAAACGAATCTATCTCCATGGAGACAAAAAGTGACACCACATCGAGCCAAGTTACATGTTAGATCTGTGGAGAGGCGACCCTGCTCGTGTTTTTTAAGCAGTAAAAACACCTGTGATTGAATGAAATGCAAGATAGATAAGTTTAATTTCATACTGTGGAACAGGCAAAGCAATAACATCGCTATGGAAAAAAAAAAAAAAAAAATCAGATGACAGACCATCCTCCAGAAAAGTTACACAATGCACCTTTAAAATCTGATTTTGTTTGTTTTAAGTGCAAAGAGTTATTGTTTTTCTTATCTTAAAGGTGGTGGAAGGTCCGTCAGGTGCTTTTCTCCATGGAAATCTTATCGCTTTGTCTAGAATGTTCCACAGTATGGCATTAAACCTTTCTGTCTTCATGGAGACCAAACCAGACCAAGTTACAGGTCAGATCTGTGGAGAGGCAGCCCCGCTCACAGTCAGAATGCCTGGTTTTGTTGGTATTTTTGAGACATAAAACCAACTTTAATTGAATAAATGTAAGGTAGAGCTGTTTAATGTCATACTGTGGAACATTCCAGGCAGACCACTGACATCTCCATAGAAACAAGCAGGTGATGGACCCTCCACCAGAAAGTTAAAGTTAAGCTGAAAGTCACAATGCATCTTTAAGTGTAGCAAGATGTTGTTGTTTTTTTTTCATATTTTAAGTACGAAAAATCTTGTTCCGTTGGTAGATAATTTTACTCGTCAAGTGAAATTTACTCAAATCAATATAAATATTTCTTAGTTCATGTAACTTCAGTGTGTCATAGTTTCCTATTTTGACCTGTTTATGTCCCAAAGAACAGGCAGCTCCGCACTGCATCTGTGACAATTACCTCCATTGTTTTTGTGTCTCTAAAAGTGACTAATGCACTTTTCATGGGCACGTTTTTATCCGTTTATTTTATTTATTTATTTTTTTTTGCTCTGATTCATGTCACGATAAGGTCAGACATTTTGTTCATAGTGCGTTTGCTGTTCTGAATGACAAACGCACAAATGGCTTGAAAGGCCCATATAACACTATTTTTCCTATGTTATAATGTTGTTTCCTCATTAGAAACATACCTAGAGTTGTGTTTTGTTTCATTCGCACATGTTTAACACACAAACCCTGCAAATTTACACTGAGTTCTTCTCGCAAACAGAAAACACTGCGTTCCACCTTGTGATGTCATGTGGTAAAACAGGAAGTGCTCCACTGTGTTTTTAAACTCCATACACCTTCAGTAGAATCATTTGGATCATTTTTCAGCCCTGGGATTGCCAATCTCTGCTGAACAAAAGATAAAAGGGTAGCTGTTAACTTGAAAACTACCACTTCATGACATCACAAGGTGGAACAGAGCATTTTGAGCTTTGGAGATGTAGACAGACTAATAAAGGGTGACTTAAACATGTGTGAATGAAACAAAACACGACTCCAGATATGTTTTTGAGGAAGTAAAAACATTATAACATGACTGAAGCTCACAAGAGTCAATTCTGTGTGATATAGAACCTTTAAAACATGATGAGTTATTTACAGACGTATGTATTTCCATAGACGTGCGCTGACTGCATGCTGACAGAATGATATACGATACAGAAAAATAGAGTTTTCTTGGAGTTTTCTTTATGTTCAGAGTTCATGGACTATGCTGGTCATGCATTCACATCTTTGGCTAAAATAACCTTTACAGAAGGTCAGCCTTATTCTGCATTACTGAGCCTCATATGCATTTTCACACATAAGTCTGTGTAGAGTGTGTTAAGATTTCCTTTACCACATGCACACCCTGTCTCTAATCGTATCGTGCAGAAGGCAGCATGTATAATGATTACTGATGGGACTTTCGGCTCTTTTATGGGATCCGATTCTTTTGTGTCTGTTCATTTAAAAGAGCCGTTCAAAAGATTGGTTCTTTTTATACCTATTTTACTTTTATACTTAAACAAAAAATGAATCTTGTAGAGAAATGACCAAGGCTAAGATTTGTTTCAATGGCTCCGACTGTGAGTGGGAGTGTGTTTACCCTTTGAAATTATTATTATTATCTAAATAAAACATTGCACTGCAATAATGATAATTTAAAAACTGTTATTATGATGCCAAGTATGTTGTTGTTGTTTTTTTTTCTTTAGTGCACAAAGCTTTTACTGGTGCTGCCTGCTCTGCTTCTGTGCTGATTCTTGTGTTGGTTCAGCATTAATCAGGAAAAAATGCTTAGAAAATTAGAAAGAAAAATATTTGTTTCTTTTAAAAAACTGAGATACAATTCCAGCTGTTCATGTTAAAGGTGCACCATGTAACTTTTTGGCTGGGGGTTAGTCACCTGTTTATTTCTGTGGATATACTCTGGGCATTGCTCTGCCTGGAATGTTCCACAGTGTGACTTTAAACAGCTCTACTTTACATTTATTCAATTACAGGTGGTTTTATAGCTCAAACATACCTAGTTCTGACTGTGAGCAGGGTTGCCTCTCCACAGACCTGACCTGGAACTTGGTCTGGTTTGGTCTCCATGAAGATTGAAAGGTTTAATACTATACTGTGAAACATTCCAGATAAAGCAATAACATCTCCACTGAGAAAAGCATTTGACGGGCGCTCCACCAGAAAAGTTACACAATGCACCTTTAAGGAACCGTTCAAAAGAGCCGGCTCCTTCACCAGCATCGCATCACTTGTAATGATTGTGTGGAAATGGGCACTGGTTACAGTTTAGAGTCTGTCCAGGCCTCGGGCTATAGGCATATGGACAACTGCATATACTGTAGCTCCGTCTGTGCTCTAAGAATGAGTGTTTGGAGCTTTCTCTCTCGTTGGAAAAAACTCTTCTAGGTACATGTTTTTGGTGAGGAAACAATAAAGGTACATTGTGCAATTTTTGTGCTTGTCTCCATGGAGATGTTATTGCTTACCTTTCTATCTTCATGGAGACCAAACCAGACCAAGTTAGAGGTCAGATCTGTGGAGAGGCAGCCCCGCTCACAGTCAGAACTAGGTATTTTTGAGCTATAAAACTACCTGTACTTTGATAAATGTAAGTTATACCTGTTTAATGCCATATTGTGGAGCATTCAAGGTAGCGCAATGACATATACATAGTAACAAGCAGGTGATGGACCCTCCACTAGGAAAGTTGCGCAATGCACCTTTAAAGGTCCTAAATTACTCAAAATTGACTCTTGTGAGCTTTAAGCCATGTTATAATGTTGTTACTTCATCAAAAACATACGTGGAGTTTTGTTTTAATAACACTTGCCTGCACTTGTTTGAGTAACACTTTTTTATTAGTTTTTTTTTTATTTGTTTACATCTCCAAAACTCAAAATGCTCTGTTCCAGCTTGTGATGTCATGAAGTTGTAGTTTTCAAGTTCACAGCTACGTTTTACCTTTTGTTTAATAAGGATTGGAAATTCCAGGGCTGAAATTATCCAATTGATTCTAGTGAAGGTGTTTGGAGTTTAAAAACACACTTCCTGTATCACCACATGACATCACAAGGTGGAACAGGGTGTTTTCAGTTTGAGAGAAGAACTCAGTCTGAATATGCAGGGTTTGTGTGTTAAACGTGTGAGTGAAACAAAATACAAGCTATGTTTATGATGAGGAAACAATAGATCAGAAAATAGTGTCATATGGGTCCTTTAAAAAAAAAATCAAAACAGCTAAGATCGTTACATAAAATTACCCCTATACTCTTGATAAATCCTTGTTGGGTTTGCTGAGTTTGTGTTTTGACATGGGGACATTGCATTTCAACAACAACAGTACAATAAAGGAGTTAAAAAACAATTACCCCAAATGTTAGTTTTCACTGTTTTAGTGAAGAGAATTAAAATACAATTAAAATACAACAATTATGAAAACATCACATGAACAGATGCAGACAAAGACAATGATTAGACTAGCCAAATTAAAATAAACAGGCCTACGTAAAAAAAGACCATGTTTGTGTTTAGATTAAGTTCTTCTTTGCATGATGTTTTAACTTACATGTTTGCGTAATTCTGCATTATTAGACGTCTATATCGCCACCTTGTGATGTCAAGAATTGGCAGTTTTCAAGTTAACAGCTCCCTTTTACCTATATTGTTCCTTAGAAATTGGCAATTCCAGGGCTGAAATTATCCAAATGATTCAAGTGAAGGTGCGTGGAGTTTTAAAAAGCAGTGGAGCTCTTCTTGTATTACCACATGACATCACAAGGTGGAACAGAGCGTTTTCCATTTGAGAGAGGAACTCACCAGGAAAAATATCCAGGGTTTGTGTGTTAAGCACGTGTGAATGAAACAAAACACAACTCAGATAGATCACAAAATAGCGTAATATGGGCCCTTTAACCCCTTCTGTTTTTACTAACCAGTGTGTCTAGTTGTGATTTGGTATCATTTTATCGTCTTTTTCATTTCCATCTTGTACATTCTAAACCCTTTTGCTCTTTTATAGCTGTGTTGTGATGTGATTGACTGATACTTTGCTCTGACTTATAGGCTCTGACATTACGACTTTGCTATTTAAAGTGGTTGAAAATGTCATCTATGCCTGTGCTAACTCAAAATGAGAGCTCTGGACTGTTATCCATAAAGGACTGGTGAATACTGCATATGCTATTTATAATCTCCCGTTCATTATGGAGATCTTCAACCTCCTCAACTGCTGAGGGACTCTGGTGACATCTTCAGTGAGATAGTCCTGCAGATTAAAAAAAGTCTGAGATTAAAGGTCCTATATTACTCAAAATTGACTCTTGTGAGCTTTAATTCATGTTATAATGTTGTTACCTCCTCAAAAAAACACCTGGAGTTGTGTTTTGTTTCATTCATGTGTTTGAGTAATTCTGGTTTATTATTCTGTCTACAAAATATTCTGTTCCACCTTGTAATGTCATGAAGCAGTAGTTTCAAGTTAACTTTTGTTTAGAAGAGAGTGTTAGAGGTCCTATATTACACAGAATTGACTCTTAGAATTGAGCTTTAGACCATGTTATAATGCTGTTCCTTCCTCAAAACATACCTGGAGTTGTGTTTTGTTTAAAAACTCCACACACACTTTGTGATGAGGAAACATTATTATAACATAGATCAGAAAATAGCCTGATATAGACCCTTTTAAAGCACAATGCATGCTGGGTGTACTTAGTGCTGTGCTGCTTCCTCCATTACAGCAGAGAAGGACCCTTATGCATTAGTGTGCCGTGTCCCTCCCTCTGTATTTATTATTCATTTCTGTACTTAATGATATGAGCTTGCATGCATGTGTCTTGATTTCTTGTTGCCTATGCCTTGCACCTATAATATTAATACGCTGCTGTACAGTGCATTACTTTTTAAAGAAATTGTACTTCTCTGAGTATATTTCCTGACACCATACTTTACTCCTACTTGAGAAATATCTGACAGTGTAACAGTACTTTTATTTGAGTCAAAGTTTTGTTGTCTATACGTTGAAAATACCAGATTTCTACTTAATTTATTGTTTTGTCCTTCCAGTGACGTTTACTTCAAATCATAAATCAGATGTCCTGACAGTTCCTCTTGAAGTTACCTTTTTTTTTACTTTTAGTTGAGTAATTTCTTGGACCGCTACTTACTTCAACTAAAGCATTGCGTAACATTTCTGGTGGAGGGTCTGCTATGTACTTGGAGATGTTATTGATTTGTCTGGAATGTTACTTAGTATGACATTAAACCATTTCCATCTAGCATTTATTCACTGTGTTTCTATTGCTCAAAAATACAATAATTCCTTCTGTGAATAGGGGCGACTCTCCACAGATCTGAACTGTAATGTAGAGTGTTGTTATCTCCCGTGAGATAGATTATGTAGGTTTAATCTCTACCGTGGAACATTCTAGACAAATCAATAACATCTCCTTGGAGCCAAGCCAAGTCACACAATGCGCCTTTAAGTAATATTATTTTGAAGTAACATTACTTTTTGGGCAATTCTTCTAAACCTCTGCTGATGTACTACAATATAAAAATCTCTTGATATTCTAACCTATTCTGCAAAATTGACTTTTCAGAGCTTTTTTCCATAATATAGTTGTTTCCTCTCACCATTTACTCAGCCAAAGTTGTATTTGGAGTGATTCGTGCATGTTTGAGCATTCTTTATAGTGATGGGAATTTCGGCTCTTTTGGAGAGCCAGTTCTTTTGGCTCTGTTTACGATAAAGAGATGGCTGTTTCAGCTCCCAAATGGCTCCTCAGATTTTCTGCTTCTTAAATTAATTTATATAATGCAAAACTGTGTGTAAAATGAATTATTAATGTAAAAAAACCATACATGACATCAAATGTTTATCCTTTATATGGCTTTTTTTCTCACCGTTTTCTCTCTTTCGCTCCTGCTCGCTCGCTCTCCCTCCGTCTCTCGTCTCCCTCCCTTGTGTCGTGTGTGCGCCTTGGATCTATTAAATGTGTGTTAATGTGTTAATGTGTGTGTGCTCACTGCTGTGTGTGTCTGTAACTCCTCCCCCCTTCTGCTCAGTGGACACGCAGATGCCGCCGCACATCTTGACCAATCACGTGAAAGGCACTAAATCGGGAGATTTACGCCGGGAGCCGGCTCCTGGTTGGGAGCTGGCTCCCGTCGTTCACTTCAAAGAGCCGCTCCAAGAGCCGGAACGTTCGCGACTGACACATCACTAAATCTTTAATCACTTATTTTCAAGCCCCTATTTTGTTGATCAACTCCCGTTTTCACCGACATTGGCATGTGCCCACTGCTCTGTACAAACTTCGTTGAGTCGTTTTAGATGAATATTGAGAATTAAAATGGCCAAATTATAATGATCCGTGGGTGTCATAGATTATAACTATACAGCAAACTCAAGCACAAGAGGTCTTCTTTAACACCAATATCAGTCATATCACATGGCCCTGTCGCTTGCTGTCCAGCCAGAACCACAGGCTTTGAAAAAACTTTACAAAGACGAGTGGACCTGGAGCTGTGTCCTGTCTCCCTGCTTCCAGAGGGCATGATTGACAGGCGGATTAACCAATCAGAGATGCATGCTCTGCTCGGGTCAAAACATGGCTGCTTACTTGTAATAATGAAGAGGTTTTTTTTACAGAATCAACAATCGAAGCATCAAACTGTTACTTATTTGAGGTAAAAGAAGTCATATATTCTGTTCTGAATGTTAAGAGAATTTTGGAGAGGAGTTGGTCATGATACAAATTAGCAGCTGTGGTCGGATCATCTCAAGTTTGGATGGAGGTTTTTCATGCTCTGTGGTCCAATTCCAGAGCCTTCTGGATTCGAACAGACTGTAGAAGGGTCAATTAAAAACTCAGAGCCACATTTCTGTTTTTATTTGCTCATATGTATGCATGTTCAAGCAGACTGTACCTGTCTGCATATTAACTGTGTATCTTATGCCCAAATACTATTCATAATGCATAGAATCACAGAGAGCTACCTGCACCCTTTTAAAAGTCATTATATCACGAATTCATTCATTCACTGAGTAACCCTTTATTATTAGTCTTATTAGTCCTACATCTCCAAAGCTCAAAATGCTCAGTTCCACCTTGTGATGTCATGAAGCGGTAGTTTTCAAGTTAACAGCCACATTTTACCTTTAGTTCAGTGGAGATTGTAAATTCCAGGGCTGAAATTATCCTGTTAATTCTAATGAAGGTGTATGGAGTTTAAAAACACAAGAGACGAGAAGAACTTAGCCTAAATATGCAGAGTTTGTGCATTAAACAAGTGTGAATGCAACAAAACACAACTCCAGGTATGTTTATGATGAGGAAACAACATTATAATAACATGCTATAAACAACTTTAATAACATAGATCTGAAAATAGTGTAATACGGGGCCTTTAAATCAAGCACTTTGTTATACTCACACCAGGGGGGAAGCAATTCTACTGATAAAAAAAATGTGCACAATTTGACTGTGTCTCCTTTTTGTAATTACGGTGGGGATTTGAAATGCCAGCACCGGTGTTTATGTGGTTAGTGTGTCAGCCTTTCCGAGACACGCAGTCCAGCCAGCGGGCGAGAGGTGCCAGGCAGTATCCAGGAGTTAATAGATTCGTGTCCCTGGTGCTTTTAGTGCGCGCTGATCTCCTGCTGACGGCTCCACACTCTCCTCTAAGCGTTTGGGAGATGGCGTGGTGGGCAGCTTAGAATAGAGCCTCTTTAACACTGCAAACATTTGGTTAATGTACCTTATTACTCCCCCATTGAGCTGATATTCACTTTCCATTCAACTCGGCGTGATGAAAAAGGCACCCCTGAAAACCCAGCTCGCTCTCACATGGGCCATTGATATTTATGCTGGTGGATGCAATTCGCTTAATTCCTCCACCGAAATGTTTGTTTTTTAATAACCTCCCTCCATGGATGTTGAATGAACAAGGGAGTCGTAATAAATCCCTGATATTAATTATACTACTATGTGTGTGTCTTAATTCTCCGCTCGCCTGGACTCACTGCAAAACACAAATGCCCCAAGAATCCACTGCTTGTTGTTCCCCATTGCATATATCTGGCTGTAAAGTTAATTTTCTTTTTGTTTAAAGGGGACATATTATGCAAAGCCGACTTTTATGAGACATGTTGTAATGTTGTTCACTCAGCTCACGCACAGTTGTATTTACATTGATTCATGTTTGTGTAATCCTTCTTTATTTATACTATATTATAGTTTTACTCTTTGCTTTTTTACTTATAATATATTGTGATGTGTGAGCTATTGTGTCCAAATAATTTCCCTTGTGGATTAATAAAGCCTAAATCTAATCCAGTTTTGTCCTCCATTTGAGGCTGGAGTATGAAAATGTCCATACTACCATGTTTTTATTCAATATATTTTGAGAATTGGAAGTGTTGTGTAGTGATTTTCCCCACTGTGGGACTAATAAAGGCATATCTTATCTTATCTTATTTTCAACTGTAAATTCAAGTAAATAATAATCAGCTGTAAAATGTCACTGTAAAGAGGTGGGGTCTTTCAGTTCTGCCGTTTTGAACATGAAGTCAATGGACCTGTTTTTGCTACTAAGCCATTTTTGATCAGTTTTGTGGTTTATAATCAACAATGGGGGTCGGGAAGGGTTCTGATTGGACAGGGACACGAACGTATTTACGTCGATCGGAAGAAAACACACTTCAGCTGCTACTGGCTTTTTGTCATCTTGGTTTGGTTAGTGTTTTTCTGGTTTCTGCCATACACTCTTTTCATTATTTGTAGTTTTTCCAGCGAACTTATTAAAAAATTGTTTCGGTTCGAGACCAACGTTTGCTCCGGGCCGCCATCTCGCAGTACATCATCGCGTCAAGCATGCACCAAACAACTGGAATTATTTTTAAGCAGAATAAACGTTAACATGATCGAGGAATAAATTAATTTGGCTTTAAAATCAGAATCGGAAGTTTAATTCCAAATAATCATTTTCATTAGGAATTAAGTGTTTACATGGTCTTTTTAAAGTGGAATACATTTTTATTTGGAATTAAATTAATTAAATTTAATCGGAATTAAAGCTCTCATGTAAACGTGGCAGCTGTAATGCTAACAACAGCTAACATGCTAACACGCACTTCCTGGTTCTTGGACAATAAAACACTTGCAGACACCGTGCAGAGGACTCATTTTGAGCTCAAAAGCTTCTTATACAATACATCTGCCCAAATACATACAAAAAACACAGGTACAGGGCCTTTAAATACAAGAAAGTACTAGAAAAAAAGCATAATATTTCCTTCACACGTCTGATACTTTGCAGCCGATGTCATCAACATCCGTGGGGGTGTAATGCTACTGAAGGCACTGGTCTGTCTGAGGCTGTTAGACTTTAATCTGATCTGTAATCTAAGACACTGAACTGATTTAGTTGAAACTACAGCAGGTGAACTGATTTGTGCTGTTCAGATAAGTCTCTCTCAAATAACATTACAGTCACAAGCTAGCTAGCATTAGCCAACAGTTTTTGTGATAGTCACTCTCGTCATTTTTGTTGAAAATCAAACACTTGACCAACGTGACCATGAACGCTCGTATTGATCACAGTCTTCTGAAAATGTGTTGATTTAATCCATTTTGTATTTTTTCATTAGTTTTTGCACCAGCTAAAAACATTTTAGTACTGTTTTTTAATTGTGTGCTTTGTGTTACCATGGTAATTACCGAACATTCTCTCTTCACTCGTCTTCTCTCTTCTATTTTAAAAATGCATTGTGTACATTTTCTGGCGGAGGATCCATCAAATGCTTTTCTCCAAGGACATGTTATTGCTTTGCCTGGTATGTTTCACAGTATGGCATTAAAAGTTTATATCGTCATGGTGACCAGGCCAAGTTACATGTCAGATCTATGGTGAGGCCACCCCTCTCACAGTCGTTTTTGAGCTATAAAACCACCTGTAATTGAATAAAAGTTAGTTAGAGCTGTTTAATGTCATACTGTGTAACATTCCAGGCAGAGCAGTGACGTATCCATAGAAACAAGCAGATGACGGACTTCCAACCAAAAAGTTACCTAGTGCAACTTTAATGTTAATTTCATGATGATTATTTATTTGTTTGTTTTGTGATTTTAATGTCTTCTGTTTGAATTACTGTGTACAAAATGTTCTATACAAATAAACTTGCCTTGCCATTCCGCCCTACACACCCAGGCAGAGCACCCCCAGCATGGTGTCACCGCAAAGTTTCAATTCTCACAACATCCTCTTTTTTCGTACCCCCTTTTCTTATCCGTCCTCTTCCGATCACCCCCTCCCCACACAAACACACTGGCTTTGCTGTGTTCCTGGTGCCGACTGAACCGTATGAGCACAAAAGCACTTGAGAGAACTTTTTTCCTCAAGCCACTTAGCAGCTTTATATAGCAACTACCCAAGGAGAGGATTATCAGTGGGACACAAGAACGCAAACCCTCCCTGAGATACTGAACTCCAGAGCCACATACAGAATACCCAGTGTGTGTTGAGGACTGTCATGATAACGCATTTTAAAGCATCGTATATTGGAACAGGGGAATATCATGATGAATTAAAATACTGAAACTACTTTATGTAACTGAAACAATGAAAAATAAAGCAAGATAATCCCAGTAAAGCGTTATTATTGTTATTTTCTATATGTTATAATTTTGTTTAGGCATCACAAACAGACCTGGAGTTGTGTTCTGTTTCATTCACACATGTTTAACCCACAAATCCTGCATATTTACGCTGAGTTCTTCTCTCAAACAGAAAACAGTCTGTTCCATCTTTTTTTTTTTTTTAAACTCCACACACCTTCACTAGAATCATTTGAATATTTTCAGCCCTGGAATTGCCAATCTCTACTGAACAAAAGGCAAAAGGAGCTGTTAACATGAACTATCACTACATGACATCACAAGGTGGACCAGAGCATTTTGAGCTTTTGTAGACAGACTAATATAATATATAAAGTGTTACTCAAACATGTGTGAATGAAACAAAACACAACTCCAGGTATGTTTTTAATGAGGAAACATTATAACATGGCTTAAAGCTTAAAGAAACAATTTTGTGTAACATAGGACCTTATTTTTTTGCATTATTGTTTTTGTATTACTGGCATAGATCAGTTTTAATACTATAATTGATCGCAGTATATCTCTATAGCAATTATCGTACTTCAAACTTAGTTATCATGAGAGACCTAAGTGTATTCCTTTAGCCCTCTCTACCACCTTTCATGCTACATTATGGATGCTTTTATCAGTATGGGCTTGTGTGGGGTGGAGTATGAGCCTGGCCAACTTTCGACTCTTAACGCCGAGACTCTATTTACTTTGAAAAAAGCCACAGCAGCCTCTAAACCTAAGTACTTGCCCAGATATTTGATCAAATCTCTTCTACCCCTTTTACAGAGGTGTCGTTTTTTTGGAGCTCGTGGAGTGCCGCCAATCTCTGCCTCCCCGGACTTTTGTAGCTAAGAAAAATCCTGCCTTATACGCATAGTACAGTTACCTGACCAAACTTTCCAAAGACGAGTGGATCTGGAGCTGTGTCCTGTCTCCCTGATTTCAGAGGGAGTGATTGACAGGTGGATTAACCAATCAGAGAGACGCATGCTCTGTTTGTGTCAAAAACTAACATGGCTACTTACACATAAAAAGCTAAAAACGCTTTTGGCAATGTTTTCTAATGTCTGCATTGTGTCACCACGGTAACTACTGAACCTTTCGCCATACACATACAGGTAGAACACCCCCCTCACTACAAAGTATCAATACTCGCAACATCCTCCTTTCTTATCCCCCTTTTTCTCATCCTCTGGCGGATTAACCAATCAGAGAGACGCGTGTTCCGTTCGTGTCAATCACAAACATGGCTGTTTACACATAAAATAGCCGTAAAATCAACATAAAATACCGAAAAACAGTGCAGATGTTTACAGAATCAACAATCAAAGCACCAAACTATTACTTATTTCCGGTAAATGGTTACAGCGCTTTTCCACCTTCTATACACTCAAAGCACTTTACATCATATATGCAGACACTTTGAGGTGGGTTAAGTGTCTTGCCCTAGGACACCATGGCAGCATTCATTTGTGGGAGCTGCAATCACAACATCAACCTGCGAGTCAATGGATCTGAACGCTCTACCAATGACGTTTATGTCGAGAGCGGGATTTGAACCGCCAGCCTTCGAATCAGTGGATAAACACTCTACCAACTGAGCTACTTTAGGTAAATGAAGATAGATATTTAGTTCTGAATGTTACGAGGCGATGTCTTCCACATTTGAGAGACACGTGATGCAAATTACCAGCTGTGGTTGGACCATCTCAAGTTTGGACAGAGGTTTTTCACTCTCTGTTACCTGGTCCCAGTCCCTCGTGTGTTCAAACAACTGCAGAAGTTACTGGCTGGTAACACAAATCTTGTCCACAAAATGCACAAAGTTTACATCCTGCATTATCATTCCAGAGCTGCTAGCGTGTAATTATCAGCCTTGGCTTTGATTAGTCTCTCTGTAACAAGCTAATTAGATGGAGCCTTGTAAAATCATCTGAGCCATTACCGCAGAGACATGGCTGGGAGAGACACCAACAAGCAGAAGGCAAGAATGCACCACGCGCTCTTTTCTCACAAAGATTTGATAGTCGACTAAATGTTAAGTGCCTGTGCTCTGATTTTCTTTTGATTAAGTGCCTTTTTAAGCCCTCCTACTCGTAATAGAATCTTTATCCCTTCTCCTTATTCATCACGAAAGGATTGTTCTATCTTGAAGCTCAGGGTCACGTGGCTTAAATTGCGAGAACTGCTGCCGTCTACATTTTTAGCGATAGCATCAAGAGCATTGATTGGTTTTCCTGCCCCCGCGATACAGTAGCTATTTATCCAAAAACCCAACTATCGTCAGATCAGAGTCAGAAGTTGTCCCTTGGCAGTGCAACTTTAAAGCTGAGAAGAAAGCTAGATTAATTCTGTGCTCCAACTTCCTGCAGCCACTGTTATTATCCCTCTAACAATCCTTTTAAGAGCTGTCACACACTTTAGCGCTATTGTGTTTTGTTAGTGAACGTTCCAGGGCTGGTCTAAAGTGCAACACATAGCATTTTTCATCAAAATGCATCTTAGTTGTAAGCCGGTTGAAATAGAAATAGAGACTGTGATCTCATGCTGCTTTGTGTTTCCCAGTCAAGAGAAGCTAGTGCTGCTGAAGAATGCTCTGCACAAGATACATTACAGAGTTTTATTCAGTTTTAATGTTCTGGTAGCAGCCTGTTGTAATCACAGCTCTCAGGAGAAACATATGACTTTATACATCTTAGATAAAGATAAGGATTAAGTCACACACAGACAGTTAAAACTGGCTCATCTGTTCATTTCATCTCAAAAATCATCTCTCTTTAAAGTGAGACTGTGTAACTTTATGGGGATAACACATCACCTGCATAATCCTAACCCCGCATCCAAAACAGAAAGTTAAAACCACACTTCTACATGGAGATCGATACGTTTTATTCTATACTGTGGAAGATTATAGCCAAAGAAACAACATTTCCATGGAAACAAGCAGGAGGTTAAATAAGAGTCAGGTATGTGGAGATGCAATAAAAAAACACCCCAAAAGAAAAAAACAAACAAACATGATTTTGTCTCATTTGGTCACAGAGTTCTGCTTTCACAGTGCAGTAGGAAATCACAAACTTAACTCATTTACTAAAAGGCTGGGTATACCACAGCTTTAAAAGCTTTTTTATCAAGTACAGATAAAGCCCTCAGTCACAAACCAAAAACCTGTTACATAACAAGATCTGATATCCAAGTTACTTTTACTTTTGAGATACAGTACCTCTGAGGTAGCTACGCTTAGTAAACACATGCAGAGTGTGTGTGTAAGAGCGGAGTGACAGTGACATGCTAATGCTAGCCTCCTCGGGTGCTGTGTGTAGCCGTGTGTGTGTGTGTTTGCGTGTGTGTTTGCGTGTGTCACATCCATCTCTTTGTCTCGCTCACGGTGCATGCACTGCTTTCAGTTTGTCCTGGCAGGGGTTCTCTCTCAGGAGTGAAGCAGATGTCCTCTGTGGGGGCCAGCCCGCTGAACTGGTTGGCAGCTCTTCTGACATTTCTTCATGCCACGTTGACATCAGATCAGAGCCAATATTTGCAGAACACTGTCTTATAGTTGACTGTTCAGTGACTTGCTCCACTTTGCAGGAATAGACTACAGTCAAATGTGCCCCAGATTTGGTGTGTAGTAGTATTTATTAGGAGCTTGTGTGCACATTGTTTCTATGTGATTGTGTCAGTTTAATGCAGAAAACACCCAGTGTCATTTGTGGTAATTGGCAGTGCAGTGTGCATTGGCCGCTCTTGTAATGCACCTGTTCATACTTCTCTCAGGATCTGCAGCTCTTGCTCGGTCTGGTCGGGCTCAGGGTGAGCGAGGAGGTAATTGGATTCCTGGAATCTTCTTATTCACTCCAGTGCGGCGGTGCGGCCGTGTGCAGGCGACAAAATGCCCCCGGCCACTCGGCTTCGTGGCACGGCCCCCATGGGAAGATCAAGGTAGCTTTACACAGCAGAGCCAGATGAGACTGGAGCTAAGGCTGGCTCCCATGGGAATGCCCAGTCTTAAGACTAAGATGGAATCCTTGATGGATAAGGTTTTGGTGACGTCACGCTCAGCAGCTCCATCCAATCCTGACAATCAGCGCCAGCGCCGTCTGGAAGTGACAACATGTCGAACAAAAGGATCAGGGAAAGGCATTTAGTGACTGTGACCCAGACACTGTGTTACTGTGCCGCTAGAGCAGCACAGCTGTAAGGGCGCTTGTATTGTGCGTTTGTATAGTGTGTTTGTATTGTGCTTGTTTGTTGCACTGTCAGAAATGTTCTTTTAATTATAATGTTTCTCATCTTCCACATACAGTTTTTAAAGTTATATTCAGAAAACAAGAATGAGTGCTTATGATCAATTATATCTCCATACATATAACCAGTACTGTTTTTTATAATGGAGTTGTCAGTCATGAGATCCATAGTAACTGAAACTAGATACTGATATATAAATAGGAGAGAATTTGGGCCTATTCCTTTTTTTAAACAGAACTAGTATAAGACAATGTGACAATGTTAAGTAAATGTCTCTTATGCTACATTTTATTATATAAAAAGAAAATAATCCACAAAAGAAATTATTTGGACACAGTAGCTCACACATCACAATATAATACAAAAACAACAAAGAGCAAGAATATCAATAGTAATAATAAATTCAAAATAAATAGCAAAAATAGCAAGAGACTGGTGTCAAATAAGGCAGAGTGGGCTAGAGGATGTCAGTACAAAAGGTGTATTATCTTTGTGCTAATGCAGCTAGTATCAAGCATCAAGCCTTTTCCCCATTGTTAAAATCAAGTGTGCAATTTTAGTATTACGACTACGCTTGGAAAATCAATTTGAACCACCTTGTTTGGACAGTTGTGGAGCTCATGTTTTGTCATTTTTCTATTACTTAAAAAGATCATGCGCAGATTTGACTATGAGCAGATTTCCTAGCACCTTAACACTGCATTCTCCTCTATATGCTGCAGATGTACCATTTATACTAATCCCACTGTGTTATGTTGTGTCAGCTGCTAGGGAAGATTTCTATCACACATCCTTCTACTTATTCATCTGGTTTTTGAACGTGCTTTAACTTCGTCTGGCTGCTTGTCTCCCTCAGTGACTCCACACTTACACGACAGCTGTCACTTTGGGTAACCACTGCTCTGTTTCTATCTCTCCCCTTTCCCCCAGGCCCAGACTGGTACCTGAACAAGGTGAAGCTGAAGATCGCTGATGTCAATGACAACGCTCCCGAGTGGAGTATGAGGCCATATCCGTACCTGGCTGTGGTCTCCCCGGAAGCCCCTGCAGGAACGTTTGTGTACCAGCTCCAGGCGTATGACGGCGACGAGGGGAGGAGCGGAGAGCTGGAATATTTTCTGTCTGATGGTAAGATTCAACGCAATCACAAGATCTTCTGCTGTTTTCTAAAACTACAAATCACTGTATTTATTATCACAATATTCTATAGGCCAAAAATATTTAAAGGTCCTTCCTGTATTTCGCAAAATGGATTCTTATGAGGTTGTAGTCATGTTATAATGTTGTTACGTCATCAAAAACATACCTGGAGTTGTGTTTTGTTTCATTCACACTTGTCTGAGTAACCCTTTATTATTAATCTGTCTACATCTCCAAAGCTCAAAATGCTCTGTTCCACCTTGTGATGCGGTAGTTTCTAAATTAACAGCTACTTTTTACCTTTTCTTCAGTAGAGATTTGCAATTCCAGAGCTGAAATGATGCAAATTATTTCAGTGAAGGTGTATGGAGTGTAAAGCTTGAGAGAAAAACAGCCTAAATATGCAGGTTTGTGTGTTAAACGTGTGTGAATGAAACAAAATACAACTCCAGGTCTGTTTGTGATGAAGAAACATTATAACAGAGATCAGAAAATAACATAATATAGGCCTTTTAATACAGATGGGGGCTGGTAAAAGTAATATTGTTAAAACATAGATTCTTGTTATAATGTATGGAGTTATATGGTATGGTCAGTAATAGAAATTATCAGGTTCAACATTATAATTTTACATTCAGATATTTCTTACAAAAGTATAATGTAATTAGTAGGATAATCTGGGAGTATAACATCACCACATTGTAGAATCTGAAAACCACCAGTACTTCTTTATACATATATTTTTAATAATTGAACATCCTTTTAATAATAACAGTTCAGTTTGGGCTATTATGCTATTATGTGGTTACGTTCCCGAATGATGATTCAGAGTTCAGCCTCTATAAGCATCTCAATTGGTCCATTTTTTGCTGTCAGTTTTCAGAATAATTTAAGTGTATAATTTCACTGGTTGCAGACCTCCACCAGGATGCACCTCCACCCACAGGTCCCTCACCATTTTTATTACTTTACTTTATAAACGACTGAAAGCTGCATTGTGTAACTTTTCTGGTGCAGGGTCCGTCCAGTGCTTGTCTCCATGGAGATGTTATTGCTTTGTCTGGAATGTTTCACAGTGTATTATTAAGCCTTTCTATTTTCATGGAGACGGTTAGATCTGCGAAGAGGCATCAGAATGCTTGTTTTTGGAGTTATTTTTGAGCTATAAAACCACTTATAATTGAATAAATGCAACGTAGAGCTGTTTAATGTCACACTGTGGAACATTCCAGGCAGAGCACTGATACGTATCCATAGAAACATGCAGGTGATTGACCCCTAACCAAAAAGCAACACAGTGCACTTTTAATTACACTTTCTATCAACTGTTGCCTTAGTTCATTGTCTATTAAAGGCCATTAAAGGTGACAAAGCTCATTTCACATTGTTTAGACTGAAACACTTCACAGACATTTAATCAATAAATGTAATTTCTAGTTTGAAATTAACTCATTTTGTGTTGTCTCTGCTCTACTCTGCTTACGTAGGTTAATTAGCAGTTTAAAACATGTTGTAACAAAAAAAAAAGATCTTCAACTGTCATTATAGTGGACATGTTGCTATAGTTTGCCAAGTTTGTATTGGTTAAGGATAGAAATTTGGATTTTCTTAGTATAAAACAGTGTCAGCTTTAGTAACTTTACTGAAACAGAGCATTTTGAGCTTTGGAGATGTAGACCGACTTATAATAAGGTTAAAACATGTCCGAATGTGACAAAACACAACTCCAGGTGCGTTTTTTGAGGAGGTAACAACATCATAACATGGCTTAAATCTCACAAGAGTCATTTTGTGTAATATAAGCCCTTATGAATAGCAGTAAGTCTATTTTTGTTCTTAGTTTCATGCTTGAAAAACACCAGTACATGTCACTTCTTTTAATTAGACTCTTTACCCCCAACCTTGATCTCAGTCGTTAATTTGCCCCCTGAAAATCCAGAAGAGAAATAGTATGTTTAAAATATAAAGAAAAAAAAAAACTCTACAATGATAAAAATGAATAGATTTAGTCAAACACCAGCGCGGTCACAGACGAACAGCTCCCGGTGATCACACACTCATTCATGCATTCACCCAGTGTTTGTGCGTCCATTAACTTCACTGTGGGTCTGTCAGTCCATCTCTGCTCAAACTCACACGACCAGGGGCTTTAGTGTGTTTGCACAAAAACACACAGACAACACAGACACATGCACACACGTACGCACACACACACACACACAGAGCACACACACCTTCTGTTTTCATGCTTCTTGGGTACATGACATTGACCTACATTCATTTCCTGGAGACTGATCCTATAACCACCTACTTGCCTGCGCATAATCAGGACTCTAACCTTCACCTACTTCTGAGCTTTAAGGGTTCTATATCACACAAAACTGACTCATGTGAGCTTTAAACCATGTTACAATGCTGTTACCTCCTCAAAAACATACCCGGAGTTGTCTTTTGTTTCCTTCACACATGCTTGAGTAATCCTGGATTATTTGGCTGGCTTCATCCCTAAAGCTCAAAATGATCTGCTCCACTTTATGGTGTAATTCAGTGGTAGTTTTCAAGTTAACAGCTACCTTTAATCTTTAGTTTAGTAGAGACTGACAATTCCAGGGCTGAAGTTATACAAGTGATTCTAGTGAAGGAAGAACTCAGCCTAAATGCGCAGGGTTTGTGTGTTTAACGTGTGAATGAAACAAAACACAACTCCGGGTATGCTTTTGATGAGGAAACAACATTATAACAGAAAAAACGTAATCTACGCCCTTTAACCTTCAGTTATTTACCCCTTATCTTAACTTTAAACAATAATTAATAAAGCATTTACATAGTGGGGACCTCATTTTTGTCCTCACAAGTGATCCAGGTCCCCATGAATTGCGTGTGTACACAGATTTTAGTCCTCATAATGCAATAAATACTTAGCTACACACTCTGAGTCTACACCCATTGCTAGTGCTGACATAGTGGGCCTCTGGAAGTTTGCCAATGCAGTGAGCCCCCTGGTGGTTTGGAGGATAGACGTTTGTTTCTATGTCACAGAATGGGGGATGTACTAATCCTGCCAGTGGGGGTTTACAAAGCATTAGTCCTTCGCACCACTCCCTGATGGGGCTTAAAGCGTAATTACTACAAGACACCCTTGGTCTACTATAAACTGTAGGAGGTAGTGAGGTTTATAATGTTTTAGTCTGCTCAAACACAATGACGTCACTTCAGTCATTTGAATTTTTCCCAGTTCTCAAATGTACATAACCCTCTTTAACCCTCTTATCGTGTACTTAACATTTGAGACTAAACGAGATGAGAGGAGCCGGTCTTTTGATGAAGTCTGCCTGACCTCTTGTTTGGGAAAAGGGCCCATATTACGCTAATTACTGATCTGTGTTATGCTGTTTTCTCACACAAAGTAGATGTTAACTTGAAAACTACCGGTTCGTGATGTCACAAGGTGGAACAGAGCATTTTGAGCTTTGGAGATGTGGACAGATTAATAATAAAGGATTAGCGTTACTTAAACATGTGAATAAAATAAAACAAAACAAAACACAACTCCTGGTATGTTTTTGATGAGGTAACAACATTCTAATATGGTTTAAAGCTCACTGGAATCAATTTTGCGTATCGTATGACTTCTTCATTCTGAAATGTAAATAACCCTCTTTAACCTTCTTATCCTGTACTTAACATTTAAAGGAGATGAGAGGAGCTGGTCTTTTGATGAAGTCTGCCTGACTTCATGTTTGATCTTCTTGATAGATGTGCTAAGATCTTGTAATGAAGGAATAATCAAATAAAACATATAGAGAAATGAAATGGAAATCAGTTCAAATTGAGTAATTTATTTAAAGGTGCTGTATCTGATCTTTACTGTCTTAAATAATCATGAACAACAGAACTAGTTTTAAATACTCTGCAGTGGTCCAAAGTTATTCCTCACTTACTTTATAAGTTCCTTCCTGAATACTGGACAATAAAATGTGTTTTAATTTAATGCAGACTGTACACAGAGGACAATATGTTGACCTCAAGAGCTGCGTACACAAAATATCTTTACTGGGGCTAGACAATATACAAATACATGGGGGAAAAATCATATACAGGGCTTGTAAATACAGCCACCCATTCATACACTAGGGGCGAGGTTGGTTAAGTGTCTTGTCCATGGACACAACAACAGCATTCATCTGTGGGAGCTGGAATCGCACCGCCAACCTGTGGATCAGTGGATATGACCGCTCAACCAATGATGTTTTTTTTTATGTCGAGAGCGGGATTCGGATCGCCCTACTGTCGCCCACAATAACAGAAGAATGGACAGACTGATACAATCCTAAAATATTTCCTAAAACATATATTAAAAAGCCCATATTACGCTATTTTCTGATATGTTATAATGTTGTTTCCTCATTAAAACATTCCTGGTGTTGTGTTTTGTTTAATTTCATTCACACATGTTTAACACACAGACCCTGCAGATTTATGCAGAGCTCTTCTCTCAAACCGAAAACACTCTATTCCACCTTGTGTGAATAAAACAAACACAACCCCAGGTATGTTTCTGGGGAAGTAACAACATTATAAAATGACTAAAAGCTCACAAGAGTCAATTTTGCGTAATATAGAACGTTTAACAAATGATTTGAACCTTGCTGTATAATACACTACCTGTCTATAACTAGATCCTCGCACTATGAAGCAATTAATTTTAAATTCATAATCTACTCTTTCGACTGACACTGGCATCACTTGTACTTGTAAAATGTCTCCTGGTAGTTTCGAAAAACCAACAATTACCCAGCTTAAACTAGAATTAAAGATAGAACATCGTTATAGTCAGTGAATCGCGACTAATATCTACCTGCCATGCATTTTTCTGCGCTTGGACTCCGCTGCCAGAGGAGATTGCTGTAAATAAATCGGCCATGAATTGTAGCAGGTGCAAATAATGACAGAGACAGCTGCTGTGGAGTTCATAACTAAAACAAGCAAAGTGGAGCTGGTACTTGTGGACTGCAGGGAATACAGTGACTGGCCATTCTCAGCAGATTGTCATATGTCTGTGGAAATAAACGAAAGGCACAAAGAACGAGGACAAAAGTATTTATGTTGACCGGGTTTTCTTGTCTCACAGTGTTGGAGCGGTGACCTGTGTAATCTCTCTGCAGGCTTCACTGAACATTAGACAAGCTTTCTAAGGGGTATCTGTTATGGCACAGCAACAAGTATCATTAAAGGGCCCAGATTTTATTTTTTATAATGTTTCCTCATCACAATCCCCATATTTAAGTTGAGTTCTCAGCACTCTTGTGATTTCATGTTGTAATACAGGAAGTGCTTCAATGTGTTTTTAAACTCCGTACACCTTCACCAGAATCATTTGCTTAATTTCAGCCCTGGGATTGTCAGTCTCTACAGAACAAAAGGTAAAAGGAGCTGTTAACTTGAAAACTACCGCTTCATGACAAGGTGGAACAGAGCATTCTGAGTTTGGGAGATGCAGACAGACTAATAATAAAGGATTACTCAAATATGTGCGAATGAACAAAACACAACTCCGGGTTTGTTTTTGAGGAGTTAACGACATTATAACATGGCTTAAAGGTGCATTGCATAACTTTTTTTTGTAGAGGGTCTGCCACCTGCTTGACTCCATGTACATGTTATTGTTTTTTCATGGAATGGTATGGATTTTATTTTAACTATTTATGGACACAAGCAGGTCACATCACCAGGCCAAGTTACAGGTCAGATCTGTGAAGACGTGGCCCCGCTCATGGCAATAATAAAAAAAAAAAGTAATTGAATAAATACAAGCTATGTTCCTTTAATGCTGTACAGTGGAACATCCCAGGCAAAAAGGTATACTGTGTTCCAAAAGCAAGAAAAATGATCTGATGAAGGCTTTTTGCCGAAACGTTTAAAAATAAAAAATAAAAAAACCTTTTTGACATCAGCCATCTGAGTGTGCGATGCATTTTTTTCCACATTTAATAACTGCTCCTTGCATTTGTACCTATACAAGAACTTGTGCGTTTTCTGTTTCATTTAATGCTATAATATCACCGTGGAGATAAGCAGCAGAAAGTTGCACAGTGAACCTGTAAAGCTCAGACCTGTAAAGAGTCAATTTTGCATAATATAGGACCTTTACAATACAATTATCACTATCATTATTTAGTTCGACATTTTTCAAAAGACACTTCACAGTAACCAACTCTTTGTTCTGCAGCGCTAGAAAGAAGTGCAAAATAATTAGAATTGTTTTCAGCTACATCAGGCAAAAATTGATCGTCTACGTTGACTAATTATCCCCTCATTGCTTCAGGTAATACTAATGATCAGGGCTGTGTGTCTATATTTGAGCTATCAGCATCGGCTCTGTGATAGAAGCGTTATTTTTAAACATCACGTTACCTTTATGACCTTGCAGAATTTTCAGTTAATTATATTTCTAAGTTAAAGGGCCCATATTACACTATTTTCTGATTTGCTATAATGTTTCCTCATCACAAACAGACCTGGAGTTGTGTTTTGTTTCATTCACGCATGTTTAACACACAAACCCACTGTGTTTTTAAACTCCATACGCCTTCACTAGAATCATTTGGATAATTTCAGCCCTGGAATTTCCTGTCTCCACTAAAATAAAGGTAAAAGGAGCTGTTAACTTGAAAACTGCTGCTTCATGACATCACAAGGTGGAATAGGATTTGAGCTCTGGAGATGTGGCTAACAAACAGAAACTGTAGGTGTGTTAGTTTCAGAGTAGTTTCAGGGTAGTTAGCGTCTCCCTTCAGGCAGATATAAGCCAGTGTCCACCAGTGTCTGACCAGAACTGAAGAAGCAGCTTGACAGAACTGAATTTCTCCTTTGCTTTGGAGATGTAGACAGACTAATAATAAAGAATTAATCAAACATGGGCAAATGAAACAGAACACAACTTGGCTAATGATACTGTATCACCAAATTCCTTGACAGGCTTTACTTTAATTTTACTCCTTATTTATATTTTATTATTTTATTTATTATAAAGTATGTTGATTATTCTGTTAATTGATGCTTCATTACGTTATTGTTCTTTCAGTACTTCAGCACTTTGTAAACCGTGTTTTTGAAAGTGCTCTATAAATAAAGATTTATTTAATTAAAGGCACACTGCGTAACATTTCTAGTGGAGGGTCCGCCACCTGCTTGTCTCCTTGGAAATGTTATTGCTTTGTCTAGAATGTTCCACGGTATAGATTAAACTTATCTATCCTGAGGGAGACAAGCAGGTTGCAGCACTACATGGAACTTTCCAGGCAAAGCATTAACATCTGTATGGAGACAAGCAGGTGATGGAAATGTTACGTAATGCACCTTTAAATTTAATATCATGATATATCAATATTTTAATCTTTTTGCAAACCTCTAATACTGTATGTATAGAGGGCATTTTTCAGTTTAGCATGGAATTGGTGTTCTGAGTGCCATAATTTAATCCAACATCTGTGCCTCCTCTGAATCCTTCTAAACAGATCCGAGCACGTCCACCCCCTGTTTTCCCTGGTTAACTATCCCCAGTTAGTATTCACCACAGCGCCTGCCTGTATTGGCTTGGTCTGTACCCAGGATGAGAAAATAACGCCATTGTGCTGTTCCTGTAGGCGGTGACGGCTGCTTCGTAGTGGACAAGATGACGGGCCAGGTGGCGACCACGGGGCTGGTGCTTCAGAGGGACAGGGAGTATGTGTTGAGCGTGGTGGCTCTTGACGGCATGGGGACCCGCAGTGCCCCCGCCATGCTCTCAGTGGTGGCAGGGGCCCGGGCTCCGCAGTTCAGTAACACCAGCTATGTCATCGCCATTCCAGAAAACACGCCTGAAGGACAACCGTGAGTCCCACACAAACACTCAAAACAGCACGCCCAAATATGTCTGTGTGTGTGTGATTGTCCAAGGAAATGTGACAGCGCTGGCTTAGTAAGCAGGGGAAAAATGTCTACAGTTAATTTCTACGGAAAAGGGTCACATTGTTATGTTTTAACCATAGACTGCATATATAAATAGACATGGCTAACCCACTAGCCACTGCATTCCAAAAAAGTGAGCATGGGGGCACTTCCTAGCTCCATTGACTCTGGCTTGACTCCTGCTGTTTTTATTTCACTATTTTTTTCTGTAAACAAATTTCTATAATATGGAACTCAGCACCAAATTCACCCTTATAACTGCTAGCCTCGGTGAGCTTCATTTGACTGGAGCGAACGCTATGGGTGACGTCACACTCCTTTAGTCCACTTCTTTATACAGACTATGGTTTTAACTGGTGTTGTGAATGCTTTCGCTTCTTGAACTCAGAAGTCAGTGTGATGTAAATGTAAAAAAGTTAGTTAGTATACTAATTTTGTAATAAATTAACAAATTTTGGTTGAAATTTTTAGCGTTTTTCCATTCAAGGTCTCAGGTAACCAACATTTAGATAATGGTAGATAGAATTATTTTTAAAGTAACACCAGCTATGTCAACGCCATCCCAGAAAACACGAGTGAAGGACAGCAGTGAGTCCCACACAAACACTCAAAACAGCACGCCCAAATATGTCTGTGTGTGTGTAATCGTCCAAGGAAATGTGACAGCGCTGGCTTAGTAAGCAGGGGAAAAATGTCTACAGTTAATTTCTACAGTAAATAGTCACATTGTTATATTTTAACAGGCGTTAACTTAAGCTTTTAAAAGCCACAAAGTCACAATGCATGCACGAGCAAATAATCACCAGTCCCACTCAGTAACGTTAGCATTCTACTTTTTATTCATTTTTATTTAGTTAGTTTATTTATGAGACAAGGACAGTGCACAATATACAATAACCTTAACAGGAGAGATGCTTTGTGCAGTTTGTAGCACTAGAGATAATTTCCGCCCGTAGTCCCTGGTGCATGTTTTTTAGGTTTTTAGGTACGATGTAAACAAGCACTGCACTGAGATCCTTTGTGAACTATTAAAACCTTTAAGAGAGCTAAATATTTCCATAGTTCATGTAACAGTCAGATCTGATTAAATCTGAGCTTAATGTGCTTCTTTACGGTCACCTCTCTGCTCAGAGGCGAATTGAGAGCAGCAAATAAGATTCAGTGCAGTTACAGTGGTATCGGCTCTTGGTATCGGGAGCCCATTGATGGATACGAGTACTGGCAACTGGTATCGGAGCCCAAATGAGCACAGACACTTCAAAATCAAGTATCTTTGTCACTGCAACTTCAATAACATCGCATTGCATTGTGATACAGAACTAAAATGTCTGTTCCAAGAAAGGTTTAGTGGCTCAAATATATGTTAAATCCATTTATCTGAAAGACTCACTGTATCGAACACAAGGCTGTGACCCTCCATTACGTATATGTTTCTATATGTGGTCCTTGGTGAAAGTTTGGACACTCCTGCCATACGAAAAACACGCCTGAAGGACACAGCGAGTCCCACACACGCACTCAAAACAGCACCCAAATCTGTCTGTGTGTGTGTAACTGTCCAAGGCAATGTGACAGCGCTGGCTTTGTAAACAGGAGAAAAAAACATGAATTTATTCTGTTTTGAAGGATTTTGTCTTAATTAAAGATATACAGACTATCCCATGTGGTTCTGCTCAAACAGTTATTATAGCCTCAGCTGGCGCAATTATCTAACAGTGAAAAATACCACAAAAAAAAAAAAAAAAGTTGTTGTGAAATTATTGTGTAAATAAAAGTACTGTCACTATCATAACTAGTTGTTTTCAAACTCCTGACAGATCCATACGTGCAGGCTCACAAGCAAAACATAACAAGAGACTGGTGTAAATTATGTAAATGTATATGTACAAGTAAAAATACAAATATATCTCAGCTATATACAAGAGTTTGTGAGGAAAAAACAGTACAAAGATGAAATAGTGATTAAAGCGCCCATATTACGCTATTTTCTGATCTATGTTATAATGTTTCCTCATCACAAACATATCTGGAGTTGCGTTTTGTTTCATTCACACATGTTTAACACACAAACCCTGCATATTTAGGCTGAAAACACCGTGTTCCACCTCGTGATGTCATGTGGTAATTTACAGGAAGTGCTTTACTGTGTATTTCAACAACTAAATCTGCCTTCACTAGAATCATTTGGATCATTTCAGACCTGGAATTGTCCATCTCTACTGAACTGAAGGTAAAATTCAAATTAAAAGGTTAAATTAAAAACTACAACTACATGACATCACAAAGTGGAACAGAGCATTTAGATCTTTGGCGATGCAGACAGGCTAATAATAAAGGATTATTTGAACATGTGTGAATGAAACAAAACACAACTCCAGGCATGTTTTTGATGAGGAAACATTATAACATAGATCAGAAAAAAGCGTAATCACTATTTCATCTTTGTATTGTTTTTTCCTCACAAGATGTATTTGTATTTTTACTTGTACATATACATTATAACATTACTTATTTGTATTATATACAAACCTATCGTACTTGTTGCTATGTGCATATGTTATGTTTTGTCATCATGTTTTATTGTCATGTCTATAAGATGTTAAATGTTCACTGTGGGCTTAGGGAGTGCTGCGTGTGCAACCTGTACATATGGTTTTTGACAATAAAGCTGAACTTGAACTTTGAACATGGCTTAAAGCTCACAAGAGTCAACTTTATGTAATATAGAACTTTTAACATGACATAAGTGTGAGTTGTTGTACAGTTGTATGGAGTATTGCCTGTAGTCCTGTATCTATACTTTATATACTCATTATTAAACCAAGCAGAGGCAGAAAACAGCTAATAGTGTTTGTATGTGACAATTAAAACAGATGTCTGCATATTTGTCTGCAGTGACTAAAGTTGAAATAGATGTATGCGTAATGAACATAGCAAACGCCATACAGTACCTATAGTATTGAATATTCATGTAGTTACAGCAGCAGCGCTCTCAAGCATAAATTGACATACTGTATCATTATCACACTAACTCCAAGTCTGTCTAAATGCAAAAAAGCAAACACTCTTTCTGCCTAATAGTACTACATTATTACACAGAAATGACAAGTGCTGATTGACTGTGTTTATAGCATGTGGCCAATGGTCTGTGGAGCAATTGATTTCATTACCGCACTGTGCTGATCTAAGGAAAAGACGATTTCGATTTTAAATAAACATGTTTGCAACTGGAGAATACTAAAGGTCCTATATTACTCAAAATTGACTCGACAAGCCGTGTTATAATGTAGTTACTTCATCAAAACATTTGTGTTTTGTTTCATTTACACGTTTCAGTAATCCTTTATTATTAGCCTGTCTACTTCTCCAAAGCTCAAAATGCTCTGTTCCACCTTGTGATGTCATGAAGTGGTAGTTTTCAAGTTAACAGCTACATTTTACCTTTTTGTTTAGTAGAGATTTGCAATTCCCCGGCTGAAATGATCCAAATGATTCTAGTGAAGATGTATGGAGTTTAAAAACACAGTGGAGCACTTCCTGTATTACCACATGACATCACAAGGAGTGTAAATATGCAGGATTATGAAACAAAACACAACTTGAGGCATGTTTGTGATGAGGAAACAACATTATAACATACTAGATCAGAGAATAGCATAATAACTTAGACTTAGACAAACTTTATCGATCCACAGTAGTTCACTTATCACAATATAATATAACAGAGAGTGACAAAAATAGATGGTGTAGCAAAAACGAGCAAGAGACAGGTGTCAAATGAGACATAATTATAAAAATAAATGTATATGTACAAGTCAAAATAAAATAGAAAAATAAGTAATAAACTATAAAATAAAGTATAAAATCACAGCTGTAAACAAGAGACAAGAACGATTATATACTGATTGACAGGGCATAAGGTTATCCGTTACTTAAGATTATGTTGTTGTACAGTTGTAGGGAGTATTATCTGTTACATAAGGGTGAGTTGTTGTACAGTTGTATGCAGTATGGTATGAATGTAGTCCTGTATCTTTCACTGTTTGAGTGGAGCTGTAGGAGCCTGATGCTAAGCCCTTTAAAGCACTTTTTTTTTTTTTTTTCTTGCCCTAATACACAATATTTTTTCTCTTTGTTTGTTGCAGGTTCATGACGGTGGTTGCTGTTTCTTTTCAAAAACAGCCAATCAGCTACAGCCTCCTGATCAACCCCAGCAGCCTTTTCAGTATCCGGCAGGAGACGGGAGAAATCAGTTTGACCAGGACCCTCGATTATGAAAGTGATCAGAGGAGATACCTTCTGATGGTGCGAGCCAGTGAGGAGCCAGGCAGCCTGAGCACCGCGACGGAGGTACTCGATCCACGGAGAATCCCATCTTAAGTCTGTTACTACTGTGCACTTCACCGTAGTGCTGTAACTATGGGATACGGTGACCCTTGTGTCCAATCAACACAGTGTCTACTACAGGTCTAGTCTACCGTCTGTGTGGATGTTAAAGTGATTTATTATGACACACACTGGCTTCTTATTGATACTGTGCAGTTCATGTCATCAACAGTCCCTGGGGGTGTGATGCTAGCTGTAAGCACTGCTCTGTCTGATGCTTGTTAGACTTTAAGGGGGCGTTATGTAACTTTTCTCGTGGAGGGTTCGTCGAATGCTTTTCTTCATGGAGATGTTATTGCTTTGTCTGGAATGTTTCACAGTACGGTATTAAATCTTTCTATCTTCATGGAGACCAAACCAGACCCAGTTACAGGTAAGCTCTGTGGAGCGGCAACCCTGCTGACAGTATGAATGCATGTTTTTCTACGTATTTTTGAGCTATAAAACCACCTGTAATTGAATAAATGTAAGGTAGAGCTATGACATATCCATAGAAACAAGCAGGTGACAGACCCACAACCAAAAAGTTACATAGTGCACCTTTAATCTGAGCTTTATTTTAACTCAATCTGACCAGAAAGACCAGACTTAGTTGGAACTACAAAGGGTGAGCTGATCTGTGCTGTTAAACAAGTCTCTCACACATGAAATTAGCTAACATTCGCCAACAGTTTTTCAGTTAGCCACTCTTACCTTTTTGTTCAAAATCAAACTCCCAAACCGGACCATGAAAGCTTGATTTGATCACAGGCTCCTGAAAATGTGCTGTTTAAATCCATTTTGTATTTTCAGACTCAGAGTAAAATAGAAATACACGAAGAACACCCCCATCGTGATGTCCCTGCAAACTATCAATAAGACCACAGCTAGTGCAAAAAGGACCAAACCACAGATCTTTACTCCAGTGCTGCCGACTCGCACATTTATTCACCAAGATTATACAATATGGCATTAAATCTATTTATCTCCATGGAGACAGCAGATAACGCCACTAGGTCAACTTACAGGTCAGATCTAAGAACCCTACACACATTATTTTTTAAATCAGAATAACATGCGAAATTGAAAATATGGATAGATACGTTTAATGCTCTACTGTGAAACATTTCAGGGAAAGCAATAACATCTCATGCAAACAGGCAGGTCATCAAGTTATCTTTAAAGGTCCTGTATTATGCGAAACTGACTCTTGTGCGGTTTTAACCATGTTATAATGTTGTTTTCTCATCAAAAACATACCTGGAGTTGTGTTTTATTTCGTTCACGCATGTTTAAGTAACCCGTTTACATCTCCAAAGCTCAAAATGCTCTGTTCCACCTTGTGATGTCATGTAGTGGTAGCTTTCAAGTTAACAGCTGCCAAAAACACAACTCCAGGTATGTTTTTGATGAGAAAACAACATTATTACATAGATCAGAAAACAGCGTATATAGCCCCTTTATAGAGTGGTTGCTTGGAGTGACAGTATTTTATTTAACCTCACCAGCGCAAGACACTTCAATGTAATTCAGTTCCATTTCTTGTTGTATAGCTCTCCAATCACAGAAAGATTTTGAGTGGAACATTTTTGGGGGGAATTTTGTTTGCACAGTTATTTACAGTTCACATGACCTCTCCCAACAGAAATGAATCACGGCTCAGCTTGGACTTGCTGTGAAAAATGTCTGAAAGCTTAATAATTCTACCGTGACTTGAGTTTGCTTTTTGCGATCGATCTTTTCGCTGAATAGCACCAAAACACACAATTTTAGATGTATTTTTTTTAAATCCAAATTGCACTTGCCTTGTCATCTTTTAACCGAATCACATGCACTAAAGCAATAATACAGTAAATTCTCCCAAAATGCATTCTGGGAGATTTTCTTTATCGTTAAAGGTCCTATATTGCACAAAATTGACTCTTGTGAGCTTTTAGCCGCATTAGAATGTTGTTACCTCCTTAAAAACACACCTGGAGTTGTGTTTTGTTCCATTCACACGTTTGAGTAACCCTGCATTATTAGTCTGTCTACATCTCCAAAGCTCAAAATGTTCTGTTCCACCTTGTGATGTCATGAAGCAGTAGTTTGCAAGTTAAAGGTGCATTGTATAACTTTTCTGGTGGAGGGTTTGTCATATGCTTTTCTCTATGGCGATGTTATTGGTTTGTCTGGAATGTTCCACAGTATGGTATTAAATCTTTCTATATTCATGGAGACCAAACCAGACCAAGTTACAGGTCAGATCTGTGGAGAGGCGACTCCGCTCACAGTCAGAATGCCTTTTTTTCTAGGTATTTTTGAGCTCTAAAACCACCTGTAATTGAATAAATGTAAAGTAGAGCTGTTTAATGTCATACCGTGGAACATTCCAGGCAGAGTGATGACATATCCATAGAAACAAGCAACTGACATACCCCCAACCAAAACGTTACACAGTGCACTATTAACATCTACCTTTTACACATTTTCCACATGACTTCACAAGGTGGAACAGGTGTTTTCTGTTTGAGAGAAGAACTCAACCTAAATATATTTGGGATTTTTGTGTTAAACATGTGTGAATGAAGCAAAACACAATTCCAGGTATATTTTTGATAAAGAAACAACATTATTATAACATAGATCAGAAAATAGCGTAATATGGGTTGTTTAAGAGAGCCATCTGCTGCTAACACTGCCCAGAAAGTCAACATTGAAAGGGCTGAAGCGATCTCTGCGCTGACCTATTGACTTCACAGTGTTAGAAATAGCCACAGAAGAGTTTGTCTGCAGAAATGGCACGCCTGAATGAGTCTGAAATGTTAACAAGGCAGCCATGTTTCCTAGCGTGATTGTTTTCGCGGTTTGTTTCACCCTTTTGCTCCTGTTTCCACTCCCATCTCTTTACTCAAGTGTAATCTAGAAATCATACGCGTAAAATATAGAGCACAATCCAGGAACCTCATTCGAATAATACCAGATCACTATTCATGCATTCAGTGGAATCTTAAATTATTGATTCGAAAGATTTTGTTACTCAATTATCAAGCAACAGTCCCGTCTTACAATACAGATGTGAGAGAATATAACAAAAATATATTTATACTGTATATATAGTCTTCTCTATGCTGCTTGGCAAAGAGTAGGAAGTTTTATCAAAATTGTTAAAGAGGCACTACTCAAGTTTTCTGATTTTGGGTCTCCCACCGGCTGTTCTCCAAGGAAATGCTATTGCTTTGCTTAGAATATTCTCAAATATGGCATTAAACTTATCTATCTCCATGGAGACAGCAGATGATGCCACTTACAGGTCAGATCTATGGGAACCTTACTCACATTAGAGGTGCATTGTGTCATTTTTCTGGTGGAGGGTCCGTCACCTGCGTGTTTCTATGGAGATGTCACTGCTCTGCCTGGAATGTTCCACAGTATAACATTAAACAGCTCTACTTTACATTTATTCAATTACAAGTAGGTTTATAGCTCAAAAATTCCAACAAAAACAGACATTGTGACTGTGAGCGGATCCACAGATCTGACCTGTAACTTGGTCTGGTTTGGTCTCCATGAAGATAGAAAGGTTTAATGCCATACTGTGAAACATTCCAGACAAAGCAATGACATTTCCACGGAGAAAAGCATTTGACAGACCCTCCACCAGAAAAGTTACACAATGTACCTTTAAGAATACATGTTTTTCTGTGTATTTTAAATCAGAATAACACTTGAAATTGACTATATGGATAGATAGATTTAATGCTATACTGTGAAACATTCCAAGGAAAGCAATAACATCTCATGCAGACAAGCAGATGGACCTTGTACCAGAAAAGTTACAAAATTCATATTTAAAGATGCACTATGTAACTTTTCTGAAGGCGGACTGCAACCTGTTTGTTTCCATGGAGATGTTAATGCTTTGGTTTAAATTGTCCACAGTATGGCATTGAACTATTCTGTCTTACATTTATTTAACTACAGGTGTTATTTATTGCAAAAAAAAAATCCATTCTCTCTCCACAAATCTAACATGTAATTTGGCTTGCTAGTCTCCCTGAAGATTCATATATTTATGTCGATACTGTGGAACATTCTATACATCTCCATGGAGACAAGCAGGTGACGGACCCTCCAGAAGACAAGTTACACAGCGCACCTTTAAACAGTGCACCTATATTACCCGAAACTGACCCTTGTGAGCGTTCCCCTCTCAGTACTTTTTGTCAAGTGTGATCTAGAAATCACACAGGTAAACTATAGAGCACCATCCAGGAACCTCATTCAAATAATACCAGATCACTATTCACGCATTCAGTTGGATCTTAAATTATTGATTTCGAAAGATTTTGTTACTCAATTATCAAGCAACAGTCTCGTCTTACAATACAGATGTGAGAGAATATAAAAAATAGTCTTTGCAGTACTGCTTGGCAAAGAAAGGGAAGTGGAAAAACCTATTCCATCTATTTCAGGACTATTACTCAAGCTGTCACTTCACACTTTACACACTGCAGTGACAGGGTGGGGAGCAGCTCAGGGCTTGAAAATACACACCATGAAAATACACATATGCTCTGAACATTTCTATTTTGGACTCCTGACAAGGGAAATAACTAGTATTGGGCTAGTTAGTGTTTTCGTATTTCTAATGGCTGTAGCCTGGATGCAAACACTTGTAAACTTTGCTCATTTAAAGGTGTGCTGTGTAGCTTTTTGGTTAGGAGTCCATCACCTGCTTGTTTCTCTGGATATGTCATTGGAATGTTCCACAGTGTGACATTAAACAGCTCTACTTTACATTTATTCAATTACAGGTGGTTTTACTGCTCAAAAATACCTCAAAAAACAGGGATTCTGACTGTCAGCGGGGTCGCTTCTCCACAGATGTTACCTGTAACTTGGTCTGGTTTGGTCTCCATGAAGATAGAAAGGTTTAATGCCATACTGCGAAACATTCCAGACAAAGCAATAACACCTCCATGGAGACAAGCATTTGACGACCCCCAGAAAAGTCACACAACGTACTTTCTCTCTCTCATTTCTCCTGTTCCAAATTCCAACACTAATCAGCTTCAGGAGCTCCTACAAAATGCTCTGTTCCACCTTGTGATGTCATGCAGTGGTAGTTTTCAAGCTAACAGCTACCTTTTACCTTTAGTTCAGTAGAGATTGGCAATTCCAGTTCTCCCTCATGATCTCCGCAACACTGACTCACTCCCACATTTTAAATCCAAACTATGTCTTGTATTTTTTATTGTTGTAAGGCGATCTTGAGTGTCCAGAAAGGCGCCTAATAAATAAAATGTATTATTATTATTATTATTATTATTATTATTATTATTATTATTATTATTATATTATATTATTATATTATTATTATTATTACTACATGATTCTAGTGAAGGTGTATGGAGTGGAACACAGTGGAACATTTCTATTTTGGACTCCTGACAAGGGTGATAAATAGTATTGGTCTTGTTAGCGTTTTTGTCTTTGTAATGGCTGTCACCTCTGGATGATTTGCTAATTTTAACTTCTCTCTCTCTTTTCCCCTATCGTCTCTTTCTAAAATTCCAACACCGATCAGGTTCAGGTGTTGATAACTGATGAAAACGACTGTATCCCCGAGTTCCTACAATCCATCTACAGCGTGGATGGTGTCCCCGAAACGGTAACCACGGCAACGTCTCTGCTACAGGGTAAGACTCGGGTGACCCCATATTTCATACCCATCTGTTTCATTGTGGGAGGAAACCAGTTAAAAAGCCACAGACGCATTACAGCCCTGAGCCAGCGCAGTAACTCAGGCGTTCATTTTAACAACTTGCATTTTTATAACGCGCCAGTTTGTGCATTCTCTAATAGATCTTAAAGGAGGATAATAAAACACTCAGTTTTAATGTGCTAAACTAGCTGCTATCTTCATTTGTTTTAAGGCGTAATGAGGCTAGTGATTTGTGGCATTGCCTGTTTATACATTATACATTACGCATTGTGCATATCGAGTGGATACTGTTTTCTGTGCGTTTTTGCCCTTATTTATACATTCAGAAGTTAAGAAAAAGTAAATAAAGGTCCTATGTTATACAAAATTAACTCTTATGAGCTTTAAGCCATGTTATAATGTTGTTACCTCCTCCAAAACTTAGCAGGTTGTGTTTGTTTCATTCACACGTTTGAGTAAGCGTTTATTATTAGGCTTTCTACATCTCCAAAGCTAAAAATGCTCTGTTCCACCTTGTGATGTCATGATGCTGTTGTTTTCAAGTTAACAACTACTTTTTAAATTTAGTTCAGTAGAGATTGGCAGTTCCAGGGCTGAAATCATCCAGATGATTATAGTGAAAGTGTTTTCCATTTGAGAGATAAACACAGACTGAAAAGTTTGTGTTAAACATGTGTGAATGAAATAAAACACAACTCCAGGTCATGTTTTTGATGAGGAAACAACATTATAACGTCAGAAAATGGCCTAATAAAATAAAATTAAACAAAAAATGAAGATCGGATTTATTCTCTATGTTAGGGTAATATATTTCTATTCTATTTTTCTGTTTTCAGTTGTTGTTTTTTGTTGCTTTTATTACTTAACCTGAAATGAGTGGTGGCCAGAACAGCTGAGGTCCATTGACAACCTTTTTCATCTTCTTCAGAGACGTCCATCTTGGAAAACTGTTTCATCACAGAAACCCTGCTTCATTACCACTTCTAACCGAGCTCAAAGACACTGTTTCTTTTATCATATCATATATACTCTGATTTAGTTTACTTCTTGCTGCATTATGAAATTAAAAAATGTGATAAATTAGCATCAAAATTTTAACATTATTCAGTGAAAAGTATGCACAGAGAAGGAAGTGTGATCATTTGAGTCAAGACATACGTAATTACCAGCAAATCTAAAATGGATGTACGTTCACAACTCCTCAGAAAAGATCACAATGTACCTCTTCAGCAGCTCACTGATGTGTAGTCCCAAATTAACCGCAGCCAGAGGCACTACCACAATACAAAGTTCATAAAATTCAAATCACAACTTGCAAAACACAGAAGGATGCCCCAAGTTCTGGAGGATTGTCATTCCATTATAGTGTTTTTTGTTGTGGAGTTTTTGTCAAATGTCCTTGCACCGTTGAAACACCTGTCCCCATGGGCTGGCAGAGGTGATGCATGGGTATCACTAGCTGGATATGGTGAGAAAAATGGAACGAATCTTATCTGAAAAACAGTTTTGTATACAAAGCCTGCAGCGGCAAACAGTTGGCACAGTAGAGTAAGCAGTGGGAGAAAAGACAGCCAACATGAATGTGTAAAAACAAAACAAGGAATACAATGGGACTGGAGGGCGGGGGGTGAACCAGAGGGGCTGCAGATGGATGGGGGACATTAGTTTGTATCAACGCCACGACACAGCATGTCAGAAACCTTAATAACTAGATTTATACTAAATTTCTGAATGAGTCGTGGTGTGAAATTTGATAGAACATTTTAATTTTGTTTTTGGCTAAAATAAAGTTTTAGTTAACGCTTTCCAGAGCTTTTATCCATGTTATAGTTGTTTCCTCTCACCATTTACTCTCCCAAAGTTGCATTTGGAGTGGTTTGTGCATGTTTGAGCAATCTTTAATCGCATATTTTCAAGATGCCATTTTACAGATCAACTCCCGTTTTCACCACCACCGGCACATGCCCACTGCTCTGTTCTTACTTTGTTCTCTAGTTATATTTTCTTAATCTCTGATATACAATAGGATTCGGCAGCGTCGCATAGTCACTTTGGTGCAGAGGAAAAAAATCTGCACCTCTCTAGCACGATCTGCAGAGAAGAAGACAATTTCACAGCTCTTTGTTGTGATGACGTTTATGGTGACGTCAGCTCCCATCGGGCATCTCATAGCACGGAAGTCAGCAGGCTTGCTTCTGTTATTAAGATGAATATTGTGATTTAAAATGTGCAAATTGTAATGCTCCATGGGTGTCATAGACTATAATGATATAACAGACACAAGCACAATATGTCTTCTGATATTTAGCCATGTCAGTGGATGGATATAGGCATGTTAGATGGAGTTTTTATATGGTCTGGTTTGTGGATCTGGGACTGAAAAGTAGAATTTGGGACTGAAAAGTAGAATTTGGATGTTCCTGTCATTCATCTATGTTTAGTTGTTATAATTCTACAAAAATAACAGTATTTTTGACATTATGATTACATTTTAGTCTGCAAAAATATGACAAACAAATTTTAAATGTTCAAATATTTGGTGTTATATTGTAAACCAGCTGTACAGTCCATGTGGAATAAAAAGAAAGAAGGAGAAACCTCTACTATTCATACTACATCTCAACACTGTAATCAATCAGCAGGTGGAGGTGTTAAATGACAATGTGACAATCATGTCAGCTTTCCTCAGGTGCGATGATAACACAAATGAGTTCTATATGTTCTAGAGCAGTTCATGGTGTAGATACATGACGTGCCTCTATTTCTTAACTAATTTTACATTGTGTATTTGCATTGGAGAAAGTACAGTAATCCTAAGTAATTGCCAGGCTTGGACTACATTACAATATATTGGAAAAAGAATGAAGCTTTGGGATGCACAGAATGGTGTGGTAAAGCAAGACACAGAGGAAATAAATACATCAAAACAATATGCAAGTGTTATGAGCTCGACAGTCTGTTCATATGGACCGAAATCCACAGAAACAACTTAAATTAGCTTTGCAACCAGGATTTAGTTGGGAGGAGAATCCATATAAGAAATTAAATTCTATATTCTGTATTTGCAATAGACTAAAAAGGATTACAAAAACATCAGCAGTGGGAAAATACAACTGGTCCACTCCGGTGTTTTTTTTTTGTTTGTTTTTTTCTGTGTTTAAAGGTCCTATATTACACAAAACTGACTCTTGTGAGCTTTGAGCCATGTTATAATGTTACATCCTCAGAAAGATACCTGGAGTTGTGTTTTGTTTCATCCACACATGTTTGAGTAATCCGTATTATTAGTCTGGCTACATCTCCAAAGCTCAAAATGCTCTGTTCCACCTTGTGATGTCATGAAGCGGTATTTTTCAAGTTATCAGCAACCTTTTACCTTTTGTTCAGTAGAAAATCATCCAAAAGATTCTAGTTTAGTTTAGACATCACAAGGTGGAAGAGTATGATTTCTGTTAGCGAGAAGAACTCAGCCTAAATATACAGGGTTTGTGTGTTAAAAATGTGTAATGAAACAAAACACAACACAACTCCAGGTATGTTTTTGATGAGGAAATTACAAAACATTATAACATATATTAAAATGTTGCGTAATATGGGCCCTTTATGCGTCTTTTACCAAACAAATGCAATAATTCTAGAGGGCACCATGGAGTTTGTGTGCGTGTAATTGTGTCTGTCAAAAGCGTATGATCTATGGCATGTTTAGTAGGGCCATGAAGAGATAATGATCCACGCAGATGTCAACAGATTCATCAGTTGCTGCCATCTCCTCAGCTCGTTTTGATTAAGTGCTAATTAATGGCACTGGTGTCTTCTCTTGGCAGTTCTGGCCACGGATTGCGACTCTGGGTTAAACGCGGAGCTGACCTACTACACGCTCAGCCCTGACTTCAGCATCTCTCCCCATGGGACAGTCTTTCCCGCCAGGAGACTGGACTACGAGAGGCTGAACCATCTGTACGAGTTTGTGGTGATGGCGGTGGACAGTGGAGACGAGCCCCATTCTGGAACTGCCACTGTCCGAGTGCGGATGGCCAATGTCAACGATGAAGCTCCGGAGTTCTCCCAGCCAGTGTGAGCAGCCGTATCATTCATAATTCATCAACTGTCACATTAAAACTGGTCACTTCTGTTAGATTTCATTGGAGGAGTTACATACTTTTAAGCTGCATTGTGTAACTTTTCTGGTGGAAGGTCCGTCAAATGCTTTTCTCTATGGAGACTATGTTTCACACTATGGTATTAAACCTTTCTATCTTCCAGGTCAAATCTGTGGAGAGGCAACCCCACTCACAGTCAGAATGCCTGTTTTCTAGGTATTTTTGAGCTGTAAAACCACTTGTAATTGAATACATGTAAGGTAGATCTGTTTAAAGCCATACTGTGGAACGTTCCAGGCAGAGCAATGTCAAATCCATAGAAACAAGCAGGTGAGAGACCCCCAACCAAAAAGTTACATGGTGCACATTTAAGCGTATCTATCTCCATGGAGACAAACTAAATTACAGCTCAAATCTGAGGGGGTTTTTCAAGTTTTTCAAAGTATTTTGGAGAAATAAAATCACCTGTAACTGAAATAATGCACAATGAATAAGTTTAAAGCCATGCTGTGGAACATTCTATGAAAGCAAGCAAATTTCTATGAAGGCAAGCAAGTAGAGAACTCTTCACCTGAAAGTTACACAGTGCGCCTTTAAAGCGCACTGTGTAACTTTCAGTGCGCTTTAAAGGCGCACTGAAATTTAACTTTTCACAGCCTTTAACCATGTCATAGTTGTTTCCTCTCAGCATTTACTCACCTGAAGTTGTATTTGGAGTGATTCCTGCATGTTTGTGCCATATTGCCGATCAACCCCTGTTTTCATCTCCATCTGTGATACACGCAGGATTCGGCAGCGATTTTGGTACAAATGCAAGACAATCTGCTACTCGCTAGTATCATGTGCAGCTATCCATAGGAGGGGCTGACAGCTTCACAGCTCTTTGTTGTGATGATGTTTAGGGTGATGCACTCTAAACATGAATGTGTTAAAAACACCACAAAAAAAATGCTATTTACACATTAGTGTGTTGCTCAGAATTTCAGTTACCCAACACAAGCATGTGTCATTCCACAAAGTTCATCAATATGAATAAAGATGAAGATACAAGTTGAAAAAATGTGTTTACTTTGGAATGTTTATTTTCTGTACATGCAATATATCAACAGGCTCAAATATTTAACATTGCCTTCAAAAAATTCATAAAAAATACCTTAATCTAGGCTTAATACAATACAGAACACTGAAACAAGCACTTTCTTGATATTTGGTCCAGGGTCAGGCAGCTGGCTAGGATCTTGTTCTATCAGCTCCATTTTCACTGGAGAGGAGAAAGAAACAGGCAGAGAAAAAAAAAAAAGTATATAAATTTTAAAATGTCTACAAGGTACACAGATGACAAATTGATTATGTGACATAAGTATGCATTTTAATGCAATAACATGTATTTTAGAATACAATATGATATAAAAATGTCATATGTAATGTTATATATACACACAAAATGTAATATGTGTTCAGGGTGGAAAAGTAGCACATGCTACTGGACAAATGTCACCTGCAGTTCTTACCAAAAGTACCAAATATTGTATTTCTCTTGGCACACAGACACATAGTGCTCATCAAATCAATAACCCATCTGCGTAAGTCCATTAAAAAGCTAGAAATCTAGGGCTGGTCAGTAGGAACATGGCACAGTCTGGTGATGAACTGTAAAAACTACAAATGTTACCTCATGTCAATGGGGAAAGCTATTGCAATTACAGAATGCATTTTCAAGTGTAGTTTTAATGTAAGTCAACAAAAATGTCCAATAAATGCCTAAAAGGGTGAGTAAGTACAATTGAAAAAGAGTCTAGCCAAGAATCTGGTGCAGACCATATTACACTGTCAAAGAAAGTGCAAAACCAAGGAAAAATACAATATGTTTGATTAGAACTGAGGCTGAAAGAAAAAATCAGTGAGGGGAAAAAACAGCTGCATGGCAATTCTTCACGACCAACTTCACACGTGAAAAACAAGAAACTTGCTCTAATTAGCTTAAACATTTAAAGACAGGTGGACAATAATATGCTCTAACTCATTACAGTGGGTTTGTAATAGAGTAAACTGCTTTTCAGACAACATTAGCTGAAGCTCTTTTGGCAGCAGCAAACAAAGCTAGTTAGCCTAACAGTTAGCAGTTAGCATTGCCATTCACTTGCATTATGGGCTGGCTATGACTTGGCAAAATTTAGCTAACACCAGTATATTAGCATTTAGTCACTTCAGCTTTCTGTTTTTCAGATGGCTAACAGCATTTCAACGCAATTATAAATAAAAAAAAACAAACAAACAAAAAAAAAACTTGATCTTCAACCCTACTCCCCCTGCTTAGCTTGAATCCCAGTGAAAAAAATCTCATCAGCCAAACATTTAAGTAAATATAGCAGTGATTCACTTGGTGTGACCAAAATATCAGTCACTGTGTTGGGGGAAACACTGAGGTAAAGTCACCAGTGAGAGGTTGGATGAACTCTAACTTATAGTTTATTGAGCAGCTTTTAACCACGTTTGTCTATAATTGAAACATAAATACAGAAAATCATCCACTTATCTGTCCATTTTTTTCCACTGTCAACCGTGTGATCAGACTTTTCCCGTTGTACCGCTGTTGCTCATGAGATGTTGAAACCGTTGGACCAACTTGGCCTGGCCGATAAAAGAAAAACAAAACAAAAACAAAAACTTGGCCCTAGGCATTTTGTGATTGGCCAGTGATGTTAACACATATTTTTGGGTTGTAGAAGTTAAATCAGGCATAACATTATGTGCAGAAATGTGACACAACATGTCTTATTTGTCTTTGTACACATTAAATGTGTAAGAAAACAACACATTCTTTCTTAGAGTGTGTCAGCTCCCACTGGGCACCACAGTTTTCTAATGTGGAAGTCAGCAGATTTGTTTCTTTTATTAAGTCATTTTAGATGAATATTACTTACTTTATTAGGCAAGGCAAGCCAAGGTAAGTTTATATTTTTATAGCACAATTCATACACAAAGTAATTCAAAGTACTTTACAGAATAGGGAATACATTAAAATCACAATACAAACAAATCAAAACATAAATAATCATCATAAAATTAAAAAGAGAGAGAGAGATTAAATGAGAGTGCAAAATGAAAACCTTTCATTCATATGCAGCTAAACAGAACTGTTTTGAGCCTGGATTTAAACAGTGTCAAAGTAGAGGCCCGTTTCACATCTTCAGGAAGACTTTTCCAGGTTTTAGCTGCATCAATTTGAAACTCTGACTCCCCGTGTTTAGTCCTGACTCTGGGCACCAGCAGGAGGCTGGTCCCTGAGGTCCTCAGAGTGTAGATGGTTCATGTGACACTAACATGTCAGAGATGTACTTTGGTGCTAAGCCATGGAGAGACTTGTACACAAGCAGAGCCGCTTTAAAGTCTATTCTCTGAGCCACAGGAAGCCAGTGCAGAGACCTGAGCACAGGACTTGTGTGCTCGTACTTCTTGGTCCGAGTCAGGACCCGAGCTGCAGCGTTCTGGGTGTACTGCAGCTGTCTCACAGCTCGTTTGGAGAGGCCAGTGAGCAGGCGATTACAGTAGGTAGCTACTGGAGACAAACACATGGATAAGTCTCTCCAAGTCTGCTTTAGACAGTATTTTGCCACGTTTTTTAGAGGGTAAAAGGCTGCAGATGTTATTGATTTGATGTGGCTGTTAAAGTTCAAGTCTGAGTCCATTATTACCCTTAAATTTCTAGCCTGATTTGAAGGTTTTAGAGAGAGAGACTGGAGGCGACTGCTGACACTGTCTCTTTGTTTCTGTGGGCCAAAGACTGTGACTTCTGCATTGTCTGACTTTAGCTGGAGAAAGCTGTTTTGCATCCACACACTGATCAGTTGGATGCAGTAGCAGAGTGAGTCCACTGGTCCATGTCACCTGCTGACAATGAGACATAGATCTGAGTGTCGTCTGCATATTGTGGTAGGACACATTATTGCTGAGTATTAACTGGCCTAACGGCAGCATGTAGAGATTGAACAAAAGGGGCCCCAGGATCGACCCTTGGGGCAGCCCACAGGTCAGGGCCATGTGATCTGAGACACAGTTTCCAATTTCAACAAAATACTTCCTGTCTTTTAGACAAGACTTGAACCAGTTTAGTGCAGTACCAGAGATGCCCACCCAGTCCTCCAGCTTGTAAGAGGATCCCATGACCGACACTGTCTGAGTGCTGCTTTCGACACTGTCAAAAGCAGCACTCAGATCTAACAGGACTTTGCCTGTATCTGTGTTCAGGCGGATGTCATTTGTCACCTTGATAAGAGCAGTCTCAGTGCTGTGGTGAGCTCTAAAAACTGACTGGAAGACATCAAAGGAGTTGTTCATGTGGAGAAAGTTAGTAAGCTGTTGGTAAACAGCTTTTTCAAGGACTTTGCCAAAAAACAGCAGATTTGAGATGGGTCAGAAATTGTTCAGTACTGTGGCATCAAGACTGCTCTTCTTTAGGAGAGGCTTAATGACCGCAGTTTTCAAAGCTCTTGGGAATGTTCTACATTGAAGTGACATGTTAACTAAGTGAGGGAGTGGTGAAAGCAAACTGTTGAGGACAGACTTTAGAAATCTAGTGCTCAGCTCTAAGTGTCTCTGTGGCTGCATGGTTGTATTTACATTGTGGAATTGATGGCATTTCTGATGCCCCAAACCTTGTCATTAAAGAATACGGCAAACTCATTGCACTTAGATGTGGAAATTAGTTCTAATGGCAGTGGAGCTGGAGGGTTTGTTAATCTGTTCCCCGTTGCAAACAGGACACGAGAGTTGTTACTGCAATTTCCAATAATGTCCGAAAAGTACCTCTCTCTTGTTCTACCCAAACTGTGGTTGTACATATGCATCTTTTCTCTGTAAATCTCAATGAACCTGGAGGTTTGACTTGCACCATTTCTGCTTAGCACTCCGGAGTATTATTAAAATTTGCAAATTACAACAAAATTATCCAGGGGTGTCATAGATTATAACTATATAGCAGACTCAAGCACTATATGTCTACTTTAAAATGGCCACAAATGCCCATATTCGAAAGTGTATTATTATCAGTGATCTTTGTTAAAGGCTATGGCAATCTAGAGCCTATAGTCACTCCAGACTTGTTCTAATTTTATCTCTGTGGAAGGACGCTGAACTGGGCCTCTCTGTTTGAAACTGCTGAAAGCTGCAAAGTGAACTAGAATTGTGATAACGTCAAAAACATCACCCGGGCTTTTAGAAAATCATAACACATTTTTACCAAACAAAATGAAATAATCCAGTGATGTGCCTTATCCCAGTGCTCGTACTTTAAAGGTCTTATACTAGTCCATTGCAAAAAATTAGAATATCATGAAAATGTCAGTCAGTCAAAATGCCTGTTTTTCTTGGTATTTTTGAGCTATAAAACCAACTGTAATTGAATAAGTGTAAAGTAGAGCTTTTTAATGTCATACTGTGGAACATTCTAGGCAGAGGAATGACATATATCCATAGAAACAAGCAGATGACACACTCCAAAACACTAATAGCCATACACGAATACTAATACTAATAGTCCATTAACAAAAAATTCTCATATTATACAGACTCATGACACATAGAGTAAAATATATCAAGAGTTTATGTGTCATGAGTCTGTATAATACATGAGTCTGACTTTCTGAAATGAGTGACAAAGATTTTTTGCAGCTGACTAGTATTACACAAAGGGACTGTTGTGAGCTTTAAAGGTGCACTGTGTTTACAACATTTTGGTTGGGGGTCCGTCACCTGCTTGTTTCTATGGATATGTCATTGTTCTGTCTAGAATGTTCCACAGTATGACATTAAACAGCTCTACTTTACACTTATTCAATTACAGGTGGTTTTATAGCTCAAAAATACCTAGAAAAACAGGGATTCTGACTGTGAGCGGGGCTGCCTCTCCACAGATCTGACCTGTAACTTGATCTGGTTTAGTCTCCATGAAGATAGAAAGGTTTAATGCCAAACTGTGAAACATTTAATTCAAAGCAATAACATATTCATGGGAAAAAAAAAAAGCATTTGATGGTTGTTACCTCCTCAAAAACACACCTAGAGTTGTGTTTTGTTTTATTCACACATGTTTGAGTAACCAACTAAAGTCTGTCTACATCTCCAAAGCTCAAAATTCTCTGTTCCTCATTGTGATGTCATGAAGTGGTAGTTTTCAAGTTAACTTTTTTCAGTAGAGACTGGCAATTCCAGGGCTGAAAACGTCCAAATGATTGTAGTGAAGGTGAAACTGAAGGTGAAACAGAGTGTTTTCAGTTTGGGTGAAGAACTCAGCCTAAATATGCAGTGTTTGTGTGTTAAACATGTGTGAATGAAACAAAACACAACTCCAGGTCTGTTTGTGATGAGGAAACAACATTATAACATGGATGTGAAAATAGCATAATATGGGCCCTTAAAGTTGAAACTACTGAGAGTAAAAGTAAAAGTCCTAATCATGAAAGTGGATCAAAGTTTGCCACTGTTTTATGCCATCTAAGCGTAGAAGGCCCTTGTGTCATATATATAGGTACAGTTACATCACATGGTAGACCTGGATTCCTCGGGGCCATTCATCACTACAGTATCAGATGCTGCCAGTCCTGCCAGGAATAGAGGCCAGCTTGCGTCAACACTGCTCTAGTAAAAGCTCCATGGTTGAGAAAAATGCAGTGTTTATTTGGAGGTTTAATCACAGCCATCTGGTATCAAAACATTTGTTAAAGACTTCACACCAGCGGTAATATGGTGACACTGCTACTTCGCAAGCATATTCTGAAAGCTTTAGTTGGAATAGTGTAATAAACATTCACAGGCTCCCTCAGGGTTTATTTTGGTCTTTGTTGAGGTATGCAGTGAAATGACATACGGAGGCAATCCAGTGTGTCCTGGCAGTGCCTACGTGAGCGGGTGGGCAAGAACTGTCACAATGGCTCCACTGCATTTATTCTCCAAAATGAGTTAGAGGCTTGTCCTGTCAGTCAAGTTCTACTGACCTTCACAGAAAAGCATTGCCAGACCTGTCTGTGCTGCTTGCTCTGGGAGGGCTGTCAGGTGTCAGTCTCGGTGGGTGGCTGGACAAAGAGCTAAACAAACCAGCGGACAGAGGTGCAGATGTGGTGAGACAAATGGTAAACTGCCAGAGAAAACACGAATGCAGGACACGTGATTGAAGAATACTGAAATAAAAGAGGTGCTGGGTTTCAGATGGTTATTTAAAGGTGCACTGTGTAACTTTTCTGGTGGAGGGTCCATCAGATGCTTTGTCTAGAATGCATTAAACCTTTCTATCTTCATGGAGACCAAACCAGACCAAGTTACAGGTCAGATCTGTGGAGAAGCAAGGTTTTTTTGAGCTGTAAAACCTCCTATAATTGAATAAATGTAAATGTCATACTGTGGGACATTCCAGGCAGAGCAATGACATCTCCATAGAAACAAGCAAGCACCTTTATATACAGATGGGGTCAGCCAAAATTAATAGAGTTGGAATGCAGATTTTTGTGGTAACACAGTGAGTTCTTGGGTCTAGTCAGTAGAAAAGATCAGCTTCAACATTGGTGCATTTACGTTTTGTATATTTCAAAGCAAAGTAAAATGTAATCAACAGGAAAAACTGTCTCTTGCGCCCCCATCTGGGAGTATGAAGTAATCGAATTCAGAGCTGAGATATATTTGTGTTACTATATTTCTATATTCCATTTTCAAATCCTTTACTCGCTTGTGTGACCTGCACCTTTCCATAGAAGGTGCTGACAACTTCACAGCTCTTTTGTTGTTATGACATTTACAGCGACGTCAGCTCCCAGTTTTCTAATGTGGAAGTCAACGGATTTCTTTTATTAAGTCGTTTTAGATGAATATTACTTACTATATTATTAAAATGTACAAATCTGTATTATTATCATCAGTGATCTTTGTTAAAGGCTATAGCGATCTATATTATTTGACACCAGTCTCTTACTACAGTACGTTTGCTACTTATTTTGAATTTATTATGACCTTTTATATTTTTACTCTTTGTTATTATAATATATTGTGATGTGTGAGCTACTGTGTCCAAATAATTTCCGTTATGGATCAATAAAGTTTGTCTAAGTCTGAGTCTAAGTGCTCAGACAAAAGAGGAGACAGACAGTCAGATATGCAGATAAAGCAGCCACACTGTCGGCATCTGGACAAATACAGTTTCCAGAAGAGCAGACAGCTATTAAAAATACAGACTTATTTCTAGCTAAGATGTCACATTTATAGTCATGTGATACTGAAGTGTAGGTTAGACAAACGAGCTAACCTAACGTTGGGAAACTGGCACGTGAAGAGAACAGCAGCTGTAAATTGGGCTGGCTTTTGTCTTTTTTGCTATTTAGTGAAACTAATTGAGACACTGGTACACGTGGAGGTGACAGGGAGACTTTTATGACATCTTCTCACATTTCAACAAGTTATACCCAGACAAAAAAAAAAAAAAAAAAAAGAGATTCAACTTCCCACTGAAATGCAAATTAGCGCGCTTCAGGACAGCACGCAGACACAGACTTGAGTATAACTTCACAGTTCATTGCGATGTGGGGAGAGATGCCCAAGAAGGAAAAGCCTGGGGAGTATATATGTCTCATCCCACAGACTTGTGGTGAAGTGGCCTCTGCGCCGGGTGACAGATTACAGGTCACTCATGTTGCCACGGAGACTGCAGCAGCTAGCCGAGATGAATCACCCATCAGCGTTCCTCTGTAAACCATCAATCACCTCTGACTCCCCTGCACAGACAGTGGCCCCCTTCCTCCGGGGCCCCTCGTACCTCCCGCTACACACAGACGCTCCCACATTAACACAATTCAGTCTGGAATCACACTGAGAAGAAGTTCTGCTGAGTAGACCTGTCACCATAACAGATTTTGAAGTATGATATATTGCTACAGAGGAATATTACGATAAATAATATATGAATAGAACATAAATAATAAAAAATAAAGCAGGATAATTTTATATACTATTTTTTTAAAGAACAGTATCATTAAACAGCCCATATTACGCTATTTTCTGATGTATGTTATAATCTTGTTTCCGCATCACAAACATACCTGGAGATGTTTTTTTGGGGTTTTTTTTTTGTCTCAATCACACATGTTTAACACACAAACCTGCATATTTAGGTTGCTTTCTTCTCTCAAACAGAAAACAATCTGTTCCACCTTGTGATGTCGTGTGGTAATACAGGAAGTGCTTCACTGTGTTTTAAACTCCATACTCCTTCACTAGAATAATTTGGATAATTTCAGAGCCCAAATTTCCAATCTCTACTAAATAAAAGGTAGCTGCTAACTTCAAAACTACCTCTTCATGACATCACAAGGTGGAACAGAGCATTTGATTTTGACTTACTCAGACTAATAATAAAAGGGTGTGAATCAAAGAAAACACAATGCCAGATAAGAAAAGGTAACAACATTATAACATGGCTTAAAGTTGCACTATGTAACTTTTTGTTTGGAGGTCCGTCACCTGCTTGTTTCTATGGATATGTCATTTCTCTGCCTGGAATGTTCCACAGTATGACATTAAACAGCTCTGCCTTACATTTATTCAATTACAGGTGGGTTTATAGCTCAAAAACACCTTGAAAACAGGCGTTCTGACTGTGAGCGGGGTTGAGCCTCCGCAGATCTGACCTGTAACTCGGTCTGGTGTGGTCTCCATGAAGATAGAACATTCCAGATAAAGGAATTATGTCTCTATGGAAAAAAAGCATTTGCACCTTTAAAGCTCACAAGAGTCATTTTTGTGTAATGTAGGACCTTTAACACAAGCCAATCTGAAGTCACACAGAGGACAAGTTCTGGCAAATCAAGTGGAAGTATTTGAGCGAACGCCACCCCCTTTTTCTACACGTGTTCCTCTCTGTTTATCTGCCCTCCTCTTTTATACCTCCCACACATCACTTAACCTGTCTCATCGCTGTCTGCCTTCTTTTTTGTCATCAGCCACTCTCTCTCTGTCCTTTATCTCTGTTTTTCATTTCTCTTCATCTCTCCGTTGTCCAACTCTTGCAGTCCATCACCACCACCGTATGTCCCTTGTTCCATAGTGGTATATCAGCCCCTAGTGTCTCACCCAGGTCCCACTGGCCAGGGCCCCAGCGCGAGCAAATCACTGTTGACATTTTAAAAGGCTCTGGATCAAATGAGCTGCAGTGGACTGGGAACATGGAAACCCCATTCGTTCAATGGCTCCGATATCCCACTGGACATTATCATTTGTCTGTGCTCTGGCCAGTTAAGCGTATAGGTTGCAGCTCCTATATTGCACAAAGCTGACTCTTGTGAGCTTAAAGGTGGATTGTGTTTTGGTGGAGGGGCCGTCAAATGTTTTTGTTTTGTTTTTTTCCATGGAGATCTTATTGCATTGTCTGGAGTGTTTCACAGTACGGTATTAAGCCATTCTATCATCATGAAGAGGCAACCCCACTCACAGTCAGAATGCCTTTTTGTTTATTTTTGAGCTATAAAACCATCTGTGTAATTGAATAAATGTAAAGTAGAGCTGTTTAATGTCATACTGTGGAACATTCCAGGCAGAGCAATGACATAGCCATAGAAACAAGCAGGTGACGGACCCCCAATAAAAATGATAATGTTGTTACCTCCTCAAAAACATACCTGGAGTTGTGTTTTGTTTCATTCACACATGTTTGAGTAATCCTGTATCATTAGTCTACATCTCCAAAGCTCAAAATGCTCTGTTCCACCTTGTGATGTCATGTAGTGGTAGTTTTCAAGTTAAGCTACCTTAGTATAGTAGAGATTGACAATTCCAGAGCTGAAATCATGCAGTGATTCTAGTGAAAGTGTATGGAGTTTAAAAACACAGTGGAGCTCTTCCTGTATTACCACATGACATCACAAGGTAGAACAGTGTGTTTTTAGTTTGAGAGAAGAACTCAGCCTAAATATGCAGGGTTTGTGTGTTAAACATGTGTGAATGAAACAAAACACAAATCCAGGTGTGTTTGTGATGAGGAAACAACATTATACTGCATCACCGTGGTTACGCCTGCCATGACTTTGTTTGTATTGTATTTTGCAGATATCGAACTTTTGTTTCCGAAGACGCCGGTCCCAACACGCTGGTTGCTACGGTTCTAGCTAAAGACCCAGATGGCGATGCTATAATCTACTCCATAACAGCGGGCAATGAGGAAGGAAATTTCATCATAGACAGCCAGAAAGGTGATACTTCTTAATTTCTGAGCCCTACCCATTTATGTTTTACATTTCAGGCTGTGTAATTGACAGGCTTTCCATCACATAACACTTCAATTTCCCATTATACTTTGCTGCTTCAATGTTACACAATGGACGTCCTCTACCTTCAGTGTCACTGTGCATAGATATTGAAGTTGGTATTAAAAACATAATTTCAAAAACAGGCAGTGTCCTTTTATTATTGAAGGTCGTAAATAGAAACTTGAAAGGGGCCATATTACGCAATTTTCTGAGCTACATTATAATGTTCCTCATCACAAACACACCTGGAGTTGTGTTTTATTTCATTCACACGTTTAACACACAAATCCTGCATATTTAGGCTGAGTTTTTCTCTCAAACTGAAATCTGTTCCACCTTGTGATGTCATGTGGTAATACAAGAAGTGTCCCACCTTGTTTTTAAACTCCATACATCTTCACTAGAATAATTTGGACAATTTCAGATGTGGCATTGCCCGTCTCTACTGAAGAAAAGGTAAAATGTAGCTGTTAACTTGAAAATTACCACTAAATGACATCACAAGGTGGAACAGAGCATTTTGAGCTTTTGAGATGTAGACACACGGAAAATAAAGGGTTACTCAAACAGCTGTGAATGAAACAAAGCAACTCTATGTATGTTTTTTATGAGGTAACAACATTACAACATGACTTAAAGCTCACAGGAGTACATTTTTTTGTAATACAGGACCTTTAATGTTATTTTGGAAGTGACCGCTGTGGCTTTTTCTTTCAGTGGCTGGAGCAGGTGCTGGTGTGAATGCCTACCCTGCTTCTTGGCTTTGGAGCTTTTGGCGACTGCAGAGTTTATCTTTTTTATTTACCCTTTGATCTGAGACCAGTGGCAATCGCTGTGACATTTGTCACCCAACCCTTTCAATTCAATTTCACAACAACTGCTCTATCATAGCTCACCATCTTCAGGCGGAGCTCTGCAGCTCCTCTTTCCTTTGTGTCCTCTTTTCATATTTCTTTATATTACTTCGGTGCATGTTTGGTGCTAGAAATGCTAGAAAAAACTACAAGGCTAGGCTTATCACGATAACAAATTTTCAAGTTCAGTATATTTTTGAAGTAAATACAGATGATAAGCGATAATACTGAAACTAATTTATGCCACTGACATCATAACCCAAGAGCAGATTTAAAGGTGCACTATGTAACTTTTTGGTTGGGGGCACATCACCTGCTTGTTTCTATGGATATGTCTTTACTCTGTCTGGAATGTTCCACAGTATGACATTAAACAACTCTGTCTTACATTTATTCAATTACAGGCGGTTTTACAGCTCAAGAATACCCAGAAAAACAAAAGCGTGATTTTCTCTCCACAGATCTGACCTGTAAATTGGCCAGGCTTATTCTCCATGAAGATTTAAAGGTTTAATACCATACTGTGAAACATTCCAGACAAAGCAATAACATCTCCATGGAGAGAAGCATTTGACGGACCCTCCACCAGAAAAGTAACATAATGCACCTTTAAATCACTAACACTATTCTAAATGTACAATATTGTTAATAAAAAACATGACCTGCCATAAATAAACAGCAGAACACTTTAGTATTTAGTCATAGAAGTTATAAATTCAACCTTTTACGGCTAAAATCTGATCATATAGCCAAAAATGAACCACAAATTTCCCAGTAGGGCAAAGAAAATGTACACATGGTAAATACTGCACAACATTGTTCAGCTTTCCTATATTGAACAATAAATCAATATAATATTTATGTCTATGTTTGGTGATAGAAAACTAAGGCTGATATTCTTTGGGTGCAAAAGACTACAATATGGCTGCACACTTGCTGTTTATGCAAAGTGTGCATCAGTCCAGTGAATATATGCCTATGTCCCATTTGTAAACAAGGTTGACATTTAAGCTCGCAGAATTACAATGTGTATGCCACAGTTCACTTATTTTAATGTAGTGGTGCAGTGATGTCTACAACGTGCTGTTTCATTAGTAGCAAGTCCATTTTCTGCTTGTTTACATGGGCAAGAGGCTCAAAGAAACTGAAGGCTAAGGCAAGAGAGATGGGAATTTTCAGTTATGATTAAATAATTTACAGTTATACGTGATTACATTTTTTTTCTTCACAATTATATGTTATAATCCCACATAGACACACACATATATGTATACGTAAATATGTGCAGGCATTTGGCATATATAATGTATGCCAATATGTGAAAATCGTTAAAAAAAAAAACAAAAAAACAAAAAAAACATGGACACCCAAAGAAGCTGGCAAAATGATTAAAATAATTAAATGAGGAAAAAAAAAATACTAATAATAAAAATAAAATAATAATATAATGAAATGATTGAATTGAGTGATTATTAGAAACATAATTATTGTGAATTTAAAGGTGTTGGTTTTGAGATTCACTGACACCCCCCATTGTTTTTACGGTGTCATTTTCAGATTAATTTATAAACACTGTTGTTTACGAGGTGCATTTGAACACACCACATTGTTTAGTCTGCGTGTCTTGAGCGAGACTTCAGTTCCCTAACCCTAAACCCTAACCCTAACAGTACCAACGAAGCAAGGCATGGGTAGAATGAGAGCAGGGGAGCCGTCGTAAGCCTTTTTGTAGCTTTGTAATAAACATCGCTTGTGAAAAAGGCAATCTAAATCAGGGGTCTCCAACCTTTTTCTTCCGGTGAGCTACTTTTCCCAAACAAAAATGCCAGAGAGCTATTAATTTTAGTGTTCGCAAGAAATTTAAATGGTAAATGGTCACATTTTTATACAGCGCTTTTCCACCTCAAAGCACTTTACAACAAGGAACCACTCACCCATTCACACACACATTCATACACCAGTGTACGGAGACAATGGGGGCGAGGTCGGTTAAGTGTCTTGCCCAGGGACACAATGACAGCATTCATCTGTGGGCCAGTGGATCTGACTGCTCAACCAGTGATGTTTATGTCGAGAGCAGGATTCGAACCAGCCTTCGAATCAGAGGAAAAACGCTCTAAAAACTGAGCTAATGCCGCCCAAATTTCTTAGATGGGGTACAGTTAGCCACCTGCAAACCATAAAACTTTATCTATTTATTAGTATTTATTTTATAAGTTAGTCACCAGAATTATACTTTTACAGTGGTAATGAATAACATTTTAGTTATTCAGAACAATACATATAAATCAGAAATCCCTCGGCGAGCTGCTTTGAAGGGGGTGAAGAGCTGCTGGCAGCTCCCGAGCTCAGTGCCTAAAAATCTGCAGCACTATAGCGAGCAATCAAACATGTACTTCCTCTGGTACCTTTAATCAAGAGAAGTGAAAGAGACGAACGAAAACACAACAAGAATCAAACCCTCCCTTTGCTCCCTCTTCAGCGCATTCCCTCTTCATCACAAGGCGCTTACAGGTTTGCAGCCTCTGATGTTTTGTATTAGCGTTGACGAGGAAAGATGTTGACTCAGATCCTGTATTCTTTTATCCCACCTTTTATCTCGACTGTTAACATGAAAGCAAACGATGGGGTTGCAGAGGAACAGCTAATAGATATCTGCTGAGGCTGGTTAACCCTGCAGACTTATTTCTTATGTATTTTTTCATCTGCCTGACCTGGACAAGAGCACGCAATTATCCGATTACAAAAATGACAAAACCACCAGTGTGAAATTGCTTTTTTGGATTTCAAGTGCATATCAGATATTTCTTTTAGCGTTTTTGTTGACTGAGAAGGTGAATTTCTACCACCTTCCATCACCCTCTCAACAGGGATTCATATTTATAGCACCTACTGCAACAAGCAAGGCCACCGAGCCAGTAATATCATGCTTAATAGTGAATGAAATTGTGTTTTATTGTGTGTGGTTTAACGGCTGCCTGATCTTGTAGGGTTGATTCGTCTCCGCTCGAGTCCTCTTCCAAAGCTTCAAGGCCTGGAATATGTTCTGAATGTGACTGCCACAGATGACAACGCGTCAGGAGGCCCCCACACGCTCTCCTCCACTGCCCGTGTCATAGTCGGGGTGGATGATGTCAACAATAACAAACCTGTTTTTGAAGAGGTACGGACTTTTACAGATTAAAGGACCCATGTGTTACATTTTAGTGTTAGGTTTGGTCTTTAAAGAGAAATGGAAATACTTACTTGAGATGGATGAATTACTCAAACAAGTGTTATTGTAATAGGCACTAAAGGGCCCATATTACGCTATTTTCTGCATATTTAGGATATTTATAGGGTGCTTCTCTTAAACAGCAAACACTCTGTTCCATCTTGTGATCTCATGTGGTAATACACTGTGTTTTGTTTATAAACTCCATATTTGATTAGATTAGATTTTATTGTCATTGTACAAAATACAATGAAACTTCGATAGAGCAAAACTGCAGTCGTAAAAATGAAACAAAGATAATATAAATAAACATAAACACTCTCTATACAACTTCACTACAATCATTGGGATGATTTCAGCCCTAGAATTGCCATTCTCAGCAGAAAAAAGGTAAAAGGTAGCTGCTAACTGGAAAACTACCTTTTCATTACATCACAAAGGTTTTGGAGATGTAGACAGACTAAATGCAAGGTTACTCAAGCATGTGTGAATAAAACAAAACACTCCAGGTATGTTTTTGATGAGGTAACAGCATTATAACATTGTTTAAAGCTCACAATTTTGTGTAACATAGGACCTTTAAGACAACGTGTAATATCATCATAACTGCATTAAAATGTTTATTACATGGCTGAGAAACCTGTCATTAAATCCCCTTTATATTTGGCATTCTAGCTTTGTGCAACCTTATTGAAAAACGATGTTCATTTGGCATGAACACATATACAATTCTTCAGGTCTAACATTGTGTAACTTTTCTGGTGGAGGGTCCATCACCTTGTTTCTATAAATATATCATTGCTCTGCCTGGAATGTTCCACAGTATGACATTAAACTGTTTTACTTTATATTTATTCAATTACAGGTGGCTTTATTGCTTAAAAATATCTATAAAAACAGGCATTCTGACTGTGAGCGGGGTCGCCTCTTCACAGATCTGACCTGTAACTGGTTCTGGTTTGGTCTCCATGAAGATAGAAAGGTTTAATACCATACTATGAAACATTGCAGACAAAGCAATAACATCGCCATGGAGAAAAGCATTTGACGGACCCAGAAAAGTTACACAATGCAGCTTTAAGTGAATGAGATGACCTGTAAAAGCAAAATGAAATCCTTGGTTATGTAAAATATGACTTTACTGTTCTAGAGTCTTGACAGCTTGTTATACGACCCACTCACTTACTCATTTAAACATTGTGCCTCAAATGTAGAAAAGGTTTCAGCGGTGATCATCTTGACACTGTTTTTGCAATGAAGATGTGTCAGCTCTCATCCAGAAGCCATTTTCAATTTGCCATGATTCACTAGTGAACAATTCTTTACAGCATAATCTATTTTATATTTTCTCTAGTGAAAGTGAGGGTTGAAATATTGCCACAAAGTAAAAAATAACAATAATTTTCGCCCCAGGCATTTGATTGAGGTAACTTTCACAGCACAGCCCTGTGTATGGACTTGTACTGCCTGTTGAAATGAAGCCCTCTGGGTCACTCGCCCTATATGCTGTTTTAAACTTTCAGAACAGTAGTAGGTCATTTGCAACTGGGCAAAGTTTATCAAAGGTGCATTGTGTAACTTTTCTGGTGGAGGGTTCGTCAAATGCGTTTTTACGTAGAAATTTATTGCTTTGTCTGGAATGTTTCACAGTATGGTATTAAACCCTTGCCTCAAGAGGAGGAGTTCAAGTATCTCGGGGTCTTGTTCACGAGTGAGGGGAGGATGGAGCGTGAGATTGACAGGCGGATCGGTGCAGCGTCGGCAGTGATGTGGTCGCTGTATCGGACCGTTGTGGTGAAGAAGGAGCTGAGCCAAAAGACAAAGCTCTCGATTTACCGTCAGTCTAAGTTCCTCCCCTCACCTATGGTCATGAGCTTAATGATTGAAAGGACAAGATTGCGGATACAAGCGGCCATTTCCTCCGCAGAGTGGCTGGCCACTCCCTTAGAGATAGGGTTAGGATCTCAGTCACATGGGAGGAGCTCGGAATAGACCCGCTGCTCCTCCATGTCGAGAGGAGCAGCTGAAGTGGCTCGGGCATCTGTTCCGGATGCCTCTTGGACGCCTCCCTCGGGAGGTGTTCCAGGCATGTCCCAATGGAAGGAGGCCCCAGGGAAGACCCAGGACACGCTGGAGGGACTATGTCTCTCGGCTGGCCTGGGAACACATTGGGGTCCCCCCAGAGGAGCTGGAGGAAGTGTCCGGGGTGAAGGAAGTCTGGGAGTCCCTGCTTAGACTGTTGCCCCTGCGACCCGGCCCCAGATAAGCGGAAGAAAATGGATGGATGGATGGATGGATGGGTATTAAACCTTTCTATCTTCATAGAAACTGAACCAGACCAAGTTACAGGTCAGATCTGTGGAGACACAACCCCGCTCACAGTCAGAATGCCTGTTTTTCTGAGTATTTTTGAGCTATAAAACCACCTGTACTTGAATAAATTTAAGGTAGAACTGTTTTAAGTCATACTGTGGAACATTCCAGGCAGAACAATGACATCCACTGAAACAAGCAGGTGACGGACCCCAACCAAAATGTTACATAGCGTACCTTTAAACCAAATGAGAAAAATAACATTATAACTCTGAATCCTCTTAAGGTTATCAAAAGGAATCTACTGATCACTATACTAGTATAAGACTACATGTGACATCATTGATTATATTGTGTTATACTGTGTTAGACTTATCAAAACTGTAACCGCACTAAACCCTATTGATGTCGGATTAGAAGTCTTATATGTGAGCACAAATCCTGCATATTTAGGCTGAGTTCTTCTCTCAAACAGAAAACACTGTATTCCACCTTGTGATGTCATATGGTAATACAGGAAGTGCTCCGCTGTGTTTTTAAACTCCATATACCTTCACTAGAATCATTTGGATGATTTCAGCCCTCGAATTGCCAATATATACTGAATAAAAAATAAAAGGTAGCTGTTAACTTGAAAACCACAGCTTCATGACATCACAAGGAGGAACCGAGCAGTTTGAGCTTTGGAGATGCAGACAGACTAATGATAAATGATTACTCAAACGTGTGAATGAAACAAAACACAACTCTAGGTGTGTTTTTAATGAGGTAACAACATTATAACATGTCTTAAAGCTCACAAGAATCCATTTAACTTGTTAACATCCTATTATCACTTTAAAAGCCTCATTATAGATCCCAAAACCTGCTGGGCTGCTACTAAAGACAATTTCGAGAGCAGATTTCATCCACAGTTTTAACAAGTAGGAATGGTTCTTCCACATGCTAAAGTATTTATCGAGAAAATCTTGTCTTTTGTGTTTAGGCTGCATTTGCCAAATTTTCATAACCAAGATGGCATCTGCAAATTAGAGAGGAAAGGACTTCTCTGATTTGTAAAAAAAAAAAAAAAAATATGCATTAGTATTCATTCAATTCTGAACCTTATATTACTGTTTTGTTTTTGTGGCTGTCTCTGCCTAACACAGGAATACTAATACCTGGCAGCTTGGTGTTTTGCCTCGTTCTATCCTAACCCACCCCTTCTCCCAAAAATACATGCTTGCTAAATATTGTATAAATAAATACATTTTGTCTCCGTACGCCTGTCTCTGCTCTCCACTTGTTCACACATCTGTCTTTTTTTTTTTTTCCCCTCTCGAACTCATTTTGTCCCAGTGTTCTGGTTACCCTTGCCTGCATCTCTCTCCCTCCTTCTCACTCTCCATCTTTCTCCTTCTGTCTCCCTCCCTCTGGTTCTCCATGTTTCTCTGTCTCTCTCCTCCCTTCTCCTTCTCTCTCTCCTTATCCTTCTCTGTCTCGCTCCCTCCTTCTCCTTCTCCATCTTTCTCTGTTTCTCTCCTTATCCTTCTCCATCTCTCTCCTTCTGTCTCTCTCCCTACTTCTTGTTCTCCATCTTTCTCATCCCTTCTTCGACTCTCTCTCCTTATCCTTTTCCATCTCTCTCCTTCTCCCTCTCTCTCCTTCTCTCTCTCCCTCCTTCTGTCTCTCCTCCCTCTCTCCATCTCTCCCTCCTTATCCTTCTCTGTCTCTCTCCCTCCTTCTCGTTCTCCATCTTTCTCATCCCTTCTTTGTCTTCCTCTCCTTATCCTTTTCCATCTCTCTCCTTCTGTCTCTCCTTCTCCTTTTCCGTCTCTCTCCTTCTCTCTCCCTCCTTCTCATTCTCCATGTTTCTGTCTTTCTCATCCCTTCTTCGACTCTCTCTCCTTATCCTTTTCCGTCTCTCTCCTTCTGTCTCTCTCTCTCCTTCTCCGTCTCTCTCCTTCTCTCTCTCCCTCCTTCTTCTTTTGTCTCTCCTCCCTCTCTCCATCCCTCTCTCCCTTTCTCCATTAATCCCTCCATCTCTCTCTCTCCCTCCCTCTGTTCTCCCTCTGTTCTCCATCCCTCTCTCTCTGTTTTCCCATGAGTTCTGATTAGCCTGCACACCCTCTCTATCTTTAGGCGCTCCATCGGGATTCCAATTAATTCAACCCCAAAAAGTGCCATATCATCACAGTATACTACATACCTGTTTAATTAACTTCTCCGGTAATTAGAATTGGCCATAGAGACGTGCTTGTGTGGCTCTGTTGTACTCGTACGTCTCACTATTTCCAACCAAGATGCGCATGGCCATATATCCGATATTATCTGATTGTATGAATAACAAAATATAGGCCACAGAAGATAAGCTACCCTGCGTGATAGGTCCTCATATTTTTGCATGCACCATCGCTTTGATCCAGCTCCCTTGGTCCCCCCCAGTGAGCATCTGCTCCTCCTCACCCTTTGTTTTCCACATTTCATGGTCATTCTGTTTGAAAGAGAAGCTGGCGTCGTTTATATCTGATTACAAAATGCGGTGCTCAAGAGGGTAGCTGCTCTTTTCTGGAGCGTGTGTTCATTATGGTGAATGGATGAGGTTCCTGACGTGTACAAAGCGCTGGCTCTTCAAATGTGTTCAGTCTGAGTGGATTTTTTATTTTTTTTGGTCATATATACTGTATAAAAGACTCTATCTATAACTTAACATTATGATTCATGTATCCCGTGTGTAATGGTCTTCTTGTTAATGAGGTTATATTGTGTTTGATTCTCATGTTCTCATTAGTGTTATTAAAGTTCCTATAGTACGCAAAATAATTATAACGTTACCTCCTCAACAACATACCTGGATTTGTGTTTTGTTTTTATTCGTTTGTCTACATCTCCAAAACTCAAAATGCTCTGTTCCACCTTCTGATGTCATGAAGCGGTAGTTCTCAAGTTCACCTTTTACCTTTTGTTTAGTAATTGGCAATTCCAGAGCTGAGATTATCCACACGGTTCTAGTGAAGGTGTATGGAGTTTAAAAACACAGTGGAGCACTTCCTGTCTTACCACATGACATCACAAGGTGGAACAGAGCGTTTTCCTTTTGAGAGAAGAACCGTGCAGGAAAAAATCTGCAGGGTTTGTGTGTTTAACATGTGTGAATGAACCAAAACACAACTCCAGGTGTGTTTTAACATCAGAAAACAGCACAATATGGGCCCTTTAAATCTCCTGATGATGTTCTCTGTTATAGCAGTGTTTTTTTTTTATATTGTCTTCTTCACTTCTCCGCTCCCCCTCCCTTTTCTCTTTCTTTTCTCTGTCTGTTCTGTGTCTCAGTGCCAGCAGTATCGGGAGCAGGCCTCGGTGTTAGAGAACCAGCCAACAGGGACTTTTGTGTTGCAAGTGCATGCGGTGGATGCAGATGAGGGAGCAAATGGGAAAGTCAAATACGGCTTAATGCACAGAGACAGTGCAATGGCTGCCTTCAGAATAAACCCAGAAACAGGTATTGTCCAAAGACCTCACTGGCAGATAGTACTACTACAGGGCTATATCACTTCAGCTGTGTTAAGAATATGATTTTACTTATTAATTACTTGATTTTTTGTCATAGCTAAATTTCTGACGCCTGAAAGAACATAGCATCATCGCTTTTACTTGTGATATATACATTTATAACAATATTTTCAAGCATTTTCTGGAAATTTACTAAACTGAAATGGTAAAATTGTGGTATTATAATGAGCCAATGTTAATGAGTTAAAAGGTCAATTTTATGCTATTTTCTGATCTATGTTATAATGTTGTTTCATCATCATAAACATACCAGGAGTTGTGTTTTGTTTCATTCACACATGTTTAAGACACAAACCCTGCATATTTATGAGTTTTCCACCTTCTGATGTTATGTGGTAATGCAGGAAGTGCTCCACCGTGTTTTTAAACTCCATACACCTTCACTAGAGTCATTTGGATGATTTCAGCCCTGGAATTACCAATCTCTACTAAGCAAAAGGTAAAAAGTAGATGCTAACTTAAAAAAAAAAACTACAGCTTCATGACATCACAAGGTGGAACAGAGCATTTTGAGCTTTGGAGATGCAGCCAATATACAATAAAAGGTTACTCAAACATGTGTGAATGAAACAAAAGACAACCCCAGGCATGATTTTGAGGAGGTAACCGCATTATAACATGGCTTAAAGCTCCTGCGTCTTAAGGTCCTATATTATGCAAAATTAATTGTTTTAGTATACTGTATTTGTAAAGTGTGTTTTATTCTTGTATGCACCTGCACAACTAAAGCAGCAGTAGCAAAATCTGCTACAAAATCACTTTTCTTTTGTAAGACGAGTGGATTCTTACATGGCCCCTGGCTCATAAACTTAACTAAACCAAATCTCATGATAATTCACACCAGTTCGTGCAATACTGCGTAGTTTATTTGTTTACCAGTTGGGCACATTACAGAGGAATAACAGTGACTCATAACTGTGCTAATGCTCTGTCAATGAGGAAATTGGATCTGTGTTGATGGTGCCTGTGTGTTGTGGTGGGCATTGTAAGTGCTGATTCTCTTGTATTTACAGGAGAGATTGTGACAGCCAGACGTTTTGACAGGGAGCGCCAGAGAGAGTATTCAATTACAGTAACAGCTACAGACTGGGCCGAGGAGCCGCTCATTGGCATCTGCACGCTCACCATCCAAATACTGGACCAGAATGATAATAGCCCCAAGTTTGAGAATCTGCGCTATGAGTGTAAGTGCTGAACAGTCATTATGCATGCAGCTAGAGGCCTTACTGTGAGTCATAAGCAGTGGGACTCAATCACTCAAGTACTCAATTTCGTTACTTAAAAGTGCATTTGTGTAACTTTTCTGCTAGAAGGTCTGGGTAACTTTTCTGGTGGAAGGTCAAATACTTTTCTGGTGGAAGGTCAAATACTTTTCTCTATGGAGATGTTATTGCTTCGTCTGGAATGTTTCACAGTATGGTATTAAACCTTTCTATCTTCATGGAGACCAAATCAGAGCAAGTTACAGGTCAGATCTGTGGAGAGGCGACCCTGCTCACAGTCAGAATGTTGTTTTTCTAGGTATTTCTGAGCTATAAAACCACCTGTGATTTAATAAATGTAAAAATAAAGCTGTTTAATGTCATACTGTGGAACATTCCAGGCAGAGCAATGATATATCCATAGAAACAAGCAGGTACTCCTAACCAAAAAGTTACACAGTGCACCTTTAAGTAAAAGTAGAGAAATACTCAGTAAAAGTAGTAAAAGCAGAGAAATACTCAAGTAAAAGTAAGTATCACATGAAAAATCTACTCAAGTAAAATAATTTAAGTGCCTATTTAAAAATGTACTTAAACAGTAAAAAGTAAAAGTATTTTGCGCAGATTCTGAGGTCTTATAAAGCTTCAAATGTATTAATTTTGATACAGATTTGTGCTGAATTTTGTTCAATAGAAACAATTAACTCTGTTTTTTAGCTGTTTTTATTTGTAGATTTTTTGTTGCTCAAATTATGAACGTATTAAAAATAAACCCTCAGCCTTTTCAGCAGGTCTCAAAGAATAATGAAAAATACTTTTACTTTTCAGTCCTGTTTAAAATGCAGTGGAGTAGAAAGTACAAATACCTGCTCTCAAATGTAGTGAAGTAAAAGTGAAAAGTATCCACTGTAAAATGTACTTAAAGGTGCATTGTGTAACTTTTCTGGTGGACTTTTCTTTGTGGAGAAGTTATTGTTTTGTCTGGAATGTTTCACAGTATGGCATTAAGCCTTTCTATCTTCATGGAGACCAAATCAGAGCAAGTTACAGGTCAGATCTGTGAAGAGGCGACCCCGCTCACAGTTAGAATGTTTGGGGTTTTCTTTAGGTATTTTTGAGATACATGTAAAGTAGAGCTGTTTAAAGTCATACTGTGGAATATTCCAGGCAGAGCAGTGACATATCCACAGAAACAAGCAGGTGGTGGACCTCTAACCAAAAAGTTACGCAGTGCACCTTTAAGTACAGTACAGATACCTACACATTTTACATAACTGCAGTACTTTGCTACTTTTACTTCATTACCTTTCACCACTGGTCATAAGTGAAGCAGGATAAAGAGCAGCTCTCCGGCAAACAGGGTTCAGATTCATTTAAGGTTAAAGAGCCCTTTCATTTTGGTCATTTAGCTTTATTGGGCATGTGTTGAATCTGTGATCTCAGTAAATACCCCGTAATTATTTCTAGAGGAAAATATGTAGCAGCAGTTTATTATCATTATGATTTCCGACTAAAATATAACCCTGGGTCAGAAGCTTTTTAATTACAAAGTGTTTATATATGAGCAGTGTAAAACATAGTGTAGAAGCAAGATTGTATTTGTATTTCCTTGATACACATTAGTTTGACAAAAACATTGTAATAATTTGCTTTAACTACAGAATGGTTGCTTATCTTAAAGCTTCCATGCATTTAAAAACTTAATGAAAACATCGGCTCTTCATTGAGGAAAAAAAAGGAAAAGAAAAGCTAAAAAAAAAAAAAAGATATATATATTTTATTTTATGAGCTCAGTCAGTTCATTTGTTTTTTTAAAGGTGCACTGCGTAACATTTCTAGCTTATCTCCATAGAAATGTTATTGCTTTGTCTAGAATGTTCCAGAGTATAGCTTAAACTTATCTACCACAAGCAGGTTACAGCAGTACGCTACATTACAGTTCAGATCTGTGGAGTCGCCCCTATTCACAGAATGAATTAATTATACAATTATTTGAGCAAAGGAAGGATATGTTTAAAGTTACACCATGGAGCAATAACATCTCCATGGAGACAAGTAGGTAGCAGACCCTCTACCAGAAAAAGCTGATCTTCAAAATACTTATGACTAGGCCTGTCACGATAACAGATTTTGAAGTGCGTTATATTGCAGAAGTAAATATACATGATAAGAATAAGGATAATATTGAAACCAAACCATGAAGCAGAATTATCTACAAAAAAACAATATGGTTAAAAAAGAAGATCTGCTATAAATACGTAACACACTGCAACAATTATGTAATTAGTTTGTATATTGGTGGGTTTCAGATGACATCACAGCATTCTATTGGCCAATATTATTTAATACAGATGGGGCGCAGCTAATATTAATATTGTTCAATTGCAGATTTTTTGACTAATATAGCACGGTCTTGGGTCTAGTCAATAATAGAAATGATCAGGTTCCATATTTATGAATGACATCGTCACATTCTACAATCTGAAAATCACCAATTTACTTGAGTCATAGAACTTCATAATTCAGCTCAAATCTCATCATAGTACAGAAAAATAACTAAATTCTCCCACTAGCACATTATCATGACAGGCCTACTTCTGGCCATGGGTTACTGTATAAAATATGGATTGTAACCCTTTTAGATTTCTTGAGAGAGGACACGTTGGTGGGGACCAGCTTCTTGCGCGTGGCTGCTCATGACGATGACTTTGGCAGCCATGCAGCCATCACTTACTCCATGTCTCCGGAACAACCAGAGTATCTCCAGGTCAACCCTGTGACGGGGTGGGTGTACGTGAACCAGCCCATCTCACAGGTCTGTGCACTCTTCTAACACACTCTTATTGCCACGCTTTTATTACTAGGGGTTTGCTAAAATATCGAATTATGAAATGAAATGTATTTGTCTCAAACATTAGGAACAAAAACAATAATGTAAAGTAACATTCAACAAGTCACAATGTGTTTGAAAACAAGAAGAATGAAGCTTTGTCAACACATTTTACATAAACAAAATCATCTACGTAAAAATTTACACGCAAGTTACATATTCTTATGTCAACAAAATGCTAATTAAACACATTAACCTTGTTTTTTTTTTTTTTTTTTTAAATCAATCAACTCTTTTGTATACAGTGTTTTGAATAGTTTTATATTGTATTGAAATCCATATTGACTTTACATAAGTAGTGCTTTAACAAAGAAATACTGCTGATAAAATGTATTTGCGTCTTAAAAATAGTGGTATATTGTAGAACATCATGTGTAATATATTGATTATTGCATGTATCGCCATATCAATTCCCTGCCCTGCTTATTACCAACCTTTTATTACCATCCTCTTATTACCATACTCTTCACAGTTACACACAGTCACACACATGCACTCTATCATATGTTAGCCTGCTGTGGGTCTGTGTCAACAAAACTAATGAATGAGGCATCTCCGAGTGTCTGCTCCTCCCAATCTGGGCTGTGCATTCTCCCAGAGGTGCTGCATGTGAAGGGAACACTCACAGGCCCAAATCAGGCTAAAACAACTGATTAAAAATAGATTTTCACAGCTTTGGACTCCACTGGACACATGCGATGATGGCAGCAAAGTGGTACTATATATATCTTATGCCTATGTGCTTAAAAATTAATGTAATATTTGATTATTTTATTTCTTTTTAAATTGCCTATATTATGCTATTTTCTGATCTATGTTATAATGCTGTTTCCTCATCACAAACACACCCAGAGTTGTGTTTTATTTAATTCACACATGTTTAACACACAAATCCTGCATATTTAGGCTGAGTTCTTCCCTCAAACGGAAATCACTCTGTTGTGATGTCATGCTGTAATTCAAGATGTGCTCTACTGTGTTTTTAAACTTCATACACCGTCACTAGAATTATAATTTACAGCTCAGGAATTGCAAATCTCCACTAAACAAAAGGTAAAATGCAGCTGTTAACATGCAAACTACCACTTGATGACATCAAAAGCTAGAACAGAGCATTTTGAGCTTTGAAGACAGACTAATATTGCAGGATTACTCAAACATGTGTAAATGAAACAAAACACAACTCCGGGTATGTTTTTGATGAGGTAACAACACTATAACATGGATTAACCACACAAAAATCCAATTTGTGTAATATAGGACCTTTAACTTTTTTTTCTTTATCAAGAGAAAACATGTTTACACGTCAAAACAAATGAAAGATGAAGATACAAAATGGTATGTTAACCCAAGAAACCCCACTCTCCCACTTTTCTCTATCTTTATTTGGATTAGTTAAAGGTTGAGTGGTGCTTCTTATCACTGATTCAAACCCCTTAGAAGGTGTGCATTTTCTCCTCAAGCTGCACTCTTCTTCATCACTTAGCCCCGTGTAAAAAGAAAAGCTTGTCCAGGCTCTGTCGTTGTCTGTATAATTTAACACGCTTCTTTGCATACAAGTCCTAAAAGTCTCACCATCTTATGCAATATTAAAGTCAGATGACCAAAGAGTGTTATAACAAAGCTAATGCATTTTTCACTGTGGGGTTCAGTAGCAATTAGAATCAAAGCTAGATTACAATATTCCACATCTGCTCCCTACGTTTTCTATTACAGGAAATCACCGCTTTATAATGTCACGGGCAGGTTCAAGCTCCCAGTAGATGTTTCAATTGACCATTACTGTCCATTGTCCAGGTTATAAGCAGATATTATTCTAGTCGTATATCGTTCAGCGTACAGTATGTCTTTTATAGTTTGCCCTAAAGCAAAACTGAAGCGATGCCATGTTACATCCACCTGCCACCTACACCCACGCAGTCATACGGTAATTTACTTCAAATCAGTTCTGGGGCCATAGTCTGTGCTTTCGAGCTCTGGGGTGGGAAGTACTTGCTCACAAATACTAATTTGATTGTCCAAAGAAGAGGAAATGTAATTGTAAAGTAAAGTGGGAATCCTTTTATCTGACTGCTGCCGGAATAATAGAACGACCGCAATTTGCACTGATAGAGCACAGTTCATGGGTGAGCCTTACAAGTGAATTACGATTTGGCCATAACAATAAGTTGCACACTGAGAGCTGTGGCTGTGAAACGCAATTACCTTCAGCGGGCCAAAAGCTACATTATTTTTTCATCTGTTTCCTCTTGATGTGAGCCGTGTGACGATATTGTGCATATTCTAATTAAGATAAACAAAACATACCCTAATGACCTCTGAAGAAAACGCGTAGCCTCCTGCAGTGTCCACTTTAATGATATAGAAATTCTCGAGCACAGTTCATATCTGTTTATTTTATGCAACAAAAGCAACTGCATGTTAATTAAGTTTGTCTAATCAAAGGTCGTCATTGGCTGTTGTTGCGAGAAGTCAGTAAAAGCGTTGAATTCATGGTTTATCATAAAAGTACTGGAGCTGCTTTCTTAATTTACCCCGGTATAACAGAGCAGATTGTGAAAGGAGTATTCAGTTCTAAATCCAGTCAATCACTGCACCCCAGGAGGCAGCTGATTCTCTGAGGCAACCCCAGAAGGGGGTGACTGCAAGAAAAGACTTATGCATATTTGTTATATTCTGATTTCTATTTTGTTGTTGATAACATTAAAATGCACCGTATATGTCCCAGAATAAAAGAATCCACATTAATACTATTTATAATTCAAATAAAGGTTTATGTCACTCAGTGCACACGAAAACTTATGCATATTTGTTTTTTCTTATCTCTATTTTGCTGTTGATAACATTAAAACATTAAAACGTGCTGTATATTCATAAAAATATTCCACATTAATAATATTTATAATTCAAATAAAGGTTTGTGTCACTCAATGCACGCAAACACTTATGCATATTTATTATATTCTCATCTCTATTTTGCTGTTGATAACATTAAAACCTGCTGTCTGTATCCCAGGAAAAAAAAAAGAATCCACATTATTATTGTTTGCAATGCTGATATAGGTTTGTGTCCCTCACTGCACGCTTATATTGTCTGTATTTGTCCAATTAAAAGATTAATACTAGTTTATATTGAGTTAATCTCTTACAGTTCAGACCTGTATTTCCTAAAATGCCTGACTCTCTCTTCAAACTGAATGTGTGTTTGAATCCTTTGGAGTCCAGACAAATGGCTCGGTTCTTATGAGGCTCTGTAGTTTTGGCCTCTGCCTGATTTGTTCTAGTTTTAAGAGGGAACAAGCTCCACGCAGGAAGAGGAAAGTCAGATTTCAAATGCTGCCTTCATTTTTTGGGTAAATATGAGAAAAGGTACAGCTGATGGGGGATGGTTTGGCAGACAGCAGCTTGAGCATTTGTTGGGTGTTGTCAAAACTGAAGTCGATCTCACTGTAATGGACAGGCAGAACTTATATAAAAGTCCTATTCAATTTTGATGAGTTTTGGGTTATTTTTTATTTGTGGGTTTTGAGTACAAACTGGTCCAGATTCTCCTCAGAATGGTTAAGTGAGTTACAGATTTCCAGTCATGTTTTAAAGGTGTGTGAGAGTGATAGCTCCAGTTTATCAGAAGGTCGACAAACAGAAATTACGAGAAAGTACATGGGCCCACACATGGTCCATTTGACTCAACAGACTTTACATTGTGCATTTTAACTTTCCACGTTTGTACTTATATTTTCTAATTAGCAGGAAAATTAAAACATGATATTAAGGTCACAATATAATCCATCTTGAAAAGGTTATAACTATACAAGGTTATATTTGATCCATTTGATTCTCTGCTTCCTTCCTTTTCCTCTATTGTCCTTTATTTTGTTTTGAATTACACGTTTCTCTAAACATATTGTGAATGTTCGGACATTCTCGTGGTGGACATGGGTAGGATATGACACACAATCATGACTTTTAATCTGTCTGTCTCACATTCACTTTAATTTGCCACAAAGCTTGGCACATTCTGTGTAAATGAATGTGAATGAAGGATTTCACTGTGGTCTGACACGCCGTGGTGTTAATAATTGCGAGCGTCCGTAAAAGATGAATATTGTGACATCTCTGCTAAACAGTTGTGATAAAATTCACCTGACTGACTCTGTGTTTGCAGAGGGCCCACATCACCAGAGAAATCGTGGCCACAGATGGGGGAAACAGGAGCTCGTCGGTGGAACTGGCTGTTACCATCACCAACGTAAAGAACCAGCCTCCACAGTGGGAGCAGGACAGCTACTACGTGACCATCCCCGAGAACACGGCCAGAGACACCCCCATAGTGGTAAAGATTATGCTCCAATTCAACTACATTAGACTCACTTATTATGTGATTCATACTGATGGGGGTGTGACGCTAACTGAAAGCACTGCTCTGTTAGAAGCTCTTGTTTTGAGCTTTATTTAGACTTAGACTTAGACAAACTTTATTGATCCACAAGGGAAATTATTTGGATACAGTCGCTCAGACGTCACAATATAATATAATGATAGAGAGTAACAAAAATAGATGGTGTAGCAAAAAGAGTAAGAGACAGGAGTCAAATGAGACATAATTATAAAAATAAATCTATATGTACAAGTCAAAATAAAATAGAAAAATAAGTAATAAAATATAAAATCACAGTTATAAACAAGAGACAAGACCGACAGTGCAAAATATGGTGATTGACAGGGCATAAGATTATCCATTACTTAAGATTAAGTTGTTGTACAGTTGTAGGGAGTATTATCTGTTACATAAGGGTGAGTTGTTGTACAGTTGTAGGGAGTATTATAGTATGAATATAGTCCTGTATCTCTCACTGTTTGAGCAGAGCTGTAGGAGCCTGTTGGAGAATGAGCTCCTCTCTCCCTCTATAGTCTGGTGCAGTGGGTGAGTTGTTGTACAGTTGTAGGGAGTATTATCTCCTCTGTCCCTCTATAGTCTGGTGCAGTGGGTGAGTTGTTGTACAGTTGTAGGGAGTATTATCTCCTCTGTCCCTCTATAGTCTGGTGCAGTGGGTGAGTTGTTGTACAGTTGTAGGGAGTATTATCTCCTCTGTCCCTCTATAGTCTGGTGCAGTGGGTGAGTTGTTGTACAGTTGTAGGGAGTATTATCTCCTCTGTCCCTCTATAGTCTGGTGCAGTGGGTGAGTTGTTGTACAGTTGTAGGGAGTATTATCTCCTCTGTCCCTCTATAGTCTGGTGCAGTGGGTGAGTTGTTGTACAGTTGTAGGGAGTAGTATCTCCTCTGTCCCTCTATAGTCTGGTGCAGTGGGTGAGTTGTTGTACAGTTGTAGGGAGTAGTATCTCCTCTGTCCCTCTATAGTCTGGTGCAGTGGGTGAGTTGTTGTACAGTTGTAGGGAGTATTATCTCCTCTGTCCCTCTATAGTCTGGTGCAGTGGGTGAGTTGTTGTACAGTTGTAGGGAGTATTATCTCCTCTGTCCCTCTATAGTCTGGTGCAGTGGGTGAGTTGTTGTACAGTTGTAGGGAGTATTATCTCCTCTGTCCCTCTATAGTCTGGTGCAGTGGGTGAGCAGGAGTGTCCATGATGGAGAGCAGTTTGTCCAGTGTCCTCCTGTCCCTCACTGTGACAAATGTCTCCAGCTCACAGTCGATTACGTGACCAGCTTTACGGATCAGTTTGTCAATTCTAACACAAACAGACCAGAAAGAGCTGAGTTAACTGGAACTACAACAAGTGAGATGATTTGTGCGCTTAAACAAGTCTTTTACACAGACATACATAGCTAGCATTAGCCTACAGTTTTTTTTCAGTCAGTCACAGGACGCTCGTATTGATCCCAGGATTCGGAAGTGTTGCTTAAATCTATTTTGTATTTTTTCTTGAGTTCTTAAAACTTTTAGACAGTGTTTCAGTGTTTAGTATTGTGTGCATTGTGTCACTATGGTAACTGCTTCCAATAGATAGTATACAGGTAGAACACCCCCAGCGTGATGTCACTGCAAAGTATCAATAATAAAGAGCAAAAAATGTAAATGGTACTAAAATTCCAAATAAGTAGAGAAATGGTGATTTGACATGATACAAGGTTATCTGCTGAAACACAGACAAAAAAGTTTTAAGATCATCTTGAAACTCAAGAAAAAATTCAAAATGGATTTAAACAGCACATTTTCAGGAGCCTGTGACCAATACCAGTGTTCATAGTCACATTAAGGTGTGTGATTTTCAACAAAAAAGATGAGAGCGACTGAAAAACTATTAACTGTTGGTTAATGCCAGCTCGCTCGTGACTGTTATGTTATTTGAGAGAGACACAAATCATCGCACCTGTTGTATTTCCAAGTAATTCAACTCTTTATGGTCAGATTGAGTTAAAATAAAGCTTACAATAAAGTCTAACAAGCCTCAGACAGAGTAGTGCTTACAGTTAGCATCACACCCCCAGGGAATATTGATGGCATCAGCTGCAACATATCAATTACATAAGGATGAGTTGTTGTATATTTCTATTATTTCTATGGTGTTGTATTTCAGTGTTTCCCATTTTTCCTGTTAATTCTAATTTCTCCAGTTTTGTTTGCTCATCTCCTCTAAACTAATGAACACTTTCAGCATTATTGTGACAGCATGTTGTCTTTTTATGCTAAAAATGCTACATACTGCCTTGTCAGAACGGCCAAAAATCGACTACACTGTTAATTTGATGCTCTAGGTAAAATATTTGATTGGTTTGCTCGTCAAAGGCAACTTTCGCAACTTGGGCTAATTAAATCCTTTCAGAGTGTCTCCTTTGATGTGAAAAGTATGTCCGTGTCAATCTGGAGATTACGTTTTATAAATATGTTTTCAGCCAAGGTCTTTGCAAGGGGAGCCAAGCGGACGAGTTATCAGTAGTGAGAAATCAGTCTGTGGCTTTCAGTTTTCTCAGTTACATTCAAGGGATGGCGAAAGACCTTAATATAAATGTCCTGCTTTATTCATTCTATAATATGCTCTTTGTACTGTTAGATAAGCAGCGCAAAGGTCCTATATTACACAAAACTGACTTTTATGAGCTTTAAGCCATGTTGTGTTTTGTTTTATTCACTGTTTTGTCTATATCTCCAAAGCTCAAAATGCTCGGTTCCACCTTGTGATGTCAGTAAGCGGTGGTTTTCAAGTTAACGTCTACCTTTTACCTTTAGTTCAGTAGAGACTGGAAATTCCAATGCTGAGAGCACTTCCTGTATTACCACATGACATCACAAGGTGGAACAGAGTGAAGAACTCATAGTGTCAAAGGTGCACTATGTAACTTTTAGGTTTGGGGTCCATCACCTGCTAGTTTCTATGGATATGGAGGCGGTACAGTGGCTGAGTGGCTAGCTCTCATGCCTCACAGCAAAAAGGTTCTGGGTTTGATCCCCAGGTTGGAGTTGCATGTCCTTCCCGTGTCTGGGTGGGTTTCCTTCGGACACTCCAGTTTCCCCCATCAACCCAAAAACATGCTCCATAGGTAAAAATCCTCCAGCTGAGGTCCTGACCAAGCCCAGCAATAAAATCATGGAGATGGGTCCCCGGGCGCCCCATGTGCTGCCCACTGCTCCTGAAAGGACGAGTGAAATGCAGAGGATAATTTCCCTACAGGGATAATAAAAGTACTACAAAAAATGTCATATATGTCTACCTTACATTTATTCAATTACAGGTGGTTTTATAGCTCACAAATACCTAGAAAAACAGGAATTCTGACTATGAGCGGGGTTGCCTTTCCACAGATTTGACCTATAACTTGGTCTGGTCTACCATACTGTTAAACATCTCAGGCAAAGCAATAACATCTCCATAGAGAGAAGAAAGGTTACACAATGCACCTTTAAACATGTGTCAGTGAAACAAAACACAATTCAAAGTATATTTTTGTTAGGATACAACAGTATAACATACTAGTAGATCAGAAAATACCGTAATATAGACCCTTTAAACCTTGTGTAACAGAATACAGCCCTTTTTGATGAATGTATACTCCCTTTACCATGCAAGGGGAGAATGAAATGTCAGTCAAAAGAATAAGTAAAGCTACATGGGCTTAGGCTGGCAAAAAGTAGATCCAGGAGCTTTCGTCTGCGATTCTGCATTTGCTCAGTTCAGTTTTTGCTTCATAATTTATGCGTTTGTCTCCTCTTCTGTGCCTCGCTATACAAAACCCCATCTGTTGCTTTCCTAGACCATCAAGGCAACCTCTCAGCTTGGCGACCCCAGGGTGACCTACAACTTGGAGGATGGGATGGTACCAGAGACGAATATGCCAGTGCGTTTTTACCTCTCCCCAAACCGTGAAGACGGGTCAGCCTCCATTTTGGTGTCCGAACCTCTGGACTACGAGACGACTCCATTTTTTTCTTTGAGAGTTCGAGCTCAGAACGTGGCAGCTGTCCCTCTTGCTGCTTTTTCCACTGTTTACGTCAACATCACAGGTATTTTTATTATTTTATTAGTAAAATATTAAAGGGTAGTTGCTTTAATTTTGTTATATTTATTTGAGTAACTTTTTAAAGGTCCAGTATTACACAAAACTGACTCTTGTGATCTTTAAGCCATGTTATAATGCTGTTGCCTCATCAAAAATGTACATGTAGTGATGTTTTGTTTCATTCAGACATGTTTGAGTAACACTTTATTATTAGTCTGTCTACATCTCCAAAGCTCAAAATGCTCTGTTCCACCTTGTGATGTCATGAAATGTTAGTTTTCAAGTTAACGGCTACCTTTTAACTTTAGTTCTGTAGAGATTTTTGCAGAGAAATTCCAGGGCTGAAATTATCCACACGATTTTAGTGAAGGTGTGTGGAGTTTAAAAACACAGTGGAGCACTTCCTGTATTACCACATGGGGGAACAGTTTTCTGTTTGAGAGAAGAACTTTAGTCTAAATATGCAGGGTTTGTGTGTTAAACATGTGTGAATGAAACAAAACACAACTCCATGTGTGTTTGTGATGAGGAAACAACATTATAACAACATAGATCCAAAAACAGCATAATACAGGCTCTTTAAACAAATGTTTCTTATACTTGAATACATTTTTTGGCGATTCTACCCACCTCTGATTCTCTGATTAGTACACATGAGCTCGTAAATGTCTCTTTGGAGTCTTACATTTGTAGAGGTATAATTCTGACTTGTACAAAGTGAATAGATCAGATATTTCGGGTTAGCAATCAAACCGCTTCTTAAGGAGATACTGAATTTTTAATGCGCCCCATGTTTTCTGGAATGACATTTTTATTTCTCAATTAAACGCACCAAGCAGTTTACTTCATGCTGAATATTTCTCTTTCATTTTAGATGTCAACGATAATGTACCTTTCTTCACCTCGTCCATCTACGAGGCCTCGGTGACCGAAGGGGCTCAGATAGGAACGTCTGTGCTGCAGGTGTCTGCCTTTGACAAAGACCTGGGGCTGAACGGAGAGGTGTGTGCTCATATTTACATTTAGTTTTTCTATAAGAATAATAATTAGGGATGTAACAATGTCAAAATCCCTTGATAAGATAAGTTTTAAGATTGTCTCAAAACTAAAGAAAACCTACAAAATGGATTTAAACAACACATTTTCAACAAAAAGATAAGCGTGACTAAGAGGGACTTGTTGAAATCAACTCACCTGTTGTAGTTCCAAGTAATTCAGCTCTTTATGGTCATGATTATGTTAAAATAAAGCTCAGATTAAAGTCTAACAAGCCTAAAATAGAGTAGTGCTTGCAGTTAGCATCACACAACCATCAGACCAGCTGCAAAGTATCAGTTACATAAGGGTGAACTGTTATAGTGTGGTGAAAAGAGAGGTGGGTGTTCATATTTCCGTTTTTTTTCAATAATAATACTAATAACAGTAATAATAATAATAATTAGGGATGTAACAATATCAAAATCCCTACGATATTTTCGCGATATGTATGTCACGTACGATATTTATTGCAGTATTTTGTGGAGGCTCACAAAATTGTGAATATGATTTTCCTTTTAAAAGTCTCGGAAAAGCCTTGGAGCCTTTGGTATTGCTATAATAGGAAGAATTTAAAAGTGCTTAATAACAGTTATTTCTTCATGTAGTCTGCACTGACATCACCAAAGGATCATTTCAGAATTTCAGAATTTATTAGTCAATTTAGTATAAAAAAATACACAGAAACGAAACACTGCACTCAGGTCTAGGTCATCAGCAGCACAAATAATGAGAAGAATAAATAGTTTAAAATATCGTATGTCAAATACAGTCTTAAAAAAACAGCCCCCACCCGTCCCCATTTTCTAAAGTGCTTTGCAAGTCAGTGGTATTTTGTAAGGTGCATTAGTGTCAGGGCTACATGACAGAATTGATCTGCCTAACAACCTCAGGGTAAAAACTGTTCCGGAATCTGGTGGTCCTGGCCTGTAGGTGGCGCAGTCTTCTGCCTGATGGAAGAGCTGTATAAAGTCCATGTGCTGGATGGGTGGAGTCCTCCATGATGCTATAGGCTTTTGTCCTGCACCTGCTGATGTAGATGTCTTCAATGCAGGGCAGACTAGCCGCAGATGAGCTCAGCAGCTCTTTACTACCCTCTGCAGAGCTTTCCTCTCTGCCACGGTGCTGCTGCTGAACCACACAGTCATGTTGGAGGTGAGGATACTCTCCACCGCACTCCTGTAAAAGGCCGTCAGGACAGAGGGGCACAGACCTGCTTTTCTGAGGCGCCTAAGAAAGGAGAGGCGTTGTTGATGTGCTTTCTTTAGTATGCAACCGGTATTGTTAGACCTGGTGAGATTACTCATGATTGGGAGTCCCAGGTATCTGAAGCAGGAGATAATCTCCACTGCATCTCCATTGATGTATAGAGGAGAAGGGGCACTAGATTCCCTGCAAAAATCCACGATCATCTCCTTTGTTTTCTTTACAGTGATGCACAGTTTGTTTTGCACCAGGCCTCCAGCAGACAGACTTCCCTTCTGTAGTTGGACTCCACCACTGCTGTGTCATCAGCAAACTTCACTATGTGATTGGATTGATAGTGAGCGACACAGTCATAAGTGAGCAGCGTATACAAAAGGGGGCTTAGAACACAGCCCTGGGGTGAGCCAATGCTGAGGTAGATGGAGGAAGATGTGATGGTGTGGATCTTTACAGTTTGTGACCTGTTGGTGTGGAAATCCAAAATCCAGCTGCACAGTGTCCTGCTCAAACCAAGGAGAATGAGTCTGTTGACCAATGTCTGTGGGATTATGGTATTAAATGCAGAACTGAAATCCAAAAAAAGGAGCCTGACATAAGAATCCTTTTTTTCCAGATGAGTTAGAGCTATATGAGCCAGTCCAGATATGGCATCAGCGGTGGAGCGATTTTTACGATAGGCATACTGATGGATGTCCACAGCCACGTTTATGGACCTCTTTATTTCTGCCATAATCAGCCTTTCGAAACATTTCATGATGGTGGACGTCAGAGCCATGGTCTATGTAGTTTCCTCTGTTTTTTAGCTATTGCTGCACCACGATGGCAAGGCAAGTTTATTTGTATTACACAGTTCATACACAAAGTAATTCAAAGAGCTTTACAGAATTAAGAAAGACATTCAAATCTCCATAACTATTAATTTAAGCAAAGAGACTAATTTGATATTTTGTGATGATCCATGATATTATTGTGAGACTTTTGACAGTACAATATTACAATATTTCGGTTACTGTTGCATCCCTAATAATAATAATAATAATAATAATAATAATAATAATAATAATACTTGTATAGCACTTTTCATGGCACAGAAATAAAGAAATAAATGAAACAGGATAAACAGGAGATGCAACTTTTCTGGTGTCAAATACTTTTCTCAGTGTTTTTGCTTTGTCTGGAATGTTTCACAGTACACTATTAAAACTTTCTATCTTCGTGGAGACCAAACCAGACCAAGTTACAGGTCAGATCTGTGGACAGGCAATCCCGCTCGCAGTCAGAATGCCTGTTTTTCATTCCAGGCAGAGCAATGACGTATCCGTAGAAACAAGCAGGTGATAGACCCCCAACCAAAAAGTTACACCTTTAATAGTGCACCTTTTTTTAAGGCAGGGAGTTCCAGTGGCAGGGGCAGCAGTGGAGAAGGGTCCTGTCCCCCAGGTTTTGTGTTTAGTCCTGGTGAGGAGAGACAGAAGGCTGGCATAATTTCAGAGCGTTCAGACGCACCTAAGCAGAGTTTTTTTTCCTCCTCCACCATCATTGTCTTGTCACAAAGCACACTGATGATTGCCCAACCATAACAGTGTCTTGGGGGAAGCTTTTGTTCACAGTTGTTAGCTAGCTGCGCCGCCACAGCTGAATGACTGACAGAGTAATGTTTGCAGGCATTTGAATTGATCGGGTCTGTCTCTGTATTAGCTGTAAGCGCTCTATAATCACAAAAACTTATTCGGAAACTGTTCGGTAATTTTTCATGTTTTGTAACCAAATGGAGGGGAGGAGAAAGCTTAATGGCAAAATGTATTGAATCAGCTTCAGCTTAGAGCAGTCACTGAAGTAACTCATGTTGACAGTTTGAACCCCGCTCAGACTGGTTCACTCTATTGTTTTTGTGTGTCAGTCACCCCAGGGCAGCTGTGTTTACAGAAGTAACTTACCACCACAAGTATGGGGTGAATGGGTAAAGCACAAAATTGTAAAGCAGTTTTGAACATGGCTCTTTGGACAGGGGTCTAATGCAGGGGTCTTCAACGTTTTTCAGACCAGGGACCTCCAAACTGATGGAGCAGGGACCCCCTACTACATATATGACATACAATTGAGTTTTATATTAAATTGGGCCTAGTGTTGTGTGCAAACAGAGCTACTCTGTTATTGTTCATTCAATACCAGGGGGGTATTCTAGCAAAGTCACTTAACAAATCCAGGCTTATCCTAAAATCCTGAGCTGAAACTAGCTCCATCTCCAGCTTAAGCCTCAAGCCGTTCCATGACAGAAATAAGCCTGAGTGTGAGCAAAGCTAATTCAGGCCTGAAGTTTAAGCTGCACTTTGTGTGCGCTCGCGGTGACTCTGGGAAGGCCAGATCAACGGAGCAGCGACATCACGGAAAATGGGCTCAAAGTGTGACTTTTTTTTAATGATCTGATTAAACGAGAGAGGAGCCACAGCGCACATGGACAAGAGTTTGATATGGGACACTGAACTTTTCCGGTCATTCTGATCTGAAGAGCGAGAGGAAAGACACAACAGCCCTTTCCTCTCCTGTTCACTCCCCCTCCTCTCCCGGTCGTTCCGCAGGTAGAGAGGAGTCTGACTGCGGAGTGCAGAGCCTCGTTAATGCGCCCGGGGACTGAAGTTGCCTGACCACTTCCCGATGCTCAGTAGTACGTGCGGAGCTTAAGTTCCGCTGTGCGTAAAAGTGAAGCTGTAATAGAACTCTTCACATGTAGCCTAGAAGAAACGAAATCCGGGCCAGTGTGTTTGCAGTTTGACAGGGAGCGAGACACGAGAGAATGAAGAGAGAGAGAGACGTGATGAAGGAGCGAAAACCACTGAAAACCAGTTCATCCTCATTTTTCAAAAATGAAGAAATGTATATATATATTTTTTTTAAAAAAGTCTAATCAACCAAAGATTTCACGACCCCCACCTGCATTACCTCCGCGACCCCCTGTTGAAGACCTCTGGACTAATGTATTATATTTATTGTCCTGCCACAGTCTCTTATTTGTCTGTTGTGCTCCACAGATCACTTACACGTTACTGAGTGACAGCAGTGGGGACCATAGTCTGTTCCGTATGGACCCAGCTCTTGGAATCATCTACACAGAGACAGTGTTTGACCGAGAGGCCCGCAGCTCGTATCTGTTGGAGGTGCAGTCTGAGGATGGACAGGAGTCTGCACGGCCTGGGAAAAACAAACAGCCAAATTCAGGTACTTTTCAAGAGAAAGTGTGTTCAGGGTGAGTGTATGCACAGAGGGGTGAGGAGGTTACCGCTGTGATTAATATAATTACCCAGTTTGTTATCAAACATTAACACAAAATAGCTTAAATTAGCTTCAAGCCAGAAACCCCAAAATTACTACTATGATGTACAATCTGTGACTTCCAAAGTTATATTTTAAAGTGACCTCTACTAAAGCACAGTAGCTGAGCCATAAAAAGTAACATTGTTCTGTGCCCATAGGGCTGTAACTGAGGCTCTTCTCCCTCTGCTGTGTTTTAAGCAGACTGCACAAGCACACAATTACCACAATCATGTACCCGTCGGGGCTGACTTTTAGAATGACCAATTTATGTCATGACCGCTGCCTCTTGACATAAAATGGAGAAAGTTTCTTTACTTTTTTGTCTTTTTCCTATTTTCACCATTAAATATTTGGTCAGGTTAGTGTGTGTATGTCCCCTGCGTCTTCCCTCTGTGGCACCCTCTCACTTCCAGCCAAACTCATGTGTCCGCTGTGATGTATTTTGACGTGTATTCCAGAGCGGCTCTTTGCTAATGTTTGTGATGGAGATATTCGGGGTAAAGGGTGGTGTGCTGAGAAGCCTCTCTGTGGAGCTGTCAGGGCTGCTTAGCATTTGCAATGAGCCTTATCCAGGTTTTCTGTTACGCATCTCCACATCCAGAAGGGCTCATCTCCACTGCAAACATTACCTGCCTGCCTCACCCCTGGGATACAGCTCCAGCTCCAGCATCCTCTTTTATTGCAGTAGAACCAAATTAACATGTCACCTATGCACTTTGTGTGTAAGTCACTCCTCCCCAACTAAAGAAATAAACAGCATAATGAGGGAGCGAGATAAGACACAAGCACTTGTCATCTTATAAATATTTAACCTCCCAGTAGAGAGGTCCTTTATCTACTCACTGAAAAGAAAAAAAATCCCCCATTTAAAAGGTTCAGCCCTAATACTGTTATTCACTCATGAAAACAGCCTCGTTAAAACAATAAAACAATAATCTTTTTATAGAAATTTACTGCTCCTTGACTGTGAAAAATGTTTTGTGTGATTTTCTGTCACCAAACCATTTTCTGTGAGGTTAAGTGTCTCCTCTATGACAAACGTTAACAGTGGTGGAACGTAATGAAGTAAAAATAATAAAGTACTGTACTTAAAGGTGCATTGTGTAACTTTTTCTGGTGGAGGGTCCGTCACCTGCTTGTTTCTATGGATATGTCATTACTCTGGCTGAAATGTTCCACAGTATGACATTAAACAGCTCTGCCTTACATTTATTCAATTACAGGTGGTTTTATTGCTCAAAATTACCTATAAAAACATTCTGACTGTGAGTAGGGTCGCCTCTCCACAGATCTGACCTGTAACTTAGTCTGGTTTGGTCTCCATGAAAATAGAAAGGTTTAAGACCATACTGTGAAACATTTTAGGCAAAGCAATAACATCTCCATGGAGAAAAGCATTTGAAAGACCCTCCGCCAAAAATTTTACACTATACGCCTTTAATGCAATATACAGTCGATAAGTTTAATGCTACACAGTGGAACATTCCAAGCAAAACGGTAACATCTCCATGGAGACAATAGGTGGCAGACCCTCTACCAGAAAAGTTACAATGCCCCTTTGAGTGCTTCTTCCACCACGGGTAATAAATAGTAAAATCACTGAACAGATGGAAGCTATATACAGAAATGACGTGTGTTGTGAGTCTTGGCATTCTCGCTAATGTTTAATCTTACGCCATTTTGTCATTCCTGCAGACACAGCGTATGTGCGGATTTTCATCAGCGACGTCAACGACAACAAACCCGTCTTTGCACAGAGGTTGTACGAGGTTGGCGTAGACGAGGATGCGGATGTGGGCCTGACTGTTGTCACCGTTAGCGCTAATGATGAAGATGAAGGTACGATGAGATGAGGAGGCTGGTCCCACTGAGAATTTGAGTTGAGCTTCTCCTTAAAGGTCCTGTATTTACACTGTTATAATGTTGTTTCCTCATCACAAACAGGCCTGGAGTTGTGTTTTGTTTCATTCACACATGTTTAACACACAAATCCCGCTTATTTAGGCACAACTCGAGATATATTTTTGATGAGGTAACAATATTATAACATGGCTTAAAGCTCACAAGAGTCAGTTTTGCGTAATATAGGACCTTTGATTGGATTACACATTTTGTATAGTACCCAGACGTTCACATAATATTCATGTCTGCGTGTTTATGTTATTCCATTGCATCATTTTTAAGGCTCTAGAGAAATGTGCGGTAAATATTTCAGCTTGAGTGAGACTTTGAGCTTTGTTGCATGAGAGACCACAAGAGACTCACTAAAGCAAAAGAAAAAAGACATAAAAGCACAATAGGGGATCTTTACAACAGAGAAATCACTGTGTATTTAATGGCTGTATTTCAAAAAGGTACAAAAAATGTCTGGTTAAATAATACCTCCTGTTTTTGGATCGTTTTTATAATAGGTTCTTCTAGGCTTACTACACTGGTACAGGAACAGAAGGCTGTAAACACATGGGTACTACACCTCATTTCCTCCAAGACCCAAGCATTAGTAGGTTTTCATGTATTCCCCACTTGTTTTGATTACTTAATTAAATGGAAACTCTGTTCCTCATCTACTCCACTTTAATCAGATACTAATTAAAAAAAGTGCTGAAAAAACTAGAAAGTGTGCACAAGAACAAAAAGACAGCATGCTCCACTCCGGGAGTATTCTCCAGGGAGCGTTTTTTGAGCCTGAGAGAAGGAGGTGGATGTAGTTTAGCAAAGAGGAAGTCAAACCTTATCTCCTCTCTATGGAGACTGCTCAATCTGTTGGTTTAAAGGGCCCATATTGCACAAAACAGACTGTTGTGAGCTTTTAGCCATGTTATAATGTTGTTATCTGCTCAAAAACATACCTGGAGTTGTGTTTTGTTGCATTCACACATGTTTGAGTAATCCTGCATTACTAGTCTGTCTGCATCTCCAAAGCTCAAAATGCTCTGTTCTGCCTTATGATGTCACAAAGCGGTAGTTTTCAAGTTAACAGCTACATTTTACCTTTAGTTCAGTAGAGACTGGCAATTTCAAGGCTGAAATTACCCAAATTGTTCTAGTGAAGGTGTATAAGTTTAAAAACGTTTTTTATTTGAGAGAAGAACTCAGCCTAAATATGCAGTGCTTTTGTGTTAAACATGTGTGAATGAAACAAAACACAACTCCAGATATGTTTTTGATGACGAAACATAATAACATTGATCAGAAAATAGCCTAACATGAGCCCTTTAACTCTGGCAGAAGATAAGATGATGTCCTGCTATGTACAGTCCACACGTTCAATCACGCTTTAGCTCCGGAGTACCTCAGATCTCATGTAAATACACTAATCTGCACTATTAACACTAGGCAGGCTGACAAAGTGTTTCCTCACCTCCCACTGTGAACTGGCAGCTTACACCAGTCAAGCCCTGGGCGGAGGTTCTTAAACAAGACAGATTGATTGTGGCCTCTTCGGCACAAGAGCAACAGTATTGTAAGTTTAATATTGGGGGCTGGTGTTGTGCCACTGCTATCCATCATTAGCACTGCAGCCCACCCTAAGCTGCACCCCCGCTCCCATAAATACTTGATTAACGGACCCAAACAGGCCTGATAAAGGGATCTGAGACTGGGGCTGCACAGAGTCTGAGCTGCTGTTTTATTGGTTAAAGCCCGCCCACCTGCTGCGTGGGAGCATGTCAGTCTTTTTGGAATACATGTGCTACAGTGCATTACCGAGCACTGAGACGACTGCAGCTAAATCCAGCTCACTGCATCATTTAAAGGGCCCGTATTACACTATTTTCTATGTTATAATGTTGTTTTCTCATCACAAACATACATGGAGTTGTGCTTTGTTTCAGTCACACAAACCCTTTATATTTAGGCTGAGTTCAAACAGTCTCAAACAGAAAACAGTGCAGGAAGGAAGTGCTCCACTGTGTTTTTAAACTCCACAAACTTTCACTAAAATCATGTGGATAATTTAAACCCTGGAAGTACCCATCTCCACTGAATAACATTTCTAATTGAGGGTCCGCCACCTGCTTGTCTCCATGGAAATGTTATTGCTTTGTCTAGAATGTTCCACAGTACAGACAAGCAGATTACAGCAGTACGCTACATTACAGTTCAGATCTGTGGAGAGTCATCCCTATTCACAGAAGGAATTACTGCATTTTTGAGCATTAGAAACGCACATAATGAATAAATGCTAGATGGATATGTTTAAAGTCATACCAAGGAACATTCCAGGCAAAGCAATAACATCTCCATGGAGACAAGCAGATTACAGCAGTACGCTACATTACAGTTCAGATCTGTGGAGAGTCGTCCCTATTCACAGAAGGAATTTTGTATTTTTGAGCAATAGAAACACCCGTAATGCTAGATGGATATGTTTAAAGTCATACCAAGGAACATTCCAGGCAAAGCAATAACATCTTCATGGCGACAAGCAGAAAAGTTGCGCAGTGCACCTTTAACTATAAGGTAAAAGATAGCTGTCTTGAAATCTACCACTACATGAAATCAAAAGGTGGACCAGAGCATTTTGAGCTTTGGAGATGTAGAAAAACTAATAATAAAGTGTTACTCAAATATGTGTAAATGAAACAAAACACAACTACATGTACGTTTTTGAGGACATAACAACATTATAACATGGCTAAAACCTCACAAGAGTCTATTTTGTGTAATATGGGACCTTTAAGCTGCAAACAGGGAAACACAGCTCCGAGGGTCACTTAATGAGTATTGCTACAAAGAGAAATGTTTGCAAAAAAAATACGCCGCCTTAGCAAAAACCTGCGGGAGGAAGAATGAGTGATAAGCTGCCAAAATATTTCACTCTAAAAAGGGATTCAGGTGTAGAATGAAAATCAATGCAGGACTGAAACTTTTGCGGAAGTTTAAAAGAGGCTTACAGAACTTTCTTATTGGTTCTGGTTGGATGGGTTTCATAACCTTTAAAAGTCCTATATTATGCAAATTTGACTCTTGTGAGCTTTAAGCCATTTTATAATGTTGTTACCTCATCAAAAACATACCCAGAGTTGTGTTTTGTGCACATGTTATCACATGGTATCCTGTATTATTAGTCCATCCACATCTCCAAAGCTCAAAATGCTCTGTTCCACCTTGTGATGTCATGAAGCGGTATTTATCAAGAGCTACCGTTTGCTTTTAGTTCATGACATCACGAGGTGGAACAGGGTGTTTTCTTTTGAAAGAAGAACTCTAATATGCAGCGTTTGTGTGTTAAACATGTGTGAACGAAACAAAACACAACTCCAGGTCTGTTTGTGATGAGGAAACAACATTATAACATAGCACAGAAAATAGCATAAGATGGGCCTTTTAACTCACGCTATTGTCCTGAAATGATTAATCAATGCATTCAAAAACAATTGCTGTAAAAAACCCTGTGATTCTTTTAATTTATTTATAATTTCTCCCCTTCTCATGTATTCCCTCAAACCGATGCAGGAGCCAATGCCAAGCTGCGCTACCAGATAACGTCAGGAAACAAAGGTGGCGTTTTTGACATTGAGCCAGAAGTGGGCACCATTTTTATTGCACAAGCGTTGGATTACGAGCAGCAGAAACGCTACAAGCTCCTGGTCCTGGCCTCAGATGGAAAGTGGGAGGACTACGCAGCCGTGGTGGTGACGGTGGTTAATAAGAATGATGAAGCTCCAGTGTTTTCCATGAATGAGTATTACGGATCAGTCACAGAGGAGCTGGACGGATCACCTGTGTTTGTACTTCAGGTGAGAGGCTGAGATCATGCTGTTTCCTCCTGATGGTGTCCTCTAATGACTGTAATAGCTGTGTCATTACCCTTGCTGACTTCTGCTTCCTAAAATCAGGGGCGGTTACTTCTGTTGGGGAAGTAATGCTTAAAGGAGCACGGCGAAAGAGAATTTAATACTGTCAGATGGATATGTACCTTTTTTTAGAGTGGCTGCTTCAGTTCTGTTCATAGACTATATGAACTATATAATATTTAAGGGTGTAGTAATGTATGTAACTTTTTGGTTGGCTTTTCCATCACCTGCTTGTTTCTATGGATATGTCATTACTCTGCCTGGAATGTTCCACAGTATGACATTAAACAGCTCTACCGTAGATTTGATGCTCTAAACTTAATTTTGTTGTTTGACAATAAAAATCTTGAATCTGAATCTGAAAAAAGCTCTTTTCTCTGTAACTGCTGCAGTGATTCGTCATTTTGGTCTTAAAATGTTTGTATTAACCTACTCTACATTTATAATAATCTAATTCTTATTCCTGATATGAAACTCTACTTCAAATTCGCTCCTATAACTGCTACCCTCGTGAGCTTCATTTGACTGGAGTTGAACGCTGTGGGTGACGTCACACTCCCTTAGTCCACTTCTTAAAGATGCATTGTGTAACTTTTCTGGTAGAGGGTCTGTCAAATGCTATTCTCCGTGGAGATCTTATTGCTTTGTCTGGAATGTTTCACAGTATGGCATTAAACCTTTCTATCTTCATGGAGACCAAACCAGACCAAGTTACAGGTCAGATCTGTGGAGAAGCGACCCCACTCACAGTCAGAATGCCTGTTTTTTGAGGTATTTTTCACCAGCGTTCAGCTCCAGTCAAATGAAGGAGGAGCAAGCTTGAAGCAGAGTTTCATATCAGGAATAAGAATTTATTGAAGGACAAAATAATGAAATAAAACTCTAAAATGTAGAGTAGATTAATACAAACATTTTAAGACCAAAATGACGAATCACTACAGCAATTAGAGAGAAAATACATTTTTTCAGATTCAGATTCAAGATTTTTATCGTCAAACAACAAAATTACGTTTAGAGCATCAAACACTGCATAGTTTTGATGTTAGGTGTAATACAAAAGGTGCAAGAGCCCGTCCAATAATCCCAGTGTAAAAATACGCACAATAAAGATATTCAGTACAACATACACATATGTAAAAAACAGTAACAGTCTGAGCAGTAAATCAGAATCAGAATCAGAATCAGAAAAGCTTTTATTGCCATTGTCAATGAACACAATTCACAGACTAGGAACTTGCTTTGGTGATGAGGTGCAACATAGAACACTGAATAGTAATAATAATAATAATATAAAGTAGAGATATCACTATTAAAAAAAAAACAAGATAATAATAATAATAAAGTATCACTATTTAAAAATAAAGTAAGAGCATGCAGAAAAGATTAAGATATATAATAAAAAATATAAATAGTCTAGTATATACAGAAGCATCAGAACAACAGTGCAAACTGACAGTGCAAAAGTGCATCACCGGAACGTACAGTCAGATATGTGGAGTTTAATGTCGTTATGCAACAATGTCAAGTCCAGTTCAGTGTTATTGTGTTGGTGGGTGTGGTTATTGTCCATGGGAAGGGGGCAGTGATTTACCAGAACTCTGTCAGAACAGAAGAAGCTACTTACTGGACCAAAGTTTTAGAAGGGTTATGTTTTGCACTGTGTAAGTTTTCTAGTGGAAGGTACAGAGATGTTATTGCTTTGTCTGTAATCTGTCACTTTTATCTGTAGCAGCGGATTACTCTATTAGGTGAAGTTACAGATCAGGTCTGTGAAGAGGTGATCTTACTTAGTTAAATGCATGTGTTTGAGCTATATAAATATCTATAATTACTTAAACGCTATGTAGACATGTTAAATTCCATACTGTAGGGCCAGTTCCACACAATAATAACATTTTAATTGAGACAAGTAGGTAGTAGAGCCGTTACCAGAAATGTTACATATTCCATTTTAATTTGGCTATATTTCTTGCACAGTCATAGCTTGAAATATTATGAGATTATTTTTTGGAGTTTGCTGAAGAGACAGTGGTGATTTATTTTCTTTGGGGAAATTTAGCTAGAGAGAACGTCAGGGCTGCTCAAGGCCAGATGCAAGAAACCACCCTGATCAAAGCTCACTGCTTTAATTTCGCCGGTCAGGAAATAGAGCAAACACTTAAATAGGACTGTCGAAAAAATACAGAAGCAAAGAAGACCCAGGTGACAGCTGAAAGGAGATAAGAGGAAATTGTAATTTGGTTTTGACTGTGTGAATGAATATCCATTTTCTCAAGATGTGCGATTATCTGTGCAGGTGACGGCCACTGACCCTGACAAAGATGCAGACCAGGGGGCAATCCGCTACTCCATTCACGGCCAGGGAGCTGAGTCACATTTCATGATCAATGACCTGACGGGGGAGATGTACGCCCAACGCACCATGGACCGAGAAGAGCGTGCTGTGTGGCGCTTCGTCGTCATGGCGACAGATGAAGAAGGCGAGGGTCTTACGGGCTTCACTGATGTTATAATCAATGTTTGGGACATCAATGACAACGCGCCTGCCTTCTCCTGCGCTCCGGATAACTGCCACAGCAGCGTACCAGAGAATTCCCCTCCTGGAACATTTGTTGTCGAAATGACCGCTGTGGACCTTGACGATGCAGCAGTCGGACAAAATGCAATCTTGACATATAGGATTATTGAAAACGCTTATAATGCAAACAGTCTACAACTTTTCGCAATGGATTCAAGCACCGGTACTATATCAGTTTCAGCAGAGGGTTTAGATAGAGAAACAGTCGAAAGCCACCATTTGGTAGTAGAGGCCAGGGACGGTGGAGGTATGACGGGCACTGCCACCGCTACTGTAATGGTAACAGACATCAACGATCACATGCCCAAATTCAGAGAGGACTGGTGTGGTGCCCGCATACCTGAAAGTACTAGTGTTGATGCTTCAATTCTGGATCTGAGCGCCCTGGACCCTGACGCAGGCACTTACGGGCAGGTTGCTTTTAGTATAGTGGCTGGAGACCCCGAGCAGAAGTTCTACATGGTTAGCCACAGATTGGAGAAGACAGGGACGCTGAGGCTAAGGAAAGGTGTAGACTTTGAAAAGGCAGCAGATCAGAGATTCAATCTAACTATCAAAGTGGAGGATACTGACTTTTCAAGCTTCATTCACTGCGTGGTTCTAGTGGAAGACGAGAATGATAACAGTCCTGTTTTTGAGCCTGTTTCACACCTGCTCTCACCAATACGTGAGGATGTCGCAGTGGGCACTAGTGTTATTCAGGTTGTAGCTACTGACTCAGATTCAGGCCTGAATGGAGATATTTATTACACCATCCTCCCCAGATCCGACCCGTACGGACATTTTGCAGTCAACCGAGCTGGAGTGGTTACAGTGACTAGGCCACTGGATAGGGAGACGGCGGCGGGTTACGATCTTGTTGTCATGGCAACAGATAGGGGCACCCCAGGTTTGACTGGCAGTGCCACGGTCCACTTGCTGCTGCTGGACATGAATGACAACGGGCCAGAGCTGGAGGCAGCGTACGCGCCGGTTTTGTGGGAGAACAGCCCTGCTCCTCAAGTAGTCTGGCTCAACATCAGCACCAATCTGCTCTATGTTGTGGATCGTGATTCTCCAGAACACGGACCCCCCTTCTCCATCTCTTTGCCCTCACATTTCTCCACTGACTTCCACCTCCAAGACCATGGGAACAGTTCTGCTACGCTAACCGCCCTGCGCAGGTTTGACAGGGAAAGGCAGAGGGAGTTTCATTTGCCTGTCATTATGATTGACAGCGGCCGTCCTCCAATGACATCCACAAGCACACTCACCATCACTATTGGAGACCAGAATGATAACCCGCATCAGGCTGGGGAGAAAGATGTTTATGTGCACAGTCGCAAAGGTGAGTTGTTCATTTCATTTGGTTCCTTTTTTTTTTTCCTTATAAAGAATCAGCATGCAGGGTTTCAATATAGAGAAAAAAAACTACAGTATAAAGTTTCCTGTCTCATACCTTTGCTGTGTTGACTGGTATCTAATTGCATTCTCCCTTTAAGATTTGATTTCTTCATTTTTCTAGCTGTTTTTGTGCAATTGTGTATTTGGTTTGCTCAAAGGTGGGACGTTAACTCAAATCAAATGTGCATAAAATAAGTCTCAGCCTTTTCAGCAGGTCTCAAACCATAAAGAAAAGTACTTTTTACTTTTAAGTCCAGATCTAAAATGTAATGGGGTAGAAAAGTGCAAATACATGTTCTCAAGTATCCACTGTAAAAAAAATTACTTAAAGGTCCATTGTGTAACTGTTTGGTTGGGGGTCTGTCACCTGCTTGTTTCTATGGAGATGTCATTGCTCTGCCTGGAATGTTCCACAGTATGACTTTAAACAGCTCTAATTTACATTTATTCAATTACAAGTGGTTTTATAGTTCAAAAATACCTTGAAAAACAGACCTTCTCACTGTGAGTGGGGTTGCCTTTTCACAGATCTGGCCTGTAACTTGCTCTGGATTGGTCTCCATGACTATAAAAAGGTTTAATACCATACTGTGAAACATTCGAGACAAAGCAATAACATCTGCACGGAGAAAAGAATTTGACGGACCCTCCACCAGAAAAGTTACACAATGTACCTTTAAGTAAAGTACAGGTGAGTTGTGTCTTTCTTTCATTTCATTCTTTTTCCATATTTTTCCTTACAAAGAATCAGCATGCAGATTTTTCAATAAAGAGAAAAAAAACTACAGTTTAAAGTTTCCTGTCTCATACCTTTGCTGTGCTGGCTGGACTCTATAATTACGTTCTTCCTTTTTAGATGTAAATTCTTATTTTTTCTAGCTGTTTTTGTGCATTTGGTTTGCTCAAAGTTGGGACGTTAATTCAAATCAAATGTGCATAAAATAAGTCTCAGCCATTTCAGCTCGTCACAAATCATAAAGTACTTTTTACTTTTCAGTCCAGATCTAAAATGTAATGGAGTAGAAAGTACAGATACCTGCTCTCAAATGTAGTGAAGTAAAATTGTATGCAGTGTATAAGTATCCACTGCATAACATTTTTAGTGGAAGGTCCATCACCTGCTTGTCGCCATGGAAATGTTATTGCTTTGTCTAGAATGTTCCACAGTACAGATTAAACCTATTCATCACGAGGGAGACAAGCAGTTTACAGCACTACGCTACATTACAGTTCAGATCTGTGGAGAGTCGCCCCTATTCACAGAATGAATTCTTGTATTTTTGAGCAACAGAAACACCTGTGATGAATAAATACTAGACGGATATGTTTTAAGTCATACCAAGGAACATTCTAGGCAAAGCAGTAACATCTCCATGGAGACAAGTAGGTGGAATGTTCCACTCTCCACCAGAAAAGTTGTGCAGTGCACCTTCAAGTAAAGTACAGGTGAGTCGTGGCTTTCTTTCATTTCATTTTGTCCTTACAAAGAATCAGCATTCGGAATTTCAATATAGAGAAAAAACTACAGTATAAAGTTTCCTGTCTCATACCTTTGCTGTGTTGACTAGAATACATAATTGTGTTCCTCCTTTTTAGATTCTGAGAGTGTTTTGTTATGCTAATACTATTGTCAAATCCTCTCTCAGGCCTGCAGCGTTCTCCACTTGCCAGTCTTACGTGCCTAAACCCATTTGAACATCTTATTATGATAAAGATCCAGAGTCTTTTTATTTTTCCTGCCTCAAGGAAGTTAGTTAGACATGTTGACTTGTTAATGTTTAGATCACACACTCGGATACATGGCAGTTTTGGTAATTGTGGAAAACAGGCTCCCACTGATTGAACTTTCACATAGACATAAGACAATGGAATCTGTCTTTGCTGTAAAGTAGAGATGCACAATCCAGTTTTTTCAGTTTTGATACCGATTACACTACTATAACTTTAAGTAGGGTGACCAGATATTTAAAAATCAAAACTGCGACACATCCAGTTTGGGATGGTTGGTATAAATAAAACTGAGAAAAGAGTGTGTAACATTGTCTATTCGCACATTTTTTTTGTGTTACGGTCATTTTCAAGCACGGTTTTCTGTATTTTAGCTCAACAGATGACAATATATTCCCCTCTTTGCTGTTGGCCGGTATTAAATTGTTAAGAACAGGGACATCTGTGATATTTCTTGTATAAATATAAATGGTTTTGGATAAATATGCAGGGACACAGGGCTTCAAACTGGAACAGCCTCTAACTTTAAGTATCTGTCGTTATCCAATATCAATAAAGAGACAGAAAACAGCATTTATTTCCTTAAAACAAAAATAAAATATAACAAAACTGATCCAAATGTGTTATATAGCTGATATTATATAACTATTTAACTAAGAAACCACAGAACAACTTCGCATAAATAAAAGTTTCAACATTCTGTGTCAACTGTGACCAGTAAATAGACTTATTACATCAGTTTAAATGTCCAACCTGGATATCGACTGAACCGATATTTGGAAGGAAATCCTGCAGATTTTTCGGTATCAGTGCAGATATCTGACACCAGTATTGGATCGCACACTCGGCTACATGGTACTTTTCGCTCTGTGCACAATAACGCCCAGCAACCTCACTGTTAGCATCACTAATTCACTCATTTCTAATTGTATCCTTATTTTTTATGCCTCAAAATGAACGTTAGCGTTAGTTTTCAATTTATTTGTGCACTTTTTTTTAACATGTTGTCTTGTCTGCCACATCCACCCACTCACTGTTCAACGCTTCATCTTTAAATGTTTATTCATTTTAGCATAAATACACAGTTGGACAGGAAGTAGTGGTGCTAACAGTGTGGTTGCTGGGCATTGTTGTGCACAGAGCCTATTCACATTAAAGATAAAGCAGTGGACATGGAGCTGTGGGTGGATGTCACTGACAGCATGTTAAAAAGTACAAATAAAATGAAAACATCAGTGGAGGACAAAGAAAGAAAGAAAGAAAGAAAGATGGACGTTTGTGCCTCAATGCTAACGCTAATGCTAATTTCGAGGCATAATACATATTAAAACAATGCCACAAACTGAAGTATTTTAGATATAAAAATAACTGGGTAGTCGTTATTTATTTTGAATTTTAATAGGTTGCTTATTTTGTTTTACGATTTTAATAAAAGTGGCCGTTAGCTTTGAGATACAGCGAGCTAGTTAGCGTGCTGCGGTGGAAATCAGGCTCCCCCTGATTCATCCAGGCTAGCATTGTTTACCCATCTGCAGTACTCTGGCACTCCAGGTCGATAATAACATAATCCACGCAGAGATAGCCGCTCTTCCTTAAGCTCCCTGCCTTCTCAAGTGGAGCAGTGAGAGTCTATTCATTCCACCAGTGGGGCTCTACAGCTACGAGCATAATAAGTAGAACAGAACACAAGAATGCAAGATACAGAGAAGAGAGACCCAAAGATAACTGTGGGCATCAGCACATTCTGTCCAGACATAATCGATGTGTGTGTGTGTGTGTGTGTGTCTGTGTGTGTGTTTACCTTAAACAGGGAGGATGGCAAACGCGGCGCTGGGGAGGGTGTATGCCCCAGATCCGGATGACTGGGACAACAAGACCTACACACTGGAAGCGAGCGCGGCGAAGTAAGAGCTCCTTTGTTAAATACGTATGTGTTCTTTCTGTAAACATGCTGATCTTCAAATGTGCCGCCCAAGTACAAATGCTAAAGGAATACAGTAGAAGAAGCAATGCCACAGACTGGAATAAAGGAAATCAAACATATGTGAAGTCAGCAGCCGGGCTGGAAAGTGGAGGAAGAAGCACTCGGTTTTGTTACTGAAGTAAAAGTGTAGCTACAGGGGACAGTGAAAAATCTACTTAGGTAAAACTATTGAAGTACCTGTTTAAAAATGTGCTTAAAGGTTCCATATTAAAAAGGCAAAAACATACCTGGAGTAGTGTTTTGTTTCATTCACACCTGTCTGAGCATTCATTTATTATTAGTCTGTCTACATCTCCAAAGCTCAAAATGCTCTGTTCCACCTTGTGATGTCATGAAGCGGTAGTTGTTTTCAAGTCAGCAGCTCCTTTTACCTTTAGTTCAGTAGCGATGGGAAATTCCAGGGCTGAAATCATCCAAATGATTCTAGTGAAGGTGCATGGAGTCTAAAAACACAGTGGAGCACTTCCTGTATCACCACATGACATCACAAGGTGGAACAGGGTGTTTTTAGTTTGAGAGAAAAACAGGATTTGTCTGTTAAACGTGTGAATGAAACAAAACACAACTCCAGGTGTGTTTTTGATGAGGTAACAACATTTTAACATAGATCAGAAAATAGAGTAATGTGAACAAAAGTTAAAACGTAGCTGTTAACTTGGAAACTATCACTTCATGACATCACAAGGTGGAACAGAGCATTTTGAGTTTCGGAGCTCTAGACAGACTAATAATAAACAATTGCTCAAACACGTGTGAATGAAACAAAACACAACTCCAGGTATGTTTTTGATGAGGTAACAACATTATAACATGACTAAAAGCTCACAAGAGTCAATTTTGCGTAATATTGGACCTTTAAATATTGTACTTTTACTTTTGTACTTTGTTACCTTCCACCTCTGAGTCTCACACAAAGATATCACATTCTCACAGCCGCCTTCCTAACACGTACTCCTCAGTTTTAGATTAGATTCTGTGGTCTTTCTCAGGTCTCTTTGTGATTTGTCCTTTAATCACCGTGACTACTATTCCGGAAAATCTGATCAAAGTCAAACAAACTACGTAATCCGATTCCACCTGTACAATGTTGTTCAAATGAAAGCTCCTTACACAGCCGCAGCCAGCCCTCCTCTGTCAGGGGCCTCTGCAGCTGCTCAGCATTCACACCCTCCGGATCAGATTAGAAATACCAATTGAATATTTGTTTTATTCATCTCGCAAATTCAGACAGTTCCCATGACAACCATCAAGTTTGTGTGGCAGGCATTGTGTATTCCGATTGTGTTTTTTTTTTTCTTTTTGTGATCTTTTGATAATTGTATGCTCTCGCTGTTCTGGTTTAAAGGGGAATTGCGTAACATTTCTGGTGCATGGTACGCCAAGTGCTTGTGACATTTTCGATTTACCTTGAGTTTTCCACAGTACAGCTTTAAATGTATTTATCTTCATGGAGACAAGCAGGTGGCAATGGCATTACCAAGCCAAGCTACAGGTCAGATCTATGGAGAGGCAAGCTTACGCGTAGAGGAATGCATGTTTTACGAGGAAGATATTACAGTAAGTCCCTGTAATTAAAAACATACAAGATAGACGCAAAATTTACTCTTGTGACCTTTAAGCCATGTTATAATGTTGTTACCTCATCAAAAACATACCCAGAGTTGTGTTTTCTTTCATTCACACATTTAAATAATCCTTTATTATTAGTCTGTCTGCATCTCCAAAGCTCAAAATGCTCTGTTCCACCTTGTGATGTCATGACGCAGTAGTTTTCAAGTTAACAGCTACGTTTTACCTTTAGGTTTAGTAGATATTGGAAATTCAAGGGCTCAAATTATCCAAAACTTTCTAATGAAGTTGTATGGAGTTTAAAAACACAGTGGAGCACTTCCTGTATTACCACATGACATCACAACGTGGAACAGTGTTTGCTCAGCTTAAATATACAGGTTTATGCGTTAAACATGTGTGAATTAATCAAAACATAACTTGTGACATGGCGTGTTTGTGACATGGATAAGAAAACTGTGAAACATTCCAGACAAAGCAATAACATCTCCATGGCGACAAGCAGCAATCAGAAAAGTTACACATTGCACCTTTTAGCCCTTTTACTGTCTTCCAATTACATTCTTGTGATTTATCTGTTCGTGATTTCTCTGTCCTGGAGATTAGGAGCCACTTGTCTCAGCGTCGCACTGTAGCCGTCCACTTGTAGTTATCTCTTCTCTCCTTCTCCAGGTACTTCAGTTTGAACCAGAGCAGCGGGGACCTGACCCTGCGCCAGAACACTCCTGTGGGCAGCTACTGGCTCAGAGTCGGCGTGTCTGATGGTGTCTGGCCTGACGTGATGTCTGGGGTTAGAGTTCACATCAGGGAGCTGGAGGAAGCGGCTGTCCAGTCAGCTGCGTCACTGCAACTGTCAGGTACAACTTTCACATACACACAGACAATGGAAATTGTCAATGCTGTAAAGAAGAGATAAGAGATGCATCAATCCAGCTTTTTCAATTCCGAAACTATAGCTTTAAGTATTTGCCGTTCCCTGATCTCAACTGATACCAGTCCAGAGTCTGAACACAGCATTTATTTCCTTAAAACAAAAATAAAATGAGACGAAACTGATCGAAATGTGTTATATACTGTAGCTGTTATTTATCTCTAAAGAAACCACAGAAAAACTTTAGTAAATAATTGTTTTTTTATTTCTGTGTCATGTCCTTGGCTTATTCTTAAACTATTGTAAATATACACATTCTATGGACATTAAAAAAAAAAAAAATGAAACCACAGAACAACTTTGTATAAATAAAAGTTTGAACATAATGAGACTTTCTGGGCCGACTATGACCGATAAACAATGTTATAACATCAATTTATATGTCCAACCAGGATATCGACTGGACCGATTTTTGGAAGCCGATATCTGATTCCGCACATTTTTCAGTATCGGTGCCAGTATATCCGATACCAGTTTTGGAGCAGTGCATCCCTAGAAAATTTTGTTCATGGCCAATGTCGATACAATAGTTCCAGAGCAACGATATTTCTGGGCCGATATATAGATCATATAGATGATTTTGATTATTTTCCACAAATTCTGTTATTTAAATTTACTAGGAGATTTAAGACTGATAATAATATGCTCATTATCAGTGTAAATATCGGTCAAATTCATCGCCCAAACAATCGGTCTGTCTCCACTGTAAAGAGCAGAGGAATTCACTATTATTCAGATAATATGTATAAGACTGACAAGCAAAGCAAAGCTGCTTGAATGCAAGAATGGAGGTTTTGACCGCAGCCGCTACTTTTCCATTGGCCGTTATAGTGCGAGACAGTTCTCTGTGTCTTTGTTTAGTGTAGAGGAAAAGCATGTAGTCCTGGTTACCCAGTCTGTCACAGCAGATAAGACATCACATTCTGTACATATTTCTTGTAGTTATTTTTCAGCTCTGGTTCTTTGCACCTTTTCACCATTCCCCAGTCTGAAAGTCCATCACTCCTTTGACTGCACACTAAGCGTTTTGCAGGGACTGTGTCCATGTGTGAAGTCAAAGCGGCGCTGACATTTTGACCAGGCAGTTTAAACCATGTAATGGTTGTTTTTACAAAGTAATGAGATTTTCCTTTGCAGTTTCTTGACACAAAAGCTTCCTCGCTCTTCTTTGTTGTCACTGTTGTTGTTAAATTCCTTTATGAAGCTAATTTTGAAAGAGCCAGCTTCTGCCACAGGCATGGATAAATTGGTACTTTCTATTGAATGATTATCATCTTGTCAATCTAGTTAACACTAAAATAACAGGCTGTCACAAAGAGCCTTTTCTACTTGTGTTATTTAACATTACTAAGCATTGTTAAACAGGCAGTCCCACTGATGCCTGGTAATAGTTTCCTTATTCTTCCCGTTCCCCCACACTCTGAAGTTTATGTTGAGAGTGTTCATTTTTCTGTCAGTCTCACTGAGCAAATTGGAGTTATAAAGGTCAATTTGGAAGTGTCAGGTAAAGTCCTTGACATTTAAAAGCCATTTTGTGATCAGAGTCGAAGGCTATTAGAAATGCCTCTGTCTCAAAGTCATTACCATTTTTTGAGATTAAGGGGACTTCTGCGTGCATTCCTCTGTGCATATTATTGACAGGTGGGACCAAAATACGAGCAATATACAAAATCAGTAATACACGCACTGCTCTATTTTTAGTGAAAACAAAGAACACATTTACTTGACGTCATCGGCGCTCATTCAGTTAACAGATTATTTGAGAGAATTAGATCGATACAGAGAGATATTGGGTTTCCTCCGGCGTTAGAAAATGACTTGTGCCTTTGATCTTCACTGTAGTTGTCATTGATAAGTCCAGTTCTAACCACATGTTCCTCTGCTCTCTTTGTCTCCTGAAGGCATTACCGCCAGAGATTTTATCGACTCCCGTGTGGAGGGGAAGAGCAGACTGGAGATGTTCTGGGACTTCCTGTCTGAAACGCTGTCCGTCAAAGCTCCGAGCATCAACATTTTCAGTATTGCAGACAGAGGGGAGAAAATGGTGGACATTCATTTCTATGTGCTCACTGATCAGAGCTACGTTCACCCAGAGAAACTGCATGCTGTCCTGGCTGCCCATAAAAAAAAGGTACAAATTCCATCCAGTGTGTTAGATAGTGATCAATGCTCGTATATCTTCGGATACACTCAGGAGTGAGAGGGGAAGAGATAACAGAGCTTTTTATCTGGCCTCTTATTTCACACAGACTCCCCGTGTGAACTGACATTTTTTCTTGTCTGTTCCATTCATTTAGCCTTGTCGTGCTTAACTACCTGCTGTTGTGATTTACAAACAAGCTGTAAAACGCCCGGAAGGGGGAGAATATTATTTTTTCATCCAATTTTTTGTAATTTAATGGTTATCTTTTGCGTTTAGATAACCCCTGGCATGACTGTTACTCAGCATTTACTGGGGTTGTGTACATTTATTAGACACAGATGCCCAGTATTATGTATTACTAGATAGAGTCTGATATACGCTCAAGAAATAGAACGTGTTAAAGGTGCACTGTGTAACTTTTATGGTGGAGGCTCCTCTGTCTGCTTGTCTCCATGGCGATATTATTGATTTGATGGCATTAAACAAATACATCTTGCATTTATTCAATTATAGGAGTTTTTATTTCTTAAAACTAACACAAAAACATACATTCTTACCGTGAGCGGGCCCACGTCTCCACACATCTGACCTGTAACTTGACCTGGTGATGTGGCTGCTCGTCTCCATGGAGATAGTTAAATTAAATGCCACACTGCAGAGCATTCCAGGAAAAAACAGCATCTACATGGAGTCAAGCAGGTGGTGGACCCTCTACCAGAAAAGTTACACAGTGCAGCTTTAATATTGTCAGCTTTCATTAAAAACACGACACAAAATGGAGTTGCCAAGTGACACGTGCACTGACAGGTACTACAGTATACTACATTTTACTGCACAATGGCTTTTAAATATTGTATAATGGCAAAATAGGTCTTTTGAAAATACTGTTGAATAAAAAGTAAACACTTTTTTCTGACCTTGGTTAAGAGTAATTAATGGTACCCTTTCTCTTATTACCAGTAGAAGCTGCAGTTGTTGAAATATTAGTAACAAAGATTTCAAAGGACTCTGGACTTTTTAAAATCAGGATGTTTTCACTCGCACTGAAAAGCCTTTTTCAGCTGTTAAAGGATCCAGACTACACTATTTTCTGTTATAATGCTGTTTCCTCTTCACAAAAATATACCTGTTTAATTTATACATGTTTAAAACACAAACCCTGCACATTTAGGTTGAGTTCTCAAACTGAAAACACTATGTTCCACCTTAAACATGTGTGATCCACTGTGTTTTTAAACTCCATACACCTTCACTAGAATCATTTGGATCATTTCAGCCCTGGAATTGCAAATCTCTACTGAACTAAAGATAAAATGTCGCTGAAAACTACTACTTCATGACATCACAAGGTGGAAAAGAGCATTTTGAGCTTACTCAAACATGTGTGAATGAAACAAAACACAACTCCTGTTATGTTTTTGATGAGGTAACAGGATTATAATGTGACTTAAAGCTCACAAGAGTGAATTTTGTGTAATATAGGACCTTTAACAAAACACTTAGGTTGCATGATATGAGCAGAAATGTGGTTAAAATATGTTATTGGAAATGCTGCATGTATATTTGCATGTATATTTTGATGCAATAAGTTTTGTTAAGGGTCCTAAATGTTGAACTTGATCATTGAATCTGTGTTTTAACAATATTAAATTTAGCTGTAATGTCGACTGAAAATACTTTTTATGTATACAGAGCTTTTCTAAACACTCAAAAACGCTGTACAAAGAACACAATTAAAAACAGTACACTATCTCCATAACCTTTCCCCCTCTCCATCTTCTCCTCTCCTCCCCACAGCTGCAGTCTCTCCTGAGGGCGGGTGTGAGGCAGGTGCAGGTGGATGAGTGCGTTCATGTGGACTGCAGAGCTGCCAGTGGCTGCTCCACCGCCCTAACCGTCACTGACACCCCCACCATGCTCGACTCAGGTGCTCTGTCCCTGGTCTCACTCAGGGTGTCAACTACAGCTGTTTGTGGGTGCACTGCCAGGGAGAAGACTCACAGGCCCTGCTCCTCCTACCCCACCAACCCCTGCCTGAACGGGGGAGTCTGCGTCAACACCCAGAATGGATACAGGTGAGACACGCAAATACTCTAAATGCTACCCACAGATTTTATATTTTCCATCGACTCTGGCTCCGATTGACTTTACATTGAAAAACCGTCCCCCTTCTCTCTGTAACTGCTGCGTTGAACCTCGTCGTTTTGGTCTTAACCCTTCTTGGCCTAATGGCGACTTTAATACATTTTTCCTCCCCTGGATATTTTGCTTAACGGTGCACTGTGCTATTTATCTGGCGGAGGGTCCTCTACCGACTTGTCTCCATGGAGATGTGATTGCTTTGATTGGAATGTTCCATGGTATGACATTAAACATATCCATCTAGCACAGGGGTGTCCAAACTTTTTTCATCAAGGGCCACATATCTAAACACAGATAAAGCAGAGGGCCGATCGAGAGCCACAGACTGGTGCTCAGTGAATAATTGAATGTTATGCATGTTTAACACGTTAGAATGAGCGATCAGTCCTTTATTCATGCTAAGATCCTCAAAACCACACAATAAATACTAAATATTGTTTTATCAAGGTAGATTTTTAAAAAAAAACTTGCAGTCAAAAGTATTGCTCAAGGTAATTTGGGCCAATTCACCTGGAAGCCTGAGGGCCAAGAAAAATTTGTCTGAGGGCCACATTTGGCTCACGGGCCATAGTTTGGGCATGCCTGATCTAGCATTTATTCATTGCAGGTGTTTCTATGGCTCAAAAATACAACAATTCCTTCTGTGAATGGGGCGACTCTCCACAGATCTGACCTGTAATGTAGCGTAGTGCTGTAATCTGCTTATCGCCCTTGTGATAAATAGGTTTAATCTATACCGTGGAACATTCTAGACAAAGCAATAACATTTCCATGGAGACAAACAGGTGACAGACCCTCCTCTAGAAACATTACGCAGTGCACCTTTAATATTGCTATTAAAATGTTCAAATTAACCCGCTCTACTACATGATTTTTTTCACTTTTTTGATCTTAAATAAATTCCAATTCCTAATATGAAACTCCAAATTCGCCCCTTTAACCGCCAGCCTCAATGAGCTTCACTTGACTGGAGCTGAACAGTACGGGCGACGTCACACTCTCTTAGTCCACTTCTTTTACAGTCTACGTCGCTACTGCCTGGACCTATTTTTTATGCTGCAGCGCTCTTTTGAGGTCTTGTTAGAAAGTATCCCTCACCTGTAATTTGACCTAACTTGCTCTACCTGCAATCTGTTGTCGTCAGCTGAATATAGAGAGGCTGTTTTTTTTTTATGAGCTGGTATTGCTGCAGTGAAATTAATGTTCAACAAAGCATACATTTACATATATTTTAACAGAACAGGTGCTACAAGTGAGGTTTGCGAACAGTTAAGGCTACAAAACAAGTCTTAATTGCCTATATGTAGTTACTTGGATATATAGAGTATTTTTGTGAAAGGTGCGTGTTGGAAAATGGATCTTAAAGCAGACCTGTTATGCAAAATGGACTTTTCAGAGCTTTTAGCCACGTTATAGTTGTTTCCCCTTCTCATTTCCCCTCTCAAAGTTGTAAGAGTAATCTTTAATCACTTATTTTCAAGTCGCCATTTTGCAGATCAATCCCTGTTTTCACTGCCTTCGTTGTGTAATTTTATTTTCTTAATCAGCGGTACATGTAGGATTCGGCAGCGTTGCATAGTCATTTTGGTACAAATGAAAAAAAATCTTCTACTGCAACTATCCATAAAAGGTGCCCCAAATTCATGGCTCTTTACGGCGACGCCAGCTCCCATTGGGCTCCGCACTTTTCTAACGCAGATATAAGCGGACTTGTTTCTTTTATTAAGTTGTTTTATATGAATATTGAGATTTAAAAAGTCCAAATTATAACAATATAATGATCCACGGGTGTCGTAGATTATAACTATACAGCAGGCTCAAGCACAATATGTTTTATTTAAACAAACTTTACATTTGCATATTTAGAATAGCTTTGCAACATTGCCTCATTACTACAGATAATTACTTTGGGGCAGCTGCGAGTGAGACAGATTTCTTTTAGACTGCAGCTCTAGAGGCTGGTTTTCCTGGTTTGACCCGACACTTCAGCCTGACATTATTCCAGACGATTATTATGCCAATCCTCGTGCTGGGTATTTTTGGTTCGAGTGTTTTATTTCGTTGTTTATATTTATACTTTTTAAAATCTTTGATCCTTTCGTCTGTTGACCTGTTACATTTGCAGTGACACCTCTCCGGGGGTGTTCTGCCTGTATGTTTGTATGAAGGAATATTCTGGAGTTACCATGCCGACACAATGCCCACATTAGCAAACACAGTCAAGACAGTTTTAAGATACAAGAAAAATACACAAAATTGATTCAAACTGCACATTTTCAGGAGCCTGTGATTTGATTTTCTTCAAAATGGTGAGAATGACTAAATGAAAAACTGTCTTTTTTCATCTTGTGATTTTATGTGTGGGAGACTTTTTTTGACGGCACAAATCAGCTCACCTGTTGTAGTTCCAAATAAGTCTGTTCTTTCTGGTCAGACTGCGTTGAAGCAAAGCTCAGATTAAAGTCCAACTTGAGTAAAAAGAGCTTCAGACAGAGCAGAGCCTCCGGTTGAAGTCAGCTGCAAAGTATCAATACATGTTGTTATAGATTTTTATTGCTAGGAAAGTAGATTAACATCAGTAGAAGTGAATTATAAAAGTAGAAGTGAACAACAGCTATATGTACAAACATGCATTGTTCATTATGGAGCTCGGAGGTTTATTAAAAAAAAAAAAAAAGATCTGAAATGTTGTGTATTGTGAGGTATGCAAAATTTAAAATCGATACAGGAATACAAAGTATATTTTTACTACCCATTCATGTTTGTACAATTACATGAACCTTAGCTCTGTATAATTCGTTGTATTTCTTTTCGCTGCCTTGTATTTCTCAAAACATCTTGAATCAGAAATCGTTTGGAATCCCAACATGAAATATCTTTTAAAAACATGCTGCGCTAAGTCTTACCCAAGAGCCATGTTAATATTATATGGCGACAAAACCTGGACTTTTACTTAAAATCTGCAGTGTATCAATAGTCAAATCCACGGTTTATATCTTCAAATATCGTAGCCTTTGTGGTCGTCTATCACAGAGGAAACAGCACGGCGTTCATTTTAAGTACACGCTAATGCCCAGATTAAATAAATATAGGGCAGGGGGATTAGCAGAACTCTGGACCCCTTTATGTTCACAACTTCTCCAAATCTCCTTTAATGCCTTTTACATGAACATGCAACTCTGTCAAAGGCGGAGAGGGCAAAGAAAACGAAATACTCCTTTTCTTCTATTTGACTTTTATCTTTAAATTGTCTCTGCAGCTGCTGATGCTGGTGCTTCTGAGAGATCTCTTGTTGTATAAGAAGACTATCCGTCCTTCTATATGGGCTGCATGTTCTTATGTGAATTGCATTTCAACCACAAAGCGTCCTATATTTTGCCTCGTATTCTTTGTAGAGGAATCTTAACAGGCAACCCCCAGTCTGTAGCTGATCAGATATTGTCATTCAGAACGGGGAATGCATGGGTTTCTGCTCCTTGATTTTCTGCATTCTCAAGAGCCACATGAAAGGGCCAGCCAGACTCTGAGGTGATGTGTACTATAACATACACTGGGCTACACTCTCGCCTATGAGACCACTTTGCGTTGTACAGATCAGTATTCTTGACATGTGTGGCCCCTCTGCAGAATAAACAGAAAAAGGGAAGAAACAGCCCCTAACAGCCTGGGTACACACAGCTTTCTTCAACACTGCATGAAAATAGATGGCTTTGACATTATCGGAGGAGCCAGCCTGTCTCACGGCAGAGGAGAGGACAGAGCGAGATCAACCCCTATTTTCTGTACCCACCATAGCAGTGATTGAACGCGCGCCCTCTCATCACCAAACGCATCTCTTCCCTTTATGGCTTTTTTTTGGCGTGTTTTTATTAAAGCGGCCATATTATGCTGTTTTCTGATCTATGTTATTATAGTTGTGAGTTGTGTTTTGTTTCATTCACACACGTTTAACACATAAACCCTGCGTATTGAGGCTGAGTTCTTTTCTCAAACTGAAAACACACTGTTCCACCTTCTGATGTCATGTGGAAATACAGAAAGTGCTCCGCTGTGTTTTTAAACTCCACACACCTTCACTAGAATCATTTGGATAATTTCAACCCTGGAATTGCCAATCTCTGCTGAAACTAAACGTAGCTGTTAACTTGAGAACTACCACTGTGTGACATCACAAGGTGGAACAGAGCATTTTGAGCTTTGCATTTTGAGATGTAGACAGACTAATAATAAAAAAAAAAAAAACACACTACTCCAGATATGTTTTTGAGGAGGTAACAACATTATAACACAGGTAAAGCTCATGCAAAAAGAGTGAGTTTTGTGTAAAAGGGGCAACTCTCCACAGATCTGACTTGTAATGTTGTGTACTGCTGTAACCTGCTTGTCTCCCTCGTGATAAATAGGTTTGATCTATACTGTGGAACATTCTAGACAAAGCAATAACATTTCCATGGAGACAAACAGGTGGCAGACTCTCCACTAAAAACATTAGGCACCTTTAATATTGCTATTAAAATGTTCAAATTAACCTGCTCTACTACGACATGATCCTACTTTTGATTTCACTATTTTAACCTTAAATAAATTCCTACTTCTGATATGAAACTCAACTCCAAAGTCACCCCTATAACTGCTAGTCTTGATGAGCTTCACTTGACTGGAGCTGAACACTACGGGCGACGTCACAGTCCCTCAGTCCACTTCTTTATACAGTTTGGAGATGTGGACAGACTATTAATAAAGCGAGAATAAAACAAAACATAACTCCATGTACGTTCTTGAGGAAGTAACAACATTATAACACAACTAAAATTCAGTTTTGTGTAATACAGGATCTTTAATTTGTCCGCGTTTTTATTAATATTTACCATAGTGACCACATTCACAAACACGCCGCAGAGATGCATCGAAAATATTCATTTCCTTTTAATGTTTCTGCAAGAGCGACGATGGCGAACAATCAGTGTCTAATCAGAACAGATAGGCACAAGAAAAGCCAATTGCACAGATGTCAGCCAGACTGTGTAATACCTCCAGAATGAGAATGGGTCTGGTATGGGGGGCATGTGCAAAGTCCAGGAAATCAGCAGTGGTTCGGCGCATAGAAAAGTGAAAGAAATAGAATTAATTATCTCTTAACAAAAGAGATTGTGTGCTGTGTTGGAATAGTCTCCAGAGGGTTAGGTGCAGGCAGCTGTAATAGATAAAAACCAGATCAGAGAAGTGCTGTGCTCATGGTTAATTGATTTGAGGTACAATTGAATATTCAAGGATTTATGGTTCATGCTAACAATCGATTGATAAAAATGCCCTTGTTGCTGTCTGGTCTGTGGAGCAGTGAGCGTAAAGTGTAAATCAAAATCCTCACGCTCCAACAACTTTATAGGCTGGACTATGGACGAGGTTTGTTCTATTATGAGATCCGCCTCTTTACATAATCAAATAAAGCGTTATATGAATAGAACAGGTTGGCCTTTGTGGTTAAGTTGAAAGCAAAGACTGTATATTTAACCCACTAGTCGCCGCGTTCCCAATAGGAACTGAGCATGGGCGTGCTTCCGGCTCCATCAACTCTGGCTCCAATTGACTTTACATTAAATTGTCACCTCTCTCTCTGTGTTTTCATTTCGCTGTTTTGTCTGTAAATAAATTCCTATTCCTAATAAGGAACTCAGCTCCAAATTCGCTCCTATTGATACGTTGCAGTGGCATCACGCTGGGGGTGTTCTGCATGCATGCATATGGCTCAAGAAACTCAAGAAAAAATACAAAATGGATTTAAACAACATGTTTGAGGAGTCTGTGATCAATACGAGCATTCATGGTTTGATTTTCTATAAAAAAGGTGAAAGTGGCAAACTGAAAAACTGTTGGCTAATGTTAGCTAGCTTGTGACTGTAATGTTATTTGAGAGGGACTTGTTTAAGAGCACAAATCATCTGACCTGTTGTAGTTCCATATGTCAGTTCTTTCTGGTCAGATTGTGTTAAAACAAAGCTCAGATTAAAGTCTAACAGAGCCTCAGACAGAGCATGCCTCTAGTTAGCTTCACACCCCCAGGGAATGTTGATGACATCAGCTGGAAAATATCAGTAACTGCTAGCCTCGGTGAGCTTCATTTGACTGGAGCCGAACACTGTGGTTGACGCTCCCGTAGTCCTCTTCTTTATACAGTGTATGAAAGTGAAACGTACTAGAAAATCAGTGCACACATGGTACATTTTCAAAGCTTTTTAGCATAATCGTAATTTTGCTTTCAATTAATCAACATTAAAATATGGTTTCTCATTAAATTAGATCATGGCATTTGCATACATTAGTAGTCTCCCTAATAAACTCCATTAAAATAAATAAAAGCATCATATATTTCCCTTACAGTCTTATTCCGTATAAGATCTGCATTTTATTTTTATGAGCTGAAACTAAGGAAATAATCACATTTTTAAGTATTTAAGTGCATTATAAGGTATTTCAAATCTTTCTGCCTCTCAAATAATGTGGTTTGAATTGACAGGAAGGGCATCTGGGGTAAAATCCACCACACGCACGGTAGCAAGTGGCTCTGGAGTGGTTTTATAGCGCAAAAAATACTTTGAAAAGTGGTGTTATACTGAAAAAATACCTAGGAAAAACAGGCATTCTGACTGTGAGCAGGGCTGCTTCTCAGATAATGTAGTTTGAATTGACAGGAACGGCATCTGGTTTAAAATTCACACCACACACTTTAGCAAGTGGCTCTGGAGTGGTTTTATAGCGCAAAAATACCTTGAAAAGTGGTTTTATACTGCAAAAACACCTAGAAAAACTGGCATTCTGACTGTGAGCAGGGCTGCTTCTCGAAAAATAATGTGGTTTGAATTGACAGGAAGGGCACCTGGTTTAAAATCCACCATACACACTGCAGCGAACTTATGAATATTAATGAATGAATTTAAGTGCATTATTGGATTATTGAGCTGCTTCACCTAGACCAGACCTGAATCCTTTTGCTTGACATTAAATTTTTCAACTGACTGCCACAATGAATCCTAATTAACCTCTTCGTCTTTTATGCTACAAAATTATCAAAAAATAATGTTGTATTATTTTAAAATAATGTTGTATTCACAGTTCCAGAATCCACCTTCAAGTATTTGTGGTTTGACTACTTTAATCTCTAAAAAATGTTGGATTTTAAAGGTTTTTATTAAGCAAAATTGACTGTTGTAAGATTTAAGAGCTGTTATTTAAGAGATGTTTCCTTCTCAAAAACATATCTGGGCTTGTGTTTTGTTTCATTCACACATGTTTGAGTAAAGCTGCATTATTATCTATATATCCAAAGCTCAAAATGCTCTGTTACACCTTGTGATGTCATGAAGTGGTAGTTTTCAAGTTAACAGCAACTTTTTACCTTTAGTTCAGCAGAAATTGGCAATTCCAGGGCTGAAATGATCCAAATGATTCTAGTAAAGGTGTGTGAACATGACATCACGGGGTGGAACAGAGTGTTTTCAGTTTGGTTTGAGAAAAGAACACAGAATATGCAGGGTTTGTATGTTTAAACATGTGCGAATGAAACAAAACTCAACTCCAAGTGTGTTTGTGATGAGCATTTTAACGTAGATCAGAAAACGGCGTAATATGGGCCCTTTAAACCCTAAAAAATCCCAAACTTGTCAAGTAGAAGTCCCCTTGTCCAGACATTGGACAGTGAAACATTTTTGGCGCCGAAACAAAAACAGAGCTGACACTATCTTTCACTTATACGTCTTTTTTCCCCTCTCCTTTTCTTATTCCTTTGCCACAGGTGCCAGTGCCCCCCGCAGCTGGAGGGCCCGGACTGTCAGCAGACAAGACTTAGTTTCCTTGGCAACGGCTATGCCTGGTTTCCCCCTATAAGGCCATGCTTTGATAGCCATCTTTCACTGGAGTTCATGACAGAAGAGGATGACGGACTGCTGCTCTATTCAGGCCCGCTGGCGACGCTGATGCCTGGAGACCGTGAGGATTACATGGCCATAGGTAACACACAAACTTCAGGTTAATTAGAACGAGCTCCAGACTTGAAAATTAATGTGATAAGTTTAATTTGCGGAGAGGAGATAATGAAATTTATGGAGAAATAGTGTTGTGTCGTGTGCGTTTGATTCATGGAGCTTAAAGGTGCACTGCGTAACTTTTCTGGTAGAGGGAATGTTCCACAGTACTGTATTAAAGGTCCTATATTAAGCAAAATTGACTCTTGTGAGCTTTAAGCCATTTTGTAATGCTGTTATCTCCTCAAAAATGTACTGTACCTTGAGTTGTGTTTTGATTCATTCTGATTAACCCTGAATAAAATGTTCTGTTCCACGTTGTGATGTCATGTAGTGGTAGTTTTCAAGTTAACAGCGAGCTTTTACCTTTAATTCAGTAGAGATCGGCAATTCCAGTGCTGAAATTATCCAAATGATTCTAGTGAAGGTGTGTGGAGTTTAAAAACACAGTGGAGCACTCCCTGTATTACCACATGACATCACAAGGTGGAATAGAGAGAAGAACGCAGGGTTTGTGTGTTAAACTATGAATGAAACAATATGGGCCCTTTAAACTTGTCTGTTTTGCATTTATTCCATTACATATGTTTTTATTTCTTAAAAAACATTGAAAAACAGGCATTCTTACATAGACTGAGACGCCTCTCCATAGATCTGACCTGTATCTAGACCTAGTTTAATTCCTGCTTATTCATGGGGATAGTTTAATGCTTCAGAGTGGAACATTCCAGACAAAGCAATAACATCACATGGAGATAAGCATAAGAAAAGTTACACAGTGCAACTTTAAAATGGCTCTTCAGTGGACAGACTTGGAAATTAATGTGTTAAGTTTAATTAGCGGAGAGAAGATATTGAAATTTATGGAGAAATAGTGTTACGTCATGTGCGTTTTATTCATGGAGCTTAAAGGTGTACTGTGTAACTTTTCTGGTAGAGGGTCCACCACCTGCTTGTCTCCATGGAGAGGTGATTGTTTTGGCTGGAATGTTACACAGTGCTGGATTAAACTTGTCTGTTTTGCTTTTATTCCATTACAGAGCAAAGCAATAACAGTTCCATGGAGACAAGCAGTTGACGGATCCTCCAGAAAAGTTACACAATGCACCTTTAAACTAATGGGAAGAACTTAAAGTACCTTAGACTTTTACAAGCTGGTAGAGTACTGCATAATTCATACTTGTATTCCCCTCAGTGGATGAATGTAAAAGTAGTAAAGTACTGTACTTAAGCAAAAAAAAAAAATCTAGATATCTATACTTTACTTAAAGGTGCACTGTGCAACTTCTCACCTGCTTTTCTCCATGGAGACGCTATTGCTTTGTCTGGAATGTTCCATGGTATGACATTAAACACATTTATCTTGCATTTTTTTTCCATTATGGGGGTTTCGATTGAAAAATACAATAATTCAATTACCAAATACAATTGCCTCTCCACAGATCTGACTTGTAATGTGACCTGTAGTTGTCCCTTGAGATAGATAGGTTTAATCTATACTGTGGAACATTCTAGAGAACGCAATAACATCTCCATGGAGACAAGCAGGTATCAGACCCTCCATGTTTTTCATGTGATACTTTTACTGTTACTTGAGTATTTTTTTGCTCCAGTATCTGTACTTTTACTTAAAATTGCACCATGTAACTTCTAACATGGAGCGTCTGCAACTTGCTTGCTTGTTCTCCATGACAGTTAATTAGTCATTTCTTTTCCTGGAATGTTCCACAATATGGCATTAAACATATCTCCCTTGCATTTGTTCAATCATAGGTGTTTTATAGCTCAAAAATATCTATCTAAAAATGTGAAAATCTCCATAGATCTGACCATTAACCTGTCTCGATTGTGGTTACCAAGTTTATTTCCATTCTTAGGTAAAACAGTAATATCTCCATGGAGACAAGCAGGTGGCGGACCCTCCACTAGAATACTTACACAATGCACCTTGTAGTAACAAAATCAAGTACTTTTTCCACCACTGATTCCCCCATTGCCTGGCTAGCTATTCTATTACTCACTGTTTACAAAGAATAGTCTGGTACCACTTTTTAAACACAGAACTGGATCACAGTGACATAGTTTCGACTCCACATGCTAATGAGCTGACATAAACTAATTAGAACAGGCTGCTACACTAACGAACCCACTGCTTTTGGAATGAAGATGATTTATTCTTACAACCCATGCCTACTTTACTCGTGCCACGATACAAACATCAGGTACCCCAGTTTAAAACGTATGAACTTTGATAGATAACCGCAATTATAAATCTGGAACGACATTAGTTTCAGGTGCTTAAAGGGCCAATATTACGCAAAATTGACTCTTGTGAGCTTTAAGCCGTGTTATAGTGTTGTTAGCTCATCAGAAACATACCTGGAGTTGTGTTTTGTTTCATTCACACGTTTGCGTAATCCTGCATTATTGGTCTGTCTGCATCTCCAAAGCTCGAAATGCTCTGTTCCACCTTGTGATGTCATGTGGTAGTTTTCATGTTAGCAGCTCCTTTTACCTTTAGTTCAGTAGAGATTAAGTGAAATGATCCTAATGATTCTAGTGAAGGTGTATGGAGGTTAAAAACACAGTGGAGCACTTCCTGTATTACCGCAGAACTCGGCCTAAACATGCAGAATTTGTGAGTTAAACATGTGAATGAAACAAAACAAAACCCCAGGTCTGTTTTTCATGAGGAAACAAAATTATAACATAGATCAGAAAATGGCGTAATATGGGCCCTTTAAAGGTGCTTTGTGTATTTTTTTTCTAATGGAGGGTCCAGCAAATTGTTTTCTCAGTGGAGATGTTATTGTTTTGTCCAGAATGTTCCAGTATGGTATTAAACCTTTCTATCTTCAAATCAGACCAAGTTACAGGTCAGATCTGTGGAGAGGCAACCCCGCTCACAGTCAGAATGGCTGTTTTTCTAGGTATTTTTGAGCTATAAAACCACCTGTAGTTTCATAAATGTAAGGCAGAGCTGTTTAATGTCACACTGTGGAACATTCCAGAGCAATGACATATCCATAGAAACAACTAGGTGACAGACCCCCAACCAAAAAGTTACACAGTGCACCTTTAAGCAGTTGTTTACCCACAATTTGTCCTTTGTAAAAATATATCTTGAGTACTGATGAAAAAAACCAGGACAGAAGCAAACATCAACTGATCTTTACTCACTAGATGCAAATGGACTCCCCAGTCGAGTCCAGTGATCGAAGTCTCTTATCCAGACTCATTATAGAAAACGCACTGCCTTCTCCTTTAGAAATATGCTTTTGATTCGTCAACCGCACAATTTTAATGAGAGATGATTGGACTTTGTTTGGTACTATTGACGAGCTTTAATTACAAGTAAATTATCTACATAGAAACAAGAATAGCCACTGGTATTGGCTGGAAGACGTATTGTTCTGGTGTGTATTAAAGGGCCGATATATTTTCTGATCTATGTTAAAATGTTGTTTCCTTTTCAAAAACATACCTGGAGTTTTGTTTTGTTTCGTTCACGCATGTTTAACAGTTCTTCTCTCAAACTGAAAACACTCTGTTCCACCTTGTGATGTCATGTGGTAATACAGGAAGAGCTCCACTGTATTTTTAAACGCCGTACACCTTCACTAGAAAAATTTGGACAATTTCAGCCCTGGAATTGCCACTCTCCACGAAAAAGAAGTTTACTTGAAGACTACCACTATATGACATCACAAGGTGGAACAGAGCATTTTGAGCTTTGGAGACGCACAACCCCATGCATGTTTTTGAGGAGTTAACAGTATTATAACAAGTCTCACACAAAGCTCACAAGAGTATAGGACCTTCAATAAAATATGTTGTTTTCTTAGATAATAGCTACTTGGAGAAACATCAGTAAAACCACTTTATAACGAACTTTATACATTAACTTATTCATGTACAGGCTTGCATAAGGACATGTATTCAAAGAGACAAAGACAGAAGCTGCATTGTCTTCATCAAGGACATCTACTATAACAATAAAAATGGAAACTATAGAATAAATTCATTGTACAAGCTCTTACGTTCAAGGAAGTGGACTAATGCACAGGTATAGAAGCACAGAGCCTCCCTGTTTATTCAACCAATTTCTGCATTAAAGGAGCTCTGTGTAACATTTCTAGTACATGGTTTCTCTCCATGGAGGTGTTATTGCTTTGTCTAGAATGTTCCACAGTATAGATTAAAACTGTTTATCACAAGAGAGACGAGCAGGTTGCAGCACTACGCTACATTACAAGTCAGATCTGTGGAGAGTAAGAGCAAAAGAAACACCAGTAATGACTAAATGCTAGATGGATATGTTTAATGTTATACCATGGAACATTCAAGGCAAAGCAATAACATCTCCACGGAGACAAGTAGGTGCGGACACTCCAGCAGAAAAATTGCGCAATGCACTTTTAACATTTGAACTCAGCAGAATGTTGTTACCTCATCAAAAATATACCCAGAGTTTTGTTTTGTTTCATTCACACATTTATTGTTAGTCTCTCTACATCTCCAAAGCTCGAAATGCTCTGTTCCACCTAGTGATGTCATGTGGTAGTTTCATGTTAACAGCTCCTTTGAACTTGCTGAAATCATCCAAATGATTCTAGTGAAGGTGTGTGGAGTTCAAAAACACAGTGGAGCACTTCCTGTATTACCACATGACATCACAAGGTGGAACATGAGGGAATAACTCAGTCTAAACATGCAGGGTCTGTGTGTAAAACATGTGTGAATGAAACAAAAAAATAAAAATAAAATAGCATAATAAGAAAATAGCATAATATAAACCCTTTAAAGCTGCATTATGTAATGTTTCTGGTGGAAGTTCCATCAATTTTTATCTCTATGGAGGTGTTATTGTTTTGTCTGGAATATTCCACAGTATGGTATTAAACCTTTCTATCCTCATGGAGACCAAACCAGGCCAGGTTACAGGTCAGATCTGTGGAGAGGCGACCCCACTCACAGTCAGAATGCCTGTTTTCGTAGGTATTTTTGAGCTATAAAACCACCTGTAATTGAATAAATGTAAAGTAGAGCTGTTTAATGTCACACTGTGGAACATTCCAAGCAGATTAATGACATATCCATAGAAACAAGCAGGTGACGGACCTCCAAACAGAAAGTTACATGCGCTGTCAAAACCCATACAGAACAGATTCAACCATTAATTTATTTCTATTAGTGCAAAAGTATAGAAATTTCGCCTTGCTGTTTATTCAATCCATTTCTGTATTAACATTTAAACTCGGTATAATTTGGCAAACATATTTTCCCATTAACTCTTCGCAGTGTTTATTTATCTTGTTTAAAAATCTTATCAGTTTGTTTGCTTCCATAACCAAAATATTAAAGGTGATTCTCCGTGGGGCTCACCTCATTTCCAAATAACAGCTTTCTCATTAGGAGTAATTCACAGACCTTGCAGTAATTTGGATGTTGTTTTTCAGAGCTAATTGCCGGGTCACCCACCCTGAAAATCAATCATGGCTCTGGAACTCTGGTTCTCCAATTAACAAAAAACGTGGCAGACAGAAGGTGGCACCGCCTCGACGTCAGGAGCAACAGTAAAGTAAGTTATCCAAATATAACCTATTTAATATTTGTGACTGACTGATCTTTAGTCTGGTTTAGACTCTCTATTCACAGAAGGAATAATTGTATTTTTGAGCAATAGAAACACCCGTAATGAATACATGAATAAATGATAGATGTATACGTTTAATGTCATATACCCATAGACTGTAAATATATATAAAAATGGGCATAGGTAACCCGCTAGCTGCCACATTCCAAATAGAAAATGAACAAGGGGGCACTTCTGGCTCCTTCTGATCCTGGAAATTGAAATTGCTGAAAAATTTTGGTTTTAAAATGTTCCTGTTCCTGGGGTTTTTATTTCGCCATTTTGCCCGTTAATGAATTCCTATTCCTAATATGGAACTCGGCTTCAAATTCTCCCCTGTAACAGCTAGCCTTGTGAGCTTCATTTGACTGGAGCCGAACGCCGTGGGTGACGTCGCGTTCACTTAGTCCACTTGTTTATACAGTTAAAAGCACAGCAAAGCAACAACATATCCATGAAACAAGTGTTTCCACCAGAAAAGCTGAGCGGTCGTATATAATTTTACTTCAAGTTGAATCTACTCAAAAGTAAAATGTTATTCAAGGTGCACTGCGGAACTTTTCTGGTGTCTGGTCCGCGAGCTGCTTGTCTCCATGAAACAACATACTGTATAAACATACCCACCTAGCATTTATTCATTACAGGTGTTTCTATTGCTCAAAAATACAATAATTCCTTCTGTGAATAGGGGTGACACTCCACAGATCTGAATTGTAATGTAGTGTAGAATGAGAAAAGCAGGTGGCAGACCCTCCACTGTGCTGTACCGTAGTTAAAGATGCATTGTGTAACTTTTCTGGTGGAGGGTCCATTAAACGCTTTTCTCCATGGACATGTTATTGCTTTGTCTGGAATGTTTCACAGTATGGCATTAAACCTTTCTATCTTCATGGTGCAGTAACATTTCCATGGAGACAAGCGGCGTAACTAGAAATGTTACGCAATTTGAATTATTTTTAACTTGCTTAGATTTTGCTATTTGCGGTATAGAAGCGCACAGAATCGAATGACTTTTATTTTTTTCTTTCCCATTTTAAGGAAGTTCGCTTCACCCTTGATCGATGTTCCAGTGCGATCGTCATGGAGACCGAAGGCGTGGACTCATGGGCGATGACAGAGGACCGCTCATCGTGCGAAATCCGAGGGGTGACACCCAACAGAGACAAGTGAGATCAATAATTAACTAACAAAGCGTCTGAAATCCAAAGGGAAAAGCTCCAAATCCCCCACAAATAAAACCGACCCCGCCAGGTTGTGTACTGTGCATTTACAATTTATGAAACCATTGTCACACACTGCAAAAAGGAAAATCTAGCCAAGGTAAAGGTGCACTGCGTAACTTTCCAGGTTGGGGGTCTGTAATGTTCCACAATATGGTATTATATAGGATGCATTTATTCAATTATGGGTGTTTTTATTGCTCAAAAATACCTTTAAAAACATGCATTCTTATCATGAGTGGGGTCACCTTTTCACAGATCTCACATGTAAACTGGCCTATGTATTGATTTCTATGGAGACTGAAAAGCTTAACGCCATACTCTGGAATATTAGAGGTAAAGCAATAGCCTCTACACAGATCTGACGTGTTGTTTGGTCTGATTTGGTCTCCATGAAGATAGAAAGGTTTAATACCATACTGTGAAACATTCCAGACAAAACAATAACATCTCCATGGAGAAAAGCATTCGACAGGCCCTTTACCTGAAAAGTTACACAGTGCACCTTTAGAATTACTTAAATTAAGAACGTTTAAGTACATTTCAGTTGGTAAGGAAAGTGATCTACCAATAGACTCTTTGTGCTTTAAAAGTGCATTGCGTAACTTCTGTAGCGGAGGGTCTGTCAAATACTTTTCTCCATGGAGATGTTGGAGATTGCTTTGTCTGGAATGTTCCACAGTACGGTATTAAACCTTTCTATCATCATGGAGACCAAACCAGACCAATTCACAGGTCAGCTCTGTGGAGAGGCGACCCCGCTCACAGTCAGAATGCCTGTTTTTCGAGGTATTTTTGAGCTATAAAACCACCTGTAATTGAATAAATGTAAAGATCCAATCCAAAGGGAACAAATAAAGCCGACACCACCAGGTTGTGTACTGTGCATTTACGATTTATGAAACCATTAAAATCCTTGGAACATTTTTCTGTGGTGGTATTCAGATTATCCGAAGGCTGACTTCTGCAATGACTGTAATGATTTTTTAAAAGAAAATGTTCTGTCATACAAAGAATTCTCCTCATTCCCTTGTGTCAGAAGTTAACCCAATCTTATCTCAGCTTCATCATCAGCGGCAGAAGAGGCCCTTCAGCTCTATCTGCCCATACAGTCTATGCACACTAGAAGAGTAAAGCGGCTGCTCATCTCTTCTATGTGCAATCGGACGTTAAAGGTGACATTTAAATACTGTTTAATCTGAGTCACATTGGTTCTAATGCTGCAGGTTTGGCAATTTAACTTTACATGGCCCATATTGTGCTGTTTTCTCATCAAAAACGTACCTGGAGTTGTTTTGTTTCATTCACAAATCCTGCATATTTAGACTAGTAGTTCTTTTCTTAAAAACAGAAAACACTCCTTTCCACCTTGTGATGTCATGTGGTAATACAGGAAGTGCTCCCCTGTGTTTTTAAACTCCATACATCTTCACTAGAATCATTTGGATAATTTCAGCTCTACAACTGCCAGTATTGAACAAAAAATGTAGTATTTCATTTGAAACTACCACTACATGACATCATAAGGTGGAACAGAGCATTTTGAGCTCTAGTAATGTAGACAGACTAATAATAAAGGATTACTCAAACGTGTGATTAAAATAAAACACAGCTTGGTATGTTTCTGATGAGGTAACAACATTATATACATGGCTTTAAGCTCACATTTTGCAAACATAGGACCTTTAAATTAAATTACAACTACACAAACCCTTAACAGTAAAACACAAAAAGTACAAAAATCACTAACTGCCTGTTCTGCTATTACATTTAATCCTATGAAATAATTATATTTAACTGTATAATTTTATTTTATTTTTCAAAATTAACTTCATTCTGTTATTTTGAATACTTAGAGATACAATATGTAACTTTTCTTGAGAGGCAAAAGGAGAAATTCAATTTGTCAACCAGACAAAAGTTTATTTTGGTTTATTCCACCAGCATTCTGAGCAGAACTGAAGAAGCAGCTTGGATGAGCTGCGAAATGTATTCGACCAAAATAAACTTTTGTCCAGTAGACAAGTTGAATTTCTCCTTTGCAATGGATTCTACCTGGAAGACTGAGGGATTTTACACACATTTTCTGGAGAGGATACGCAACCTGTTTGTCTCCATGGAGATGTTAATGCTTTGATTTAAATTTTCCACAGTGCAGCACTAAAATCTGTCTTGCATTTATTCATCTACAAATGCTATTTACTGCTCAAAAAGATGTTAAAAAACATTCATTCTTACTGTGAATGGGGTCGTCTCTCCACAAATCTAACCTGTAATTGGGCTTGCAAATCTCCATGGAGATTCTTAAAGGTGCACTGTGTAATTTCTCTGGTGGAGGGTCCATCAAATGCTTTTCTCCATGGAGCTCTTATTATTGCATTGTCTGAAATGTTCCACAGTATGGTATTAAACCTTTCTATATTAATGGAAACCAAATCAGACCAAGTTACAGGTCAGATCTGTGGAGAGGCAACTCCGCTCACAGTCAGAATGCCTGTTTTTCAAGGTATTTTTGAGCAATAAAACCACCTGTAATTGAGTAAATGTAAAGCAGATCTGTTTAACGTCACACTGTGGAACATTCGAAGCAGAGAAATGAATGACATACCCATAGAAACAAGCAGGTGACGTTACCCCAACCCAAAAAGTTACACAGTGCCTCTTTAATGTTACTTCTTGTGTCGGGGGGGTTTGTCTGCACTACAGTAACAGATTCTCCTCACATTCATAAGCGAGCAGCATTCCTCTAACTGAACAGCAATATTATAGATGTCATGTTCAATAGTATCTGCAGTGGTGTTTACGTGCAGGAGAGCTGGAATCACTCTTCTAAATCATATTAGAGACTCACTCAGACTGTTTTTTAACCCTGCCCGTTCAATTCCTCAGTGTACCTGCCTGTCGTATCTGGAGGGGGAAAACAGATGATAAAATCCACAGATATAATCCTTAAAATACAAACTCATCTTGCTGGCTGCGTGCCTCTCATAGCCCTCACAGCCTGCAGTTTGGCGAAGTTTGTTTTTCCTCACTCTGGGCCCATCACACCGCCGCGCTCGTGCGAGAACGCCCTTAAGATAATTACTCTGCATGAATCTGATATATTTAAAATGGTTGAAAATAGGCCCATATTACGCAAAACTGACTCTTGTGAGCTTTAAGGGTGCACTGTGTAGCTTTTTGATTGGAGGTTCATCATTGCTCTGTTTCGAATGTTCCACAGTATGACATTAAACAAAGCTTAATATGACAAATCAGGCTGATAAACAACAAAGGAAGATATGATTATATAATGTGAACTAAAATATCCTCCAAAACTGGGAAATTCTGTAATTAGAAAACAGGCTGGGAATAACTCAGAAACAGATTCTTCAAACGGGGAATAATGCGGAATTGCACAAATTGCAAACAACAGATTTCAGATTGAGAGTTTCAGATACAGAGCTGGAGAGTCTCTTGACTGGTCGACAATCGAGCAAAAACTGACTGGGCAGAGGGATTTTATATAGACGACCATGGGATGATTCGGGAATGAGTGAAAGCTGCAGGAAAAACAGGAAAGAAGCAAAAGATGGACTGGATCAGGCTAAAAAATGGAGCTAGACTGGGGATAAACATGTAAACAATAGGCAAAACTGTGACAAAATTATTCTAGTGAAGATGTATGGAGTTTAAAAACATGGTGGAGCACTTACTGTATTACCACATGACATCACAAGGTGGAGTAAAGGGTATAAAGGGTTCGTCTGTGAATAAAACAAAACTCCAGGTGTGTTTGTGATGAGGAAACAACATTATAAGATCAGAAAACAGAATATGGGCTCTTTTAAGATAATTATGGATGAATCAGATACATTTAAAATTTTACATAAGACTTTAATTGCAATAGCTTTTAATTGACTTTTGAATTGAATTTAAGTCAAGTACCCATTACAAAAGATTACTGTATGTGTTTACAAGGTGAGGTTCACTTTTGCTTTTCTGTCTCCGTTGTTAAAGCCAAAGAGCAATACAGAATAATTTTGAAGTCTTCCTGCTCTACAATTTATCCATCAGTCATCTATTTTTATTGTGAGGCAAACAGCACAAGAATTGGGTGCCATATTGGTGTCGGAGAAAAGTATTGTTCTGACAGCTTGACTTGAGAAAAAAAAAAAAAAAAAAGGGAATGTGTGAATTTTAACCTTGACAGCTTATATGATGTATGTGCCTTTCCTCTCTCTGTATTCTCCATCTTTTCTTTCTAACGCGCCGTGTTTTGAATTGAAGCCTTGAAAAGTTGTCCTTCCGTTCTTTCTTTTCGCATTCTTCGCCAGCTCTTCTCTTCTTGTTTACTGTATACTGAGATTGTCTTCGCTTTTTCACCCAGGTTTCTCAATGGAAGTCATGTCCTGCAACTTGGAGGGGTCAATGAGAACATCACATACGAATACCCGCAACTGCAGTACAAGCACTACAGCGGATGTGTGAGAAACCTGCTCGTGGATAGCCAGGTTTGTAGCTCAGTATTGTCTACAGGCAATTCCCAAATGGCTGCACAAGATTCCATAGATTGTATATGTAACGGCCGCGGAACTCTTCGTCAGGCCGTATACGAAAGACAGGACACAGTATGGAGTCAGTCAGCTTTACTTCTATGACAAACATATAAATACTCTATTAATATGTCTTCACACATCAGGCACTGGCCCCCTACTCAGAGGAGGAGCTTAAAATCACATAATAGCCGTGTTATTGCCATGTTACACAGGGTTTACAACTCATGTGACTCTCAGTTATATAAAGTTGTATAAACAATAAAACGATTTTAAATTTAACTTGGTTGCAGTGGAGTGATAATTCAGAGAGACAAATGCACAATTTACAACCTTTACATAAATAAAATAAAATAAAATAAAATAAAACATACCTGTGACAGAAGTATAAATACTCTATTAATATGTATTCACACATATCAGGAACTGGCTACTGTAAGAATGAGAACAGCTGCCTCTGTCCTCTGTTTTTTTTTTTTTTTTCTGTATTTATTTATTTATTTATTTAATTTTTTTCCTCATTTATTATTATTATTTTATTTTATTTTGTATTTTATTTTATTATTATTATATATTTTATGCATCTTTACATTATTATCAATTTTATGTGTGGAAAAAAAACAAAACAAAAAACGTGCAAATATATTGAGATTTATGTGGAGAAAAACTGAATAAATTGCAAATTTAAAAAAAAAGAATGAGAACAGCCGTGAAATGGCCACTCATTTTCGCGGCATTCAGTACGTTACAATATTAAGCAAACTTGAAACTTGGGAAAACTCAAAATTAGCGCACCACAATACATCCATTACATGTGAAAACATTATCTTATCAACGTGTGTTCTTGTATTTATGCTAAAAGTATGTTGTTTTTGTAAAATATATTCTTTTCAACCCAGACAGAACTTACCCTCTGCAGTCTCCAACGTTCTACAGAGAGGGGAAGTTGAGCTACCAAAATAAAACATGTGGGAGCAGCGCGCGCTTCCAGTTTTCAAAATAAAATGTCAAAATGATAAAATTCACATATAAATTATATTCAACCATAAAATACAACCAGGAAATAGTAATATGTACATTTTTAACCTCGTTACATATATGACAAAAGGAGAAATTCAATTTGTCAACTGGACAAAAGTTTATTTGGTCGAATACGTTTCGCAGCTCATCCAAGCTGCTTCCTCAGTTCTGGTCAGATGCTGCTGGACACTGCTTTATATCTGCTTGAAGGGAGGAGCTAATTACAATGAAATTACTCTGAGACACACATATTTATTTACAGTTTCTGTTAGTCAGGTGTGTCTATTCAATATGGAGTGGGAGTGGGGGAGTAGTTAGCATATCCATTCAGGGCCATGATGGTGTTTTCACACCTCTGGACATGTCCTGCTAGTCCCGTTGTTTTCTCTGTTTGTTTTGATTTAGGTTTGAGGATAGAGTTATAGATGGGAGACAAATGATGTCTGAGACCCCCATTTCTGTTCAAGGAAGGATTCTCTTTCTTGACAAAAATAGCTTCTTTAACTCCCCTCTCAAACCAGTTCTTTTCTCTGGCCAAGATCTGGACCTCACTGTCCTCAAAGGAGTGGCCTGTGGCTTTTAGGTAGAGGAGTGGAGTCTCAGAGTAATTTCATTGTAGTTAGCTCCTCCCTTCAGGCAGATATAAGACAGTGTCCACCAGGATCCTTGTCATTTTGGTCTTAAAATGTTCGTATTACCCCCCTCTACGTGATCCTGGTGTTTTTATTTTCCCATTTTGTCCATTAATAAATTCCGTGCGTTTCATTTGACTGGAGCCAAACGCTGTGGGCGACGTCACACTCCCTTAGTCCACTTCTTTCTACCGTCTATGGCCTTGACACTCAATCAAATAAAATGTTTCCTGACCAGCCAGAACCACACGGTTTGACGAAACTTTACAAAGACGAGTGGGCCTGGAGCTGTGTCCCGTCTCCTTGATTTCAGAGGGAGTGATTGACAGGCGGATTAACCAATCAGAGAGACGCATGCTTTGTTCACGTCAAAAAAACAGACATGGTGGTTTACACAATAGACTGTATATGTTTTCACGTAAAAAAAGGAGAAAAACTCAACATAAAGGACTGAGAAACAGAGCGGATTTTTACAGAATCAACAACTGAAGCACCAAACTATTATTTATCTCAGGTAAAAGAAGTTATTTTGTTGGAATATTCCGAGTATTTTCTTCAGTATTTGAGAGATGTGAGATAAATTAGCGGCTGTGTTTGGATCGTCAAGTTTGGATTTTGGAGTTTTTTCATGCTCTAGAGTCTGATTCTAGTCCCTTCTGGATTCATACAGAAGGTAGAAGGGACTGGCTTGTCAGGAAAAATAAAATGTGACTCAAAACAGATTTCATGTGTGAACCCAGCTGTATTTTGTCACATTATGAGAAAGACTTTTTAGGATTCTCTTGCCATAAATGGGCAAAAGCTGATATTTTGTCACACAAACCTCACTGCATTTGATTTGCACCTTCTAGCGTCAGTGCTGTGTGTTTGTTTTAGTCACGTAGGCTCGTCACAATAACACATTTTGAAGTTAAAATAGTAAAAGCAAATATAAACAATAAACGATAATACTGAAACTAATTTATGCCACTGACACAAAAGCCCAAGAACAGATTTAAACCACAAAAACTTTTCTAAATGTACAATATTGTAAAATAAAATAATAATAATAATAATAATAATAATAATAAATCATGAACTGCAATAAATAAACAGCAGAATGAAACACTTTAGTACTTCAGTTTGCATCTGTAATGGGTCATAAAAGTTATTAATTCAACCTTTTACAGCTCAAATCTTATCGTATAGCCGAAAAATAACAAAAAATTTCCCAGTAGTGCAAAGAAAACAAACACGATAAATATTGACCCCCAAAAATACAGTTCCAGTTTTCACATGTTGAACAGGCTCCTACAGCTCCCCTCAAACAGTGAGAGATACAGGACTACATTCATACTATAATACTCCCTACAACTGTACAACAACTCACCCTTACGTAACAGATAATGCTCCCTACAACTGTACAACAACTTAATCTTAAGTAACGGATAATCTTATGCCCTGTCAATCAGCATATCTTGTATATAACTGTGATTTTATAGTTTATTTTATATTTTATTACTTATTGTTCTATTTTATTTTGACTTGTACATATACATTTATTTTTATAATTATGTCTCATTTGACTCCTGTCTCTTTTTTGCTATACCATCTATTTTTGTCACTCTCTGTTATTATATTATATTGTGATGTTTGAGCGACTGTATCCAAATAATTTCCCTTGTGGATCAATAAAGTTTGTCGAAGTCTAAGACCTGGACACCAGTAGCATTTCAGGGCAGTAAACTCAGATAAACACTGCAAAAGATCAGATTCAGATTCCACATATGAAAGTGGCCTGGGTCACATAAGTAAAAAACAGATTTGGACATGAAAACATCACATTCAGGTCACATTTAGGCAAAAAAAATCCGATTCGATCTGTAGTGTGAACGTGGCCATGTCCAACAGGGCTTAACTTTAAAACCCTGTTGGAGATGAATTACTTAGATATATGGATCTCTTCATTGTTGCCTATAAAATCTTTAATGCTGATACAGTTGACAGGGGGTCTTAGCTCAAATGTAAAACACAAGGATTTACTGGAGACGCTGATGAATGCAAAAAAAAAAACAAAAAAACTCCCCTTTGGCTATCAGCATGGTTATTTTCCACTTGTACTTTATGTATTTACATTGATATTTTGCACTGACGTCATGCCGGTGGTGTTCTACATGCATCTCTACGGTGAGATGTTCAACCGTTACCATGGTGACGCACCGCACAAATTAGCCAGAAAAGTTTTAAGATCGTCTGAAAAGTTAAGAGGAATACACATTTGGTTTAAACAGCACATTTACAGGAGCAAATGATGATTACACACGTTTATGGTCCTGTTTAGGTGTTTCATTTTCAACAAAAAGGTGAGAGCAACTAACAGAAAAACTGTTAATGCCGGCGTGTGACTATAATTTATCATTTTAAGTGTGAGAGACTTGTTTACTCTGTTCATATGCTGCACTGTTACTTTTATTGTACATAATAGTTTTTTTGGTATTTTATATTTTGTATTTTGTATTTTATATTTTTGCTCCACCGGAACAAAATTAGAGTCTATCTTTAAGTCTATTTCTAAATTATTATTTTTTTTAGCCATTATCTATTATCTTGTTTTATTGCATGTTCCATTTTCCTGCTGTTCTTGAACTGTGCGTTGCAACACTGGAATTTCCCCACTGTGGGACTAATAAAGGCATATCTTATCTTATCTTATTTTGTATCTTAATAGCACAAATTAGCTCACCTGTTGTAGACTAAATCAACTAAATCAGCTCTTTCTGGGCGGATTGTGTTAAAATAAGAGTTTAGCTTGAGTAACAGAGCTTCAGACAGAGCAGGGCTTTCAGTTAGCTTTGTAAAACACTGCTTTGACAGTTTTTTCATATGACGAGGTTCTGTATCACCTGCTCCATAGGAAAAAGATTTTAGATTTTAGTCTAAAAACAGTTTAGAAATGGCACAGAACCGTCGCCTCCAGAACCTGCTCCAGTGCTTCAGTTTCACTCTCTGATTTTTACAATAGAAAAACTGAAAGAAAGTTTAAGGCAAGCTGTGTCACGTCAGGTGTGTGTTTGTGTGTGTGTGTGTGTGTGTGTGTTTCTTTGTGTGTCTCAGATCAGTTGTGTTACGTCAGTTGTGGACAGACTGAATATTACAGTCAAACTGTAGCCGTGATTATCATGATTTGATTTAAAATAATTCTTAGGTTTCTTTATCTTTTGTAGCCAAAATGTCCAGAGTGTAAAATGGCTCCCGGTGTGTCATTAAATAATCAGAGACCACCATCAGATAAGAGCTTATGGTGTCAAATCACAAGATCGAATTGTGTGTCTCAAACAGCAATCACTTTTCACTTTACTCTCCCAGCGCTGTGATTGCAAGGACAGAGAATCCTATTCTCCACTTCACTGAGACTGAAGACTTTTATATATTTGTGTTTCGATTCCCTCTTCTCTCCAGCTCTATGACCTTGGATCTCCGGCTGAAGCTTCCAACACTATTCCCGCCTGCGCTCTGGACGACGACCCATGTGACGACAAGGAGCCGCTTCCTTCATGCGGCAACAGGGGGCGCTGTAATGGTGAAAAGAGCTCCTTTAGCTGCCTGTGTGAGGCTGGATTCTCGGGACACAAGTGTGACAAAGGTACGCTCAGAAATATTGTTCTTAAAGCTGCATTGGGTAACTTTTCTGGTGGAGAGTTCGCTACCTACTTGTCTTCATAGAGAAGCTATTACTTTCCCTGGAATGTTCCATGGTTTGGCATTAAACATATCCATCTAGCATTTATTCATTATGTGCGTTTCTGTATCTCAAAAACACAATAATTCCTTCTGTGAATAGGGGCGACTCTCCACAGATCTGCACTGTAATGTAGCGTAGTGCTGTAACCTGCTTGTCTCCCTTGTGATAGATAGGTTTAATCTGTACTGTGGAACATTCTAGACAAAGCAATAACATTTCCATAGAGACAAGCAGGTGGCGGACCCTTCACTAGAAATGTTACGCAGTGCACCTTTAAAATAAATGATGTGTTTCGTAACCGGTAGAGACGAGAGTGTTAAGTTTCGCTCCCTCAGGCCTGGTGGTTTATAAAAAGACACTTTACATTATATTAACAGAACATGGCGCTCCCACTGAGATCTGCCCGTGCGTTTCCTGTTTGACAGCTGGATTAATTGAACAAGAGTTTTTCTGTGTATGTCTCTGTCTGATGGACAAGCAGCTCCAGAGTTTTCCTTTGACGGACGCAGTCACATCCAGTACCAGTTTCTGTGGTCGGTCCCGGCCCGGCAGACCCACGTCCAGGTGGGAGTCCGGACACGCTCCCCCTCCGGAGTGATCCTCAGTCTGCTCTCCCAGGAACAGAACGAATACCTGCGTTTGGAGGTGAGGAACGTCGGCCAGTCCTTGGACCCTGACAGCTCTAATGATAATAATAATAATAATAATAATAATAATAATAATAATAATAATAATAATAATAATAATAATAATAACTTCTATTTATTTCTGATTTGTACTTGTAAAATTATTAAGTTGTACCTGTAAAACAAACGGGCTGAGGGGACAGGAGCAAAGACAGGAGCAGAGGAGGGACAGGTGCAGAGACAGGAGCAGGGGAGGGACAGGAGCAGGGGAGGGACAGGTGCTGGCAGGAGCAGCAGAGGGACAGGTGCTGACAGGAGCAGAGACAGGAGCAAGGGAGGGACAGGAGCAGGGGAAGGACAAGTGCAGGCAGGAGCAGGGGAGGGGCAGGTGCTGACAGGAGCAGACAGGAGCAGGGTAGGGACAGGGGTAGACAGGAGTAGAGGAGGGACAGGTGCTGACAGGAGCAGGGGAGAGACAGGAGCAGAGGAGGGACAGGTGCAAACAGGAGCAGGGGAGGGACAGGAGCAGAGGAAGGACAGGTGCAGACAGGAGCAGAGGAGGGACAGGTGCAGACAGGAGCAGGGACAGGAGCAGGGGAGGGACAGGTGCTGACAGGAGCAGGGGAGGGACAGGTGCAGACAGGAGCAGAGACAGGAGCAGAGGAGGGACAGGTACTGACAGGTGCAGACAGGAGCAGAAGAGGGGCAGGTGCTTGGACGTCAGGAGCTGCAGGAGCGGTCTGGGCAGTGGAGGTGCAGCAGGTCTGAGCTGGTGGACGGGGCCTGGTGGAGGGAGAACGCTCTGATTGTTTTGTTTGTGAGACTTGAAATGATGATGAGGCCTGGACAATGACGGCAGTGAGCGCCTGTCAGGCTGAGAGTGAGTAATATCAGGGTTGGCGACATCTGGGTGGATTCTGTGGAGGCCGTGATTGACACATGTATGTACTTGACAAGATCTTTCAGTAAGTCCAAAGAATGTTGCCAATGAGAGACTGTAATTTAAAAAAGAGGGCTGCTTTATTCCAAAGTTATTTTTGTCTCTGGTTGTTATTGTGAAGTGGCGAAGCCTGTACATGTTCTGTAATCTGAGTGCAGACGGCCCTTAGGTGAAGGTCAGATCTTGTGTTCTAATCTTGAGGAGTTTGACACAGTGCCAAAGTCATGTGACCACTCTGCTCTTTACTCCAGGCCTCTTCAGTTTGCCCAGCCTCTCAGAGCCCACCTGCACCTGTCCGCTGCACACTTATGTCTCTGTGACGAACAGAATAACTCTGAACAGAACCTGGACGTAAATGTCCTGTTGTAAAATTGTCATTTTCAGGAATCACCCAGGTCAGCTGTTTGCAGTGAACTTGTCTCTGTGATGGCAGACTGCAGCAGTGTTCTGTCTCATCTCGTATTTTTGAGACAGTTCTGCCTAAACTGTTGGCCTTGTTGTCTTGTTCTTTGTCAGAGATTCGTATTACATAAGGAAAAACAATGTTGTCCTCTCACTCGGTGCAGGCGAACAGTGGCAGAGAAAGGGAAGGGCTGCAGTCTGTGCTGTGGCTGTGAAGTGTGGATAAAACTGTTGAGCTGTATAAAATATCTGATGCAGTGTTTTCAGGCCAGTTGTCTCAAAGCTCTTAGAAACACTTGAGTGCGAGTCTGCTGTGTTTGCTGACAACAAGCCCTAATTTAAAGGCCTGTCTCTCACACCCTGTTTTTTTCCAGAGGGTAGATATGTGTTTGAGTGCACACTGAATAAATAACTGCACATAGAGGTTAGCGCGGGCTGTGTGGGCATACGCATTAGGTCACTCTCTCCGGAATAACCACATAACCATTTTCAACCCATGATGAACTTTTTCTATGTGGAAAACCACTTTTAAAACTGTAAAATCAGCACCATCCTCTCATTTTTTTTTTTTTATATATATCTATTCAAAAAATACTATTTTGTCTGAAAAAAACATTCAAATGCTCCACTTCTAAAAGAGAGAGCCCACAGTTTTCATGATCTCGTTTTAAGAATATTGATTTCCGAGTTCTTTGCTCATTTTTGTTTTGTGGGGTGGATAAGGTTGTGGAGAGAGTGTAGTCTGCTTTAAGTGTGTGTGTGTGTGTGTGTGTGTGTGTGTGTGTGTGTGTGTGTGTGTGTGTGTGTGTGTGTGTGTGTGTGTGTGTGTGTGTGCATGCATACTAGGGTAGATGCATGCTGAGGGAGCAGTAGTTAATTCAGGCCAGGAATCTGAATTATCTTAGCCCACTGTTTCCAATTAAGCTCTGGACATGTACAAGCTGCAGTTATGGGAGGGCCTCATTGGTGTAGTCCATTGTGTTCGCTCATCCTTAACTGCACTAGATAATTGTTGTTTCTTGTGTTCCTTCCCTTCGGGATGGCTGCAGCTCCTCACACTGTGATGTGCGCATTTGCTCTAAAAAGACTTGTGGCTCCATATCCGTTGAATTCATTTTTCCCACTGAATTTTTCATACGCTTCTGGCAGAACCACCACGCTGCGCAGTGTTCAATTTCACCACTACTGCCTGATCCAACCTTTTGCTTGTTCTTCTGTTCTTTTGCTGTTCTATGTTTAATCCTTGAACTGCCAGTAGTCATGGGTATCTTACCTGCCAATAAAGCACATTATTACAGAGGCAGTAGCTCATTTGTAGAGCATTTGTTGTTGCGTCCTTGGGCAAGACACTGTAGCTGCCTCACCTCTAGACCTGTTACGATAATCGCTCTCGACTTATTATTCAATATATGAAAGTTAGTACGATATATTTTGGGGTTCAGTATTTATCGTGTGTATATTTTCTTTGTAAAAATGGTCAAATTTGGGGTATTTTTGTTATAAGATTTGAGCTGTAACATGTTGAAAAGTTAATTCTAAGGCTAATTATCTCTATTATCTTGTTTTATTATTGTATCAGAGGCATAAAGTAGTTTCAATATTATAATTTATTGCAATTTATCGAGCTTTAAATTGTGTTATCCTCACAGACCTACTCACCTCGACAGTGTATGTTTGAACTAAAACTAAAACTGCATTGGTTACGTTGCTATTTTGCTCCCATTAGAAGTGATGTGCATTTATCAAAAGAGAGCCTCAATGACACGGTTTTTCAGTGAAGTAATTAGATTTAAAAGTATTACATCATATTTGCTTTTGTCCCAGGTTTTTAGTGTGTATTTACTGAACTTGAAGAGGAGATATTTTGGGTTTTTTGAATACAAGCTTTCATATGGAAACAACTAAACTGTCCACTCTGCTTTGAAAGATGTTTTAATATTGAATTTAATCAACTTGCAGCCATAGTGTTATATGGGACATTGTAGTTTCAAAGGTTGTTTTCTTAAATGCGTTTTTCTCCATAGAGACATAAGGAACAGCCCGTAAAGTAGCAGCTAAACACACCAAACTTTACATTCTTGAACTTTACAAGATTTTGACGAAATGTACAGAGGAATTTTTTGATATGTAATTCCAAGTTTGATTTATTAATGTTTTAACTCCAAAAAATTAAGCAAAATTTGAATTTTTAGGCCAATTTTCAGTGAGATTTTGTTTTCTTAAATACTAAATAAGATAACCAAAATCCCCTTTGTATATTTTTTAGTATCTAACATGAAAACAAAAAGAAGCAAGTATTTTAAACCTGTTTCTTTTCATGGTTCCTGATTTGAATGTCCCAAAAATGGTGAATTTAGTCTGTTTTTACGCATAAAAGCCTTATTTTTTACATTGATAAAAAACTAATTTTTTTCTTACATTTACGTGACTAAACCACAGAAGTTCAAATTGATATCTCTAAAAATAAGATTTTGTATTATTCACCTGAAGTCTCCCTTATGCGCTGTGCTGTTTTGCAGGTTATTCAAGGTCTGCTGGCTGTTTTCTACAACCTCGGTGATGGAAACTACAACGTGACTCTCCACTCGTTTCGCCTTAATAATGGCGAGTGGCACGAGGTGGAGCTGGAGCGGGTGGGCCGTGAGTTCAGTCTGCGAGTGGACGGCGGCGGGGGGCAGCGCGAGGTCATGGCCGCTCCTGGACGCAGCCACGAGATTATTATCGACTCCGCGCTGGTGATGGTTGGCAACTCCTTCCCATCCGGGCATAACCGCAGCTTTCTGGGTACATCTACACCGTCTGCTACGCGTTTAACCTAAACAGACAAACTGAAGTGCAGATCAGTGACTCATTAACCAGAGTTTTAAATAAAATTCCTTCTGTCGGTAGTTGTCAAGTCAACAGCTTTTTGTTATAGTAGAAATGTGCAGTTATCCAAATGATTCTAGTGAAGGTGTATGGAGTTTATGGAGGTGTATGGAGTTTAAAGTGGTACTAAACTTCCTGTATTACCACATGACATCACCAGGTGGAGTGTCTGATAGGAGAACTCAGCCTAGATATGCATAATTTGTGTGTTAAACATGTGTGAATGAAGCAAAACACAACTCCAGGTGTTGTACCCCTGGAAATGGAAAACAAAGGAAAAGAAACACAAGTGTGAAACAGCGTGAAATCCCCCAAAGTGGTGGGTGAAGGCATTACCAATCACTAAAACAAAGGATCCCAGGCTTAGTAGTCGATTACAGATGATATGATTACAGTTTCCTTGAACGAGATGACAGGAATGTTACTGAAAAATAAAACAGAATAAACATTTTAGCGGACTTTTAACTGTATTTAACTGTTTTTAAGGCTTATGTAAATTAATATTTATCGCAAACCTTTTACTGTTTTTAAACTCACATTATGAATTGCATCACTGTAAGTAGGCATAGAGCAAAGTATTAGGGGCGTATAGTACCATTCTGACCTATCACACAGGCATGTTTGTGACGAGGAAACAACATTATAACACAGGTTAGAAAATCACGTAATATGACCCGTTTAACCGAAAAAGACAGCTATTTGAAGTCTAGATCAGTGACTAATTAACCAGAGTTTTAAATGAAATTCCTTTTGTCACAATATTCACCTGTAATATTAGAGAACACACATGTCATTTAGTAGTTTTCACTTAAGAAACTTACTCTTGGGAGCTTTAAGCCATGTTATAATACTGTTACCTCATCAAAAACACACCTGGAGTTGTGTTTTGTTTCATTCACACATGTTTGAATAAACCTTTATTATTAGTCTGTGTGCATCTCCAAAACTCAAAAACTCAAAATACTCTGCTCCACCTTGTGATGTCAGCTCCTTTTACTTTTTGTTCAGTAGAGATTGGCATTTCCATGGCTGAAATCATCCAAATGATTCTACTGAAGATGTATGGAGTTTAAAAACCCAGTGGAGCACATGACATCACAAGGTGGAACAGAGTGTTTTCAGTTTGAGAGAAGAACTCAGCCTAGATATGCAGGATTTGTGTGTTAAACATGTGAATGAAACAAAACACAACTCCAGGTCTGTTTGTGATGACGAAACAACATAATAACACAGATCAGAAAATTGCGCAATATGACCCGTTTAACGGAAAAAGACAGCTATTTGAAGTCTAGACCAGTGACTAATTAACCAGAGTTTTCAGTGAAATTCGCCTTGTCACACTTGAGAAACTGCCAACTGTGATTTGACCGAGAATTTAGAAACAGACACAGACATGAGAGCTCCTGATCTGTATTTAAATCATGTGTCAGACCCCACACTTCCCACAGAGAGAGAAAACTCGCTCCTAGAAAGAGAAAGGGGCATGCTGGCAGGTAAGCCCGGGGCTGTTTGTGTGTGTGTGTTGTGTGTGTGTGTATATGTATGTGTGTGTATGTATGTGTATGTATTCTGAGTGTGTGTACTCCTCTGCTCGCCAATGTCTAGGCATGTCAGTGGGGTGTACCTCTGTTTGTGGACTTCACATGTGAGTTTATCGTAAATGTCCATAAAAGAGTTAGCCCGAGGACTTGTGTTTTACTGGGGTCTTTAAAGATATAACTTTTCTGGCCATGGGTCCATCAAATGCTTTTCTCCATGGCGATGTCATTGCTTTGTCTGGAATGTTCCACAGTATGGTGTTAAACCTTTCTATCATCATGGACGCCAAACCAGACCAAGTTTTTCTAGGTCTTTTCGATCTTAAAATCACTTGTAATTTGATAAATGTAAGGTAGACCTGTGGTACATTCCAGACACAGCAATGACATATCCACAGGAACAAGCAGGTGACGGACCCCCAACCAAAAGGTTACGCAGTGCTCTTTTAAGCATTGTTGAGTCTTTTCTCTTTCTCTCTCCAGGCTGTTTGCGAGCGCTGCGATTCAATGGCCGCCTTATCCCCCTGGACGTGGAGAAGCACACAGAAGGGCTCGTGGTGGTGACTTCTCAAGGTGTCTCCCATGGGTGCTCCTCCGACGCTTGCAAAAAACACCAGTGCGCCGCCCCCCTGGTCTGTGTGGATCTGTGGAGACAACACGAGTGCAGGTGGGGTAAACAGATGGGGCAAATCCTGGTAGTTAAAGAGCTTACAGTAAGAAGGCTCAATCTGCACACATTTGCATACAGGTGTCCCTATGGCAAGTTCATACCGGTGCTGCTTATTATCAAATTATTGCAATTAAAGATGCATTGTGTAACTTTTCTGGTGGAGGTTTCCATCAAATGCTTTTCTCCATGGAGCTCTTATTATTGCTTTGTCTGAAATGTTTCACAATATGGCATTAAACCTTTCTATCTTCTTCAGAATGTCGTTTTTCTAGGTGATTTTCAGCTATAAAACCACCTGTGATTTGATAAATGTGAGGTAGACCTGTTTAATGTCACACTGTGGAACATTTCAGGCAGAATAATGGCATATCCATAGAAACAAGCAGGTAACGGACCCTCCATCAGAAAAAATTACACAATGCACCTTTAACAATGGTAATTAACACAACACATCATTAAAATCATAATTAAGATGCAGAAAACAATCTCCTCTTGAGTGGGATAAAAATTAGCATAAACAGAATGGGACAAAACTAAGAAATAAATTAATAAAATTATCCCACACTGTGCAAGGGAAAATATTTCAAAAACAAGTCATTAAACTGTTATAATTAATTGAGTAAAACTAATGTAGCAATTAATTCACATAAAACTGAGTTAAAACAGCACAGGCAGGAATTAGCAATGACTATTTTATTTGGAGTTTTTTTTTGTCTTAAAAACCTGAAAAACAGAAGTAATTGATTTTAAAAGTCCCATATTACGTAAATTGACACTTTTGAGCTCAGAGCCGTGTTATAATGTTGTTACTTCCTAAAAAACAGACCTGGAGTTGTGTTTTGTTTCATTCACACGTTTGAGTAACCCTTTATTATTAGTCTGTCTACATCTTTAAAGCTCAAAATGCTCTGTTCCACCTTGTGATGTCATGAAGTGGTAGTTTTCAAGTTAACAGCTACCATTCTTACCTTTCATTTCAGTAAAAATTGGTCATTCCTGGGCTGAAATTATCCAAATGATTCTAGTGAAGGTGTTTGGAGTTTAAAAACACACCACTTCTTGTATTACCACATGACATCACAAGGTGGAACAGAGTGTTTTCTGTCTGAGAGAAGAACTCAGCCTAAATATTCAGGGTTTATGTGTCAAACATGTGAGAATGAAGCAAAACACAACTCCAGGTGTGTTTGTGATGAGGAACATTACAACATAGAAATAAGAAAATAGAGTAAAATGCGCCCTTTAAACTATTTGCAGTAGTTTTTGGTTTGTTAACAAATTCTTACATTCTTTTTTTTTTTTTTTTTGAAGCATCAACATTGTTTTTATTTCCATGCTTTTTTACACTGTACATTCTCATCGCGTTATATATTTACATCAGAACTACGGAAGACACACACAGAATGTAATAAACAAAAAATAGATTGAAAATAACTCCAAATTTGTTTTAGATTTTATTATTATTATTATTTTTTAAACCCCATGTGCACCTGTTATCCCCTCCCACCCCTCCCGCGGCCTGCCAATACTTTAGTTACCGCTAGATTATATATAATATTTAGGGTTATTCAATCCGCTTAAAGAAGGACTTCCATATCTCATTGAACAGTTGTAGTTTTCATTGTAAACTATTCTGCGTATGTGGGGATCTCGGGCGTCTTCCAATACTTAAGGATCACTCTCTTTGCTGTAGTAAGAGCTACTTTTACCCATTTTTGCCTTATTATAACTATAGTTTTCCTTTAAATCGAATTGGTTTAAGATGCACAGTGTCACGTTTAGAGCAGAGGGAGGACCCAAAATGCAGGACTGTGTTTGCAAAGTTGTTTAATATAACAAATAATGACCAAACTCAAAAATCCAAACAGAGTGACACTGATAATGAACCAAACAAAGGGCAGAGGAGAAAACAAAGTCTATACGCACACAGATGAATGAGATACATTAGGGCAAACAATCAGTACAACAGGAGGTAAAACTCAGAAACACACACGGCTAGAGAAATAACAAAATAAAACCGGGTCAAGAATAATAAAATAATTCAATTAAAATGAACACCGTGACACATAGGGTTGGATTAGAGAGAACAAATTCTTACATTCTAATTATTCATTGCATTTCATAACTTTCTGAGGCCAGAGTGGAGTTTTACCATCGCGTCATTGCTAATAACAAAAAGCATCTGCGCCAAGGTTACTTCCTGGATTGCAGCCAATAAAAACACTTCATAATTAAATGCAGACAGATCACAGCGGTTTCACGTTGACTTTTAAATTATTTCTGTGCAGGGGCAAGGATAATTTTACTTAAATGAAAAAAGATAAAGTACATTCCCTTTCACTGTTGCTTCTAATTCACATTTTTTCTAACTTTTTCTGGTGGTGGTCAAATGATTTTCTTCCTGGAAATGTTATTGCTTTGACTGGAATGTTTCACGGTATGGCATTAAACCTTTCTATGTTCACGGAGACCAAACCAGGCCAAGTTACAGGTCAGATCTGTGGAGAGGCGACTCGACTCACAGTCAGAACGCCTGTTTTTTTTAATATTTTTGAGCTGCAAAACCACCTACACCTGTGGATAGGTCGGTAGTCGATAGTTTGTTTTTTTTTTGTGTTTTTTTTTTTAACACTTTTTAGTAGTTAGCATCATAATTGTTGCAGCAGATATTGCACTGTTTTTTCTTACAACCTCTTGCACATAGCTGAGATATATTATTTTTATTACTTTATTTCTATTTTTTATTTTATTTTTACTTGTACACATACATTTATATAAGTATGCCTTATTTGACACCAGTCTCTTGCTATTTTTTCTACTTTTTCAGAATTTATTATTACCGTTTCTTTTCGTTATTATAATATATTGTGATGTGCGAGCTACTGTGTCCAAGTTATTTCCCTTGTGGATCAATAAAGTCTAAGTCTAAGAGTAAGTCTGCACCTGTGAACTGGTTTGGAGTTTCAAAACAATGATAGTGACGGTACTTTTATTTACATGGTAATTTCATAACTTTTTTTTTTGTATTTTAGATAATTGCACCAGCTGATGTAAGATATATAAGTTATGGAAAGCTCCAGCAGGTGGCGCCTCTGCTGACTCATTGCGGTTATAGTTTGTAGAATAATAATAAGAGGACAGACATAAGACAGTGTCCTCTCAGAGTGGGAGCTGTCCCTTTAAACTCCGCAGGACCACTGAGTCTGGAGCTGTAGCCTGGACACTCAGTTCTCTGTGTGACACTTTTCACTCTGACGGAATATCCATAGACAGTGATTGCAGCTCTGCCTCAGGTTATAAAGCTCTGTGAGAGGCAGGGGGCGCCGCTCAATGATATTCAAAGGATATTTTCAGCAAATACCCACAAAGGAGTACCACTGCAAAGGCAATTTCAACTTCTCAGTATTAGGGATGTAACAATATCCAAATCTCTCTACATGATATTTTCACGATATACAGCTCGTGGTACTTAAAGACTTTTATTCTGTCATAATCCAACTAATTAAGATTTTTCATGTAGTCTGTTCTGAAACGGAGCAAAGGATCATGGTCTATGTAGTTCCCTCAGTTTTTGTAGCTCATGCTGCGCCATAACAATGAATTTAAGCAAAGAAACTTGTCAATTCGATATATTGTGATGGTCCATGATATTATTGTGAGACTTTTGACGATACAAAATGATATAATGATATTTCTGTTATTGTTACATTCCTGCTCAAGATGTTTGTGGATTCGCTCAGTCGTCCAGGTCCAAAGCAAAGAAAGCAAAGAAATAAAATTCTATTAACTGGACAAAAGTGTTGTTGTTTTTTTCAAATACATTTCACACTTCATCCAAGCTGCTTCTTCAGTTCTGGTCAGATGCTGGTGGACTCTGCCTTGTATCTACCTGAAGGGAGGAGCTAACTGCCCTGAAACTACTCTGAAACTACTCTGAACTAACACATTTACTTGTTTACAGTTTGTGTTTGTTGGCTCGGTCTATTGAACTGCACAGTATAGTAGTAAGACAGTGTCCACCAGCGTCTGACCAGAACTGAAGAAGCAGCTTGGATTAGCTGTGAAAAGTATTTGATTAAAAAAATAAATAGAAAACACTTTTGTCCAGTTCACAGAATTGAATCCCTTCTCGGTATCTAACTAGACTTTATAGTATTTCCGTCAGTCTACTCTAGGCACTGTCACATATCTTTCAAATCGGACATAAGAGGTGATACTCCTCAGAGATCTATTTTCACGCCGGAAGCTCTGGTTCACAGCTTTGTAGACTGAAGAGTTCTTTTTGTGCGCTGTATTCCCACATGTGCCCTGTCCTTCTTTCATTTCGCCCTTCGTCTTTCTCTCACAGATGCCCTCCCGGACACCTGACCAAAGAGAGCCCAGTGGGTAAAGTGTGCGTCTACACTTTATGCGCCAGCCGTCCTTGTCGCCATGGCACCTGCGTCCCTCACTCGCCCTCGCGCTACTCGTGCCACTGCAGCCAGGGCTACAGGGGGCGCCATTGTGAAGTGGCCCTGGCCCTGTTCCACGACGAGGGAAACAGCCTCAGTCTCAGCTCCATGTTTGCCATCAGCATCTGCGTCATGGCGTTTCTAGGTAGCTACGCCGACTACGTGCTCTTTTATCTGTGGTAACTACAAGTGATGGGAAGGAATCGGCTCTTTTGATTGATTCTTTTGATTCCTATATATGGCAAAATTGACTCTTGTGAGCTTTAGACCATGTTATAAAGCTGTTACCCCTTTATTATTAGTCTGTCTACATCTCCAAATCTGAAAACGCTCTGTTCCACCTTGTGATGTCATGAAGCGGTAGTTTTCGCGTTAACTGGTACCTTTTACCTTAGTGTTTAGAAGAGATTTAAAACTCCAGGGCTGAAATCTTCCAAATGATTCATTGAAGGTGTGTGGCGTTTAAAAACACAGAAGAGCACTTCCTGTATTACTGTGTGACATCACAAGGTGGAACAGAGTGTTTTCAGTTTGAGAGAAGAACCCGGCTTAAATATACAGGGTTTGTGTGTTAATAAATAAATGTGAAATAAATAAATATACAAAGAGCCAGTCTTTTGAACCGCTCTTTGAATCCAACAGCTTCAAAGGAATCGGATCCCGCAAAAGAGCCGAAATTCCCATCACGTGCGGTAACATCATCTTGTGTATCTCATAAGTTGTAATATATGTTCTTATTTGCCTTTCTCTGTCCTCCATCTTATTTGATTTCATCTTTCTGTTGCTGTATTGTATATTTTTGTGTGATGTTTGTTTTTATGTGCACCTGCCATTGTATTTTTGTTTTCCATCTGTTTGTGGAGCCTGTTCACACACTCATCTTGTCTGTCTATTGATCTCTTGAGTTGTGCCGGATGTGATTTTCCATGGGAGGTTTGTGAGAACATGAAACCGACACCTGCGCTAGTGAGGAGCTGGGGAGAGAAGGAGCTGCGTCTTAATTTGAGATTCACAGAGAAACCGTAAATGTCTCTGGAGATTCTGACACTGTTTTTATATTTATATTTCTCATCAGCTCAGTGTCCCTTGTCTCGTCTCCTCTCTGCCGTAGCATCACAAGTCAATTTCAGTCTCTGTGCTACTTTTGATCTGTATAACGTGGTTTATGTTCCACTGTCCACTCATTTGACTTTTTCAGTGTATTCTCTTGGTTTTCAATTCTCCTTTTCATTGTACATTTATTTCCCTTGGCATTCTGAATGTGTCTATACACTAGAGCACTTTAATGAAGGCAGCTTTGTACGCCACAGACTGCATTCACTTGTAAAGAACCGCGAATCGCATTTCAACAGCTCGGTCCGTTGTGTGGTTTCAAACTACTTTCAATCTCACATTTGCACTGCGGAATTTCCCGTTTCATCATAGATTTAAAGGGGCACTGTGCCACTTTTCTGGTCTGGGGTCTGCTACCTGTTTGTCTCCATGGTAATGTTATTGCTTTGCCAGGAATGTCCTTCTAGCACTGATTCGTTACAGGCGTTTCTATTATTCAAAATACAATTATTTTTTCTGTGAATAGGGGCGACTCTCCACAGATCTGAACTGTAATGTAGCGTAGGGCTGTGACCTGCTCGTCTCTCTTGCGATAGATAAACTGTGGAACATTCCAGACAAAGCAATATTTCCATGGAGACAAGCAGGTGGCGGACCCTCTACTAGAAATGTTCAGAGTTGGAAAAAGTACTATATTTTGTTACTTAAGTAAAATTACAAATACCAGAGCAAAGAAATACTCAAATAAAAGTAAAAGTATCACATGAAAAAAGCTACTCAAGTAAAAGTATTAAAGTATTTGTTTAAAAATGTACTTAAAGAGTAAAAAGTAAAAGTATTTTGCACAGATTTTGAGGTCTTATAAGGCTTCTAATGTAGTGATTTTGATACAGATTTGTGCTGAATTTTATTCAACAGAAACAATTGAATCAATTGTGTTTTTCTTGCTGTTTTAATTTGTATATTTTTGTTAAGAAATAAAGGTCTCAAACAATAAAAAATACTTTACTGTTCAAAAATGTAGTGGAGTAGAAAGTACTCTCAAATGTAGTAAAGTAAAAGTAAAAAGAATCCAATTTAAAATATACTTAAGGTTGCACTATGTAACTTTTTGGTTGGGGGTCCGTCACCTGCTTGTTTCTATGGATATGCAATTGCTGTGCCTAGAATGTTCCGCAGTGTGACATTAAATAGCTCTACCTTACATTTATTCAATTACAGGTGATTTTATAGCTCAAAAATATGGTGGAACCCTCTACTAGAAATGTTACGCAGTGCACCTTTAAAAAGAAGAACACAACTTTCCTAGTTTGTTTGGAGTCTCAAGGATGCTTTAAAAATTCAAAGTTATAAGGATGAGTACAAATGAATGCAGTGGGGCCGGTCTGACGCGGTAGAAAACAGTTCACAAGGTCATTTAGGAGGAGAGAATACCGAGTAGAATACTGGAATATTGAGGATTCTTGCGTTTGCCCGGGAGACTGGCAGAGAGTTTAGAGGAGATATATAGTGAATCTGGGGAAAAGCCTCCAACCCTTTGAAGAGGAGATGATCCGATCTGCTGCTGGATGCCTAAAAGGTCAAAGGTCACCAATCTATAAGGAATTCGTGGGAGAATTCTCAATATGAATGTCTATTAGTTTGCGTAGTCTGTATTCAGGAGCTCCCCATAGATATATTTTTTATGGGTTTGGCTTTAGGGAAGATTTTCAGTCTGCGAAAATATTGTGTTTCTTATAATTGTGAGCTGGAGAAAATATGCCACACACAGATGGACTTGTGTGTGATAAGAGTGTGTTCATATTTGCATACACCATGTCAAAAGTGGGATTAAAGGCCCATATTACAATATTTTCTGATCTCTCTTTCCTCATCAAAAACAGACCTGGAGTTTTGTTTTGTTTCATTCACACATGTTTAACACAAAAACCCTGCATATTTAGGCTCTTCTCTCAAACAGAAAACACTCCGTTCTACCTCGTGATGTCATGTGGTAGTACAGGAAGTGCTCCATTGTGTTTTAAAACTCCATACACCTTCGGCAGAATCGTAATTGCCATTCTCTACTGAACAAAAGGTAAAAGGTCGCTCTTAAATGCTTCGTGACATCACAAGGTGGAACAGAGCATTTTGAGCTTTGGAGATGTAGACAGACTAATAATAAAGGATTACTCAAACATGTGTGAATGAAACAAAACACAACTCCAGGTGTTTTGATGACATAAAAAACATTATAACATGGCTAAAATCTCACAAGAGTTAATTTTATGTAATATACTGTAGGACCTTTAAACCAGGACTAGAACAGGACCAAACCCAAGTCCATACCAGGACTAAACTCGGCTCTGATCAGGTCCAAACCAGCCCAACTGTGAATGTGCCGTAAGTTTTATCATTTTGTGGAGTCCATTGGGAGTTTCTTTGAATATTTAATGCAGCGAGGCAAGGACATCCATGTTATTGACCAGCAAACCATATGTTTATTATTATGAGAATGCAGCTATAAAGAGGAATTTCATATTTTATTTACTTTTCCTTCTATTTTAAAATGCATTTAAATTAAAGGGACCATATTATGCTATGGTTTTAATTTAATATTATAATGTTTCCTGTTTGTGTTTTGTTTCATTCACACATGTTTAACACACAGATCCTGTATATTTAGACAAACTGAAAACACTCTGTTCCACTGTGATGTCCGTGGTGATACAGGAAGTGCTCCACTGTGTTTTTAAACTCCACACACCTCCACTAGAATAATTTGGATCATTTCAGCCCTGGAATTGCTAATCTCTAATGAACAAAAGGTAAAAAGCAGCTATTAACTTGAAAACTACCACTTCATGACATCACGAGGTGGAACAGAGCATTTTTAGCTAATGACTAATGATAAAGGATTACTCAAACGCGTGTGAATCAAACAAAACACGACTCCAAGTATGTTTTTGAGGAGGTAATAGCTATTTAACATGGCTTAAAGTCCAGAAGAGTCAATTTTGCGTAATATAAGACCTTTAAATCTTAGATGAAAATAACAATTTCTAGTAAAAAAAAAAAAAAAGGCTATTATTATACATGGTCGGCAATTAATAGAAAATTGTATATTGTACTGAACTGGTGTGTTTCAGGCAAATGATTCCCTCCCGATTTGAAGAAAAATATACCATTTTAATTTGAATTGCTTAATTGCTATGACGATTAGAGACCGTTGCCATGCCTTGAAACCTAGATTAAATTTCAAATCAGTTGTATAGTTATTGGAGATTAGTAGAGCGAAAATTTCATAAGATTTGGTTCAATGAGATATTTCCGTAGTGATACAAAATACACGGTGAAATCCTTCTATTTGCAGTAACTTTACTTTTCTAGTGTGATGAGCTTGAATAGCGACATCTATTGGACAGTGGTGGAAGGTAGTGAAGTAAAAGTAGTAAAAAAGTACAGTACTTAAATTTGTAGGTATCTGTGCTGAACTTAACTACATTTTACAGTGGATACTTTTTACTTTTACTTCACTACATTTGAGAACATGTATTTGTACTCTCTATTCCACTACATTTGAGATCTGGACTGAAAAGTATAATTTTCTCTATGGTTTGAGACCTGCTGAAGACTTTTTTCCACATTTTATTTGAGTTTCCTTCCCAACTTTGAGCAAACCAAACACACAAAAACACAAAAACAGCTAAAAAAAAAATTAAGAAATCAACTGAATCACTTAAAACCAGCTAATTTCTTCCAAATCACTACATTTCATCTTTTAACTGTTCTTAAAATCTCTGCAAAATACTTGAACTTTTTAGTCTTTAACAGGTACTTTAATACTTTTACTTAAGCAGATTTTCTCATGTGATATTTTTACTTTTACTTGAGTAACTTTTGTTCCTGTATCTGTACTTTAAGTAATGAAATTGAGTACTTCACCCACCACTGTACAAAATACACAGTGAAATCCGTGTATTTGCAGTAACTTTACTTTCCCAGGGTAATGAGCTTGAATAGTGACATCTATAGGAGCAGAACAGGCTTGGTTGTTGTTAATAATGCATTCTATACAAATACAATACAAAAACAGTAGCTCAGTTATTTGCGTGGGGGGAGTTTGCATGTTTCTCTGCTCACACAGTCCTCAGAAGAGCCACACTGGTGTTTATGTGTCTTTCTGTCAGAGACGGGCTTATAAAATGCTTGGCCAATTCAATACACTGTCACTGGCTCCATAACTGACTCAATGCTCCCTGCAGGCATGTGGCTAGTATTGGGACATCAGTTATTCTGACACTGCCGAGTGAAACATATAAAGCAGTCTTCAATATTTGATAATGAATTCAAAGATGATGAAGTGTGGCCTTGGCATCATTCATGAAAATTCATGTAGTGCTTGAGCCAAAGGAGCTGTTCTATCTCACAAGCAGCACACTGATTTTACAGAACGGCTTTGAAGTTTGGGCTAAAAATATATGTTTAATATTTATTTTACTGTAGTTTTGAAATGCTCTGTTAAAAAAGAAATCCTGGCTATGTGGAATTTATTGAAATGAGAAGTTAAAAAAAAAAAAAAAAGTATTCCAATGGCTAACTGCTGCCGCATATCGCACAAGTAGTTCCAGCAACAGCCAAATCACAGTTTTATCATCGCCATGACGTCACCATAGCAACGGGTAAACAAATGCTCAAATGCAGTGGATAGAATGTAGTAACCAGCATTATTTAAAACATTGAAATAGACAAAAAGACAGATACTTTCTTGATCCCGAGAGAAAATCAAGTTGCTGCAACATTTCCACTGCACGTCTCAGTGTCCTTTGTGTCTCCGTCAAAGGTTTCAGTGCAGTTTCACAGGAGGACGGGTCAGATCTGTGTCAGGGCAGTTTGAGAAGAGGAAGAAGAAGCCTCCAGGGGGCGCCAGGTGAACACAACAGGAAAGGCCTTGGTCTTACCCCTGCGGTGGTGTTTCTGTTGGTGATGAAATGATCCATTCCCTCAAACTGTTTCCTCTGGAAGGTTTTTTTGCCACATTTGCTACCACATATGATGTAAAAAGATTGTAGCATCTCAAATGTCCATAGCTAGCTCCTTAGCCAGCCTCTTGCACAGTCTCCATGGATACGAGAAAAACAAACAGTTCATTTCACACAATCCAACAGCCCCTTGTGTTCATTCCCTCAAAGTTTTTCCTCTGAAGATCTTCTGCCACATTTGCTGCTACATATGGTGCAAAAACCTGTAGCAGCTCAAATGCCCATAGCTAGTTTCTTCGCTAGCTCCCTAGCTAGCCTTTTGCACAGTCTCCAGGACAGGAATAACAAACAGCTCACTTCACAAAATCCAACAGTCCTTTACTTGTGTCCTTTGAACTGCATGACATGATGTTAAAAACTTTGCTCAAAAATACAAAAAGTTTCAAAAACTGCTCAGTGTGTGAGCCAGGTAGCCACAAAAACAGCCAACCACTCCGTTAAAAATAAAATGAATAAAAATAACAGATATTTTGGACATTTACACACAGGGAACAAGCTTTTCACATTCACACGCGAGACATTTCAGTTTGTAGCCGTGGAATAAGCACATTAAACAACTTGGAGCCGTGCGTTCTGCAGTTTTAACGCACTGCTCCTCGTTGTTAAATGTTTTCACACATCACTGCTCTGCTGCTGTTGCCATGACATCACCATAGCAACAGGTAAACAGATGCTCCACTGCTCTGAGGAGAATGAAGGGACTGGCTTCATGTCAAACACTGAAATAACTGATATTTGAGACAACTTGTTTAATGCGTTTTAAACTGAAATGTCTCACATGTGAATCTGAAAAACCTGTTCACCGTCTGTAAATGTCTCAAATATCATTCATTTACTTCAGTGTTTTGAATGATGCTAGTCCCTACATTCTACTCACAGCAGTTGAGCATTTGTTTACCCGTTGCTATGGTGATGTCATGGCGATGGCAGCAGAGCAGTGATAAAGAAAGTGATTTGCCTGTTGCCGGAACTACTTGTGCGTTATGCAGTTATTAAAACATGACAGTGAACTAATGGAATTCTCACTGATTGTGGTATAAAATGTATTAACAACATTGTGCAACATTGTGTGTTGTGTTGTCCAGTTCATGTTTTTCTTTTGTTTTTTTGTCATGTTATGTTATGACTGTATGTTAAAGGTGCATTGTGTAACTTCTCTGGTGGAGGGTCTGTCAAATGTTTGTCTCCGTGGAGATGATATTGCTTTGTCTGGAATGCTTCACAGTATGGTATTAAACCTTTCTATCATCATGGAGACCAAACCAGACCAAGTTACAGGTCAGATCTGTGAAGAGGCGACCCCGCTCACAGACAGAATATTGTTTTTATAGGTATTTTTGAGCTATAAATCCACCTGTAATTGAATAAAAGTAAGGTAGAGCTGTTTAATGTCATAGTGTGGAACATTCCAGGCAGACCCCCAACCAAAAAGTTACACAGTGCACCTTTAATGCTCCAAGCCAAATTTCTCCATGAGGAAACAAAAACGTAAACTTAAAACTTCTGAAAGCATTACTCATGGATTGTTACATGGCGAGTTGTATACTTCTCCATTATTTGACTGTTAGTCCAATAGGTTTTATAATTGAGACTTACTCGGTGCAGTGGTCGTGTATTGAATATCTGCTTGTGTATTGTGCACTTGTTTGATGATGACTCCGATCACCACACTACATACACACACTCCACACTAAGCAGAGGCTCCTGGCTGGGTGCTAAATTAAAGGGGGACTACTTCTCTGCCTCAATGAGCATTAAAAGTTAAAATGTTCATCTATTATTAACTTTTACACAAGCCATCACAGAGGGAGCGGGCTGTGAGTTCAGCGCATGTTATTGACAGAGGCAGATGCACTCATGTTGGACTATGGCTCATTAGTCCAGAATCAAATTCAATTTTCCTAGAGAGAGAGAGAGAAATGAGCATCCTGTATAGATTCTGATGCCAAGATTCCATGTAAAGTGCCTCGTCTCTTTCGCTAAAGGACTCATAAATAAATGATCTTTTTTTCAACCTGTAAGATTTCACCTGTCTCATTTTGTGCCTTCTGCTTCTTCATCGCATTTCATCATTTTTCATCACTAACTGATCCTTCTCATTACATTTCCTTATTTACATTTCTGTCTAGGCAAAGGAAGACTTAAATGTGTCTGTGGTTGCAGATTGTTTACACTTGCGTGCTTCTATTTTTATGAAGTCATCCCAAGGATTCTAGTGAAGCTGTATGGAGTTTAAAAACGCAGTAGAGCACTTCGACCACATGACATCACAAATTATTTTCTGTTTCAGAGAGCAAAATATGCAGGGTTTGTGTGTTAAACGTGTGAAGATGAAACGGATTCTCACTCACACTCGTTTTCCTAATTTGGGCATTTTTTTAGGTTTAAAATTTGACTTCCTGAAATCGTGACACCACACTGGGGAATTCCAAAACTGTTACCAAAGAAAACTTCTCTAACGTACACAGAAATTATTATCTGACAAATACAAATATAAGGAAGCACCTTTGTGTTTAAAGTATCAGAAAAATTAGTTTCTTGTGTAAATTTTGCTGAACTTTTGGATCGAATACTGTGTGTTTGAACTCTCTACTGCCTGTAATTTTCCACAGTTTTTTCAACTTTTCTTCAAGAAGCGCTTCTTGATTTGTGTAAAACTATCATTTATATTTACAGTTGTTATAATGCACCAAATTAAATCAAATTTAGAGAATCATAAAAATCTGTCATACGCACTTTAAATGTATTTGTGTATTTGTGGTCGCAGGTTGTTTACACTTACAAGCTCCTTTTATGAAGTCATCCATATGATTCTAGCGAGAACTTCCTGTATTACCACATGACATTTCAAAGTGAAACAGAGTGTATAGAATAAATAAATATGCAGTGTTTGTGTGCTAAACGTGTGAATGAAACAAAACACATCTCCAGGTATGTTTGTGATGAGACATCTGATTTCACCTGTCTCATTTCCCGTCTTCTGCTTCTTCATTGCATTTTCACCCTCCTCATTAAATTTGCTTATTTACATTTCTGTCTGAGGAAAGAAAGACTTAAATGTGATTGTGGTTGGAGGTTGTTTACACTCTTGTGCTTCTATTATGCACAGTCTAAGCTCGTAATAGTCATTCATAGTAACAGTGAGGGGCCGGAGAGGCAGCAGCATTATAGATTGATGAATGACTTGGTTATTTGTTCTCCACACTGAGTGATATCGATCTCTCTGGACATACACACACCAGTTGAGCTCCAGGCATGGGTCAAGGGTTTTCCAAAGCTTTTATGTGTGTGTTTACCTTTGTGCACTGCGTATTGAACCCCACTAGAGACAGGCTTCGTACATATTACTTATTTCTCTGTTTTAGCGTTGTGTATTGTGTAACTTTTCTGCTCTAGGGTCCGTCATATGTTTTTTTCTCCATGGAGATGTCTTTGCTTTGTCTGGAATGTTTCACAGTTTGGTGTTAAATCTTTCTATCTTCATGAAGACCAAACCAGGCCAAGTTACAGGTCAGATCTGTGAAAAGGCAACCCCGCTCACAGTCAGAATGCCTGTTTTTCGAGGTATTTTTGAGCTATAAAACCATCTTTAATTGGATAAATGTAAAGTAGAGCTGTTTAATGTCATACTGTGGAACATTCCAGGCAGAAAAATGACATATCCACAGAAACAAGTAGGGGTTTTTTTTGTTTTTTTTTTTAATCAAATTACATTTTTTTAATGTACATTTAATTAAAATGTAATTTGATTTTGTCTGATTACAAAAAAAAATTGATAACAAAAAAAGAAACAAATGAAGCTAGTTCCTACATTCTACTTTTTTTTTCCTACTATAGCTTTTTTTTCTTTTTTTTGACACGTTGCTATGGCAATGGTGATATAATATGCGATAGTGATATAGAATGTGAGTTAAAGTAAAGGTGCACTATGAAACTTTTTGGTTGTGGGTCCGTCATCTGCTTGTTTCTATGGATATGTCATTGTTCTGCCTGGAATGTTCCACAGTGTGACATTAAACAGCTCTACTTTACATTTATTCAATTACAGGTGGTTTTATTGCTGAAAAAATACCTAAAGAAACAGGCATTCTGACTGTGAGCGGGGTTGCTTCTTCACAGATCTGACTTTAGTTAACGTAACTTGGTCTGGTTTGGTCTTCATGAGGATAAAGGTTTAATGCCATACTGTGAAACGTAACAGACAAAGCAATAACATCTTTCAACAGAGATAAAATCGATCTCTGGACGTGCACACACTAGTTGGTCAAGGGTTTTCCAAAGCTTGTGCCTGTGTGTGTTTATCTATGTGCGGCTTCGTCCGGTTAAGTGAGGTGCAAGGTCTATTTACACATCAGCCTGCGGGGGGCATCACGGAGCAGCTAATTCAGGAGGCGGTCATACAGAGGCCAGACAACTCATCAAGATTCTGCTGTTTTCTGCATTGAGCTCCACTGCCGAGATGGAGCCATAGGGTCAGAGCTGATCAATAGCACTCCCCCTTCAGTCCGGAGTGGGGATGACGCCTGATAGGACCGAGAGGGGAATCTGCTAAGCCTGGTATTGCTTTGGGGTATGAGACCAGCATAGTAATGTGATACAGTGACAACACTCACATTTCAAATCAAGAAGTACATCACAACATTCTGCGCGGTCTGTTGTTGAAAATTAAAGGTGCACTGCGTAACTTTTCTGGTGGAGGGTCCATCACTTTGTCTAGAATGTTAAACGATAGAGATTAAGCCTGTTTTTATTTCTATAGGCTAGATTAAAGGTCGGATCTGTGGAGAAGCAACCCTATTAATAGAGAGAATTATTGTATTATTATTATTTTGAGCTATAGAATGTGTAGATGTGTTTAATGTCATACCATGGAACATTCCAAGAAAAGCAATGACATCTCCATGGAGACAAGCAGGTGATGGACCCTTCACCAGAAATGTTGCACAAATCCACTTTAACATGGGAAAAAGTTTGGATTCTATGGCAGAATTTACAGTTCAGACTGTTCAGATTATTGCCAGATGAAGGTCACAATATGAAACGTTTTTTGGGTCCAATCCGCTTAAAAAAAAAAAAAAAAAAAAAAAAATCTTTCAAAAACAGTTTCAGATGATGCCAGAACATTCTATAGGCCAATAATAATTAATACAAATGGAGTTAGCAAAATGTATATTGTCAAAATGCACATTTTTTTTGTAATACAGTGAGTTCTAGGGTCTTGTCACTAATGGGAATGATCAGGTTCAACATTTGTGAATTTATCTTTTGGATATTTCATATTATTCAAGTACAATGTTATTAACAGAGAAATCTGCGTTAGTATGGCATCACATTTGAGAATCCACCGATATAAACCTATAGCTGGGTTTCAGTATTTAATACAGATGGGAGCAGCTAAAATTAAGATTGTTCAGCTGCAGATTTTTGTTGTAATACAGCATGATTTTGGGTCTAGTCAGTAATAGAAATGATCAGGTTCCATATTTATGAATTTACCTTTTGGATATTTCATGACAAAGTGCAACGTAATCGGTAGAGAAAATCTGAGAGTACGACATCGTCACATTCTAGAGTTTGAAAACCACCAATGGCAGAATTTGCTGTTCAGACTTATAGATTTTTTTTATTTTTTATTTTTTGCAATTTATTCAGTGTCACAGTATATTTGCACGTTTTTTTGTGTGTTTTTTTTGTTTTGTTTTTTTCACACATAAAATTGATAATAATGTAAAGATGCATTAAAATAATAATAATAATAATAATAATAATAATAATAATAATAATAATAATAAATAAATACATAAATAAATAAATACATATATAAATACAGAATAAAAAAAAAAGGACAGAGGCAGTTGTGTTACATATTTATAAAGTACATCTTGTTCAAGAGTACATGTTTTCAGGATTTCAGTAGTCTGCTTGGACTTATAGATTGTTGTCTGAATGATGAAGGCCACAGTATGAAACATTTTGAACTCAGTCCCCAACACAAATGAGTAAGGTTCAACAGTTTTGGATTTTCAAAATTTATTGCAAAAACAGAAGCTGGTTATATAGGTCCATGCCCTCCAGCTGAAATTGTGACGTTAAATCCTAGCACTTATCCATGGGTTTTAATTATGGACTGTATATATAAATGGACATAGTTAACCTGCTAGCTGCCACGTTCCACATAGGAAGTGAGCATGGGGGCGCTTCAGGCTCCATTGACTCCCAGTTGACTTAACCCTAGTATTAACTCATTCTACATGATCCTGGGGTTTTTACTTCACTATTTTGTCTGTAAATAAATTCCTATTCCTAATATGGACCTGGCTCCAAATTCACCCCTATAACCGTTAGCATCGTGAGCTTCATTTGGCTTTTTTAATACAGTAATGTGATAAATACAATAATACAGTTATGTGATAAATATTAGAACTGTTTTCATTGCAACCAACAATTTAATCAGCAAAATATTTTATGTTTTGAATAATACATATGACATTTTGAGGACCTTTAACCATTCAAAAGATGTAATATTGTATAATTTTTGTTTTAAATTGTTGATCGCTATGATCTATTTTTCATCATTCTGAACCCGTTGAAGCTCTTGAACTGGAGCGTGCTATGGAATTTTCAATTGAGACGCAACTTTTCCCCCTGAACACGACTTCTGAGGGAGCAGCTTCAGCCTGTTTGTTAGCGTGACCCAAAAGACCAGTTGCTATGTTTCTTTTCAAAGCGAATTACTTTACAAATACTGACTTATGTGGACACCCCACCTTCCACACAAGACGTCCAATTAAATCACCATTAACACTACTTTGTATTTCAGCTAAAATGGAGCTAATCTTGTGTGAGAGAAGAAGAAGAAGTTGAAGAAAACACAAGGGCAGACAGAAGGCGCGTGAACAACAGAAAAATAATAATAAGGCTAGAAAGAAAAGGAGAAGAAGAGCTGCTTGGACAAAGGAGGCGTTACGGTGCAGAGAAAAACAAAATTAGATAGATAAAAAGCAATGCGAGTGAGAACTAGTAAAAACAGATAGTGAGGCAGAGAGAAAGAGGGGGAGAGGAAGAGGAGAGAGGTGGCAGATGGGAGGAAAATATTGGTTGAGATTAATGGACTTTAAAGGTCAGTGCAGCATGTTGTATAATTCAGCACACAATAGCTGTGATTGATGCGTGTGCTTTAGGACCTTTTCCTGCTCGGCTCTTGCAGTATTCCTTCTCCGGGTTGAGCTCTGGCTTTGGCGTTTAACTGGGAGGAGCACTTTTTCACTTAATAGCTTTCCAAGGAACTGTGGTATTTGATAAGACAGGAAAAGCCACTTCAAAGGCAAGAGGTGCAAGGTGGAGCCTCATATTCTCGGAACATTTCATTAATATGTCTTTACTGTAGTCGCGAGGGGAGTTAATAGATCTTACAGGACAAAGGAGGGTGACGCCAAGCCCGTTTTAGCTCAAATACAGTTGGAGTGTTCACTGTAGACAGGTCACGATAACATATTTTGAAGCTGGATGTAGTGCTACAGAGAAATAACGCGATAAACGACAATACTGAAGCTGCTTTATGCTTGCCTGACCAGCCAGTCTCTTTTACATTCTGTTCTAAACCAGAAGGCACTAGAACTGGGCAATACGGGTGTAAGAAAAAATCGATTCAGTGCTATATCGTTCATTGTACAATTCTCGAATCGATTCAAAATGCATCCAGATCGACTTTTGAAATAATATTTTTCACAAGAATGTATTAGCTACATGTAAAATGTAATAAATTATACTGGATTTCATTCAGTTTTGTTCTTGTGAAGGTGTAATTGACTGTATTGTTAGAAATAATTATTGATAAGTCGCAATATATTATCCATTGCTTTAGTATCGGGATATATCGAATCGTGACATGCATATCATGATATGTAAGGTATCGTCAGACTCAAGGAAATGAACACAAAAAGAGGACAAATGGATGGTGAAAATCCTCTGTCCAAAGTTGAGACGGTCCAAACACAGCTGCTAATTTGTAAAAATGCGTCTCTCAAATGCAGAAGATATCTCCTCTCCAAAGTTTTCGTAACATTCAGAACAAAATATATAACTTCAATTGTTGATTCTGTAAAAATCTTGGAACATTTGGGAACAATAGAGTGTGAAAATCCTTTGTGGAGACACAGCTGCTAATTTGTAGCATACTGTATGTCTCTCAAAAAATGAAAATTCAGAAAAAATATAGGCTATTACTTCTTTCACCTGAAAATCTGTGCTGTTTTTCAGTCCTTTATGTCAATTTTTCTCCTTGTTTACGTGTAAGCAGCCATGTTTGTTTTGACGCGAATGGACCATGCTTCTCTCTGATTGGTTAATCCGCCTGTCAGTCACAGCCTCTGAAATCAGGGAAACAGGACACAGCTCCAGATCCACTCGTCTTTGTGAAGTTTTGTCAAAGCGTGTGGTTCTGGCTGGTCCGGTAAACTTTAAGCCGCTGACACAAAGCAGGATAATCCCAGTAAACCCATTTTTAAACAGACAGTATGATTAAAAAGCCTGAGCAGCAACAAATAAACAGCAGAATGGACTACTTAGCCATTCTCCCCCTCTACAGCTCAAATCTTACATTATTAAAAATGGCAAATGGAAAAACTACCAATGATTTTTTTTTAAAATACAGTATTGAGCCCCAGAATGTAGTTCCAGCTTTCATATTGAATGATAAGTCAATATTTAATTTCATTTAAGTAGATTCAACTTGTCAGATACAATTATCTACCAATGGAATAAGTGTGTTTTTCTTAATTTAAGCAACATTGGATTTGGTTTCTTATTTTAACTGCAGAGAATTGCATTTTTCTTTTATATATTTTAAAGATGCATTGTGTAACTTTTCTGGTGGCGGTCCGTCAAATGCTTTTCTCCATGCCGATGTTAATGCTTTGTCTAAAACGTTCCAAAGTATGGTATTAAACCTTTCTATCTCCTTGGAGACCAAATCAGACCAAGTTACAAGTCAGATCTGTGGAGAGGCGACCCCGCTCACAGTCAGAATGTATGTTTTTCTATGTATTTTTGAGCTATAAAACCACCTGTAATTGAATAAATGTAAAGTAGAGCTGTTTAATGTCATACTGTGGAACATTCCAGGCAGATCCGTAGAAACAAGCAGGTGATGGACCCCCAACCAAAAAGTTACATAGTGCACCTTTACGTACAAAAAGTCTTGTTCCATTGGTAGATCATTTTTCTTGTTGAATCCTGATAAAACTTTCTTAATTCAAGTCATTTTAACTTGTCTAGAGTTTAGTTTTCGCAGTGATTCACAAGGATGCAGCGTTATAAGGGAATATATATGTGAAAATTGTACTTTTATGAGCAGACCACATGAGGTGTCCCCTTGTCTTGAACCTCCTCAGAGTTGGATTTGGATTTCAATTCATCCATCTTTGACTAACACCATCCTGCACTGGAGACTGGAGTGCTCAGAAAATGTCAGCTCTCACCTTCTACCCCATATCTCTGCCCACATCTCTGTACTTACTCAAAAGATTCAGACTCCACTTATAGTTCAAAATGTCACACAGCCATTTTTAAGCAATAAATCACAATTCTGCAGTTTTGAACAGTGGGCACGTTTTATTAGTGAAGGTCTTATATTACGCAAAATTGACTGTTGTGTGCTTTAAGTCATGTTTTAATGTTGTTACCTCGTCAAAAACATACCCGGAGTTGTGTTTTGTTTCAGTCACACGTGCATTATTAGTCTGTCTACATCTCCAAAGCTCAAAAATGCTCTGTTCCACCTTGTAATGTCATGAAGTGGCTACGTTTTACGTTTAGTGCAATAGAGATAGGAAATTCCAGGGTTGAAATGATCCAAATGATTCTCATGAACGTGCGTGGAGTCTAAAAACACAGTGGAGCACTTCTTGTATTACTTCTTGTATGACATCACAAGGTGGAGTGTTTTCTGTACGAGTTTCTGTGTTAAACAAAACACAACTCCAGGTTTGTTTGTGATGAGGAAATAATAGGAAAACAACAGAAAATATGTGTAATATGGGCCCTTTAAAATGTGACAGAGGAATATTGCTGTTTACAAAGAACAAATGGAAAACGCGGATCGATTTATGTTATAATTTAATACCCCCAAAATATCACATCTCCTTTAAAGATTGTCTGTTTTATAGGCACAACTCGTTTTTCACCTCTGTTTTTTTAATCATCTTTTCACATTGTAAATATCATTGAAGCCCCAAAGATATTTTTTTCCCTGCACACACTAAGGTTTTAATTACGTGCAAATGCTCCTGCTGTTCTCGTTAACCTCCTCTCTGGCGCCCCCTAGTGCTGATGCTGGGCCTGTTCCTGTACTCGTGCTGGAGGAGACACAAGGGGCTGAAGGAGGGCGTGTACCATGTGTCTGCGCACCATGGCGAGTGGGAGGACATCCGAGAAAATGTGCTTAACTATGATGAAGAGGGCGGAGGAGAGCAGGATCAGGTAAATATGCGATCATAATCATACTGTCACTGAAATGTATTATTGGAAAGATCTATGGGGCTGTTAAAGGTCCTATATTATTCAAAAAATTACTTTGGTGAGCTGTAAGTCGTTTTATAATCTTGTTACCTCCTCTAAAACATACCTTTTCATTCACACATGTTTGAGTAACTCTTTATTATTAGTCTGTCTACATCTCCAAAGCTGAAAATGCTCTGTTCCACCTTGTGATGTCATGAAGCGGCAAGTTAACAGCTTCTTTTATCTTTTGTTCAGTAGCGATTGGCAATTCCAGAGCTGAAATCATCCAAATGATTCTCGCACAGGTGTGGAGTTTAAAAACAGTGTTGTTTGTTTGAGAGAAGAATTCAGCCTGCAGGGTTTGTGTGAATGAAACAAAACACAACTCCACATATGTTTGTGATGAGGAAACAACATTAAAGAAAGTGGTGTGTGCGTGAGTGATTGTGGTGGTCTGATGGCGCAGATTGGCAGCTTCTGTCCCAGGGCAGCTGTGGCTACAATAGTGCCTTACCACCACCGAGTGTGAAGTGAATGAATAATGCGTTGTAAAGCACTTTGTTTGTCTTGAAAAGTGCTTTATAAATTCAGTGATTAATGAATTAATGATAACAGAGATCAGAAAATAACGTATTATCGATAAGTTAATGTCATACTGTGGAACATTCCAGGCGCAGCTCTGACATCTTCATGGGAAGCTACATAGTGCACATTTAAAACCCTAATCCTGTAGTGAATGAGACTAGAATTCCACTGAACCCAAAAGTCAAGTTAGGACACCGCGTAACTTCATTCCCATTGTAGTACCAGCTAACGTCTTACTCAGAGTAAATTAATATTCCGAAATGGCTCCATGTCGACAGAGGAACTACCCAGACAACCCCATCTCCCCGCTATCCACTGAAAAAGGAAAGAAAAACCACTAAAAGCAAGTAAGTAAGTAGTGAAGAGATCAAGGATGCGCGCTTGAGTTCAAAGTTTGCAGACTCTTTTCTCGATCCCTCTAAATGTTCTTAAATTCCCCCATAGTAACCGGCTCTGACAGTTTCAGGTTATACATTATTCCAGTTTGATGGGGCAGCATATTTAAAAGCTTTTTCTGCCCAGCTTCACTCCCACTCCAGGGAACTCTATTTATAGTGGAGTCTGAGAGAACACATTAATTCATCCTTTAACTGCACAGTTAAAAGTGCGTTCACGTGAAATCCACTTATCATTTGCATTGTAATGTATATTTAAAGGACCCATATTACGCTATTTTCTGGCTTATGTTATAATGTGTTTTTTTCATCACAAACAGACCTGGAGTTGTGTTTTGTTTCATTCACACATTTGACTAACCCTGCCTTATTAGTCTGTCTACATCCCCAAAGCTCAAAATGCTCTGTCCCACCTTGTGATGTCATGTATTGGCAGTTTTCAAGTTAACAGCTACCTTTTTTTTTACCTTTATTTTAGTAATAACTGTTCTTTCCAGGGTTGAAATTATCCAAATGATTCTAGTGAACCACTGTTGAGCACTTCCTGTATTACCACATGACATCACAAGGTGGAACAGAGTGTTTTCTGTTTGAGAAAAGAACTAAGAATCATAAATATGCAGAATTTGTGTGTTAAACGTGTGTGTGAATGAATGAAGAAACAACATTATAACATAGATCAGAAAATATCGTAATATGGGACCTTTAAGTCACAAATCCTGCATATTTAGGGTTCTTAGTTCTTTTCTCAAACTGAAAAAACTCTGTTCCACCTTGTGATGTCATGTGGTTGTACAGGAAGTGCTCCACTGTGTTCTAAAACTCACACTTTCACTAGAATCATTTGGATAATTTCAACTCCGGAATTGAACAAAAGGTAAAAGGTAGCTGACATCATTAGGTTGAACAGAGCATTTTGGAAAAGACTAATAATAAATGATCACTCAAACGTGTGGGAATGAAACAAAACACAACTCCAGCTATGTTTTGGATGAGATAACAACATGACTTAACGCTAACAAGAGTCAATTTCGCGTAATATAGGACCTTTAAATCTTTATGGGGCTTTTATTTGTGATAAATTCAATACAAAACGAAGGAAGTCAGGTGCGTACCAACTGAAACCTGAGTATTCCATCTCAGGAGACGCCGCGGTGTGTGTTAATTAGTGGAAATTTAACAAGTTCACTCCAATAGCTGCTAATGCCTTTGTTGTAATCGTGCTGGTAATAGCGTTTTCCCAGCTTTGCAATCAGATAATTAATTACTAGAATAATCAATAGTGGTGCTGTTGCCAACATGCTTCCACTAACATGGATCTAGACTTCTAACAGGTTCAATGTACGGCAATGGCTGTTTCGCGGCAATTGTGTTATGAATTTTTAATGACTGGGATTGAAATTAATGGTGTTTGGGCATCTTTAAAGGGCCCTATTACGCAATTTGGTGATCTATATTATAATGTTGTTTCCTCGTCACAAGCAGACCTGGAGTTGTGTTTTGTTTCATTCGCACGTTTAACACGCAAATCTTGCATATTTAGGCTGAGTTCTTCTCTCAAACAGAAAATACGCAACCTTGTGATGTCATGTGGTAATACAGGAAGTGCTCCACTGGGTTTTTAAACTCCAGACATCTTCACTAGAATCATTTGGATGATTTCAGCCCTGGAATCGCCAATCTCTACTGAACAAAAGGTAAAAGGAGCTGTGAACTTCATGACATCACAAGGTGGAACAGAGGATTTTCAGCTTTGGAGATGTAGACAGACTAATGCTCAGACATGTGTGAATGAAAAAAACACAACTGCAGGTATGTTTTTGGGGAGGTAACAGCTTTGTAACATGGCTAAATGGTGCACTATGTAACTTTTTTGCCTGTTTCCATGGAGATGTTATTGCTTTGCCCTCAGTGTTCCAAAATATGGCATTAAACTTATAAATCTCCATAGAGACAGACAGGAGGCGCTACCAGGCCAGTATAACAGTGAGATCTGTGAAGAGACTACCCCACTAACGGTCAGAAAATTAAACAATAAAAACATCCATAACTGAATAAACGCATCTTTAGTTTAACACCACATTGTGAAACATTATAGGCAAAGCAATAGCCTCTCCAAAGTGGCGCAGTGCAACTTTAAAGCTTATAAGTCGATTTCGCGTAATATAGCACCTTTAATTTGTTTTCTCTTCCCTCAGAATGCTTTCAACATGGTGGAGCTTCAGCGTTCCCTCCAGGCCAGCCCCGCGCAGTCTCTCCGCTACAGCTACCCACAAAGCATCATCTCCTACCCCAGCTCCAAGCAGTCCCTGGACAGCAAAAAAACCTTACCAAACGGAACCGGGAACGCTGCCATCGCCTTGCGTCTCGCCATACCCCCCTCGGAGACAGAGACCTTACCTTCCCCACTGACTTTCAGACGCTCTCACAAAACTCTCTCCTTCTCCAGCCAGGATTTGGCTCGCTACCTGTGCGAAGTGATCAGGGACATGGATCACCCCGGGGAGCTGGGTACCATGACAACGCCGCGACGCCCCAAAGCCAAAGAGTGGGGTCTGGCTGCAGGGCGCTCCCTCAGTTCCTTAAGCGGAGGTCAGGGGTCAGAGGTGAGGCAGCAGAGCGGGCGCGCGGACAGGTTCAAAACGCTCAAAGCCGTGGTGAGCGATTTGAGAGGGGGGGACTCGAGGACTGCAGAGGGCCAGAGCGAGAGGGCCAAGGAGAGCAGGGGCCAACTCAACTGTGAGAAGAGCGGATAAGTCTGCTGCTACGAACGCCAGACCGGCGGGAGCTGTAGTGTTATTCCAAAGGGAGAACATTTAAGGTGCACGATGTAACTTTTCGGTTTGGGGTCCGTCACCTGTTTGTTTTTATGGATATGTCATTGTTTTGTCCCAAATGTTCCATAGTATGACATTAAGCAGCTCTACTTTACATTTATTCAATTACAGGTGGTTTTAAAGCTCAAAAATACCTAGAAAAACAGGCATTCTGACTATGAGCGGGGCTGCCTCTCCACAGATCTGACCTGTAACCATTGACTGTATGTATAAGTGGAGTTAAGATGATTAACTTAGATTCAGGAGCTGGACCACGCCTCAACCTCCTCGCCAGACAGCCACAGCTCATCTCAATCACGCCTTCAATTACCCAGAAGCCCTATTTATACGGCCTATCCCGACAACACCGTCCATGTCCGCTCTCTCGACCCCCTACCTCCCACCCCGTGTCTCTCGTCCATCCTTCAGCCGAAGACATCGTCTTTAAGGAGGGGGGGTTCCGAATCAGCTGAGTGACCATTTTGGATTGCAGACGGAGCCCCCACCTTGAGTCTCCCCCCAGCCATCACATCTACACACCGTCAATAAATATCTTTATCGTATTTCATTGTCGTGGCGTGGTCCTCGCTAGTGAAATGGACATCGGAACGAATTCCAAATAGGAAGTTCGCACGCGGCTCTTCCGGCTCCTTCTGACCCCGGCTCCCATTGACTTACACTGAAATACCGTGGCCCGTCTCTGTAACTGCTGCTGTGAGCCTCGTTATTTTGGTTTTAAAATGTTCGCCCTACATGATCCTGTTTTTCGAAAGGTTTAATATTATACTGTGAAACATTCCAGACAAAGCAATGACGTCTCCATGGAGAAAAGCATTTGACAAACCCACCAGAAGAAGTTACACAAATGCACCTTTGAACGCGACAAAGACTGGAGCTGGAGTTTGCCTTGGGTCCATGTGAAGTCTATATATGTACTGTATTGATGAAAATTTGAACAATAACTCTTTGATATCAAAATGTTTACCAATGAATGAGAAATGTAATTAATTGTTTACTCGGCATTGCACTGTACAGTATTTATTTCACAGAAAGCACTTTTTGGAAGCGCCCCGCGTCAGAGCTTTTCATGTCATCAGACTCATAAGAGTGATGGGCGCCAGGAAGAAGGAAAATTAGTTTCTGTGGCGACGCTGCAACATCCCTTTGGTTGTTAATGACTCATGAAATTGTTTATGTGACAAAATGATTTTGTTTCATTTGTATTATCTATTTCCTTTTAAATAAATGAGTATCTTTGATAATATTTGGAGCTTGATCATGTTGGAGAATGAGTTTGGATTAGGCATTTAAAATCTTTGAAGCGTATTTTTTGCTGGGATAAAACCGCTTGGAAATATAAATTATAGTTTTACATCAATCAAGAAGCAACTTGTGAGGAAGAGTTGAAAACGTTAAAAATTCTAGGAAGTAGTGGGTTGAATTTTAGAGAGTCCCATATTGATGACATCACACCGGGGAGAATTATAACCAAAAGTTCAACACAATTTACACGCAACAAAATACATTTTTCGGATACTTTAAACATGATTTCAACAAAATAAAGGTGTTGTTGTATATTTTTATTTGCCAAATAATAATTTCTGTGTACATTAGACGAGTTTTGGCCCAGTGTACTACAGTAACGGAATCCCCCAGTGCGATGTCACAATTTCCAACCAGGAAGTAAAATTTGAAACCTAAAAAATTGCCAAACTGTGAAAGAAATTGTAAAATATTTTGTGGAATCTTAAATATAATGATCTTAACTGTGTTTTAGTACAATGAGCGGTCTAACCTGTCATCGGCACTTTAAAGATGCACTATGTAACTTGTTAACCTGCTTGTTTCTATGGATATGTCATTGCTCTGGCTGGAATGTTCCACAGTATGACATTAAACAGCTCTACCTTACGTTTATTCAATTACAGGTGGTTTTATAGCTCAGAAATGCCTCGAAAAACAGTTATTCTGACTGTTAGCGGGGTCGCCTCTCCACAGATCTGACTTAGACTTAGACTTTGATAAACTTTATTGATCCACAAGGGAAATTATTTGGATATTAGTTATTGGTTATTTATTTGACCTGTAACTGGGTCTGGTTTGGTCTCCATGAAGATAGAAAGCTTTAATACCACACCGCGTAACATTCTAGACAAAGCAATACCATCTCCATGGAGAAAAGCATCAGAAAAGTTACACAGTGCACCTTTAAATGCTGGTCACGGTATGATAAGACGCATTTGTTTTGATAGACACGTACTTATTGCTTCTAAGTGTTTTCAAATTGCTTTCCATAGCTTCTCTCCTGAATTAGCGGACAAAATGTATCACTTAGTCATAACATCTGTTCCAATCAGCTGTAAAGATCATCTTCAGAAACAAGAGGCTTTTATGAGGAGGAGAACAAAGTCAATTTCAGGATTAATCATTCATGTCCAGCGCCCATAGCCTCGTGACCTGAGCTTCGGGGAATCTCCAGACTGAACCAAGAATCGGCAGGGGTCCCACCAGGCCGCCCTACACCATCTTTAATTGGCTGACATTACTGCAGTTAAGCAGCTGTGACACGGAGCAAACCGCTGGGGGAACGGTCTGATGTCTGTATCGGGTCTCCCTCCATACCTCCACATCTCCACGCGCTGAGAAATGGGAGTCCCTACGTGAGCGCCCCCTGCAGTGCGCATGATTATCCATTTTGTATTAATGAGAATAATTCACATTTAAACGTATAGTTACATCTTTATGAGTCACGCCAAGTTCAGGTGTTTCAGTGAAGACGCAGTGCCACCTACCGGCCGTGACGCGCAACTGCATTTAACACCAGCTGTTTATCTCTGCGCAACACGAGTGGGATTTCTAAGAGGACGATATTAATAAGGTCCTTGAACCAGTTTCCCGGGGAAGGAAATTATGATTTTGTTGTAATATGTTTCCTCTTATTAGCCACTGTATGCGTGATTAATTGCGGTGCCAGTGCGGTACTTGAAACGCTCGCTGCAGTTTTTCTTGTGCGCACGGCCCTTCAAGTTGATAAACAAAATAAGAATACACCAAATGATTTTTAGAGATTTGCACAAAACTCATTATCGATTGAGTTAGTTTGCAAGGCTTTGGTTTAAAAAATAATATGGTAAATATATTCCAGCAAACCCCATACACCTTCACTAGAATCATTTGGATCATTTCATCCCTGGAACTGCAAATCTCTGCTTAACAAATGGTAAAAGGTAGCAGGTAACTTGAAATCACATGGTGGAACAGAGCATTTTGAGCTTTGGAGATGTAAACAGACTAATAATAAAGGATTACTACCGTGTGAAAGAAACAAAACGTAACTCCAGGTTGGTTTTTGAGGGGGTAACAACATTATGACATGGTTTAAAGCTCTGCAAAACTTTAAGGGGCAGGAGTGATACTTGGATGTGTAGAGATTGTGCAAAATTGCCCTTTTGGTGCTGTTCAGTGCAGGGACCAGTTTCAAATACAGTTGAAAAAGCTGAGGCACTCGAAAAGTACAAATGGTTTAAAGCTCACAATAGTCTCATCTTTTGGACAAGACCCAACTACTGTAACTTCCACATAACCCAATTGGGGATTAGTGTAATTTTCCATCCAATCCATAGTCTTTCTGCTATAAAACAATACAGAAAATATCCAAATAAACAATTATCTTTTTAACCTCCTGTAATATACATTTTCAGCAGTAGAGGGCACTAAAACCCTTTGAAGATCAAAGCAGCAAAACTGAAGGTCAGCGTTCTTGCAGCTGATAACTAGACTGGTGTTTTATTTTAATATTCATCCAAGCATTGTTTTTGAATTTGCATAGCAGCCCTGGTTATGTAATACTTTTTTCATACATTGTGCCTTATATATACTGTATGTGTATTGTTTTGTTGAGCTCAGAGGTTGTTTTGACTGATATCAGATATGTTGAAATGGTGCCTGGGGCGTTTTTGTTTCTGGGCAGTGATCTTTATTGATTTTTTTAACTTGTGCTTAAGTCAAAGACGTAACAAAAGAAGAAGAGACAGCTCTGACTTCAGACACACAGGGTATAGTGCTGTTTAAAGCAGTGGAGGCAACTCTATTATAAAAATCAAGAATAATGAAATCAATCTCCTAGGCACTTGTAATGGCTCAAAGTATCTGTTAACCTCCTGAGCAGAAGAAGATGTTGAATTAATGTGAAGATTTACACATATTAGAAATCTGAGATGAATCTAAAGACCGTGGAGGATTTAAAGGATTTAAATATCACGCTGTTTTCTCATCTGTTTGTGATGTTTTCTCATTACAAACTTACCTGGAGTTATAGTTTGTTTAATTCACACATGTTTGCACACTGTGTACTTAGGCTGAGTTCATCTCTCAAACTGAAAACATTCTGATCCACCTTGTGATGTGCTCCACTGTGTTTTTAAAGTCCATACACCATCACTATAGATTATCATTCTGATCATTACAGCTCTGAGATTGCTCGTCTCTACTGAACAAGGTAAAAGGCAGCTGTTAACACTATATGACATCACTAGGTGGAACGGAGCATTTTGAGCTTTTGAGATGTAGACAGACTCATAATAAAGGGTTACTCAAACATGTGTGAATGAAACAAACCATAGTTCTGGGTATGTTTTTGTTTTTAATGATGTTTTTGACATTATTAAAGCTCATGATAGTACATTTTGTGTCGTTTAAATGTAGGCTTGTCCGATCTTATCAAATTTGTCTGTTCTTCAGCACAAACAAGACCACTTCTCAGCATCATTATTCTAATTAAAACTACAGACAATATAATATAAACTCCTTGTTTTAGTTGTATATTTATAGACCACATGAGCTCCTCCTTCTGCATCAGACTGAGGACTGTCCTTTATACTGCAGTAGGAGGTGGTCCAGACCTTGTACCTCTCTGATGGTGTGGGTTCTATGTTTTAGTCAGCATAATTTCCACATTATGGTGCCTAAATAAAGTGCATACATCTAAATATAATGTAGGCCTTTCAAATGCCTTCAAATAAACAAAGTCTGCCATTGTGACTTGTGATCTTAGAGCTGGGTCTGGAGGAGACTGTGAGGCGGGGCATATTTTGATGTGACAGCTGCAGATCGTAAGAATGAGGAGTGACACAGAACTGCAGCGGCCGCTCGTCCACTCATCCTGTCACTCATCCCACTCTCTTCCCCAGATATTGCATCTGTGTTTACTCTGGTGTTATTAACGTGCGTAACCGCGTGTGTGCGCCTATCCCCGGGCTATGGATCCTGCAGAAGTGACAGTGCGCCGTGGCCTTCTGTCAGTCGGCCCGTTAAAGTGGCACGCGCGTCAGTTCTCCCGACAGACGCGCTCATCCTTCCGGCCAACGAAGACGGCTGCAAATGTGGGACATGTCTCGTGACAGAGCACCACAGCTTACACGACAAGTGGGTGCGCGCCGACGGGACACGAGCAGTCGAGTTTGACGCACGGGGGTCAGCGCGCACCGTGAGGAGTGAGTGAAGGCTGCCCTGATCTGTGCGCGGCTGGAGCGCCACAGCCCCCCTTTGTTTACAAGCAGAAGCTGTTCTGGTCCAAGGTGATGTGATTCTTAAACCTGTCGAGTGCTAATAATAAAACAAATACAACGCAAAATTGACTCCTGTGAGCTTTAAACCATGTTATGATGCTGTTACCTCATCCAAACAGACCTGGAGCTGTGTTTTGTTTCATTCACATGTTCGAGTAACGCTTTATTATGAGTCTATCTACCTCTCCAAAGCTCAAAATGCTCTGTTCCACCTTGTGATGTCATGAAGGGGTACTTTTTACCTTCAGCAGGGATTGGTAATTCCAGGGCTGACAGTATCCAAATGATTCTAGTGCAGTTTATGTCCATGCGGTTTAAAAACACAGTGGAGCACTTTCTTTATTACCACATGACATCACAAGGTGGAAGAGAGTCTCTTCACATTGAGGAAAGACCTCAGCCCAAATATGCAGGATTTTTGTGTTAAACATGTGTGAATGAAGCAAAACACAACTCCAGGGATGTTTTTGATGAGGAAATATTATAACATGGCTTAAAGAGTCCAAAGAAACAATATGGATCAGAAAGCAGTATAATACTGGCCCTTTAAGGTCAATATGTCACCTGTATGTAGCCTCCCAGATCCAGATACATGCTTTTACTTAAAAACTGTTGACCTCTGAACTTTGAGCTAATAATAGGGCTGATCAGTTATCTTCATGATTGAGTAGAAGAAGAACAGCTGCTAACGCTACAGAGGTGAAGACCATGAAGGCAAGAAGGATATGGAGGAGCCCTAACTCTGACCTGCTATCCAAACGATAATTCCTAAGACATATTGAGTGTTTTGGTTGTGCTTTATTAATAACATGATACAAGCTTCAGCACAATACAATAAAATATAAGGATTTTCAGTGGAGCCCTGGTGGATGAAGTACTCAATTTTGTTACTTAAGTAAAAGTACAGACACAGGGGCAAAAGATTACGCAAGTAAAAGTAAAAGTATCACATGTTAACTTAAATCAAATGTGAAAAAAATAAGTCTCAGTCATTTCAGCAGGTCTCAAACCATTAAGAAAAGTACTTTTTACTTTTCAGTTCAAATCTGTAATGTTTTGGAGTAGAAAGTACAGCTACATGCTCTCAAATGTAGTGATGTAAAAGTATTTGTAAAAATGACAAGTAAAGTACAGATTCCAAATTGTACTTAAGAATTGTACTTTTACTTTTGTACTTTATTACCTTCCAACAGTGCAGAAGAGACAATATTTGTTAAGCATTTACATAGGCCAACATCCAACATTTGTTTTAGGAGACTGTGGTTTATTTAGCCTCATAAATGCCTTTATACATTTCACACAAACAAGAAATCTTCATGGTCTTGTGAAACAGTTTGGGAACTGGGCTACCACAAGTTTATAAAATTACAAAATAGGCTAAATAGTCACGACTTCCTTTATGATAACTTCTTGATAAATTCCTTCTGGACAGCAATAGCGCTACCGAAAAGTTGTTTTGTAACATATGTTTTTTTCTGCTAATTCTGTTATATTATGCTTAATGGACTCTTGTGAGCTTTAAACCAGGTTATAATGTTGTTCCCTCCTCAAAAACAGACCTGGAGTTGTGTTTTGTTTCATTCACACATGTTCGAGTAATGCTGCATTATTAGTCTGTGGCTCAAAGTGCTCTGTTCCACCTTGTGATGTCATGAAGCTGAAGTTTTCATGTGAACAGCTCCTTTTACCTGATTCTAGTGAAGGTGTATGGATTTTAAAAACACACCAAAGATCTCTGCCTAAATATGAAGGGTTTGTGTGTTAAACATGTGCGAATGAAACAAAACACAACTCCAGGTCCGTTTGTGAAGAGGAAAATGGCGTAAAACAGGTCCTTTAATTCCTCTCCAGGATCCCTAACTGAAATGCTGCTCTAGTTGTAAAAAAATAAATAAATAAATAAGCCATATGCCTTTCCTTATGTTTTCCCTCTCATGTTGCAGTTCCCTTGTCGGCCTACAGGTGGCACACTTCACCACTCTCCCTCTGGTTTGCCTGTTGAGTCCGCAGCTTTACTTTACCAGCGCCTTTCTTCCTCTTCTCTCCTTTTACGCGCCGGTCTCAAATGCACAGCGGCACCTTTCTCGCCACGCTACAGCCACACTTTATCATTGACTGTATTGGGAGCATTTAATGGCACAATCGTGATGGATTCTGGGAGCGCTTGATTTATTGATCAGCTTCTCCGGTTTAAGCTGTGAATACTCAAACAGTCACCAATCACCTCCAGAAATCACCTTCTCTCTGCGCCGGCCACTCTTACAAACTTTTAAATGGATTTGGTTGCGCGCCACAGGTGACTTTGAGACAATCATTGATTAGAAAAATGTGCGCCATTACATAAAGTGGAATTACGTGGTGCTGGATGTTGCTACGTGAGCGCGTCCATCCATCAGCGAGGAAGAGGAGAAGAGGAGGAAGAGGCGCGCAGACAGATGGGCTTAGTGAGTGAATCATTGACAGGGCCCTGCTAACGGATGCAGGGTCCATCAATAGCTCAAAGCCTCGGTGATGAATTACTGCAGACAAACAAAGCTGACGCGGCAAATGTGTTTTTAACAAAGGCACGTGCGAATATTACAGCCCCACTTTAGAGCGCGTGATGGGGACGCACGCGGACGGGTCAGGTTAAGTTATAATATTATGGTTTTAGCGTTGAAAATACTTGAGTTTACGAAGAATTACTCAGGTCTAGTGGCTGCTAAATGCCCAAACTTCTAACACTGTCCACCAAATTAAAGCTGCACTGTGTAACTTTTCTGGTGGAGCGCCCGTTAAATGGTTTCGTCCATGGAGATGTTACCGCTTTGCCTAAAATGTTTCACAGTGTGGTATTAAACCTTTCTATCTCCATGGAGACCAAACCAGACCAAGTTACAGGTCAGTTTTTCTAGGTATTTTTGAGCTATAAACTATAAAATGCTGTTTAATGTCATACCGCGGAACATTCTAAGCAATGACATATCCATAGAAACAACCACGTGATGGACCCTCCACCAGAAAAGTTACACAATGCACCTTTAAGTACGCCTGAATTATTTTTAATAAACTATTTTCATCACAATTTCAGTTTCTCTCCAGGCTTTTTGGAGCTCCACCGTGACCACCCACTAGAACTAAATTTTCCAAAAATAAAATAATATTAAAAGTTTGAAAGTTTGCTCAGGGCTAATTATCTATGTGGTGACTTATGACCACAATATCTATAATTTTATTTAGAATCTGTTTTTGAAACATTAAAAACAGCTAAGTTATTAAAGCATTTTGCAGAATCTGTTCTAAACGTGCTTTTTGGGCTTGAAACAGTTGCATTATGAGGTGGTTAGCGATGCCTTTGAACTCTTAATATTTTAAAATTTTGGGAAAAATGAAAGAAAAATTTACTTCTGGAACTGGAGCAGGTGGTCACAGTTGAGTTCCATTAAGGCCAGTTCAGATGTAGTTATAATAAAGTGGTACAAAAATGCTGTCTTTTCTTTTGAAGCTGTTCTATATAGTGGATGCTGCAGGGTCCCATAAAATGTCTGGATCGATATAATAATATTCTTGCCTTCATATGATGAATACAGTAGGTAAAACAAGACAGTGCTTCAGCTGCATTAAATCATATTAGAGTTGATTATTATAGAGTTTTCAATATATGGTACAGGGGGAGGGAAGTGGACTTTTTATTGCAAATGTCATAACGTTGACCCTGTCCCCAGATACAAGGGAAACATTTTCAAATCACATACACAAGATAATTTAGGCTATTCTAAATTACAAAAACAAATAACAAAACGGTGATGATTTTGTCTCATGATCAGAATATCCAATCAGAAAGCAGGATCAGGTCACATGACTCTCTCCTTTGGGTTGCCAGATTAGCTAATAATGAACATAAACCTAAAATGACTCTAAAGACCTCACCTCACTCTAAACCCCAGCATCTGCAACCAATCATTAACCGGTGCTAGTGCGGCCTCTGCAGCTCAGTGAGTGAATTCTGGAGGTTCTGGCCTGCTCACCATAAACTGGAGAAATCACATGTGTTTTGTATGTTCAGCTTATGGCACTGGCAACACAGGTTCAGTTGTGTTTGTACTTAAATCTTTACCTTTTTTGACACGAATCTCTTGTTATTTTTGTTACTTATTTTGAATTTATTATTACAATTTCTATTTTTGCTCAGTATATTGTGATGTTTGGGCTTCTGTGTCCAAATAATTTCCCTTGTGGATCAATAACGTTTGTCTAAGTCTACGGCGGACCTCTTAGCTCTTTAAATCTGCAGGTATTTTCTTCATGTGCCTGTATATAAAGCCAAAGAAAGACTGGCATACGCATTACTCAAAAGCCTTTCAGTGGACAGAGTCAGCGTTTCAAATTGAAAGGGAGTGACAGATATTACTCAGAGCCATGCTAAAACGTCTCTAAAGTGCTCTTTTTATTTGTGTATATCCCTCTAAAATGTTAATCCATCTCTGTCTCTCCTCTGTCATTTATCACACGCACAACAAAAGCATCGTCTTTCTGGTGGATGGCGCCAAAGCCTCTTGGAGCCTCCACTAAAACCAAAAACAAAATCTGATATCAAAATTCAAGCTCCACTTTTCCTGCCAGTTTGGCTCAACTTTAGCCGAGTTTAGTTATCAAATACTTCCTGTCTCCTGTGACCGCCCCTCCCCTCGCCATTACCACAGACACAGCTCCAGGTGCTGCTCGGAACAATGGCCGCTCCATACAGGGATCAATGCCAGCCCACTGATGGCTTCTCATTCCTTCAGCAGCAGACGTGATAAATGACATGGGCCATATGTTAGAGCAGGCCAGTCTCCAGCTACAGTCTCCTTTGTCTCCACGTCTCAAAGGGAGCACAGCACTAGCTTGGTTTGTAGTTGGAACGTTTGTGCACTGATCTGAAGGTTGGTAGTTCAAATCCCGCTCGCAAACGAAACTAAAAACCTACGTCAAAGTTCTTGTAGAGGTGCATATGTTAGAGCAGGCCAGTCTCCAACCATAGTCTCCTTTGTCTTCAGGTCTAAAGGGAGCAGCGCACTAGCATGGTTTGTAGTTGGAACGTTTGTCCACTGATCTGAAGGTTGGTGGTTCAAATCCCACTCTCAAATGAAACTGAAAAGACACACCAAAGTTCTTGTAGAGGTGGATATTTTAGAGTAGGCCAGTTTCTAGCCACAGTCTCCTTTGTCTTCAGGTCTAAAGGGAGCAGCGCACTAGCATGGTTTGTAGTTGGTAGTTGGTAGTTTGTCCACTGATCTGAAGGTTGGTGGTTCAAATCCTGCTCGCAAACGAAACTAAAAACGCACGTCAAAGGTCTTGTAGAGGTGCATATGTTAGAGTAGGCCAGTCTCCAGCTACAGTCTCCTTTGTCTTGAGGTCTAAAGGGAGCAGTGCCCTGGCTCAGTTGGTAGTTGGAACATTTGTCCACTGATCTGAAGGTTGGTAGTTCAAATCCCGCTCTCAAATGAAACTGAAAACACACATCGAATTCTTGTAGAGTTGCAAATCTGTGTGTTTTTTCGCTGGTTGAGCGGTCAGATCCAATGACTCATAGGTTGGAGGTGTGATTCCAGCTCCCACAGATGAATACTATTGTTGATGTTGTTGTGTTCTTGAGCAAGACACTTAACCCACCTCGCCCCAGTGGTGTGTGAATGTGTGTGTGAATGGGTGAGTGGTTCCTTGAGTGCCTTGAAAATAGAAAAGTGCTTTATCAAATTGAGACCATTACCAGACCATTTACTGAGAAATGTAACTCGCACGAAACAAAATGTACAGCAGAATGTTAACGAACTCTTTGTAATTACAGTTAAATATCGGATATTAAACAAAATTGACTCTTGAGAGCTTTAAGCCCTGTTAGTATGTTGTTACCTCCTCAAAATCATACCTGGTGTTTTGTTTCATTTACACGTTTGAGTAACCCTTTTGTTCAGTAGAGATTGGCAATTCCAGGGCTAAAATTATCCAAATTATTCTAGTGAAGGTGTGTGGAGCTATATTACCACGTGACATAACAAGATTTAACAGCGTGTCTTCTGTCTGAGAGAAGCTCAGCCTAAATATGCAGAGTTTGTGTGTTAAACATGTGTGAATGAAACAAAACACAACTCTAGGTGCGTTTGTGACGAGGAAACAACATTATAACATAGATATGAAAATAACCCAACATGGGCCCTATAACGAAGACCAAACGTCACTTAAAACCCTAATCTAAATAACACCTTGAATACAATTTGACTGTCACTCTCCGGCTCCCCTCTCCTTCTCCCTTTACCTGTCTGCAGTAGCTTCTCATGTCTGTACCTGTACCTCCACGCTGGCCCTGTACTCCCAGGTGAGTTGTCAGCTGTCAGGGACGTCGTGGGGCAGACAGCGATGGCGTGACCGCGGGTTGGGATGGGTCAGGTATCAGACAGGGCCAGCGCCGGACAGACAGGCATGTGGCAGTGACGCCCCGGTGGCAGGTGCGTGACAGGAGCACCGCGGCCCCTGTCACCCACCTGTCTGTACGCGCTCCTCAGCTTGGCACGCGGGCACCCTCCTCCCTCCGCTGCTGCTTTGGCTGGATGACGGATACAGATAAAACTAATGCACATATCAAGGCCGCGGTGATGGGAGGTGCTTTATGGGCGGTGAAAGACAAAAGGAGCTCATTGAGATCGCTGTCTCCTGCTCTTTCATTATGTCCGATCTAATTATCAGCTAATTTAACATTAAAGATGTGAGCGCACCGTCCAGATGTGTTCAGTCTGCAGAAATTATACCTTTCAATTAATCTCGTTTCATGGACGCTGGTTATGACTTTGGGGCTAACAATTTAGTAACATGGAACCAGAGAGTCACTGTGTATGTTACAAAATTAAAATGTTATCTGCGAAATGAAAACAAGCAAAATTCAATATTATAGAGCACGCATAGAGGGCATGGAGGATTGTGTGTGTCAATAAGGCTAATGTTAAAGGGCTTATGTTATGTAAAAAACAATGAGCTTTGTTATAATGTTACCTCATCAAAAAGACTTACTTAGACTTAGACAAACTTTATTGATCCACAAGGGAAATTATTTGGATACAGTCGCTCACTCATCACAATATAATATAATAACAGAGAGTAACAAAAAAATAATAATAAAATAGAAAAATAAGTAATAAAACAAAATAAACTATAAAATCACAGCTATAAACAAGACAACGACAATGTAAATAATATACTGATTGACAGGGCATAAGATTATCCGTTACTTAAGATTGAGTTGTTGTACAATTGTAGGGAGTATTATCTCCTCTGCCCCTCTATAGTCTGGTGCAGTGGGTGAGTTGTTGTACAGTTGTAGGGAGTATTATCTCCTCTGCCCCTCTATAGTCTGGTGCAGTGGGTGAGTTGTTGTACAATTGTAGGGAGTATTATCTCCTCTGTCCCTCTATAGTCTGGTGCAGTGGGTGAGTTCTTGTACAGTTGTAGGGAGTATTATCTCCCAAAACCAGACTGTGGCCATCTGGTACTGGGGTCCAAAAATATTATATATCTTCATAAAGAAATAAGTAAAACTCCTTTTAGTCTACTGTTATATTTACTTTAAAAATATCGTACAAATTAAGACAGTAAACATTAGTATTAAGACATTTTTTTGTAATTATGGTTAAGAATTTAAAGAAACACTGTGTAACTTTTTGGTTGGGGGTCCGTCACCTGCTTGTTTCTATGGATATATCATTTCTCTGTCTGGAATGTTCCACAGTATGGCATTAAACAGCTCTACTTTACATTTATTTAGTTGAAGGTGGTTTTATAGCTCAAAAATACCTAGAAAAACAACACTGACATTCTGTGAGCGGGGTCGCCTCTCCACAGATCTGACCTGTAACTTGATCTGGTTTGGTCTCCATGGATATTTTCCCTTGTGGATCATTAAAGTTTGTCAAAGTCTTAAGTCTAATGAAGATAGAAAGGTTTAATACCACACTGTGAAACATTCCAGACAAAGCAAAAACATCCCCTCAGAGAAAAGCATTTGAAAAAGTTCCACAATGCAGCTTTTAGCATTTTTGTGGTGTTATGACTGACTCCTCCACTGGTCCTTACGAGAAAAAAAAAACGATCGGGACCACAGATCTATAGCACCATACCAACAAGGAGAGGGAGCATTATCTGCGGTGGTGCCAATCTTGGTGTCCATCTATGACCCGTCTCGTCTTTGATATTCCACTCAACACCTCAGTCTGTATTTACACGGCAAGTCTGGATCTTAAAACTCATCTTTTTCACAAATCGCTTTCACCACGTCGTATTTGTGGGTCAGACGCGCTCATTCTCCACAAAGAGACAAAGCTGTCCTAACTGGAATGCCGTCTGATGACATAATTGGCATTTTATAACAAGAGACATGTCTAAAGCTGGAAAGGCTTGAGTGTGTGTTTACCCCAGCCCTCCCCATTGTGTGTGACAGGTGATCTTTGGACGGGTGCAGTAGATGTATGTGCCATTTGTATCCGTGGCAGGGTCAGCGCCTGTTACATGACCTGCAGGACGCCCGGCTGGAGAAAGATACTAATCTGGCTCAGGGGATCGATCGAGTTCTGAGGGAGAGGCCGATAATTGTGAGCTGTCAATCAGTCAGTGCCATGTTTGTGCAGCCATTACATGTCTCTTTGGACGGGGACGAGAGGGGGACAGAGGGTGAGGGGCCGGGAGGACAAAGGGGGCGGAGACATGGGAGAGGTCGATATGTGAAGTGAAAACATTTGTACCACTCAAGGAAATGTCATTATTGCGAAAATAGTGGCTTGAGTAAACAGGAATCGTGTTGAAAGAGCCTATATTACTCTATTTTCTTTTATGTTTTAATGTTATTTCCTCATCACAAACAAAAATACATTTAATTTAACATTTAACACACAAATCCTGCTTATTTAGGCCGAGTTCGTCTCAGAACAGAAATACAGGAAGTGCTTTGTGTTTTGAAACTCCAAACACCTTCACTAGAATCATTTTTGATTATTTTACCCCTGGAATAGCCGGTCTCTGTTGAACTTTTTGGGGTTTGGAGATAAATAATTACTCGTGTGTAAATGAAACAAATACAACTCCAGGTATGTTTTTGATGAGGTAACAACATCATAACACGACAATTATGGGTAAAATAAGACCTTTAATATCTTTCAAACTATCATTTTGTGTCACTAGCTTAATAAACAATAGTATTATGATTTTAACTCTCTCTAATTGCCTCATAGTTGCCTGGAACACACTGGTAAACACACATATTCTGAAACAAAGCAAAAAACAACAATCGAAACAAAACGCCATGACAAAAGAGCAATAGTCCGTGTTGGACACAGTCACTTCGTGTAGGACACGGACCTGATGGGATGTTTCATCGTAATTCCCGGCTGCATTCCTGCTCCAATCATGAGAGCGTTACTTACATGAGGAAAACTATTTCCATAAACACGTCTGTGAGGAGAATGATTAAACAGAACAACAGGCCAGAGCAGCTTCACTGTGATAATGGACAGAAGCAGCACACACACACACATACAGAGACACACATATACACATATACACACATACAGACAGAAACACACACAGACACACATGCACACTGACACAACACACACACTCAGACACACACACATATACTCAGACACACACACACACACACACACACACACAGTCGAGGTGACAGCAGAATATGCAGAAAAGACTTTGCCGCAGGCCACACGTTTTTAATGATGAATCCATTCATTATAGAATAAGGTCATTATGCTTTTGTTGTCATCAAATGTACACATTCATCACGCGTCCAGCAGGACTCCACTCCAGTGTCCCTCGTCTCACTCGACCTTGGGCTCAGAATGTATGAAGTGAACAAACACAAGTACAAGTACAAGTACACGCTGCTGGATCCAGGTTCACAGACAGAGCAGAAACAGGCCCAAACCTACAGAATCATATTAAAATAACCCAAAGGACGCACACTCTCATATTGTACATCTGCGGTGATGGAAAAGATCGTTTCTGCAGCAGTTATGGAGGACGTGCAGACAAACGGGGTCTCCTCACCGCGGCCACACCTCCTCGGTCTGTGGCAGCAGCACTAACAGATATATGAGCCAGTAATGAAACATTTAATGCTAATTGTATTTGTTTATGAGCAAATTAATGGCAGCCGTGCAAAACGGATGACGGTGTGAGCGCACACAACATGATGGGATTCCTGAGGAATTCATTAGCTGTTTGCAGGTAATTAGAGAAAATAATGAAGGTGATTAGAGTGCGTGACGTGCACTGACAAACACACACACATACATATACACAAACACATACACATATACACACACACACGGGCACATACACACACACACACACACTCGTGGTATCAGAGGACCTCCCCACAGCTGTGTGTTGTGTGTGATTGTGCTGCTCGTGCTGACTCTGCAGTCTGAATAACCCAATCACATTGAGGTTCTTTTCTTCACTCATCTTCACCTGAGTTTGTGTGTCGCCCTCAGTCACACATCCCTCATCTCCAGCCCGTACACACCCTGACACACACACAGAGACCTCACAACACCACGCCCACCGTACGAGAGAGAGGAGCTCAAAGAGGACAAATAAATCAACAAGAAGAGCTGCTCAGTGAAGACAACAGGCCATCACACACACACACACACACACACACACACACCCGCTGCTGTCAGTCTCCATACGCACACGTACAAACACATAGAGCACATAGAACACTTAGTGTGTTTACGTGCTAATGCGTCTGTATGTGGATCTTTCCACATAGCAGAAGTCGTCTAAAAGGCAGTGATTATGTGAGTGTAATAAGCAGCCGCCTCTTTGTGCTGTAATTGGTCTGCAGTGGCTCTGCAGCCTGAGCTCGTTAGTGTCACAGCAGAAATAATCACACAGTAAAAACCCCCCGTGTGACTGATCACCATACATCACACACATACACACAACCACACACACACAACAACAGTACACATCACACACACATATCACACACACATCACACACACATATCAACTACACACACACACACACACACACATCAACGACACACATCACACACACATATCACACACACATCACACACACATCACACACACATATCAGCTACACACACAAACACAAACACACAACAGGAAATGTAGAATTCTTTTCTTTGGGGAAATTCTAACATTCAGAATCATGAAAATACATTTGCATTTATAACATTTATAACACATGATTTAGGAAATTACTTCCTCTGAGATTTGTTTCCGATATTTTTCAAGCCTCATTATTAACGTTTTGTTTCATTTTGGTTTGAATATAATTTAGAAATTAATTTCTTCTTTTAAAAATGTTATTATGCGACACGTCCTAATAATTTAACTCTTTAGCACTGATAAAAGTGTATTAATATTATTATGAATCACAGTGAAAACAGTTACTCATATTACACTATCAGCACGTTTCAGAATGTTTTTCACACATTCACTATTTATTTATAAACTTAAATACATTTTGCATCAACCTCTGCTCATACAAACCATATATTATTATTATTATTATTATTATTATTATTATTATTATTATTATTATTATTATTATTATTATTATTATTATTATTAACTTTGACATGCCAGTGCTGTTTTTAGTGTTTACTTTTTGGAATTGGGTTTAACAACCAGATCTGATGCTTGTTTCCTTTGTTTGTCTCTAAACATGAGCAGTTCCCGGTGTAAATCATGACGCTGTCTGAAGTGTGCGGCGGTGCACGGTGCGTTCGTGTGCGAGGACACAGTGTGGTCCTTTTAGCGCTGACGCTCAGCTCTCTCATTGTTACAGATACAGGTGGAGCGCTGTGAGAGCGGGTGGGAGGAGATGGATGAGCCGTGGTCAGGACCTACACACCATCACAACACCAGGTATACACCACCTGCACCAGCAACATTTAAATGTCCTCTTGGGCCACCGCACCATAGGCAAAACTCAATCAGCCTGTCTGCCAGCGGAGGGGGACAGAGCTCCCTGAGATTACTTGCAGAGAAACTTAATGGCTAAGAGCATTAAACGCTGGTTGTAGGTAGCAGGGCTGCCAATAGTAAATAAATGATTTTGGCAGAGCGCACAGACAGGCAAATCAATAGCAGAGGGTTTTCTGTGCTGTTGGGCCTCTGTATTCATGTAAACATGGGAAGTGCTTTTCTTCACACCTCGGAGCCAGATTAAATCTCTCGACTGGAGTCCTGCCCGAGCCCACACCACCACCACACAGAGTCTGCACCAGGCTCATATTTGAACACACAATATGCCCAATGCAAACACACCGCGCTCCCTCCAGGTGCGATGGAAGAATCTGTGCGTTTGAGGATTCAGATACAAGAAGTGTTGAACATTTAGGGACAGCTGCTCAGAATTATGTGATCTGTTTAAATCCACGTTTAAATAGGAACATGATTCTGTCTCATGGACTGGACTGTGGAGCATTTTGTGTATAATGCTGTAGTTAATGGTATTGGATATTCTCTCTCTAAAATTCTCTCTAAATCGATATTCAATTACTGTAGCCAAGAAACTTTTTGTATTTAAATATATGGACCTGATACACAGAAAAATTTACCTGAAAAGATATTTTGAGAAATTTGACGATGTAACTAAATTCATTGTGTCTAAGACTGGACTAAATATGCAGGACTTTTTAAAGGTTTTATATTACACACAGTTGATTCTTGTGAGCTTTAAACCATGTCATAATGTTGTTACCTCCTCAAAAACATACCTCGAATTGTGTTTTATTTCATTCACACATGTTTGAGTTTGGGTTTTTTTTATTATTAGTTTGTCTACATCTCCAAAGCTCAAAATGCTCTGTTCCACCTTGTGATGTCATATAATGGTTTTCAAGGGAATATCTACCTTTCAGCTTAACTTTACTGAAACAAAAACACAACTCCAGGTCTGTTTGTGATGAGGAGACAACATTATAACAGATCAGAAAATAGTGTAATATGGGCCCTTTGATTATTCCATATTAAAGGTCCTATATTAACTCCTCAAAAAATGTCCCTGGAGTTGTGTTTTGCTTTATTCACATATGTTTGAGTAATCATTTATTATTAGACTATCAACATCTAAGCTGAAAGTGCTTTGTTATGATGGAAATGCTAAAAACTGTGCCGAAGAGCTTAGTCAGGGTATAGTACTCGTCGGAACCTGGATATAATCTCGGAAATAGGACCTTTTGGATACTAGCGGGTAACAATAAGTGCATTATAGCAGTAACTTTAGTAATGTATTGATACTTTGCAGTGAAATCACTCAATAAAACTCAATAAAAAATACAAAATCGATTTAACTAACACATTTTCAGGAGTCTGTGATCAATACGAGCGTTCATGGTCCTGTTTAGGAGTTTGATTTTCAATTTAAAAAAAAGGTCTTGTGACCATAATTTTATGTTTCAGAGACTTGTTTAATGGCCCATATCACTTTACCTGTTCTAGTTCCATCTAAATCAGCTCTTTCTGGTCTGATTGTGTTAAAACAAAGCTCAGATTGAAGTCTAACAGAGCATTAGACAGAGCAGAGCTTACAGTTAGCATCACAACCCCGTCACGTCCTTGTTTCTGTCTGGAATGTTCCACAGTATGACATTAAACAGCTCTACCTTACATTTATTCAATTACAGATGGTTTTACTGCTCAAAAACATACTTAGAAAAGCAAGCTCTCTGACTGCCTTTGCCTCTCCACAGATCTGACTTGTAACTTGGTCTGGTTTGGTCTCCATGGAGATAGAAAGATTTAATACCACACTGTGAAACATTCCAGACAAAGCAAAAACATCTCCACGGAGAAAAGCATTTCATGGACCAGAAAAGTTCAACAATCCAACTTTAAATTATCAACAGAAAAACACTTATGTTGTATTTTTATTCCGATTTTTCCACAATTTCACTACTTTTTACGTCGGAAGTTGTTCTCCAGCTGTGGTCCAGGCCTCCAGACACGCCCACCAGCTGAAGGGAGGATAAGGAGTGGAGAGGAAGAAGGGCGGGGGGCGAGGAAGACGAGGGGAGAAGGAGGGGGCCACTGTTTCGCCGTAGTGACCGGGTGAAAAGGCAGTGCAGATGTAATTTGTCCTCAATGGCTGTTTGGGAAGAGTAATTGTGGTGACATTGGCCGGTCGATAGTATGGATTTTTTGTTTGGAGTGCCCTGTGCGTGTGGTGCTAAGGGGAGGCCAGGAAATATAACACTGCTGCTCAAATACAATAAAAATGGATCGAGGGTGTGGTGGTTGTTTGCAGAGCTGGTAGCCATCGCCTGCTCGTAGATGTCATACTGTAGCCCGTGTAGCTGCTTATCAAATACACCCCGCCGTTCGGCCATATTAACAGTGCCGGGGCCGGGGCAGGGCTGCAAACAGGCCGCTCAAAAGCAGCTCCAAATGGAAGGCAGGCATCGTTTAGCGTTGTACTTGAACAGAAGGGAAAAAGCGAAAAAGCGAAGTGAAGGTAAAAACAGCAGAAGCGATTTACGCTGATTGTGCGCTGCGTGTTGTGTTGGTTCAAGTATAAGAGAGATAATTGGAAGAAGATGAATGAATGAAATGAATGAAAGAGCTGGTAATTCATGTTGTAATATCGACTATGAGGGTTTCAGATCATGTTCCAATAGAAATGTGTGCGTGTTGTGGGTTTTAATGTTGTTTTCTCGTCAAAATCGTACCTGGAGTTGTGTTTTGTTTCATTCGCACAAACCCTGCACATCATTTAACCAATTTGGCCCTTTTTAGGTTTAAATTTTTACTTCATGACTGGAAAATGTGAAATCACACTGGGCAATTCCATAACTGTTACCTAGAAAAACTCTAATGTACACAGACATTATTATCTGACATAATATACGAAATCCTGTTTAAAGTGTCAGAAAAAATGTGTTTCTTGCTTGTAAAATGTGCCGATCTTTTGGACAGAATTCTCCTATAGTGTGACGTCGTCAGTGTGTTTGAACTCTCGACTTGCTGTAGTTTTCAACATATTTTTCAAACTTTCTTCACAAATTGCTTCTTGATTGGAGTAAAACTATAATTTATATTTACAATAGTTACAATCCCACCAAATTAAATTGTTATACGCACCTTAAAGGCTTTATATTACGCAAAATTAACTCCTGTGAGCTTTAAGTCAATGTTAAAATCTTGTTTTCTTCTCTCAAACAGAAAACACCACCTTGTGACATCACGTGGTAATACAGGAAGTGCTCCACTGTGTTTTTAAACTCCACACACCTTCATTAGAATAATTTTTGATTATTTCAGCGCTGGAATTACCGATCTCTACTGAACTAAAGGTAAAAGTTAACATGAGAACCACGTCATGAGATCTCAAGGTGGAACAGAGCATTTTGCGCTTTACTCAAACACGTGCGAATGAAACAAAACACAACTCCAGGTGTGTTTTTGATGAAGTAACAAGATTTTAACATGGCTTAAAGCTCACAGGAATTAATTTAGCCTAATATAAGACCTTTAAAGTGCGTATAACAATTTAATTTGGTGGGATTGTAACTATTGTAAATATAAATTATAGTTTTACTCCAATCAAGAAGCAATTTGTGAAGAAAGTTTGAAAAATATGTTGAAAACTACAGCAAGTCGAGAGTTCAAACACACTGACGACGTCACACTATAGGAGAATTCTGTCCAAAAGATCGGCACATTTTACAAGCAAGAAACACATTTTTTCTGACACTTTAAACAGGATTTCAGCGTTTTCTTATATTTGTATATGTCAGATAATAATGTCTGTGTACATTAGAGTTTTTCTAGGTAACAGTTATAGAATTGCCCAGTGTGATTTTCCAGCCACGAAGTAAAAATTTAAATCTTAAATTGATCTTAAGTGTATTTTAGTAAAATGAGTAGTCTAACCTGTCATAGGCACTTTAAAATACAACAAGAGGAAAGTGATCTAGTTAGAGAGCAGTTTTGGGTTTTTTTCAGACCATTGTGACCCTAAAGTGTGGATACAATGCAGAGCTGGCTGGGCTGGTCCTATGGAAGAGCCGTACAGTAGCAGCAGGGGTCGAGAGCTGGCCCGGGGCGGGGGTCCAGCGGAGCGGCCGGTTCCACACTCACACTAACAGGATCAGGCAATGGGCTGTGAGCTCCATGTGTTTGGTCCTGCCTCACAAAAGTAATGAGGGAGAAGAGAAGAGGTTATGACACTGTGCGCACTGAAAGCTTTCTTTATAATGTCTGCGGTATTTTTTTTTTTCGTTTTTTTTTTTGTATTAAACAAACAATAAGGAAGACAGTGGACATAACGTATTAACCTAATGCTAATTTAGGATATAAATGAAAGAAATACACATTAACACAGGCAAACAAAGCCGGCTGCTGTAGTTTAATGTACATCTGTGGATTACTTAGTGACAATAAGAAGCAAATAAAGAATTGTGAATGAACAGTTCTGTGTCCTGGACAGTGGTGAAACATAGCAAAGTAAAAGTAGTAAAGAACTGTACTTATATATAAAAAGTTTGGGTATCTTAGACTTAGACGAACTTTATTGATCCACAAGGGAAATTATTTGGACACAGCAGTTCACACATCACAATAAAAACAAAGAGCAAAAATATAAATTCAAAATAAGTAGCAAAAATAGCAAGAGACTGGTGTCAAATAAGGCATAATTATAGAAATGTATATGTACAAGTGCAAATAAAATATAGAAATATAAAAATATACTATATAAGTGGATACTTTTTACTTTTACTTCCCTACTTTGGGAGAAGGTATGTGTACTTTTTACTCCACTATGTTTTTGAAAAGGACTGAAATGAGTGAGACCTGTTGTATTTTTATCTGTCCTTGTAAACAAAAATGAACAAATAAAAACAACCAGAGTTAAGTGTTTCTGTTGAACAAAATTCAGCACACATCTGTATCAAAATCAGCACATTTGAAGCCTTAAAAGACCTGAAAATGTGTATTTTTTAAGTACATTTTTAAACAAGTACTTTAATACTTTAACTTAAGAAGATTTTTTCATGTGATACTTATATATTTATACTATCCCTATACTGTATCTCTATACTTTTACTTGAGTCTTTTTTTTTTTTTTTTTTTGACATTTGTACTTTTACTTAAGTGACAAAACTGAGTACTTCTTCCACCAATGGGCCTAGAAACATTATTGTAACATCATAATGAAACAGACTGGACCTACAAACAATATAAGCCCCACCACAGTCTCTGCTGTCACTCCCCATCCCCACCCATCATCCCCATCCCCACCCATCCCCTCCCATCACCCCCCATCACACCCCCATCACCCCCCATCACCCCCCATCAGCGCGTGTTTGGCTCCAGAGCAGTGCACTTTGGGTAAAATCATTAACAGAGTCAACAGACAGGAGCGGCAGCACATTTTGACACAGAGCCCTGTCCTGACGTAAACCGGCGCGACACCTGACGAGGAGAAAAGGTCACTCCACTCTTCAGACGGACAGGGCACCGCAGATGGAGAACGCCACGGCTCCAAAATGGCTGCCTCCGACGGCGCTGATGGACACATGGCTGAAGCGTGGCCTTCACAGAGCGGTGGGAGGAGCGGACTTCCTGCAGGAGCTGTCCCTTTCGGTTCCTCTGGTCAGCTGACGAGTGGTGTCCTTTCAGATCTCACATGACGAGGAGCACGCTAACGAGGCAAATCACATACGCTTAAGTGTTCACACATAATCAAAATGACGGATGTTGGAGCCAGCACAAGTTTAGGGAATATATAAAAACATAAAAAAAACTCAGTGTGACGGTGTATTCAAGTTTAAAGGGCCTGTATTAAGCTATTCTCTGATCTATGTGTTGTTTCCTCATCACAAACATATCTGGAGTTGTGTTTTGTTTCATTCACACATGTTTAAAACACACAAACTCTGCGTATTTAGGCTGAGTTCTTGTCTCAAACGGAAAACACTTTCTTCTACCTTGTGATGTCATGTGGTAATACAGGAAGTGATCTACTGTGTTTTTAAAATCCATTCACCTTCACTAGAATCATTTGGATGATTTCCGCTCTAGAATTGCCCATCTCTACTGATCTAAAGGTAAAAAAGTAGCCGTTAACTTGAAAACTATGACATCACAAGGTGGAGAGTTTTGAGCTTTGGAGATGCAGACAGACTAATAATAAAGTTACTCAAACATGTGTGAATGAAACAAAACACAACTCCAGCTATGTTTTTGAGGAGGTAACATTATAACATGGTTTGCAGTCAATTCTGCGTAACATAAAGCCTTAAAGTACAAAATCATAGGAGAGAGAGAAAGAGACAGTGCCAAATCACTTTAATTATTATTATATTATGTTTTGTTTTTTTGTTTTTTTACATGTAATTGTCAGAAAACACTTCACCTTCCTGTGTATGAATGTGTAAATCTTTCGCTCTTCGTGTTATTGGTGGTGATAGCACATGGTCACATTTTTACATCGCACCTTTCCATCTTCAAGACACTCAAAGCGCTTTACATCAAGGAACCACTCACCCATTCACACACGCGTTCATACACCAGTGTACACAGACACTGGGAGCAACGAGGGTTAAGTGTCTTGCCCAAGGACACAACAAAAAGGACACCGCCAATCTTCAGATCAGTGGACAAACTCTCTGCCAACTGAGCTACTGTTGCCTTAGAATAACTGCTAGGCTTTAGTCAACCTATGAACAGATAGATAATAGAATAGAGGCTTTGCACCGTCACGTGACCCCATAGCAACAGTAACTACGCCGCCATGACATCGGGCACACAACATCAAACTTGGCTGCTAAACAGAACGAGCGTGTTCCATCTCTCCCGAAATATCTGGAATCTCTAACCTCAGATGAACGAAAAAACTCCTTGAAAAAGCTCAAATCAATCTCTAATATCGATCCTTACAATGTGAGCATCAATTTCTACTCGGATTCGATAGAATCATGGCCAGAAGTAGAATTTCTGGATATTTCAAACTACTTGAGCTTTGCGTCCAGTAGCTGCACCAAAGAGCAGATCAAGGCTTATAAAAGCCTACAGGTGAACCAGTATTTTGTTGCTGGGTGGGTCAGATGTTTTTATGTAGGAAAAGCTCACAGTAACATCAAGTTTTTGATCGAAAAGGTAAGTGTTTTCCAACTCACACAGAACCATGTCACTCGCCATAGGACCAACGTCCTTATCAACAACTGCTTATCAACAACGATGTCTTCTAGAATTAATCGTTTTTTGTGAGCGGATCTTTCTAACATTCGCGACTATCTTTTCATGGCCGATTCTTTCGTAGTTTGGCTCACAGAACTCTTCGACACGTGCTCCATACTGATCGTAGGAGCCCAATCTGGGTTCGTTGAATCGTAAACTGGTGTGGGTTTTCATGGCTAAATGAATGAAATTTTAGTTCAGTAAGTGTGCTTCTTTCATTAAATAAGCTATGAAACAATCTGAATAGCAAATACCTTGATGAAAGTGATGTGAGCAGACTTCAGGTGTCTTCATGGTACCATCTCTTCGCGGTTTATGTTAGCAAGCCATAATTCCCGTCTTATTTGCGATAATTCCCTTGTTTGAGCTCCCTGATAAGTAATTTCCAGAGGGACATTGAAAAAACGAATCGTTTTATCCCTTTCAGAACGGCTCGACCAGCCAAATACACAACAAAACCTGCCCGTGTTTCTCTGATGCTACTGAACTGAAGTCAATCGCGTGCCCGGTGTCATGGCGGCGTAGTTACCGTTGCTATGGGGTCACGTGGTGGTGCAAGCCCTCTATAGTGTACCTCAATAAGAACTTCAGTCACATTTTCACACTTTTTCCTGTTTTTTTCTTTTAGTTTAGATCATTCAAAACAATACGTTGCATTGAAAGACTGACTGCATTTTTGTATGTTAGTTATAACTTTGAGGTATTGCTGTGAATCCAGTACAAGCAAAAAATAGTCTCTTTATATTTTATTTTACAGTTTTACAACACATACATGTGGATTTGACTCTCAAGTGGGGATCTCCCTTTTGGTTTGGTGCGTAGTATTTGCAGTTATGACAACAGCGTAACATCTCCACAGTGTTAATAGGCCCTGCACACAGAGGCCCTCAGACTGAGCAGGAGGCTGAAGCTCACATCGGTCCCCAGGGGCCCATTAGACACTGTTCTGAGGCCTGTGACATGTGACTAGATCAGTGTTCTTCAGTCTTATCCACTCCTCTGAGAGAGTCAATAAACACATCACACACGCACAGACACACACACAGACGCAGAAACACAGGCGCACACTCACACACATGCATTGACATACATACATACACACACACAGACGCACACACTGCCTCTGGGGTAACTCCAGATTAGTTCATTTAAGCGTCTTTGATTCTCTCTCCTCGGAGGTGCACAGTTTACGCTCTAATGAGGATGTCAGTGTTGGTGCATATGTGCAGACCTTTTCACTGGACATTTTGAAGCTGCTCTGACGTAGTTGGTTAAACAGGTGAGAATTTTAGGGGCAATTATTACGTGAGAAACAGAGCTGGACAGGATCATTACTATATCGACTTATTGTTCGATATGTTAAAACTGGAACAATATACAGTATTTTGTGGCTCAATATTTAACATATTTATAATTTCTTTGTAAAAACTGGGAGATTTGGGGTATTATTTGTTGTAATACAATAAGATTTGAGCTGTGAAAGGTTGAAAAAACAACTTCTATGACTAATTACTGCTACATTCTGCTATGTATTTGTAAAATTTGTTTTTTAAAGGGACTATTTTCTGATCTGTTACAATGTCGTTTCCTCATCAAAACACACCTGGAGTTGTGTTTTGTTTCATTCACACATGTTTAACACACAAACTCTGCATATTTAGGCTGAGCTCTTCTCTCAAACTGAAAACACTCTTTTCCATCTTGTGATGTCATGTGATAATACAGGAAGTGCTCCACTGTGTTTTTAGACTCCATACACCTTCACTAGAATCATTTGAATCATTTTAGCCCTGGAATTTCCCATCTTTACTAAATAAAAGGTAAAAAGTAGCAGTTAACCTGATACAGGATTACTAAAACATGTGTGACTGAAACAAAACACAACGCCAGGTATGTTTTCAGTGAGAAACGACATTATAACATGGCCTAAAGCTCACAAGAGTCAGTTTCGTGTAATATAGGACCTTTAATGATACTGTATATTTAAAAATGCTTTACTGGGATGATGCTGCTTTATTATTATTCTATCAGTCACATAAAGTAGTTTCAATATTCTTGTTTATCACAGTATATCTTGGTAGCAGTATATTATGCTTCAAAATTTGTTATCATGACAGGCTTAAGCACAGCTAATGGGACAGAAAACCATGGGAGGAGCTAGTTTCTCCTTCCCCGTGTTTCAGACGTAGCTGTGGCAAGGAGCGGGGCCAAACTTTGAAAGTCAAACGGTCCTTTACCCATCCCTGCTCTGACCTTTCTGCGCGGCTGCCCTGTATTCACTGCTGTCAGGCCCAGTTTGTCAGGAGCCATCCGTCTCTGTCCACCTCCGCCCACCTCCCCAAATCCCTCTCGACCCATTAGGAAAAAGGATCCGGGGAGCAGGCTATGGGGGCCCTTCTTTCTCCTGCCTCTGCCCTGGTCTCCGCACAGCACAGCTCATCCAGATACCCCAGAGAGACACCGCGAGCTGCCTTTCCTGCCTATATATATACACACGCTATCCAGTATGAGGAGAAAGCATCAACACAGCACTCCTGTCTGAAGATGGGCCCAGGGGAGCGCCTTGGAGGAGCTGGGACACAGGGAGAGATGGAGGCTTCACTGAGAGTCTCGTGCTCATGTTTACCTCAAATGACTCAAATGTGCTTGTTTACCTCTATAGGGCCTATATTACTCTGTTTTCTGATCTGTTATAATGTTGTTTCCTCATCAAAACACACCTGGAGTTGTGTTTTGTTTCATTCACACATGTTTAACACACAAATCCTGCATATTTAGGCTGAGTTCTTCCACCTTGTGATGTCACGTGGTAATACAGGAAGTGTTCCACTGTGTTTTTACACCTTCACTAAATCATTTGGTTATTTTCAGCCCGGGAATTGCCAATCTCTACTGCACAAAAGGAAAAGGTAGCTGTTAACTTGAAAACTAGCAGGTCATGACCTCATGACACTGAATGAAATAAAACACAACTCCATACATATCTGGAGTTGTCTCTTGTTTCATTCACATGTTTAAGTTTTTTTTTGTTTTTATTGCTAGACTTGGTCAGGACCTCAGCTAGAGGATTTTTACCTATGGAGCATGTTTTTGGGTTGATGGGGGAAACCGGAGTGCCCAGAGGAAACCCACCCAGACACGGGAAGAACATGCAAACTCCACACAGAAAGACCCAGGCGACCCGGGGATTGAACCCAGAACCTTCTTGCTGTGAGGCGTGAGTGCCAGCCACTCAGCCACCACGCCTGCAAAAAAGGAGTAAGTTAAAACGCTCTGTTCCACCTTGTGATGTCATGGAGTGGTAGTTTTAAAGTTAACAGCTACCCTTTATCTTTAGCTGGAGATTGGCAATTTCAGGGCTAAAATCATCCAAATGATTCTAGTGAAAATGCATGGAGTTTAAAAACACAGTGGGGCTCTTCCTGTATTAGCACATGACATCACAAAGTGGAACAGAATGTTTTCCATTTGAGAGAAGAACTCAGCCTAAATATGCAGAGTTTGTGTGTTAGACGTGCGTGAATGAAACAAAACACAACTCCAGGTGTGTTTGTGACGACGAAACATTATAACAGCTCAGAAAATAGCATGTAATAAAGGCCCTGTAAGATTAGGTTTGCTTGAAGTAAGAACATTGGAAAAACAGAGTGATTTGAAGAGATAATAGACGTATGGATAGAGAGATGCAGGAGGAGAGGAGAGGAGGAGAGATAGACAGAGGGAGGAGAGCCGTAGCATGTGATTAATGGACAGTTGCTAGTGGGGAGGTTGAGGCAGACTGGGAGAGAGCAGAGTGACAGTAATAAAGTGAAGCTCCCTCCCATTCATCTCCCTCAACCCATCTCCGCCTGACTGCTGGGGCTGGACGCGCTCCTGACTAATGCCACGCTCCACACGCGGGCACCAGACGGCAGCGCCACACACAGGGCTATTGGCGTAACAGTGGCGCTCGTGCCCTGCCGTCACCGCCCGCCTCGCCTCAATCACTCATCGGGCGCTGATGGTTGTCACAGAGATCAGCACTACCTCATCGTGCTTTATGGCTCCTAAATCATGCGGCGTATCTGACTCATCTGGAGTAAAACAGTCGCCATTGTGCTTTAACAACAGGTCAGGCGTGTCACGGCGAGCGGCGGAGGGGGACGCACGTGAACTTTGACCTTGGGGAAGAACTGTTTTTTTTTTTGTTTGTTTGGGGTTTTTTTTGGGCTTTGCTGAGTTCATGTTTTTCTTAGAAGATACTAAACCAATATTTGTTCTTTCACATGAAGTTGGATGCTTTGAAAACGTGCTCAAATGTGAGGCTAAACAGGACTAGGACTATTAAGATACACATCCTGCTTATTGATACGTTGCATGCTAGCTGTAGACACTGCTCTGTCTGAAGTACGCGTTAATCTGAGCTTTATTTTAACGCAATCTGACCAGAAAGACTTGACTTAGTTGGAACTAGAACAGGGGAGATGATTTGTGCTGTTAAACAAGTCTCTCACACATAAAACTACAGATTTTCTGTTCGACACTCCACCATTTTTGTGCCCGTATTGATCACAAACTCCTGAAAAAATGCATTTGAATGTTTGAACTTTTTGACAGTTTTTGCTAATGTGTGGATTGTGTCACCATGGTAACTCCTAAATATTCCACAATTAGGCAAAGCATCAATACATTAGGAAACTTCACACGTCTGCATCACTTTTGGCTTTTTTGTGTGATTAATTTAGCGTGCACACAAACCTTTGATAAATGACACCACGTATTCTTTAACCAGAAAGAAAAGGACTTCTCAACCCGCCTGCTGTTGATTACAAACCTGGCCCAAAAAGAAGAAAGGGGACTTCCCAAAAACTCTGATTTTTGTCCAGGGATGGAACTTAACTTTCTATCCAACCATGGCAACCCACTTTTAAACAGTGTTTATCTGTTCACCTGAGCTACTAAATCTAAAAAACAGACTTTTTTTTGGCAAGACAAAGCTTCATTTAGATCTAAAATTCTAACAAAAACACATCCAGGTTTTCCTTTACTTTCTGTTGATGCATCAGAGCAGCACTTTTCTTCCCCCAAACACAGTCATGCCAAACAGCCACTTTGTGTTAGTGATTAGACTCGCAAATGCTGATTTTTGACAATATATTTTTTCACAATCAGGTGAAGGTTTGGGTTAGGATCAGGGTTAGGTTTAGGAATGTTTCTGAACTTTAATCTTTGCTGTAATTACCTCTGCTGATTATGAAACTAACTCCTTCCTTGGAAAACACAGCATGCCACAGTTAGTTAGCTCTGACCGACATGGAGCACTAAGCCCCGCCCCTGGACGAAATGCAGAGAATTTAGGGAGTCCCCTTTTTGAATGGAAAAGAGTCCCCAAAATGTTGCATAAAACAAGAAGATGAAATCTTATAGAATTCCTGCTGTATCCCATGTTAATGAGACCATAATACCTCTTACCCCATAGTAGCAGATAGATCCATGTACCTGTACTGTGCTGTGACCTTCCCCCTGGCTGCCTAATCACATACACATCCCACAGCGCGCTCATTACCCCGTCCTGACTCCTGCAGGTCACATGTCCACACCTCACCTCAGTCACACGCCCTGCGCTCTGTGGCTCCACCTCTGCTCACAACTCACCTCTCACTCTGTGTAATTACAATACATTACACATGGCCCGCGGAAGATGAGACGAACCTAAATAATATTCATCCTTCTGGGACTGTGAACTAAAACAACCCTGCATAACCTTGCAGAACCCTCACCTTGCCCATCCCCCACTTTTCTATTTCCGAATGCATATTATATTATTAGCCTGGCCTTACTTATACACAGGTGACTCTGTTGTGTTGGAAGAGTATGCAGATCCTGTCAATCATAAGCATCTCTGCACTGTTTTCCTTTCAAACTCTTGTATATATATGAAATATTCTTATTACTTATTTCTATTTTATTTTATTTTTACTTGCACATATACATTTATATAAGTATGCCTTATTTGACACATATATGCCACAGCAGACGAAGTGTAAAGTGTAAGATTGTGTATGAATGAGTAAGAGTTTGGGGTTTTAGCATCAGTACATATAAATGTATGTATAGTACTGCATAGAGTACTGCATAGAGAATAATGACAATTGCATATTAAGAACTATATGCTAGTACTATAGGGAAAAGGTGGTGGAACATAGGATTAGGGTTAGTTAGGGTTAGGGGTTACATTATGTTTCTTAATAAGTTGTTCAGATTGGTGTTTAAGCCTCCCAGTGTATATGTTTTGTTTTTTGTTTTGTTTTGTTTAGTTTTTTTCCTCACTCTTGTTATTTTTACTACTTATTTAGAATTTATTATTACCGTTTATATGTTTTCTCTTTGTTATTATATTATATTGTGATGTGTGAGCTACTGTTTCTAAGTAATTTCCCTTGTGGATCAATAAAGTTTGTCTATAAGTCTAAGTTTATGTCTAATAAAACCCTTCATTCATCTTCCATCATAAGAGAAGAAACACAAAACCCCCAGTCAAAGTGAAATGTATGACTGAACTGCTGTAAATGACTCTGGCAGTGACTTGATAAAGCGGCCCCATGTTATTTCAATCATTAGAGGCTTTAATTGCTCCTTGCTATAATGAACACATTACTAATTGATAAGGATTCTGGTAACAGTTAAAAAAAAAAAAAAAAAAAACTCCGAATGGGCCCCACCTGCACGGGGTAAATCTGTCTTCATATCAGCTGTGTGACTTTTGCCCAAGCAGACAATAGATTAAACAATGAATGAATGATTTATTATCTGTCGTTGTCATGGTATTTAGATGGATGAGTGTACAAGCTGCGTGACCTCACTTCCTTGTTGTGTGCCGTGTACGGGAGGATGTGAGCGGAGGAGGGGGCCGGCCTGGAGCTGCTGCGGGGCGGGGCGGGTCAGGCTCACCACCGGTCACTGACAGCAGCAGCCACTTGATCAATGATCCCTGCCTGGAGAGTGTGTTTGGAAAGTGTGCGTGGAGAGTGTGCGAGGAGAGTGTGCGAGGAGAGTGCAGCCGTGTGGGTCTGTGTGAACTTCAAATGCTGGGAGGGACAGAGGTGTGTCAGGAAACAGTGGAAGTGCAGTGCTCGGGAGTCCGCGGTAGAAAAGTGGACTGCCTCGTCTCTCAGTCTGCTCTCCCTCTCTCCTCTCTCAGTCCGGCCCTCCTCTCTCCTCTCTCAGCCTGGCTTCTCTACTCCCTCTCTCTTCTCTCTCTCTCTCTCTCTCTCTCTCTCTCTCTCTTTCTCTCTCTCTCTCTCTCTCTCTCTCAGCCTGACCTCTCTCTCTTCTCTCCCTCTCTCCTCTCTCAGCCTGGCCTCCCCCTCTCCCCCTGTCTTCTCTTTTCTCTGCTCTCTCAGCCTGGCCTCTCTTTCTCCTCCCTCTCTCCTCTCTCAGCTTGACCTCCCTCTATCCTCTCTCTCTCTCTCTCTCTCTCTTTCTCAGCCTGGCCTCCCTCTCTTCTCTCCATCTCTCTCTCCTCTCTCAGTTTGACCTCCCTCTCTCCTCTCGCTCTCTCTCTAAGCCTGGGCTCCCGCTCTCAACCTGGCCTCACTCTCTCCTCTCTCTCAGCCTGGTCTTCCTCTCTCCTCTTTCAACCTGGCCTCACTCTTTCCTCTCTCCTCTCTCAGCCTGGCTTCCCTCTCTTCTCTCCATCTCTCTCTCCTCTCTCAGTTTGACCTCCCTCTCTCCTCTCGCTCTCTCTCTAAGCCTGGGCTCCCGCTCTCAACCTGGCCTCACTCTCTCCTCTCTCTCAGCCTGGTCTTCCTCTCTCCTCTCTCAACCTGGCCTCACTCTTTCCTCTCTCCTCTCTCAGCCTGGCATCCCTCTCTCCTCTCCCAGCTTGGCCTCCCTCTCTCCTCTCTTCTCCTCCCTCTCTCTCAAATGGGTTATTCTGACGATGGTCCTGACAGCCCATGGTTTGGATTTTGATTTATGTTCCTGTGAAGCTCAAATCAAAGATTCCATCTACTGCTGCTTTATGGCAGCTGGGATGATGAATGGTGCAGTCTCTCGGTCAAACCAAGCCTCTGTGTCTTTGCCCCACATTTTAATTGCTAAAGTAGCCAGTCATCGCTCAGCCCTCCTCTCCTCCCCTCCTCATCCTCTCTCTGCTCCTCAGCCTATTGTCTCACCTCCCTCTAATTCACACACAATAATCTACCTTTATCTACCTTTAATGCTTGGACGCCGCAACTTTCCCTGATAAAACTTCAGATTGTCACCTAGAGCGTAGCCATGTGAGGACATTCTAATCACTCTGAGCAAAGCTGGATTTTTAAGCAGTGAGGTCTAACAGACAGCTCGTAGTATTGAGAAACAGAATCTGTCTCTACACCTCCTGCGTTCGTACATGATCTACAAGCAAACAAGTCTGATGAGGGGTAAAATTCATTCCAGCATCAACATAAAAAGACACTTTATTTGGAGGAAGAATGCGCAGATGTCAAGCTCTGATAGAGTTTATGTTTTCTCACTATTTTTCAAAAGTAAACACATTCACTGGTACATGACATTACTAAGTAGGTTAAGTATAGCTGCAGGCCATCATCCATCAGCACAGAATGGAGCGCGCATATTCCACACGATGAGAGGTGAAAGTTTTCCACTGTGCCGCCATGACATTTAATTTTTCACATCTCCTGCGTGTTTCTGGGATGAATTTTGGCAGACCTAGTGCAATTTAGCTGCTTGGCACTTTGAAATTGGGCGATGAATCACAGTGTGGATTCAATGGGAGCCAGTCAGTGTACAATATTTTCTGTGTGTCAGAATGGAAAGAGCGAGAGAGATAGAGAGAGGGAGAGAGCAGAAGAAGAGAGGGGCTTTTAGATAGTGTTCTCCAATCTTCTCTCTCCCCACCTCTCCTCCTCTTCTTCCTCCTCCCTTTTCAGAAACAGTGTCCCGTTATGAGTGGAGCTTCGTGTGTGGCTGCTGATGTACTCTCGCTGGCGGAGGTCTTTAAGGTCTGCACTTGGATATTTTGACAAAGAGCACTGAAGAAAGAAATCAATAAAGTCAGGACTTGGCCAGTCACTGAGCGGAGCAGCGGAGAATGCAAAGCTACTCGCTCCAAGCCCCAGACAAACTCAAAATGAGCAACCAATAGACTGACACCCAAGCTGACACTAGCCATTTATTATTAGACCGGGAGTGGAGTATGGCGGATGGTGCAGCTGATGGCGTGTGTGAGCCTGGAGGACCACCTGAAGAGAGGGGTGAAGGGGGTTATGGGTGAAGGGGGTACGAGTAGGCCTGTCATGATAATTACTACACTGAGTTATTGTTCAGTATGTGGCAGATGGAACCATATATTTTGGGGGTCAATATTTATAAATGCACGAATAAGTTCTACATGATGATTAACTCAAGGACAGAATTTTGAATATACAGTATTTGTCTCTATATAATATTAATTTTTCAATGGCTTGTGCTCATTGGTGTGACTTGCCAAATGTTTTCTCCTTCTGCATTACTTCCTGAATACTGGTCTAGCCCCACCCACTGTGTCACGTCAGAAACATGACCAGTTCTGACCAATCAGAGCTGCTGGAGCGGGGCTATAGGCTAAATCTTACAAAGCTGACTTTAAAACGCTTTGACAATTTAAAAATCCTAAAAGGTTTATATTGCAAAAATACAAAAAAATGCCTACAAAATCTGACCTTTATGAAAGCCGATGCCCTATCAGCTGAACACAGTTTGAATTCACAAAAATGCATTGTGTTCTATGGGACATTTCTTTCCGGGCCGGAGCTGCCGGGAGCTGCAGTACCTTTGGAGCGGCCGCTAATCGATCTGGAGCCAGGACAGAGGAGGAGTGTCATATCCGGTTCTTATTATAGATCGATGTATATGACAGATAGAACAATATACTGGGGGTTTTTGGGGGAACTTTTTGTAATTTTCCTGTACTATGAAAAGATTGAGGGATGAATAAATAATAATAAAACTTCTATGACTCATTATAGATACAAATTCAAGTACTCAAGTATTTAAAGGTGGACTACGCAACTTTTCTAGTGGACAGAATGAGAATTGCTTTGCCTGGAATGTTCCATGGTATGACATTAAACACATTTATCTAGCATTTATTCATTACGTATGTTTCTATTGCTCAAAAATAGCAATAGAAACACACGTAATGATAGATAGGTTTAATCTATACTGTGGAACATTCAAAGCAATAACTTTTCCATGAAACAAGCAGGTGATGGGCCCTCCACTAGAAATGTTACGCAGCGCACCTTTAATTGAAGTACTTTTTTTAAATTGCAGTTTGAGGTTTTTTTAACAATATTATACAGGGTTTTTTGGGGGTTTTTGAAGTAAATCTAGACAATACTATTAAAACCAAACCAGAATTATCCACAAAAAGTACTTTAAATGTACAATATTATTCAAAATATGAGCTGCAATAAATGAATACCAGAATGCAACACTTTAAGTTCATAATCCAACCTTCTTGTATCATAATGCCAAAAAAATAACCAAAAATTCCCACCAGAACAAAGAAAAAAGTACTCACGATAAATATTGACCCCCAGAAATCATGAAGTCAGTATAGTAATTATCATGACAGGCCTATCAGTCACACGCTCTGAAATCGTGTTTGTGTCAGAACTCACAAAGAGAAGAAGAATGAACCAATCCAAAATGGCTGCTGTGTGCTCCTTTGCCCTTTGAACTCAGTGGGAAAAGTCCTGCTTCCTCCGATGAACGCGTAAGAGCGGAGAATAAGATCTGAATTGGCTTAAATCAAAAGTAAATTCGAGATGATTTCAGGCGGTTGCGTCAGAAAAATCACACACTATCTAAGGGTGTAATTAACTAAAGAAAATGTTAATATTTTATTTCATGAAAGCGGATAACCCCTGGCAGTTTTGGCTAACTCATAAAGACATCATGAACGTTATATGCACTAAAACTGGCTAATGTTTTTATTCTTGGCTTCATGTAGTTCTTAATTTTCATTTGGACCGAGTAGTGAGAAAACAAATACTCTTAAAAATATATGTAAATAATGAGAAAAGAGAATATTACCAACTGTAGTATGAGAATAATTTTTAAGATTTTGTTTAAAGGTCCTATATTACACAAAATTAACTCTTTAAGCCATGTTAGAATAGAGTTGTACCTGGAGTTTTGTTTCATTCACAAATGTTTGAGTAACCCTTTATTATTAGTCTGTCTTATGATACAACAAAAAGTCTAAAAAAGATATGTAAATGTTGATAAAAAAGAAAAACTGTAGTATGACAATCATTTTTTAAGGTTTTGTTTAAAATTGTACCTCTTTAACCTAAACCCTAACCTTATTACCTAACTAATTACCTCCACAAACAGCACAATATTATGCATAAAAAACACTAACCTTGTAGTTTAAATCTGTACAAACATATTCTGAAATGTCCCTGTGTGTCAGATGCCCTTCCTGTATCTCGTTCTTCAGGTCTTTTTAACTCCACACACCTTCACTAGAATCATTTGGATAATTTCAGCCCTGGAATTGCTAATCTCCACTGAACTAAAGGTAAAAAGGAGCTGTTAACTTGAAAACTACCACTACATGACATCACAAGTTGGAACAGAGCATTTTGAGCTTTGGAGATGTAGAAAGGAAGAAGTAACAACTTTCTAACGTGGCTTAAAGCTCACAAGAGTCAGTCTTGCGTAATACGGGACCTTTAAAAGATTGTACTGGGCCAGATTACTTCACCCACACTGGTTTGTATGAATGTGGTGAGTGAGACTGGTGGTCGGAGGGGCTGATGGTGCAGAACAGGCCGCTATGGCAAGTTAGTTTAGTTTATTATTTAGTTTAGTTATGCCACACACACATGCAAACTGTGTATTAGTCATTTGTCAAACTTCATAACCGTACTAACCCATTGTTTATGCACGCCAAATTACTTAAACTGAACGATTTGATAATGTACCAAACTGCTCAAGTAATGTATAAGGCTAAAAGTTAGCACTTACCAAAAAATATTCAACAACTTTTTTGGGAAAAGGAAGGCAACTATAATTTAAGAGTATTTAAAATGCCTCATGTTTGGAAAAAACAAGGAAAAGTTTTTGTATCTCTGTTTGTGGGGTCAAATTATGGAACAACATGAAAATACAACTAAAACTTTGTCCAAATATACATGTATTTTCAAAAGTGCAGTTTAAAAAAATGTGTGTGACAATTGATTTTGTTTATTGTTATATAAAAGAAGTATTTATTTTTTGTATTATATCTACGTATTTACATTTTCTATGCATGTTTTATGCATTACTGTCCGAATTCATTCACTCATTCATATCGTGTGCAGTGAAATTCGTATGTACCATCCAGCAACATTAACAGTAAATACACAGAGGAGGAGGACATTAGGGGTGGCTACTACTGTATGCTATGGTAGTATCTTACCACCACTGAGTATGGAGTGAATATATAATGCAAAGTAAAGTGCTGGTGTGTCTTTAAAGGTGCTATAAATCCTATGCAGTTATTATAAGTATTATTAAAGATACCGTCTAAAATGAAATTACAATTTTACAGTCCCTTGCAATCTTGAGCGTTATTGATCCATCTGTACGCAGCCTGTATCTCTCTCTCTTTCTCTTTCTCCCATAGATTGTATCATGTGATTGCTTTCTATTAAATGTTGTAATCTGTAAGACCCACAACATCACGTTATCCTATCGAGGTAAAAATACCATGCATACACATTCCTCTACGTGACACAGACGCCGTAATATTAAACCAGTGCAGCCATTTAGACAACTGCACCACACTCGTAATATAGTGCACTGAGACTGATCAACCAATGTGACCCTTGTAGATTCCTAGTTTATCTGACATTACAGCAGATACGGGGAGCGTGTGTATGCGTGTGCGTGTGATAGCGGCAGGCGATGACTCAAAGTGCTCCTCATGCAGAAGATGCTGTCAGAGCTCACCGCATTGTTTGTGTAAGTGATGTGTCCAATCAGATTCCAGCACGCGGCGGCCTGACCCGTCCTCTCTCTCCTCTCTGTCTCCTCTGTCACTCGGAGCAGATCGGTTCTATATGAAGAGATTGCGTTCGCGTTTGTCCTTCCACCTCCTCGCACACACCTCCTTCTGGCTGCGGCTCACTTATCAATCGCTAACACTTGTGGGATAAACAGACCCAGATGTGCGGAAAGGCTTGCCTAAATTTGCTCTTTCAGGCTAAAAACTGTCTAAATGTTGCCAGCTGTTTAAAAGTGTGGATGGAATAAAGGGCTGACCTGCTTAGATATGGTTTAGCAGAATGTATCAAAGGTGCAAAATTAACACTGAAAAAATTGGCTGGAAAGAGCAGGAATTTGGCTATATTACGCAAAATTGACTCCTGTGAGCTCTAACCCATGTTATAATATTGTTACTTCATCAAAACATACCTGGAGTTGTGTTTTGTTTCATTCACATGTTTCAGTAATCCTCTGTCTACATCTCCAAAGCTCAAAATGCTCTGTTCAGCCTTGTGATGTCATAAATAGGTAGTTTTCAAGTTACAGCTTTACTTTTTGTTCAGTAGAAATCGGAAATTCCAGGGCTGAAATTACCAAAATGATTCTAGTGAAGGTGTGTGGAGTTTAAAAACACAGTGGAGCTCTTCCTTTGTGTGTTAAACATGTGCGAATGAAACAAAAAACACAACTCCAGGTGTGTTTGTGATGAGGAAACATTATAACGTAAATCTGAGAATAGCATAATATGGACCCTCTAATGATAATGGTAAGATCATAAAAATAAAAATAATTAGGCTAAAAAGGGTCACACGTTACCTGTATCAGACTAAAAAAAAATTAAAAGTCCCCACGGATTTACATTTTACAGGACAATTCAAATGTAATGCAATATTATTATAAAACTCAGAAAATTTACTCTACATGAGCTGTTTTTTATTTGTGTGTCAACGATTGTTATATTTGGAGACAGAGTAAATCTATTCTTTCTGCACAACTACAAAACAAGCTTTAAATTTGACTCCCATATTGACGTCCCAATCACCGTTTGACATTTGCAGAGGAACCATCAACAAAATGGAGACCGTCGATCTGTTGTTGCCTTGTAGCAGTTTGGATTTGCGTAAACACATAGGTGAGTACTCCATTAGCCATGTCTCTGTTATAATGGCACCAGTGAAAGCTTTTGGCAGACCCATTACAGCGCCAGTCCACACAGGCACCCACCTACCACCAAATATCGCTTCTCATTACCTGATGCACTTGTTAGCATTCGTTACCAAAAGCTGCGCGCTCCCTGCTGGGTACTTCACATAGATTTCCCATTTCAGATCAGGCTAAAGTAGAGTCAGCTTCGATTGCAGCAGACATGCGAGGAGTTCTTCAGGGCAAACCAGCTGTGACTGGGCTGATGTGGAGCTGTCACACTGTCATGACATGATATAATATGAAAAGATATTGAACAACCACGCTTTGGCACTAAATTGTTAGCGGGCTTCAGGACTGACAGCAGCCAGTTTATAGCTTTAATCCCAAGGTCCTTTAAAGCTTGTTTGACATAAATTGAGTTTGGCTTGTGGAAAGGGAAAAAGAGCAATGACAGTGAAAACAGTTTCCTCGCTGCTGTCTTGTTTCGTTTGAATGGAAACTTTGAGCTGTCACTAAAGTTTCAGTTATTCTCGGGCTACACAGGATCAACATGTAAAGGGCCATTTGACAGATGTCTATTAGAACTCACACACAGACGACACACACCACACACACTTAACAAACCGCAATAATGCTTAGTCACTGCTTTTAAGTCCAATTCACTCCTTTGTGTTAAAGACCCAATCTTAACCAGCAAACAAAAGGCACTTTCTTGACCATGATTGTAAATTCCTGTAGCTCCAGAGGCGGAGCTACAGGACAGGCAGGACAGAGAATTGCTTGGGGCCCCTGATCACTAGGGGTTCTCATAAAGCAGTCCTTAGACTAAAATTCTATTCAGACCACACACACCGCGCAGTCTGTGGGATTCTATTCTTGCCAAACGCTGGAGCCAACCGGAAGTGTAAATAAATAAATATTTATCGCATAAACACGTGGGCACTGGTCTTCAAAGGAGGTGACCGCAACTTCACAGCAGAGCCCCGGTCCTCGTGTGAGTGTCACAATCAGGCCCACACTGAAGCTGCAGCTGGGCCGGTGGCAGTCGGAGTGTGGCTTTAGGCGGTGGCATCAGTGAGAAATACTTAATACATGAGAATAACTCTGTGACATTATGGAACATATTTGTCTGTTATGGTTTCAAAACAAAAGAACCATAGAGACAACCTTGCAACACTAGAGACACTGGGCCATTCACCAGGCTGTTGAGGAAAATCTCAAGCCCCATCTATGCATCTTTAATGTTTAACTTTTCCCTAATGATTCACTGTTTTTATCTTTCCTGTATTATTTTATTTTATTTTATTTTATTTTATTTTATTTTATTTTATTTTATTTTATTTTATTTTATTTTATTTTATTTTATTTTATTTTATTTTATTTTTTATTGCTCTATTAATTGTTTTAATGTGCGTTTTGTTAAGTGTCTTTGAATGTCTATATAAATAAAATTATGTGCGTCAAGTACAAAAAAGTCCCAAACCAGTGCACTGACAAACTATATATATACATTTTTATTTTTTATTTTTTTTTCTTGTGTGTGTAATTTACACACACAACAGAAATACCTGTCAAGTCAACATGCAAGTCACATTATAACACATAGGAAACAAGCTATGGCCATTCACCACAAATACCAATAACTTATAACAATAACAATAACAATACAGTAAATAGTACAGGAGACAGTTTAAGGGTCTCGATAGTTGATAAAGTTGTATTGCCACTGCTCTGGTACAATATTTTGACACGGGGTCTGTGGAGAGCCTCTGCTGCAGGTCAAATTTCACTGTTCAAACGTCTGTACAGAGAGAAAACAGCTTGATGCGGTCATCCCATCTCATTGTTACAGGACATCCACGAGAGCCACTGATGTGCGATAAATCTGCAACGTAAAGCCACTGAAGAGCCCCACCAGGTCTGAGGCACCGTTACCATGACGAATGCCCCGACTGACAGCCAAAGATAAGAGTCATCCTTCACCCGGGACGAGGCCATTTCTCAGCAATAATCTTCATAATGGAGTGCTGCAGAGTCGTTATTGTGTGAATAATTTAACTAGTGATTTAGGCTATTGGCTGCTCAGGTCAGAGACACAACAGTGAAAACTGGCTACAGAAGATAGAGCCAAGTTAGAAATTCTGCAACTTCTCCTGAGCTGTTCCAAATGTGTGATTACGTGATTAAACTTGGAGCATCTGAGTCATTAAACTAAACTTTGCTTTGACAAGTGACAATCTGTTAATGACTGTTAATGAATTCCATCGTGGTTTCAGATGGCCCCTGTACGGAGATGGTTTTCCTGCATGTCTCTCAACACTCACTCAAAAGACAAGAGACAGCATGCCTGGTAGATCTGGAGGAAGGGAAGACCAGGCAGACTGTGTCAATATCCACATTTCTCCATACAGTATTTTCACGATATGCATCTCACGGTATGATATTTACTGTGAATCCTATGCTACTTTTCTGTCATAATTGCGAATAATTATGATTTTAAAGTGATCAATAACATGTATTTTATCACGTAGATTGGACTGAAACAGAGCAAAGGATCATGGTATATGTAGTTCTCTGTGCTTTTTAGCTGTTCCTGCATCATAACAATGAATTTAAGCAAAGAAACAAAGAAATTCGATGGTCCATCAGGCCCGTCAATAGAAATGTGGGGGCCCGGGCCAAGAAGCCTCACATGGGCCCCCCTCTAATATAAATTAATAGGAAGAGGGTCCAGTTCTGGGCCCCTAAAAGCCTGGGGACAACAGACCCTTTTGTCTCCCCTGTTTATTCCCCTGTGGCCCATATTGTGAGATCTCTGACGATACGATATCACGATATTTTGGTTATTGTTACATCTCTAATAAGGTTGTAAAATATTTGACGAATACAAAATGTTATGCTTTTCCGTTTAGCATGAATTAGACTTTTAAAATGAAAAATAGCTGCACAAATTTAATCACTGGGTGTTTATCTAATCCAGGGGTGTTCAAACTTTTTTTAACAAGGGCAGATGGAGCACAGACCGGTGCTCAGTACAGTGAATCATTGAAATATGTGCATTTATAACAGGTTAGAATGAGTCACCAGAGCTTTATTCAAGCTGAGAACCTCAAAAGTACACATTAAATATTTAATATTGGCTTTATCAAGGGAGATTTTCAAAAAAGCATAGAAAGATAATTTGGGCCAGGCACCAGCTCCAAAGCTATTTAAAGACTGCTGCAGACTGTAAATATATTTTTTCCTATTTTCACTATTTTGAGCACTTCTGTAAATAAAATCACCAACACTATTTTGACTGCGCCATATTATTTCTTTTTCATCAAAAAAAGAACCCATGACAATTGGTGCGACCAGCCATATCCACCACTGCCCCTGGGGCATAGTTTGGACATGCCTGATCTTATTTAAAGATGTACTATGTAACTTTTTGGTTGGGGGTCCATCACCTGCTTGTTTCTATGGATATGCCATTGCTCTGCCTGGAATGTCCCACAATATGACATTAAACAGCTCTGCCTTACATTGATTCAATTACAGATGGTTTTATAGTTCAAAAATACCTAGAAAAACAGGGATTCTGACTGTGAGCGGGGTCACCTCTCCACAGATCTGACCTGTAACTTGGTCTGGTTTGGTCTCCATGAAGATAGAAAGGTTTACGCAATGCACCTTTAATAATAATAATGAATTATGTATTTTAAAAACTGCATTTTCACACATTTTTACTGTGTATTACAAACGTATCTGTGGTACTAGAAAATAAGTCCAAACTTCTGTTGGAGCGTTTTTGAGTGTGAGTGCAGCCCCACACAGACTCCGGCTGAATGCAGATCCAAGATGGCGGAGATGACCGAGAGGCAATGATTCGGTGTGTTGGTTAATTAGATGTTCCGGCGACATCTGTTTTTAAGGGGAAACTGCAACTCTGGCACATTAATCCACTTTGTAATGAATGACTGGATGTCACACAGGCCCTGAAATCTGCGTGAGGACGATGGCGTATGTGTGGCTCCCCTCTCTGTGTGCTGCAGTGAGTATTTTCCATCTGTCTCACACAAACGCTCCCCCGATCCAACACTGGCACAATCGCACAGAACAAGAAGGGCCTCAAGATGGCCTACTACTGATTGGAATGTGTTTTGAATGGGAAAAATGAAACAAAGATGGAGTGGACATTATGCCGCTGAATCTTAGTTAAGGACGCTTCACAAGTGTCTGACAGTATCATTAATCTTGAGAAATTACAGGCAGAGTGGCCAATACAATGGAATCAGCCCGCTCACTTCAGCCAGTCAGCCACTGCATTATGACCACATGCTGAGGTAAAAATGTGGATTACGATGTTCGATCAGAAACAGCTTTAAAAGTCTAATATTACGCAAAATCGACTCTTGTGAGATTTAAGACGTGTTTTTTATTGTTACCTCCTCAAAAACAGACCCGCAGTTGTGTTTTGTTTCATTCACACATGTTTGAATAATCGTTTATTTTTAGTCCGTCTACATCTCCAAAGCTCAAAATGCTCTCTTCCACCTTGTGATGTTTTCGTTTTCAAATTAACAGCTACCTTTTATCTTTTGTTCAGTAGAAATTGGCAATTCCCGGGCTGAAATGATCCAAATGATTCTAGTGAAGTTGTCTGGAGTTTGAAAACACAGTGGAGCACTTCCTGTATTACCACATGACAGAGTTTACGTTTGAGCGTTTGAGAGAAGTAACTAAATATGAAGG